>OX123184.2:113413056-114060834 GCA_944739405.2 Euclidia mi
TTTCCTTACCTCAAGGATTACTTTTTCAGATCTCAAATTTCAATACATCCATAACAATTATCGAAAATATTTCATATTAAACCTAATAAATCCATAAATTTCCCTTTTTAAATAACAACGAGACTAAATACTCTTTTCGAGCGTGTTCACGCCTGAACATAAGAACTTTCTAGAGCCTGCCCCGGAGAGGCGCTAGAATGTTCACGCCGGAACATGACCTTCCTGAAGCCTATCCCGGAGAGACGCCAGAATGTTCAAACATGAACATGACATTCTTGGCATTCCAACACACATCCAACTTATCACCGAGGAAGATGCGTGATATTTTAAGATCATGTAATTTATCACGTACGGCGGTCGGCTCAGACATGCTGCATCGGCACAATACACCGACGGCACACAACTATATACGTGTATATGTGTACATAGAATAAGTTTAGTATATAAGATTATAGTTTTAAGAAATAAACCAGTCATTAGCTCACTCCCGGCTTTGACTCATACCCTACCCCTCACCTCTCACTGCGGCCAAGACACCCTTAGCCGTCACCATGATCGGTCTTGTGAGTCTGCTCGACCGGCAGTGAGAAAACCCACTTCACTACACCCTAATCCTACCCACTTTCCGTCTGTCGCCTTAGGTCTCCCGGCGACAGATATCCCGGCCTAGGGATCCCAGGGACTGCTAGGGAACTAGGGATTAGGGTTGTATACGCGACAGTCTGTGTGACCACAGTGTACACGGCCTCGCTATACACTATACCTAACAGGGCTAGGGTAGACTAGGGAGTTAGGTTAGAGTTAGATCTAAAATAGGGATAGGTATATCATAAGATAGGTTAGGCTAGATATAGGAACCAGTAGGCTTAAATTAGGATAAGTCTAGGTTTAGGTACGTGCAAGCTTAGGGCTATACTTAAGAGCTATCGAAGGTTAGGCCCTAACTTGTCCAGTGGTCCTTCGAGCAAAAGCGATATAACATCTCTGGAACTCCTGATCCCGTAGGCTGACTAGCGAAGGTTAGGCCCTAACTTGTACATTGGTCCTTCGAGCAAAAGCGATATAACATCTCTGGAACTCCTGTTCCCGTAGGCTGTCTAGTTGACTGACTGACACTTATTATATTGCGGGCTAGTGTTCCCCAATCGCACTAGTCTCGTGGTATAGTAAGAGACTAACTAACTTGATTGCGTCGGGCGGTAGCGAATCAGGTATCGGTCTCCCACAAGCGGGTCGCCCCGGTACTCGAGAAGTCGCACTTACCGTTTCGAGGACGAGATTGCAACCAAGTTTAGGGAAAGACATATCTACGTAAACAAGTTAGGATTGGCTAGAGGAAGCAAATAACAATGAATACATAACAAGGGCCTTAGATAAACAAATCAAGGACCCATACCTTTATAATTAAGAACATGTTACAAGTCATGAAGTCCAATCGAACCTGACTGCCAGAAAACCACAGTGTTGACAAACCGCCATCGTCCTCGTAACAAGTTACTGCCACAGCCGCGATACACACTTGTATACGAGTTCTGCGCGATCAGAGTTCATGGGCGCTAAATTTTTACGAATATACTAAGTTTACTACTACTACTACAACGACTACTACTACTACAAATACTACACTACTACTACTACTACTACAAATACTACACTACTACTAATACTACTACTACAACGAATACTACTATTACTACAACGTCTACTACTACAACTACTACACTACTACTACAACGTCTACTACTACTACTACAACGTCTACTACTACTACTACTAAATAAGAGAAGGGATGGAATTTCTGGAGGGGTGAATAACATGCAATGGTACAAAACAACTGCATGTTGACTAAATATAAAATATACCTTGTTTTTTCCTACTACACATAGGTACTTAACATATCCACCGCAACGATCCTCAAGGTTCCACAGCAAGCAACGCAATAAGCTGCCGCTGCCAGGACCGCATCCTACATGGCCTACAGCCAGCCAACCGAAGCCGTCAAGAAAATGAATCACCAGTGAACATCAAACTACAGATGCCGTTAACGTTGAGCTGAAGCCTACGCCGAAGAGACGCCAGAATGTTCACGCCTGAACATAAGAACTTTCTAGAGCCTGCCCCGGAGAGGCGCTAGAATGTTCACGCCGGAACATGACCTTCCTGAAGCCTATCCCGGAGAGACGCCAGAATGTTCAAACATGAACATGACATTCTTGGCATTCCAACACACATCCAACTTATCACCGAGGAAGATGCGTGATATTTTAAGATCATGTAATTTATCACGTACGGCGGTCGGCTCAGACATGCTGCATCGGCACAATACACCGACGGCACACAACTAAATACGTGTATATGTGTACATAGAATAAGTTTAGTATATAAGATTATAGTTTTAAGAAATAAACCAGTCATTAGCTCACTCCCGGCTTTGACTCATACCCTACCCCTCACCTCTCACTGCGGCCAAGACACCCTTAGCCGTCACCATGATCGGTCTTGTGAGTCTGCTCGACCGGCAGTGAGAAAACCCACTTCACTACACCCTAATCCTACCCACTTTCCGTCTGTCGCCTTAGGTCTCCCGGCGACAGATATCCCGGCCTAGGGATCCCAGGGACTGCTAGGGAACTAGGGATTAGGGTTGTATACGCGACAGTCTGTGTGACCACAGTGTACACGGCCTCGCTATACACTATACCTAACAGGGCTAGGGTAGACTAGGGAGTTAGGTTAGAGTTAGATCTAAAATAGGGATAGGTATATCATAAGATAGGTTAGGCTAGATATAGGAACCAGTAGGCTTAAATTAGGATAAGGTTAGGTTTAGGTACGTGCAAGCTTAGGGCTATACTTAAGAGCTATCGAAGGTTAAGCCCTAACTTGTACAGAGCGGTTGTAACTACACTGAAGCTCGTCACTTGGTGAGTAATAAAGATGTTGCTTGAACCCACATTGACTGAACAATAAGATAAACGGTAAGTGTGGAAGCGACATTAAGTAAACATACAATCAAAGTTGGGCTCGTTTCTCGAAGTACTCTGAGGCTCAAACAGTTGTATAATATTGATGATTGCACAAAATATTTGTCCAAGAACAACGCTTAATGAAAATACTTAGCAATTCTCAACGACACTCCGTCGAGGTTGTTTATTAATAATTAAATTACTAGCGGCATTTCGTTGAATAATGCTTGTTAAATTGTAAGGATATCGTGTTTTCTGATTCTCGCTAGTTACTCTTACATAATTGTTTAGTTACAACATACAAAGATACATAATTAACTAGGTACGGGTCAAGCAAAATATTGTTAGGACGGCTATCTAGGTACCTATATACTTACTCAGTTGCTTTCCAAGATTGCTTGAGCAGTGTGGATATTTATAAGTGTCCATATCAAGCTACCGAAACGCATGAATGTTTTCATGCGATGACATAAAATTTTTGCTCTCTTGAGGCATTGTTAGGTGAAAATAATCCAGTAAAGCCAACAGACAAATTGTCATTCTGATTTGCTTAGCGGGGTGTAAATTAAAATGACCTCATTCATTGTTTAACTGAATAAAATTATTCCACTGCGTTTTAAAAGCAAACCCTTATTTTATAACTAAACATTTGATATAAATTTGCTTAACAATAACTATCTCCATTACCATCACAAACAATGATCTCTTAATGAGGAGCGTTACTTCTTTTCAGAAATCATATTCCGAAAAAGCTCTTATTATATCGGACGGTACTCCCGACAGTAACAAAGGTTTCCACAAAACTACCTTCAATAGATTGCAGATCGTTTTTATTCGAAGCACGAGTGCTCTTTCTGTGAACAATTCGTTACTCTTGTAGAACATTAATCAAGGACATTTAATTTTTAAGAGCTGCCATGTACCTGCTAAGGAAATGTATGGTCCATTATTATGACTTATTCTTTGTTGATAAACGGTATATGTTGGAATATAATATATGTTGGAATATAACCTTAACTTACGATGCTATGGACCGTGATCCGAGCAAACGATTTATTTATTACACATTAAAAGGCAATGAACATGAGTCTGCATAAATTTTAGTAACACAAGGCGCCGAATCACAAATACTTTTACGAGAAATCAAACAAAGAAGTCTTAAACCAGTTTGGCCCTTAATCAAATTATGCAGGGTATAAAATAAAAGAAGGGAGTTTTGTCTAAATGACCACAATCGTTCAGTTTAACGTTTTCTGTACGAATAATGGAAAAAGTTTCTCAGTTACGACTATCTGGAAAATCAACAAATTTCTTCGGAGGCTTGCCGACTTAATTAATTGTTAGCGATACCTTTGATTTGGCATTTGGTAAATTTAAAGCTTATAGTTCATAGCGCTATGTTACTTACCGTTAGACTCTGAGCTTAAATGATTTGTCAATGTTGAAAATACATACACAAATTAATTTTATTATTCTTTCTTTTATCTAAAATATTAAACAACCAAACAGTTTTCTGTGCACGGAAAAACCTTTAGGTGAACGTCTAAAGTGTACTAGGGACTATTATTCAATCGAAGAAGTGTCCGGCTGTGGCGTTTTGTTGTAGGTGTAATGTAAGCGATAATGAATATGAAATTTACTACGATATATATGCGATTTGCATGATTTTTTTTAATGAAATGTAGGCACCGGAAATACTTCCAAAATTTTCATGGATTGCTTTGAGCCTCTTGAGGTTAGTTTTAGCAGCTTACCATCAACGGACCATAGCTAAATTCCTACCCTAATTTTACGTGGAAAATATATCCCTTATATTATGTTTATAAAATTATCTACTTACTTGTCTTAACTGACATATATCAGTGTAGAGTCCAAAATAACCAAGATAGAAACATATAATTTAGACAGGGGGTTCATTTACCCACTAAGAATTTTTTAATATAAGGGTGTAAAATAAACGTTGAAAATTTGGGTCAGGCGAATCCGTAGGCGACTGCTAGTAAGAAATAAAAGTGCGTCGAAGGAACCGTGCGCCCATTGAATTTCAACCAACGGGGTTAATAAACCCAAATTATATTATACAAGACAGTTTAGGCTACAATATTGAAATGTTCCTCTGTTACTAGTACGATATTGGGAAAGTTCAGTTTTCACTCTGACCTGTATCGACGTTATTGCGTTATTAGGTAGCTGTAGCCGGTTATAGGTTTGGTGAGGCATACAAATGTTTGATCTAAATAACTGTTATGTTAACTGTGTTACTTGTGAACTGACTTATACTAGCGAAATGCCTGTGCTAAAGTTGTTATAGTTGTTAATAATTACATTAATAATTATGACATATTACAAATATATAATGATACACTTTATAAAATAAACTAGCTAATATTATTAAATGATACACTATAGTAGACTCCTGAAGAAGGTTTAGGTGTAAAATTCACATTGGTGTAGTTGCGGCTTACAAACAAAATACAAATAAAATTTAGAAGAGATTATGCCATGGCCATGAGTTTTATTGCCGATTCTTACTCGTGTTTCTAGCTATTGCATTGCGAACGAAATAAATAATGATAATTATATAATAATCATGCCAGTGGCTTCCTCCTTTCTTCTTCTCTATTTTTCCGTCCCCGTCAGGGTCCATATTTAGTATATTATATACCTATCTTACATCATGTAAAACATATGCAGAGCAATAAACCATTGAATTGAATTGAATTGAACGTAGCAGTAAATGTACGAGTAGAATCATTTAGTAATTAACTGAAATTTTGACGTTTCTAAGCGTCACTTTGTGGCCTAAATGAATACTTACATGATTTTTCTAAAGTGGAAAAACTAAAGTCAAGTCTAAATAGAGAAACGTAGGATATGGTGTAGGAGGTTTTCTAAGTAAAATGTATGGGAAGGAAAATTGTGTTATGGTGAACGAAGGATTAGCTGATTCTGATTATCTTTAAGACATGACTACGACTAAAACGACATTGTAAATCTAAGGAAGAATGACACTTCGTTGGATAGAATGCTGATAACGCATAGTCGGGTGTGCTTTATAGAGACAAAATATCAACTTTTATAAACGACCGTAGTGTAATTTTTATTTCCAATCATCAGGAAATTATAATTTTCAATGATCACAGAGTTGTGCCAAAACTGTGATTAATCCATCCTTAGTGTAGTTTGTTAAGTAAATTTGTTAATTTTAGTTTTCTCTGTTGAGAAAGATATTTTATACTGACATTGCAAGAAATCCAACTACTCGGCTGCATAGTGCATTTATTCTATGGCATAGTTCATGAAAATCTGTAGCACGATCTGAAAGTCTTCTGTGTGTTAACACATTTTACGACAAAAATAATATTTTTACTGAAACGCATAATGTTTATGTCTTCATAATATTTTCAATGAAAATGACACAAAAGATCTTTATGAAATGCACTACATTTTATATGAAATGAAGAATTTCACAAAAGTTTTAAAAGGCTTTCTCATATTTCTTTTTATTTTCCGATCCTGTAATATGATCATAAAACATAAATGCGTTGAGTGGAGAATTACTTTAGTTGTAAAACTAGAAGAAATATTTCATCTATCTATCTATATCGTCACGCCTGTCTCCCATTGGGGTAGGCAGAGACTATGGAACGCTACATGCTTCGGTTCAAACATACCTCTTTCGCTTCCTCGACATTCATTAACCTTATCATGCATGCGCGTCGGTTATGGGTACTTTTGATTTGACCCCTTTCAGTACGTCACCTATTTGGTCGGCGTACGTCCGCTTAAGGCGTCCCCTACCAACATTTCCATTCATTCTCACACTATACACTCCTTTCGTATTTCTTCTTTCATCCATCCGTTCCAAATGTCCAAACCAACGCAACATTCCTTTTTCAATCTTTGTCACTACATCTTCTTTTAGACCACACTTCTCTCGTATCACACTGTTTTTCACTTTATCTATCAGCCTTATTCCGCACATACTCCTCGAAGCTCTCATCTCCACAGCATTGATTCTACTTTCATGCTTCTTCTGCCATACCCATGATTCACTACCATACACCAGCGTTGGCGCCAAAACACCCTGCAGTAAATATTTCGTCGATTGGAAATCGACGAAAGATTTGGAGTTCCATTATAAGTGAATAATTTGTAGAATGGAGGTTCATTTGTTCATTTTGCGTAGGTAATTCATAAAAAGTGTTTTTGTGTTCTAAGAATCTTGGTTGCAGTTTGATAGAATCTCTGTAACACCTGCTAGCTTAGACTAAAGAAAGGTCTTTTATTTGTACTAAACAAATATATGCCTCGAAATCACGACATAAATTACCGATACCCAATCAGATTCGAGAAACAACAATTTGGTGGATTACAAAAAGATAATATGTATAGCAAGCAGCGATAGCCGAGTGGAGGGACCAATGGACTGCTACGCAGAGGGTCTCGGGTTCGAATCCACGGCACGCACCAGTGACTTTTCGAAGTTAAGTGCGTATTAAATTGGTAATTATCGCTTGTTTATCGCTGAAGGAAAACATCTTGAGGAAACCTGCATGTCTGAGAGTTCTCCATAAAGTTCTCGAAAGACATGTGAAGTCTGCCAACCCGCACTTGGCCAGCGTGGTGAACTATGGCCTTACCCTTCACTCTCACTGTGTGAGATGAGGCCCGTGCCTAGCAGTGGGACAGCATAAAGGGCTGATGATGTAATATGTACTGAGAAATTTGCTCAAAATGAACGAAGCTAAAATTAAATGATTCATAGTTGAATTTCACTCCCTGCAGGACTCCGAGGTATATTAAAATCTAAAACACGCAAAAGCTAATTATAACAGAATTTTTACTTTTAAAATGGTAATCATACATTATCAGAAGAACGGAAATTAAACGTGATAACCTTTACATTTGATAAGGGTTGCCCAATATACGAGATAACCCTATCTCGTATATTGGGCACCGAGGACGCCAGCAGCTACGCCTGCAATTTTTTTAAATTTACCCGTTTTGGCCGATCTCGTGGGAATTTCGAGAAATCCCTTCTTAGTGCACACTTTCGTTTCCCAAGGAACATACATGCCAAATTTCAGCTTCCTGCGCCCAACAGTTTTGGCTGTAGCTTGTCTGTCAGTCAGTCAGTAACGCAAGGATTTTATATATTAAGACTAGATATCATATGCCAGCGGTTACACCCGCGTTATTTAAGGCTACTGCTCCACCGCGATGTTATAAAGCCTATAGCCTTCCTCAATAAATGGACTATCTAAAACTGAAATAATTTTTCACATCGGTTCTGAAATTAGCGCGTTCAACCAAACAAACAGACTCTTCAACTTTATATATTAGTATAAGATTTAGATTTTAAAAGTGTTAGCATTATGTATATATACATATAACAATAGCTAACAAAAAACAGTATTGCTGTTATTGTAATCATTATGTTGACTATATTGGGGTGCTCATTATTTGGGGGTGTAAGATTTGTTTTGATATAATTATAGGCAATTCTCTGAGACCTTAATGAAGTTTACATTGAAAGTAAAATGTTTGTACATTTGTTAAATAGGCAAAGACTTTGGCCTTTGGAAACCGCAAAATTAAATTATGTATGTATGATATACATAACGTAACTTAGTATTGGGGATTCCATATTTCAATACTAAAGCCAAGTCAAATACTTAGTGCACAAATACCTAAGTTATTTATATTTAAAGTGAGTGTTTCGTGAGAATATTTTAAATGTTATAAAAGTATTTCATAACTTAACAGTTTATAGTGGTGATGGTTAAAATATATGCAAATAAATGATTATGATTAAAGGCTTAATGTGTGTATGTACATATTTTTTTACACCGCGTGGGATAGTAAAATAACTAAATAACTCAGATTTTGGCCAGATTGACCTTTTACCATTTTCGTGAACCCCAAAATGTGCCGCATCTTTTGGTCTAACTAACATTCTTATATCTTAAACCAGTCCAAAAATAAAGCCATTTTTTTGTTTTCAATTGCACAAATAGATATGTATAAATAAACATTAAATATTAGTAGAAAAAATTACCAACTCTATGAATAAATGAACAACTGTCAACGATTCTAAACTCACTGCAACTTAAAGTAGTACGTGCTATAATATGCTATGTTTTTACCGGCGATTTATTACAATCGGATAATCTTATACTAATATATAAAGCTGAAGAGTTTGTTTGTTTGTTTGTTTGGTTGAACGCGCTAATCTCAGGAACTGCTGGTCCGATTTGAAAAATTCTTTCAATGTTAGATAGCCCATTTATCGAGGAAGGCTATAGGCTATATAACATCACGCTATGAGCGACGGGGCATAGCAGTAGCCTTAAAAAACGCGGGTGTAACCGCGGGCATCTTCTAGTTATATTATAAACGGGTATACTATAATTAGACATATTAGTATGTTATTAAGGTAGGCAGCGATAGCCTAGTGGAGATATCAACAGACTGCCATTCACAGGGCTCGGGTTAGAATTCTAAGCAGTAAATTTTCGAAGTAATGTGTATTAAATTGTTAATTATGGCTTGCCTCGTGCCTCGGAGAGCAGCGTGGACACCCCTCACTAGTTTATTCTGAAATCAAGATTTGATGTCTTCCAGCCACCGATGCAGGCTAGGTTTCTTAAAGGCTTTAGTACCGTGGGCCAAATCCATACAGAGCATACTTTTTCATAGGTCATTTAGAAATCCGAAGAGTACAACCGGCCGCTGTGGCTGGCTTTTGTGGATTACGAAAATGCCCTCATTTCCATTGAAACTGGGCTGTCCTGGAATGCGCTGCCTACATCACAGGATAAGTTCAGGCACGACTCGGCACGAGATTATCCGGCAGAAAACCAAAGTAACTGACATAGTTCAGAGTTATAGCAAATTGAATGGGTGATAAGCTGGTCACATCTGCCGCAGAATTTATGGTCTGTGGATTAAAAAGCACGCCTCCGCAAGCGTAGTCTTGGCCGCCACAATGGTTTTGTGTCATACCTTGGGGAGGCCCACCTCTAGTAGTAAGCTGCAATAGGCTGATGAAATGAGTTAAATGAGAAGGAGTAGTTAATATAATTGTTTGGCCATTATACGCCCCCTTCCTATTATGAAAGCCCAAAGGTGTGAAAATACCTCGCGAGATAGCGAGCAAGGCGTGACGTGGCAAACCGTATCGGTTTGCCACGTCACGCCTGAAGCCCGAAGAGGTAGACAGAATTTGTAATTATTACACCCACATTGCCAGTTTTGCATTTTTAGGTCCTACGTAAAAAGTGGACCTATTGACGTTGCCGGGCAAAAAATCTGTTACCTACACTTTTTCCTAATCCGGGAATCGAACCCGCGACCTCTCGATCAACAGACGCATAGATTATTTACTGGGTCATGGAGGCAATCAGCGACAAAATAAATATAAAATATATGAAGATTTATGTCAGTAATATAGTCTTTTTTTGCATTCATAAAAGTTGGATTAGGTTATATGAACTTTATATTGAAAAAACTTTTAATAATAGTCCAGCCTTTATTAATTATGTAAAAAAATACTCAAAAACATTTAGACAAGCTTGTTATGCTGCAAAATCAATTTATTTGAAAAATAAAATAAAAAGCGCTGAAAATACCATAAAAGCAACATGGAATGTGATCAATAGCGAAACTGGTAGAGCCAAAACACGCAGTCGCGACTACCTACTAAATATCAATAATGTGAGTATTGCAGAGGACTTGGACGTAGCGACGGAATTTGAAAAGTTTTTTGCTAATATACCCATTGTAACTACAGCGTCACTCAAATCGTCTTCCATGTCTGCTGAAATGCTGCTTAAAGACTGCGTGCCGGAATGTGTTACGGCCTTTGAATTTGTTGCTGTTACTACAGATGATGTTCTTAAACAATTTAAAACTATTAATATGAAAAAGACAAAGGATTTGTGGGGATTGTCAGTAAAGACTGTTTCATCAATTATTACATTAATTGCTCCACATCTTGCAACAGTGTTCAATGGTTGTGTCACTTCTGGAACATTTCCTGATTTAATGAAGTATAGCAAAATAACACCTTTATTTAAATCTGGTGACACATCAGACCCCTCAAATTTTCGACCTATTTCTGTATTGCCAACACTTAGCAAAATTTTTGAGAAACTAATTCTTAGTCAGCTACTTAGTCATTTCAATAGACATAATCTTCTTCACAAGAAACAGTTCGGATTTATGAGGGGTTGTTCAACTACTGACGCAGCAGTTGAGTTACTGAAAAGTATTTTTGCAGCTTGGGAGAAGTCGCAAGATGCGTTAGGTTTATTTTGCGACTTGTCTAAAGCCTTTGATTGTGTTCATCATGATACTCTTATCAGGAAACTATATCATTACGGCATTAAAAATAAAGCTCTCGATCTCCTGACTTCTTATTTGGGCAACAGAATCCAGAAGGTCGAGGTTAATGGTAAGACATCTCCAGGTTCTGCTTTGAAAATGGGTGTCCCGCAGGGTTCAATTCTCGGACCATTTCTATTCTTGATATATATTAACGATTTACCTTATTACGTTAAGAATAATCATGAGATTGTATTGTTCGCTGATGATACCTCTTTGATTTTTAATATTAAACGACGACAGAGTAACTTTGACGAAGTAAACAATGCACTCTCTAAAGTTGTCAATTGGTTTAATGTTAATAATCTATTACTTAATAATAAGAAAACTAAACTTTTAAAATTTTCAATGCCCAATGTTAAACATATGCCAACCAATGTACAACTTAATGAATCTAGGATTGAGCCCGTCGAGACAACCAAGTTTTTAGGTATTATGCTGGACACCAAACTACAATGGGGTCCACATATAGAAAGGCTTTCGGGCAAACTCAGTTCTGCAGCTTATGCAGTTAAGACAATTAGACGCCTCACAGATTTAGAAACAGCTAGAATGGTTTATTTCAGTTACTTTCATAGCTTAATGTCGTACGGGATTCTTCTCTGGGGGAATGCTGCAGACCTAAATACAATATTTGTTCTGCAGAAAAGAGCTGTAAGGGGAATTTATAACCTCAGTACAAGAGTTTCTCTAAGAGAAAAGTTCAAAGAAATAAACATTCTAACTGTTGTATCACAATATATTTATGAAAATCTGCTATATGTACATAAAAATATTGACAAATTTTGTAAAAAATGTGATATACATTCTGTAAATACAAGACACAGAAATAATCTCGTAGTTCATAGCACTCGTCTCCACAAAATAAGTAGCTGTTTTATGGGGCAATGTATACGCTTTTATAACAAGCTCCCTTATAATATAAGAGACCTATCTATAAATAAGTTCAAAATTATTGTAAAAGCGAAATTATGTTCAAAAGCCTATTATAAAATATCTGACTATAAAGACGACCAAAACGCTTGGGACTGAGCTGTTCTAATTCGACACACAAAAATAATTGTATTAAATATTTCTTTTTAATGACGTTTCGTAAGTACTTTCAAAGTTTACACGAAATAAAGAAGTATTTCATTTCATTTCATTTCATTTTCCGCAAATGAGGATCTTTTTGCACAACTTCTACCTTCAATTTGTCTAGTAATAAAGCGTAGTATGCTGCAGTAATGGTTATCCCTTTTTAAAAATAATGTATAAGGAGCACTCCATGAACATCCCAAAAAACAGTCCGCATCACTTTCCCAGTCGAAAAAACGGCCTTTGCTTCTTTTGGAGCCGGTTCCTCCTAAGCAATTTACTGTTTGGAATGTATTATTGATTTGGGCGTTTAGCTACTCGTTATTATCTGACTGAGTTTTCACTGAATTTAGTGTAAGTAGTTGCTATTGTCAATAGTCAGAAGGTAAGGTATGAAAATAATAAGTCCAATTTAACATCAATTAACAAACTTATTTATTGGTTATAACGCGTACAATTATAGACGCGGGTCTATCTTGTGCCCTACGGGTAGCGACTGAATTCTAAACGGAGTGGTTGGCGACGCGAGCGCCGAATAAGCTCATTCTGCAAATATTATAACAGTGTGTCGCCACATTAACCCCCTCCTTTTTGAAAAAAAGAAATACAATAATAGTAATTCAATAAAAACCAAAAATCGAGAAATGTTTACGAAGTCTTATACAATTTCCTTATATAAGTAACTATATAGACCAACAGTATACACTTGTATTAAAATAATCGCTACTTTTAAACGGTTACAAAAGAACATATAAAAATTGAAAAGTACATTTTAAAATATCAAAATTACGAACAATCACTAAAATTGTTAATTCTCAACATTATCAATGCTTACATAGTTACTACACAAAATTGAAACAATCCTTCATAATCTTAGAAGTAAACAAAAATACAAAATATGTCATAAAACATAATACAAGCATGTAATGTTAAACTATAAACTCACTGGTTTATGTTAAATGAAATTATCAGCTCTGAACACAATAATTAAAAATTATACTAGATAAAAGGAAATAAAATGTAATACAGATTGTAGTAAGTACTAGCCTTTACCAATCCGGCGTTGACATAAGTCGCAGTGGGCGCAGCTGGATGTTGCTGGGGCTGAACCTGGCCTGACACAGTCACGATCCTGGGAGACTGGAGATCCACGACCTCCTTACGCAACCATCGTATCGCTGCCGAACGGCATTGGTTACGTAACATGTAGGTAAAAATAACTGCTAACAAAATAAGTATAAATGTTAACATATATCCATGCTGGTTGATCTGAGTTTCAACTTGTCCATTGTTTTGGGCAACAACAACCTCTTTACTTTGACTTTTGCCCATTATTAGGACTATAAAAATGTTAAGTAAAAATTGGTTAAATATAAAGAGATGCTTTCTCGATAATTATGTATATAATACTTAAATTATAATGACACTAAGTATGTATGCTACAACGTTGTTTTAATAAAATAATGCTTATTTAGAATGTCGAAACATTTTATGACAACGTAAAATATTATTGTATGTTATTTTAACTGTAACACTGCTTAATTAGCAAATCGAATTGGCGGTTTAGTTATGCGTCCGGTTCGCGATCTACATATTATATTAGATGCGTCATCGCATTTTTTCAACGTACCCTCAGAGGTACCAGTTTTATTAGATTTACCTGGTTCGACCACGTTTGAGGCAATATTTTCGTTTAAAATATACGCTGGTTTCAGACGATCAATTGAAATGTTTATTTGTCTGTTTGGTAATTGAACTTTAAACACTTTGTCATCTCTCTTAATGACGCGAAAAGGTCCATTGTAAGGTGGTTGAAGTGGCCTACGGACTGCATCGTTCCTAATGAAAACATATTCACACTGCTTAAGATCAGGGTGAATAAATAATGAATTAGATTTGTTATGTGAAACAGGTACGGGTTTAAATTTATGTATAGTGTCACGTATATACTGAACTAATGTATGAGGATCTGACGGTTCCCTAATTTGTGTATCGTAAAATTCACCTGGTAGGTGTAAACTGGAACCATAAGTTGGTTCTGCAGCGCTCAAACCTGAGTTATTTCTCAATGCTGCTCTTAAACCAAAAAAAAAAATGGGTAATTCTTCAACCCATGAGTTACTATGTAACCTAGCTGTCAGTGACACTTTTAAAGAGCGATGCCATCTTTCCACGGCACCATTACTCTGTGGGTGGTAGGGAGTAGTTCTAATTCTTTCTATACATTTCATTAATTCATTAAATAATGAGCTTTCAAATTGGCGTCCTTGATCACTCGTGAGGCGCACAGGGCAACCGAAACGAGTGATCCAACCCTCAAAAATAGTTTTAGCTACCATATTGGCAGTAATATCCTTAACAGGAAAAGCTTCCGGCCAATGTGTACATATATCAAAAATCGTAACACAGTACTTAAAACCTTCTGGCGATGTATTTAAAGGGCCGACAATGTCGACATGAATATGTTCAAAACGGCCTGATTTAGGGAAAACCTCAACACGTGAAACAGTATGACGCTGAATTTTGGATTTTTGACAGTTTATGCAAGTTTTTGACCATAAATTTATGTCTTTATTCATTCCTGGCCAGAAAAAACGATCACAAATTAATTTCCTCGTGGTTCTAATACCTGGATGGCTAAGATTGTGTATAGAATTAAAAGCAACTTTTCTAAATTGTTCTGGTAAATAAGGTCTAATATTCGATGTAGATGTTTCGCAGTAGATGTATTGTTCACAATCTTGTAATTTAATTCGTTTTAAAACAATAACACTGTTACTAGAGTTACATTGTCGCAATAGTTGCGCTAAGTAAGCATCGTCATTCTGCGCAGTGGCTAGTTCTACGAAATTAAGCGAAGTGGGGCATGTTATTGTGGCTACACGTGATAACGTGTCCGCTACAATATTATTTTCGCCGGTTATATGACGTATATCTGTAGTAAATTCGCTAATGTACATTAACTGACGAGTCCTACGAGGTGTTTCTTTATCGATATTTAATTTAGAAAAGGCATAAGTCAATGGTTTATGATCGGTATATATAATCAATTCACGACCCTCAAATAATTTTCGAAAGTGAATAATAGCTTCATAGATGGCCAATAATTCACGATCGTATGTGCTATATTTAGTTTGAGCCGTAGTTAACTTACGCGAAAAATAACCTAATGGTTTCCAACAATTATTAATTCGCTGTTGTAAAGCTGCTCCGATACAAGTGTTAGAAGCGTCAGTCATGAGCGCTATAGGTATATCCGGTGTCGGATACGATAAGGTAGCTACGTTTTGCAGACTACATTTACAATGTAAGAATGCGTCACTTGTTTCGTTAGACCAAACAATTGGAGTTTTATCTTTACGCTTGGAATTATGAAAATAACTGTTTAATAAACCTAAATACTGTACTGCTTTTGGCAAATGATGTCTATAAAAATTAACCATGCCAATAAAACGTCTTAATACCTCCACCGTTTTCGGCTTCGGATAATCGACTATTGCCATGACCTTAGAATTAGATGGCATGGTGCCTTCGGGTGTTACCTCATATCCTAAAAACTCTATACTGGATTGTCCAAAACAACATTTATGTAAATTAATTGTGACACCATCTTCATTCAAACGTGCAAATAATGCTTTTAAATGCTTCTCATGCTGAATTTTAGAGTTACTGCTGATGATGACGTCATCAATATAACAGAATATAAAGTCAAAACCCAATTCGATTGAGCCGTCGTCATTAATAATCTCAATATTATTTAAAACTGTATTGTTCATGAAGCGTTGAAATGACTGAGCGGCATTTCGTAAGCCGAATGACATTCGTGGGAATTCAAAAAGCCCGAAAGGGGTAATTATTGCAGTCTTTTCAACATCTTCAGGTGCAACGGGACAATATAGCCTTTCACTGTATGAAAGGCTCTATTTATATCTATTTTAGAAAAAACAGTTTTACCTGACAAAATATAAGTAAAATCTTATATTCGTGGGATCGGATAGCGATCAGGCTTAGTGATCGCATTGAGCTGCCTTTAATCACCACATGGACGTAAATCACCGTTGCTCTTAGGTACAACGTGCAATGCACTTGACCATGGACTTTTCGATGGGCAGCAGATGCCTAACTCCTGCATAATACGAAATTCTTCTCTTACCTTTTTCAATCTGTCTGGCGGCAGTGGTCTCGCCTTTGCGTGGACAGGGGGGCCGGTCGTCTCTATATGATAAAAAACTGCATGCTTAGGAGTCTCCTTGAAAGAAGCAGGCTTAATCAAGTCAGGGTACTCTGAAATCAGTTGATAATAGGGATGAGAGGTAGCAATTGTATTTATAGTTACATGATTAGTTTTAACAATTTTAGTTATTATGTTCAGGCTGGTTATCTCATCTATTAACTTACGGTTACCCAAATCTACTAACAATATATGATGGGTCAAAAAATCAGCACCCAATATTGGTTGATCAACATTAGCTATAATAAAATTCCAGAGAAAAGGTCTTCGTAAATTTAAGTCTAAAACTAATGTTTTATGTCCATAGGTATTAATTACTGTTCCATTAGCCGCATACAGTTTATAATCAGTTTCCACACACTTATTTTTGCCATAAAATTTACGCATATTACGAATAGGTAGCACTGAAACGTTAGCACCGGTATCAACTAAAAAACACATGCCACTTGATCTATCAGTCACACAAAGACGGTTGTTTGAAAGCTCTGTACTGACTCCCGTCGCAGTCGGTACAACGCCTAGTTTTCCTGGTCATCCTTCCAAATGCAAGGTTTGATGCACTTATGCGCTTTGTTCTTGAACTTATCATGGTAGAAACAAATTTGATTTTTGTTACCTTGATTCACCCTATTTTTCGAGTTACTCCTTCTGTCGCGATTGCGTGATTGATCTTGGCTACGGGATCTAAAAATCGTTCTCTCGAGGTTCTCAATCTTCTTGTTCAACTTAGCTATCTCAGCCAGCACCGTTGAAGAAGTATCTGCAGAGTTTGACGTCGAGGAAGCCGGAGTATTTACCTCAGCAATCTGGTGGAATGCCGTAGTTTCCATGACCTTTTCTGCAACTAGGGCGAAGTTATCCAGGTCCTTCGTTTCTGAAACTGATATAATCGCTCTCATTGATACGGGTAAATGACCTTGCCAAAGGACTCGTAAAGTTTCGTCAGATATTTTCTCTTTAGCCAAATCTCTCATCCGCCTCAGCAATTGTGACGGTCGTTGGTCACCTAGATCCATTTCACCAATAAGTTTTTGAATTTGCCTGGTTTCGGATTCCTCGTATATTGCGAGCAAACGATCCTTAAGCGCTTCATATTTCTTTGTCTCTGGTGGACGTAATAAAATATCGGTTACCTGTTGAATGACGCACTTGCCCAATTTGGATACAACAATGTTGAATTTGGCCTCGTCCGACATCTTCTGAGGAAACAGCGTGGCTTCCGTCTGGAAAAACCACACCCTGGGTTGGTCGGTCCAGAACTCCGAAATTCGGGAAGCTACCGATATGGCTCCAAGGTCGCTTTGTTCAACCTTGACGGCTGGCGCGGGCTGCGGCAATGGTACTTGAGCAGGATTCATCTTCAAAACTGAGACGCGTAATATGTTAAAATAACTGGCTTAGGGCACAAGAATAGACTTTGAACTTGAGTCGCTACCGATGTACGATGCTACGTGTTTCCACGGGGTCACCACTTTAGCAAATCGTTATTATCTGACTGAGTTTTCACTGAATTTAGTGTAAGTAGTTGCTATTGTCAATAGTCAGAAGGTAAGGTATGAAAATAATAAGTCCAATTTAACATCAATTAACAAACTTATTTATTGGTTATAACGCGTACAATTATAGACGCGGGTCTATCTTGTGCCCTACGGGTAGCGACTGAATTCTAAACGGAGTGGTTGGCGACGCGAGCTCCGAATAAGCTCACTCAGCAAATATTATGACAATATTATATACATGAATATTACGCCACAGGCGTATTATGGTGTATCCACGTTTCATATACAGTCATTTATTGGACCAAAACTTGAATTTATTAGGCCTAATCTACGCCAACAGAGCATTAAAAAAGGTTCATTCGAACGTGGTTTTGGTCTTAACTTGAGCAAACGCGGCACCTATCGCGCTGGCAGCTTTCTCATGCTTAAATCTTGAATTAATATGTAACTTAAACTTTTATTGGACATTTTCATAGCCTCCGCTATCTGTATTACTCAATTCAGCGGTCGTCTAGCACCATTTTGTCAAGTTTAACGAGGTTATCGTCAGTGGGTGCAGTTTTTGGACGTCCCGGACCTTCATCTGTTCCCTTGTGTATATGAGAAGGTTATTTGTTATTGTTGTTTTCGCTTTATTATGTAATAGAAGTTTCCTTAATTTTAGATAAATAGGATTTTTTATCCTCTTATAATAATTATGACAGACTAATTTAATTTATCAGGTCTTTAATTAAATAAAGTTACGTAATAATTTAAAAAAAACTAATGTAAAAAAATATCGTGCAGTCACTAAAATTTTTAGGCTTTTCGGCGGTAGGTGTAAAAATAGTTAACACATAGTTTGAATTATAAAATTTTAAATTTAATTGTTTTAAAACATATTTAAACATTTATACTATCACACCAAGTGTTTTAAAGCATAAATAGTCTGCACTAAAGTTGGTACAAGATACACATACCTACTTGTATGTAACTGTAATTCTGCAAGTCACACCACCTACCAGCGCTACACACTCACTTGAAGTTTTACACCTTACAAGCACAACACTACCGGAATGTCTCAGTTGGCTGATATTAAGACGGCACAAGACAACCTAGAAGAGTCCTTTTCCAAAAGGATGGCGGAGCTGGAGGCGCAGCTGCAGGGAGGCCCGGCCAAGGACACTGTGGCAAAAATTGCTGAAGAGTTTCGCACATTCAGAGAGCTGATGTTTGCAATGCTCAGCCTGCTGCGCAAACAAATCAATGAATGCGCTCATAACATTGATGCCATGGAGACAAGGCACAGGCGCAAAGCTCTCCTTTTTCTCGGCATTCCTGAGGCTGAGAAGGAAGACTGCAGGACATCTGTGATCAAGATTGTTCAGAAGATGGAGCTGCCAAACATAGCCATGGACTCTATACATTCATGTCACAGGATTGGGTTGTCCAATGACGGTCACCACCGGCCAATCTTGGTCTGGTTCGCAGGAGTGGACCAAAGATCTTCAGTTTGGAGGGCTAAGGCAAAATTGAAGGGCACATCCGTCTCAGTGAAGGAATTCCTGACAAAACCTAGACAGGCCATTTTCGCCAAAGCTCGACAACACTTTGGTATGCGGGCTTGCTGGACGCAGGACGGCGTGATTATAGTAAAGGCGCCCGATGGAGTTCGTCACAAAGTGTTCCACGTAGATGAACTGAACTCTTTGACCCAGAAGCACGCTAAGTCTGCAAGTGGCTCCTCATCTCTAAGCAAGAATGGCGCCGTGACTGCCGGTTCCTCTAGCACAGTCAACAAGTCACGTAAATAGCTATCATTTAATGTTTACAACTACTCTTATCTTGAGACTTCCTCTTTTTTTATATTTTCTATCTGTTGTAGTTTATTATGCTGTTTCTTCCTATTATTTCCGTTACCCACTTTCATGTTTCTTTGTTATTGAATTTATTTATGTACCTACATAATATTTTTATTTCACCGCACGGTAATTTATTGGCTGTCAAAGTGACGTTGTCAATTGTATTTGTAAATGTCAAATCTAGATTATTGTTGCGTTCGGAAACAGCATTAAATATTTTTTGGCTTTGTAAGCTGGCGGGTGGTACTGGGTTACCCGTATTGTATTGAAGTATTATTAAGGTAGTTTAATTGTTGATTATATTTCAGTTATTTATATTTTTTTATATATATTTATTTTTATTATTATATTTTATCTATGGATGCCATTAATGATACGTATTGGTCTGCCGACGAAACAGCCGCTTCTTCCGACAATGACAGTTTCTCTTCTGCTGATGGTGCCTTGAGTGATTGTTTAAGACTCTCGTTTACCCAACAATCTCGAATGACGTTGAACATTTGTCACCTAAATGCTCAAAGTATACCGAGCCACTTCAGTGACTTACTGGATCTTGTGGCGGATGTCAATGTACATGCCGTCCTGATTCCGGAGAGTTGGCTCAAACCTTCTCTTCTTTCAACTTCTTTCTCTCTCCCCGGCTTCACTCTAATACGGAATGACCGAGTCGGGAGGAGAGGTGGTGGGGTTGCAGTTTATCTCCGCAGTACTTGTCCATTTAAAATTCTTGAATCCTCTAATCCCGCCTCTTCCCCTGCGGAGTACTTATTCCTCGAGGTTGACGTCAGGGGAGCGAAAGCTGTTCTTGGCGTCGTCTATTGTCCTCCTACTGTCGATTATTTCTCCAGTCTCGAACCGATTCTGGAATCTATAGGGTCACAGTATGAACTTCACATCAACATGGGCGATTTTAATACCGATCTCCTTTCTCCCTCCTCTAGTCGTTCCAGTAAACTCCTTGACATTATCGAGTCAGCCAGCCTCCACGTTATGCCATTGCAGGCCACCTATCACAATAGTAATGGGGTGGACACGTGGCTTGACTTGATCCTTACGTCCAATCCTTCCCTAGTGACATCTCACGGTCAATATCCTGCTCCTGGTTTTTCCCGCCATGACCTTATTTTCCTTACCTACCGCTTAAAACCTCCTAAATCCCCTCCTAAAGTCCGGTACATGCGTTGTTTTGGTCGCATGGATGTCACTAAACTCGGTCAGGACGCTTCTAAGCTGAATTGGGACAACATGTTTTCTGCCTCCACTGTAGATGATAAAGTAAATGTTTTCAACAGCACTATTTGTCGTCTATACGATGTACATGCACCGGTCAGGCGCGTGAAACTAAAGCATCCCCCAGCACCCTGGCTTACGGCGGGTGTTCGTATGGCAATGCACCGTAGGGATCGGGCGTTTAGAAGATATAAACGGGACCGGTGCGAGGAAAATTGGGTGCTTTTCAAATCTGCAAGGAATCGGTGTAATCAATTGGTGCGAAATGCCAAACGCCGACACATTCTTAATAATATTACCTCTACATCGCCTGCCAATATCTGGAAGTTCCTTGGAACTCTTGGTATTGGCAAGCAGCAACGGTGTGACTTCCGTCTGACACTTGGTTTGGATGATATTAACCAATATTTCACCACTTCCACTCCTTTAGAACACCAGACCAAGTGTCTGACAGTTACCTACTTAAATAACTTACCCCAACTTGACATTGAATCTTTCCAATTTTCTCCAGAGTCTTCGGGTGATATCAAAAAGATAATCCTTTCCATAAAATCGAATGCCGTGGGACATGACAAGATCAGCCGCCGTATGGTTATTACTATCTTAGACCAACTCCTGCCGGCGATCTCCCACGTCATTAATTTCTCCCTTGAGTCTGGTTCCTTTCCTTCCTTGTGGGGCAAAGCTCACGTTATCCCTCTTGCCAAGACCTCCAATCTTCCCAACCATTTTCGACCTATATCCATTCTTCCTTTCCTTTCAAAAGTGCTAGAAGCCTGTGTCCATAAACAGTTGAGTCGGTTTATACACCGTCATAACCTGTTGAGTCCATATCAATCTGGATTCAGACCTGGCCATAGCACTACTTCCACTCTCCTCAAAGTGACTGGCGATATTCGAGACGGCATTGAAAACTCTAAAGTTACGGTTTTGGTTCTAATTGATTTCTCCAATGCCTTCAATACCGTCAGCCACGACCTCCTTTTATCAGTCCTCTCCTATCTTAAGGTCTCACCCAGGGCTCTGGATTGGTTCTCAACATATCTTCGAAGGCGTCAGCAGTCGGTACACCTTGGCGAGTCATACTCAAAATGGGCTGACATCAAAGCTGGTGTCCCTCAAGGCGGTATTCTCTCTCCCTTGTTATTCTCCATTTTTATAAATCTTCAGTGTTCTCACCATTTGTATGCCGACGACTTGCAGATATATACCCAGGTTAATGTGGAGTCGCTGTCTTCGGCAATTGATATGGTTAACAGGGATCTGGCTGAGATACACAATTGGACTCAAAGGTTTGGGCTGACTGTAAACCCAAATCAAAGTCAGGCCATTGTCTTGGGCAGCCAAGGCTTATTAAGAAAATTAGACACAACCTGTGTTCCAACCATAACATACAACGGCACGGGCATAGATTGGTATCCTGTTGTTAAAAATCTAGGGCTGCATATGGATGCCACACTTAATTGGCGAACTCAAGTGACCCAGGTGAGTCAAAAGGTCAGCGGCACCCTACGGACTCTTTACCGCCTCAAGAACTTGCTCCCATCCAAGACCAAGACAATGCTTGTGCAGACTTTGATATTCCCGTTAATCGACTATGGTGATGTATGCTACTATGACCTGAATGCAGACCTTCTCAACAAACTCGACCGTCTTCTCAATAACTGCATTCGATTCGTTTTCAATCTTCGCAAGTATGACCATGTGTCTGCTTACCGTTCCCAATTGAAATGGCTTCCTATCCGTCATCGTCGCAGTTTGCGTGCTCTCACTACCCTTTTTTCCATTCTTATGTCTCCTTCATCCCCAAATTATTTAACTTGTCATTTTCAATATCTGTGTTCCAACCATGACCGCAGTTTGCGATCGTCTAATAATCTTCTTCTTACTATCCCTTCTCATAACACATCTGTTATTCACTCTTCCTTTACCGTTCAGTCCATTCTCCTCTGGAATGCCCTCCCTCTAGAAATCAGGACGTGCAAAACAAAGTACAAATTTAAGGCTAAGGTAAAGGGGCTTTTGTTGGCAAGACCAGCGGATGTGTCATAGGTTCTGTATCTTTATTTCGTTTTGTATTTGCGTATGGCTTTACGTATTTTTCCTTTAGTTCTTATATGTATATATTATTTATTTCATATATATCGTATTTAGGTAGTATAATTATATGTTTATATATTTATGTAAGTATATATGTATGTATATTGTATGCAGGTATATTTATTTAAGAATTATATTATATTATTATACCTATCTTATAATATTATAGTAAGTATTTAATACACCTACTACGTTTCTCAGCACCGCTCAAAGGTAGACTGGCGGATAATGCCCAAGGCATTAAGTCAACCTGTACACAGTTTAGTGTTTAAATTAAATAAATAAATAAATAAATAAATAAAATGTCCTGAGTATATTTTAAAAATAAATGCTTCTAATAATTTATTTTCCCGTTGATCCAATGTGACGGTTGAACTATTATCAGCAATAGATAATAGCTAGTAGTATTTGATTCAGCATGCAGCGTACAGCGTATAATTTAGTACGATGGGCCATAAAGTCCCGCCTTTTCGGCGTGCACATATAAAGCTGATACGCGTAAGGCTACAGATACGCGTGAGCTGTGCGTAGCTGAGCGGAGAGAGATGAGCTCAGCTGGCAATGAGGAAACAAGTCTACAAAATGAAAGTATTGGTGCAGTTTTCCTCCCACACTGCTCATCTTCCCAGCTTATATCTGGTAGTTGCACAGCCTAATAGCCATGTAAATTGAGATATGGTAAAGTACACCGTTGTTTATCTTTACGCTCCTTGCTCTGCTCAGTTTTAGTATCGATAAAGGGAATTACTTACAAAATTATGTTGTTTTTACTCCATTCTTGTCTTCTAGGTCAGACTGACATAGCACTGCGTGTATATACACCCATGTAAAGCAGTTTGCATACATTTGCAAAATGATAAGTTTGTTCCTACAGATATAGGTAAATTGTGGAGAATCATCAGCACAGGATCACTTAGGAAATTGAATACTCTTTACGATTGTTAGGGTGAAATGTGCTGAGTTTCAATTACTATATTTTTGTTGCCGATGATTCTAGTAAGATAGTTAAAGCACAATGTCACATCTATTTGATAAGTCATAGAAGAAAACATGTTTGAGAAATTCCAATAGAAATAATGATGGTCTATTTTCTCTTATCTTTGGTCATTACATGGTGTGACTGGGCGACTCAGCCTATTCAAGTCAAAGTGAGAACAGCTTCATTAATTTCAGCAATTTGAAATCTGCCTAAACCTTCACAATCAGACGAAAAAAGGAACGAATTCTTAAAGCAAAAACGGTTATTCTGTTGCCAAAAATTTCTTACTCAGAAATAAGCTTTGAGTTCGCTGATCCAATAACATTAGTTCACTTTTGTAACTCTGACAAAAAAGCATGTTAGTTCCGAACGAAAATTCTCCTTTGAATAGTCACTACTTACCTGTTTATGTGTCCTCTATATACATCAGTGTACGCATTACGGAAATATTTTCGTAATGTTTGAAAAGAGATACAGTCACAACAAATCTGAGTTCGCTTTTTGTGTATAAACAGGGTTGGGTTGCGTTCCCTCGGGCATGTTCTTGCTTTCACAGCATTATTTTAGGCTTACTGTGAGAACTTTTCTGTGCCTGTTGTGCCGCCTTTATTCCGAGTCATGTCTTTGCAGTTGCGGAAATGTTTTTATATGTATTTTTAACATGTTTTTGTTACTAAGCAGTAATTCTTATTTATATATCCACTGTTGGTTGTGTAGATGGCTGAGTCTGTTGTTTATTACTTTATGGATTAACGGTTGGGAAAACAAGTTCGAAGTAGTATAAATCTACATGGAAATCTACGTCAGCTAGATCAAGCTTGGGTAGTTTATTTATACTTAGTAGATAAACATGGAAGGCAAGTAGTATAAAAATCATTATGTCATTTGAAAAATGCCGATAACTTGAAATGATTATGTCAAGTCGTTTGAAATCATTTGAGATCTTTGTCTTTGGAATTGTTTTAATTACAATTTAGGCATATAATGCAAAAATTCTATAAATATATTCTAAAATTCTCCTTTTTCAAGTACAAACTTGAAAAATGTTAAAGTAAATATTATTACTAGCGACTCACCCCGGCTTCGCACGGGTGCAATGCTTAATAGGCATGTATTATACATATAAACTTTCCTCTTAAATCACTCTATCTAGTAAAAAAGCCTTTTGAAATCCGTTACGTACTTTTAAAGAATTAGGCAAACATAGGGACAGACAGAAGATAGATAGTTTTAGTAGTGATAATAGAGAATATAAGAAATCATAAAAATGTATTGAAAAGTACCCTTTTACTGCGAATAAATGTCAGTGTAAAAAATACAATTAGATTGAATAGATATTACCATGAGAATAAAGGATAAATAATAATGTATATTAGCTTTGAGGTTGTAACTGCATAAAGGTTTTATTAATGAAATGTGTTTTTGGAGTAAAATGTTGGAGTAAAATATAACAAGTGTTCTTTTTAATGTTCTACCCATCTCATAAAATTGCTGTAATATATAACTACTAAATAAATGATGCTCTTGTCGGCTATAACTTTGTTACTTAGTATGTACAGACCTTGGGTGTCTAGTTCGATAATATTAACTACTAAGTCCTTTCAAACTAATTGATCGAACTCATGATCATTCTGAATTAGTCTGACTAATTGACAGCGAATTAAAGCACTGTAATTCAATCGCGAGTTCCAAAAGATAGGTCTGTTCATAATCAAAGTAAAATATGATGGATATTAATCATCTCAAATATGAATACCAATGAGCATTTATTACAGAACTTTAACTGAAAATGTGTTTAGAAGAGTTAAGTTAGTGCTTGAGAACAGAACAAGGGCTTATATGCTTATATAAGTCTAAGGCCGATCTTGATATCTCAACATTATAAATTTTAATACAGAATCAGCTTTTGTGATAATGAACAAATACCTACTTATTTCAACATGGCTTACAGTTTTTCTCTTTTAAAATAAGTAATCAAAATGAAAGTATCAATTCTTCTTAATTATTCTTAATTATTAAAATATGTACCTACTAAAGATCTTCACATACAGACTTATACAACATCATTGTCCCCAGCGTGCAGCTAAAAATAAGAAACACACCCTCCATCCCAAATTCAAACTGCGGCGCAGCATTTTAACAATTTTAACAAGGGGACTACAGTTACTGAAATGTTTCAGGCTTATTATTATTAAAATACGAACGGAAAATGCAATTTGAAAACGCAATAGAAGTCAGTCAAAACGCAATTCAGAAACGACTATTCGTTGCTTTTTAAACCTTTCATTGAAATTTAGAATCATTCGTTTAACACGGCTGTAATGTATTTCGTTTTCTATGCAATTTCTTAGCTCTGTGGCACAAATGGTTAGCCACTTGAGCACTCATCACTATGCCGGTTTGTGTTGCAAGCTTCTGTGATCGTTTGTGACACAGAAGCACGGCGTTGTGACCATTCCACGGTTTTGATACATGTGAAATATCAACCTGATAATATAATATCATTGTCTTCGCTGATATTTTGCGGTCACTCACCCAAATGCGGTGTCTCTCACTGCATAAATTCAAATTCAGTCAAGCTTGTATTTACATGTTTAATGGTATTTCATAGAATATATAGAATATGATAGAAGGTGCATAGGGTTCCCACCAAGAACTTAGGGTCCCGAGCCAACCTCACCTGCAAGTGGTGCACCTGCCGATTAACGGACGAGGCTCTGGCAAACAAAATATCCCGATACGCGGCAATAGGCTCGCCACCTATTACGTGGGATCAAAACACTGGCGAAAAGTGGGCGTTTAATATGCCTCTGCCTACCCCTTCGGGGAAACAGGCGTGAGTCTATGTATGTATGTCATAGAATATATAAGTGTCATATTCGCACTATATTAAGGTACCAGGTACGGTACAGGTATAATAATAACTGATTCTTGAAAATGATTCACCACATTTTGCATTTATTTGCTTAAGTACCTACAACTTATGTATCAAAAATATCTCATTTACTTTATGACAACAAAGAGTTTAAGGCTTTTACCATCGAATATTAACGGACAGAGAAATATACGAAAGGACAGAGGGCAAAAAGTCTTAAAAGCCTTACATAAATATCGAAGAGTCGGATTGACAAGATGTTGCCTTTACCGCGAAAAAGTAGATAGGCATGGGCGAAATAATCTGTTGCACTGTTTGTGACAACCAATTAATTATTTTTTCAACGTGTGGCATCCTTTCACAGTTTAATTTATGTCACAAACTGTCAACAAACCCATCAGTTACTCCAACGTTAAATATTAAAATATGAGAATTTCATGGCTTTTCGACAGTTTCATTTGCGATTAAGTGATATTTGGTCAGGCATTGGTAATCCTTCGGTAAATATTTACACGGGCCGTCGTGAATAATCGTTAGTGAGTGAGTTCATTGTTATTCACAGTACAGTGATATATCGGCGCGTTTCATGACGTATGCATAAAAAATCTTCACCTCTACTGGTTGACTGAACTTTGGTACCGATACTTCTCATAGAGGTACTAACGAGCGATTGACATGATGACAGGCTTGAGTACCTACTTCAAGCAACCATTTTCAAAAAAGAAAATAAACTGAAATATAGATGCACATATATTTTCTTTTGCTATGGCATTATGTTGTCTGCTTATTTATATTAATTGTTATAGTAATATACACTATACAAACTGTCTCTGCTATTAATTATTAATTACAACATCCAACAACGTCAATAATCGCACATGATAAAAGCCAAAATTTAAACATGGCTTAAGATTTAGATTGGTGGCTGATGGCTTTAGATTTATTTAATGGCTAAGATGTGTTCCATGTTTGATATTGTTTACTGAAAGATGTTTTACCTCCTGAAGCAACATTTGTAAAAATCAAACAGAAAATTTATCGCAGAATGATATAATTTTTTGTCCTTCTGTCGAGGTCGTATCCATAACACTTAGTGAAATGGATGGTGATTTTACCCTTTACACCTTCACTCCAGCCTGTTACAAGCTTCGTTAATGAAAAAAGTGGCTGCCAGTTGTTGTGAAAACTTGGGATCCAACTAGCCTCTTCGCTTAGCTACAATACGGGACCCTACGACCGTTCTAACAGATTAAAGGTTCAGTTGGGACGTGAGTAAAGCCTATACACATTTTTTTTTATTTTCGTGTACATGAGGATTGTAGCAATTGCCTTGATTATATATATATGTATACGGTATCTCATATGGACTTCGTCGCTTCATTCCGTCAATTGAATATGTGCTATGATGAGCGTATTGAGTGTCATATAAATTTACAACAGACACGTTTTCTTGGATGTTTTGGGACCAACCCGACTTCTCACAAAATTAATGTTAATGCATTGAAACAGTAATACATGCCTCCAGCGAAGGATTTAATCTATCCCAGCCTCTATTTTCTGCCATCACTGTAGCAAACTTTGATATTCGTAGCAGATACCCCGTTCAGATTAATTACTTCCCTAGCAACACGCAGGACGTACAGTCAACAGCAAAAGTAGATGATCAAAATAAGAAATTCAATACTAATGAACGGAGTTCGCGTCAGAACTGTGTGGCGTCGAAGTGATTCAAAAGTATGTGATTGTAAATTATACCAATAATTAACTACTAGTACAGCTGCCATAAATTTGACTCCAAAAGTTATAAACTCAATTCGCATCAGAACTAAGAAGTGAAGAAAAATTTCAAAACTAGTGAACAGTTAAAATCAAATATAAATGATGAAACTGAGGCCACGTAATCATGAAGCAAATAATTTACTCATACTTATTTTTGAAGTACCCCAGTAATTTAATTTGTTATGTTTTACGGAAAAGCAGATGAATTGCTACCGGGCACATCACCAGACTCCGTGCTGCTACTGAGAGTTTGGAAAAACCCACTAACACTTTTGCCCGACCCGGGAATCTAACCCGATCAGCAGACGCATACGCTATCCACCGGACCACGGAGGCAGTCACTGGTCCACAGAGGCAGTCTTTGTATATTTAATAAAATTTTACTAAATTTCATCTCTCATGTATTGTTTTTTGTAACTTCTGTCAAATGTTCAAAAGTAACTGATGTGATACAAAACCATAATTCAATAAATATTACTATCTTTACATGTTTGTGCATTTATGTCAATGTTCAAAAGTAGCTGATGCGATACAAAATTATAACTCAATGATTGCTTTTGCCTAGTCGGCTACAATATATCTGTCACAGTACACAGTGTACCTATCTGTCACAGACTAATGCTGTGCCTTGCGTTTTGTTTCTTTTTTTATGTTGTACTTTTTCTGTGTCTGTGACAAATAAATTATTTTTTCTATACCTATGTATAAAAACCGGAAGGTCGATTGATAATTTTCTGATGATCTTTAGGGCATTATTTATATTGACTTCGCGCTTTTGTCACACTGTTAGCAAGAGTTCTGTTAGAATAGTGCAAAAATCCAAGTATCGAAACTCTTTAATGTCAATCTGTAATTCGGCTGTCACGTACAATATATAAATTTGAATTTAGAATACAATATTGATGAATTTTACTGATCACGAATATATGGCAGCTGTAGTAGTAGTAAATGGTTGGTATAATGTACAATCAGATACTTTTGAATCACTTCGACGCCACATAGTTCTGACGCAAACTCCGTTCATTAGTATTGAATTTCTGATTTTGATCATCTACTTTTGCTGTTGACTGTACAATAAAGTCGCATCGTGCCATGCGGAACTAATCCACATAAACCTGGTGAAGGTCGCATTGAATGCTTAGCACATACTGCCGCATACTGTGCGACCAACGCAACGCATATCACCGTCCATTGTTTGGAATCCTATGCAATATCACACAGCTGTTCACAATGTACCTAGTATATCCCATAGAATGTTAACGTCATCAAAATTTGTAGCAGTGTACAGCTATGTGGCTTATTTGAAACATTTCTATTACGTAGTCAATAACTTTCCTATTAGAAATGTTGACAGCTATAAATTGGATTTGATGACACGATGATTGAAGTGTCAATACTCAGAAAATATTTTAATGCCATTTTTGGAACTGGAAGTATTGATTAAAATATAAGGTCCGTCCATTGTTTGAAATCCTAAGCAATATCACACAGCTGTTCACAACCTACCTATATACCGTGAGAAAGTCGATGTCATCAAAATTTGAAGCAGTGTACAGATATTATGTTGCTTTCTATTTAGTAGTTAATATACTCAGATAATATTTTACTCAATACCATTTTTGTAGCTAAAAGCATTGATATATTATTCGATTAACATAAAATCTTTTAACTTTGATCTGGACTGGCTGGGGTTTACATTTTACTGTATAACTTAAACATAATTTGAGATCCCTAGTCGTCTAGAAAAGTTGTAAACCGCGATTTTAGCGCACAGCAGCAACAACAGCAGTCGATTTTAGAATTAAACCCTAACGCAGTCTCGTCCACTTCATTCTAAAAAAGGTTGGGTGTGGGACTAATTTAGGCCGTTTTGTCGAAACCAAGTTCGGAGGCAGTATTCAAATAATGCATTGTGGTTTCATTCGTTTGGCAGTGACACGTAGTATTTATTTGTATGAAGTTGACAGGTCTTTACTGGATGAAAACCCCTGTATAAAAATAAAGGCACAAGAAAAGTTTACACTAAATAGAGATCTAAGCAATATATTACACTACACACCAAATCACCTAATAAAAATAAGGAAATCTTTATCATGTAGGTAAGTTGAAGGTACATGTTAAATATCTTATGCTATTATACTTAGATCGCTGTGGCGGGCCTGGGTTCACTTAATTGCCGCCAGACTGGTCACTTCATGTCATTAATAGCTGGCCCGAAGATGGAATTACACCCGTCCTGTATGAAATTTCCATGTAATTGGAAATCCCTTGAAATTTTGGACTACCTGAAGGGATGCGATTCCTGTACACACTGTAATAGGCTACTAATATTGTTCAAAAGATTAGGTCCGCATAGACGATTTACTGATTCTTATAATATTCATTAAGGAAATATTATTTTTAATTCTAAAAAGGGATACCTAAATAAAGAAAGAGTTTTTTGTAACTTTATGTAAAAATGTAATAACAAGTAATAAACTGTGGTTTTCATTCACTTACGTAAATACAAGTCAGTCGGTATTCGAATGGGCCAATCTTTTCTTTAGCAAATTGGTAAATTATATCAACTTACGTCAAATTGGTTTACCATTAAATAGTCGTGGATACCTACACTCCTTCTTATGACGTCACATATTAATCAATAAAGCATTACATTTAACACATATCGCTAAAATATTGCTCTGGTATTCTTGGTCAACTCACTATCGATCACTCCTTTCGTAACTTTCAAATTCTAAAACAATATCCGAAATGTGAAAACATCTTGCATTAGTTTTAAATTTGCTTATCCAAACAATACTTTGCAACTTTACTCAATTTATATTTATAAATGTGAAATTTTATTGTGTTTACTTGTTTGCCATCTTGTCACAAATGAAGCAAACATTTTCGATGTTAATAGAACACATCATGCTTTGTTTAGAGAATGTCTGACGCTCTTTGCAGAGCTCTTAGCAAAATAAGTATGTAGGAGTATTTTGAGAAACAATATTATTTTTACTCTCCTTTAAAGAAAATCCTAAAGAACACATTGTATATTATGGATGACTTAACAAACATTCTAATAACGGACACAAAGAACAGCCAGATCCGAAACAACACTTCGTAAATTACACAAAGTATTGGCGAAGAAAATTTTTCCGTGTGGTAACGGATTAAGAAGATGGAATGTCACCACCCCATTTCATCCCATGGCCAATTCCTCCTTTCAAAGGAGAGGCCTAGTCCAGCAGTGGACTGTTAAAGGCTGATAATGATAATTGGGGAAGGGATATCAAACTCACAACCCTCAGTACAGTGACTACATTATGTTGCTTACAGTTCATCAAAATATAAAATAGCGTTGATTAACACGAGCTACTGTTTATCCAAGCAATATATATTTACATTTGCTGATTTAAGGTACTTCCTAAAACCAAACCAAATCTACCCCAAATTACATACAAACATAGTCTCACGCCTATATATCCCCGAAGAGGTAGGAAGAGACCCACTTTTCGCCAGATTTATTTTAGTCCCACGTAATAGGGGGCGAGCCTATTGCAGTACCGGGCACATGAACAGACTCCGACCTGCTACTGAGAATTTCCTAACGTAAAAACTTAATAACACTTTGCCCGACCCGGGGGTCGAACCCAAGACCTCCCAATCCCACGCGCACATTTATGCCGCGAGACCAACGAGGCAGTATCCCAAATTAATACATCTTGACATAGATTTGATACATGACATGATGAATCTGCTAAAAAACAATTCATTTTAGGAAGCAAATATTTGATTCATTTTATTTTGCATTTTGTTGAAATATATTTTTCGAATAAAATATCGAAACGTAAATAGAACTGTTTATCTATATAACCGATAAAACTCAATAGTTTTGTAATCTTACTTGGACACTTTTAAAAGCCGATATTGTTTAGTTAATAGTGTAATATCTATTAATCTATGATTATAAGGATTATATTTTAAGCGATAGGCATCTACATTTTTGAGTAAATTTCAGATAGTGTTTCATATTAATAATTTAGTGAATTTCTGGCTGAGAACTGTTAGTAAAAGGAAATTGTGATAAAATACTTAGAAATACCATAATATCAAGTTTATCTGGCTGTCATTTCATCCAGCATAACAAACGATATCTCATTTACCTTTCATAAAATTGAACGTGCCTACAATATATATAGCTAACCCTTTAATAGATAGGGTGAAACCGAAACCATTAGGCAGTATTTCAAATAATTTCTCCCCAATTACCTCTGTAATAAAGTTAGCGTCGGTATAACTTTCATGTGTGTACCATGTACATCAACACATCTATTCGTAGGGAGACGTCGACCGATTATAGGAAAATTCAATGTACGGTTACGTAATTTCGGTTTTCCGGGTTGCCGCGTTAGGTAATAGCCCTTATATCTACGCCAACGTATCGTAGGTGTGCGCTATAGATATATTTTGGTGACAGTGATGCGAGAATGTCGCGGCGCCCGACGGTTTTGTGCTAAACTTATTAGGTGTGCCGATCTGCGCCGAAATTGGCGATAACGGACGGTAACATGATAATGATTGAATTTTGTAAAATATATACAGTAGCTCTTTTTAAATATTATCGACTTAAATTATGTGGTTGATAGGAGTCGTGATAAAACACATCTGAGAATAGATTGTTGTTGAAACGAATCATTTGACCGCGGTATATATAAGGACACAACGACACCCAGTTACAAAAAGATAAGATTATCTAGTTGTAACTGGGTGTCTTTGTGTCCTTATACGGGACAACACTATGAGATCTAAGTGTTTTCCCGTATGAACACCAAAACACCACAATCAACCAATCAGTATATTTAGATACAAATATACAATAGCATTGTAGCAAAACAGCACAAACCACAAGCATCAATAAATAAAACCCTCGACCATTGTCGAGAATATACGTACGAATATCCAATTTCTTATAGCCCATTAAAACTCATGAAGTATATTTCTAAACAAACAGTCCAATATCCATACATTTTTATGTTATTATAGGAGTACGACCGACCAACGAGGGATTAAAGATTTAGCTGCAAGGTAGGTACCTAATATTTATATGGAGAATAAAGTTTGTGAAAAACCGCACGGGTGGATATTTAACAACTAACTTGTAATTATTAGTTTGGTTGCTAACAAATAACTTGCAATTATTTCGTCATGGTGAGAGAGTAATTTTATTTGTTACTTACTGAATAGTTTTATTTTATAGATTTTGAGAAATTGTCTTTTGAAAAGATGACATAAACGAAGACAGAGATTCAAGATTATTTCTAAAAAATGATTTAATAGAACCTGTACCTTTCTTTGATTATTTTTCTAATTACTATTCAGACAAATTGAGTCAGTTTTTATTGAATCCATTATTGTAGCATACCAATATATTCTGATAATTAAACTGTATGAACTACAGTTTAATCATCAGAATACCTATGTTTATATGAAAGTTTGGCAACCTTTGCAAAAACGGTAAATGCAAAATAAAGATACTTATTTATTACTATTTGGTTGGCAAATGAGGTCACAGCCTTTGTAACAGTAAACAGTAGCTGACGATTAGGTATATTGTGTTGTTGATCCTAACATAATGTTCTGAGAAACACGAAGTTTCGGTTGCATGAGTAAGGAATTGTTCTCTCTGTTTCATTTGTAGAAATATTGTCTAATGTGAGTCGAGATACAGATAATGTTGGACTCAGTAGTAGCCCTTGCGGGGAATTAATCCTTAAATTAATTTTATCATCCACAGAAATGTGTTTGATTTAAAATTATATCTTTAATATGTTACTACTACTTAATGTAATAACTTACCAATAAGAAAGTATAACACTTTCTTATTGGTAAGTTATTATATTAATTTCCTGAAAAGCATGTTTATATAATATTTGGGTTTATATACCACGTATAGGAGTTTCAATGTTGCGATATTACTGTTAGCACTGTTAGAAGTGTCACACAGTGTTTATCACAGATGCACGCACGTGGTAAATATGCCGAGAAACTATGTTATATTTAGCCTACTAAATGATCACAAAATTTAAATAAATTCGATCCTCTTTTATTTTAATTAACATTTCGCATTTCAAAAAAATGCTGAAAAGAAAAAGAGTTCAAAGCGCGTAATGGGGCATGTTACACTTGTCAATATTATCATGATCCTAGTATCACGATATCACAAGTATTGACATGGGCTATTATATTATCAATAATATCATCATCAGTACGCGTTTGAAACTACTAGAGAAAGTAGTGTTTAGTGCAAGATTAAATTTGAACAAATTTTAAAAAGAACATGGATTCTAAAAGGAAAGCCTCTATAGCAATAATACGCGTATGCGCATTAAAAACTAACCGCAAAAAGAGGAAGTGTTGGGTAAAAGACTGGATTTCAAAACGAAATCAATATACACATTTACTAACAGACTATAGTTAGCCGTGTGGTTAACGGCATAGAACACAAGTGTCACCAACTCACCACCCCCAATCTTTCCGTGGGTGTCGTAAGAGGCGACTAAGGGATAACACGATGCAAATACCATCTTTGCGTAGAGACGGAAAACTCGACATCGAACCCTATACGACTGCCTCGTTGGTCTCGCGGCATAAATGTGCGCGTGGGATCGGGAGGTCCCGGGTTCGATTCCTGGGTCGGGCAGTGTTATTGGGTTTTTCTATAACGAACAGTAGCAGCACGAAGTCTGGAAATGTGCCCGGTACGGCAATAGGCTCGCCACTGATTACGTGAGACTAAAGTATATCTGGCAAAAAGTGGGTGTAAAAATACACCTCTGCCTACCTCTTCGAGGTTATAGGCGTGAGACTATGTAATATGTATGTATACTAACACTCAGAAACAACAACAACAACAACTTGCCGAAGTCTTCATTTTTATTAATTTTATTTAATTAATTTTTATCTTTTGGGTTCCACTAGGACGGGCATGTTTCATAAAGCAGAATTAGGTAATTCCTCCAGATCATTTTTACCTCCTGCATCAACGATGGAGCGTAATTCGTCATCGTCACTTTGACAAGACATACGAATCGTCACAACTTTGACGTCGTTTCGCCATTGCTGAGAACGCATACTGACAGAAAAATATCTCGATGCGCTTACATTTCAATAATATTGAAGCCCCGCCCCCTGAGTATCGCGGATTTCAAGATGTTTGAATAATTTGTGATATTATCACGATACCGCGATACAGCCTATTACCACGGTATCGTGATATTATTGACAATGTAACATGCCCCATTAAGTTTTAATGACCTATTAAACGATACTCACCCTACACGTACAGCAAATAATATGTACGTATCGTTTGTATGTCCGCACATGCCTATAAAGAACGTATTTTCTATTTTATTCTACTTCTTTGTAGATTTGGTTGAAGTGTATATTAGTATACCAAACTCTGAACAATGAAAACTAATTATAATTGTAGGTTACTACGCTGCGATAAAAAATTGTTGGGTTGAGCAGGAAAAATAAGGTTGCTAAAATTACTGTAATATTAAATATTCGATTAACCTTTTCAAAACAATTATATAACCCGGCAGGTCGTTTGGATCGAAACTTTGATACTTTAATAGACATTTTTCGGCGGATGAGCTACCAATATGTATTAACAGGTAAATTCTACCAATTATACCCAATTTGCTGACACTTAATATGAATTTTATAACAGTTAGATAATTGGTAAATCAGAAAACTTTTGTAAAAGTGGTTTGCCAAAAATGTATTCGGCAGACATTCGTTTGACGTCGCCTTAAGGATTTGTGTAAAGGAAAGAACAAGTTTAATTAGTTTTCCCTTCAAATCAAGTTTGGGAGGTAGCATCATCATTTTATCATTATATCCATGTTAATTGCAATAAATTTTCCAGGAAAAACGCAATTTAATGTAAACTCCGTAACCTATAGTCGGAGTAACCTTTACACCAATATAAGTCACGGACGCTCATACGGTTTCAGCTAAAATAGAACCATTCCTTAAAGCATCAAAGCCTTAAACAAGGCGAAATGTCCGCAGCAGATCAAAGCTAATAATTTTCATACACGCCACCAAAATTCGCAATGATCTTTCCGTATTGGTTATGGAGTTCGGATACTTCGTTCTGACGCAATTTCTAGCTAAACTCGTTATTAAGCGAGGCGGTCTACCGTAGCGGACATTGAGAGCTTTGAACACAGAATGCTTACACAAATTAATCAAAACTTTAAGTGTATCGGTTACTGACAAATTAATAGACAAGTTTCTTCGTGAATTAGTTTAAATAAATGCTGCTGTTACCTACGAAAGCAAGGTCAAACAAATTTTTATGGTGTTGTAATAACTAAATAACCCTTTAGTTTCCTTGTGTCCATCCATTTATGGTCCGGCTGCTCGGCGCCAATCTGGCTGTCCGTCCATTGAAATATAGATAAATTGCTACTAGGTATACGTTTGAAAACCAATTTTTCAAAGACTATAATATAACAACCTTTGACACGATTACAACCAAAGACATAACGCCGTTGTCACACCGTGAGTTAACCGTGTAAATGAGGCATTAATAGTACGAATAAACTTACGTGGAGCGTAGATTTTCATAGCTAATTCACCTTGATATTTTGGAAGTGTGGACATAAGTCCTTACAGAGGAATTCGGAGAAGTCGATTTTCCCGTTAAGGCTAGTCGTTGCTCGTAGCACTTGTTACTTAGGTACACAATTGACTGAAATCGTATACTATGACCAAGATTTGATCTGGAATGAGAACTCTTGAACCTAGTATGTACAATTTACAGTACAAAACAAACTGTATGTAGCATTCGACAAAACGTTGATTTAAAAGTCTTCGCCAAGTCGTTATATGTTAATCACGAAAATGTAAAGCAGATACTATATTGAATTTCCACGTTTGACTTACACGTATACCTTGGGGACGGTAAAAAAGTTAACTATGGGAGTGAAAAAAATTACTTAAAATTAAAAACGCACTATATCTCTCCTTGCTTGTTGTCAGAAAAACGTTCTCTACCAATGATAAAAGTATTAAATATTTTAGGACATAGAAATATACTAGTACAAAATAAACATATATGTAAATCATTAAAATTCATCATAATTAAGCAACAATCCCATACAAGCAAAGTGGATTGCAAGCGCAGCATCGCTTTAAATTGCCGTAATTTTATAGGTATTTTCTGTAATCCCTAGATAATTAAGAGCTGCCAAAATATAAGCATGTAATATCATTTCATTTTGTATTCAAATATTATTATAAATTATTATTATATTCTACCACATACACATATCACCATCTAATCCCAAGCTAAGCAGAGCTTGTGTTATGGGTACTAGATAATGGATAAATATACATATATACTATTTTTTTTGTAAATACATATATATTATACACAGAAACACCCAGACCAAAACAAACATCCATGTTCATGCACACAAATGTTTGACTTGAGCGGGAATCGAACCAGTGACCTTCGGCGTAGCAGTCGCCACTGCGCCAACCGGTCGTCATTCAAATATTTTCAATAACTACTCGTTAAAATATTTGAATATAATGTACAAAATGATCATTATAATGTAGCGAAAATAAAACGAACCATGAAATAAAATATAGTTAATTTAAATTATATACTCATGTGACACCAGGAAATACTTTATTTATTAACTAGGTGTTCCCCGTGGCTTCACTAGAGTTAAATATAAATATCTCGACAACAGTGCCACCTATTTATTTCAGTAAGAGTTCCATTACAATCGATTCAGGCATTCCAAAGATTACCCTAGGAAAACAGATAGACAGTAAGATATAATCGTTATTTATAGGTGTGTATAAGTAAATTCAAATATTAGTAAAATCTCTATGAATTTAGTTTTTCCATTTTGTATATCAAGCATTATTAAGCAGTTGCGGGCGCCACATTAGTAAGATCCAGCAAATTTATGAATTTTTCGCGGCTAGCTTTTTACTGGGACATAATAACATAATGTTCCTTTACAGCGATAGCCTAGTGGAGATACCAACAGACTGCCATGCAGAGGGTATCGGGTTCGATTCCACGGCACGCGCCAATGACTTTTCAGAGTTATGTATGTGCTTCGGAGAGCACGTTAAGCTGTCGGTCCCGGTTGTCATGAAGATCTTTGACAGTCGTTATAGGGCGTCAGTACCTTCTAAATAAACTGACACTAGTTTAAACCATGGAATATCGCTATCCCTTCGGTTGCGGAGGTCAGACAGGCAGTAGCTCTGTGGAAAAGCTAATATTCAGCCAAATCCGGTTAGACTAGTAAGCGGCCCCTTGATTGAAACTGGGATAACGCTAAGAGAATGTTGAATTACATAATGTACCATTAACTTCTTTACTAACAACGCACTCTTATAGGGATTTGACGTGTAATTTTTAACAGACCGGCAAAGTTAAGTGAGGTATTGAGGGATCACCACTAGAATGTGTGACCGCTTATTGTGACAGAGCGTTATCGTGCTTCGGAAGCCATGTCGCGTCCACGTGAGTCTCAGTTTTTATATGAGAACAAGAATTGTTAGGTCAGAACGGGGACTTTCAGGCTGTCGATAAACTCCGACATAACAGTTGGACCACTCTCCCACAAACACATACATAAAGAAAAAACACTTCTTTTATTTTTTTCACAGACTCACGCCTTAATCCCCGAAGGTGTAGGCAGAGGAGTAATATTACACCCACATTGCGCCATGAATTTTTAGGTCCCACGTAGTAGGGGGCGAGCCTATTGACGTTACTGGGCACATCACCAGACTCCGTGCTACTACAGAGAATTCCGAAAAATCCAGTTAAATAAAAAATACTTCTCTTGTTAAATATTAACAAGTAAGTACTGATTGAAATTTTTGCACTTTAACGCGCCCTTCAGCGTTACACAAGGCCAAAGCTCCCGCCGCTTTACGTGAGAATTGCCCATTTTTAGGGCTTATTCATACCCACAATTACCTATTGACGCCCGACGACGTCCTTAAATGCCCGTGGTAACACACATCCCGAATCGTGAAAGGTTATGAGTTACGACACGTCTTAAAGCACGTTGCATTATCATCTTCATCAGCTGGCTGTAGACCACTGTTGGGTTTATAGTCCCAATAGATTTTTTATCTCAAGGCGGAGGACGTACTACGTCAGGTGTGCCAAGGCGCATATCATCTTTAAAAATTCACGTCCGTCATAAACCACGGATTGTGATATTTTGATAACATATCGTGCATAGTGAGCTATTAAACACGATACGACGAATATACTGTCTTTGATGAATCAATTACAGTCTGTGCGTAAGGCGACGTGTATTTTGAGAAATCGTCAACGACATTTCCGGTGTGAATGAGTTCTTATATCATACAGTGAGTATTGAAACCCGCGGCGATACATCACACGACTTTCGATTGACGTACTCCCGATACACGCATGTTCAGTACATTTAGACTTTCGTGTAAGCTCTTAATTCATCCTTTTTATTTATACGTAGGAGTTATTAATAAAATCGACAAAAATATTGTAAAGTGTAGCTAAAATAAAATAAATAAATAAATTAAGTAAGATATAGATTTCCAATTATGAAACTTGTATAGTAAAACTAAGTTTGTATAGATTTTCAATTATGAAATCTGAATTTAGAAGGTATCTCTTTATCTAGTAGGTAGTACTCGTACTAGTATCAATATACTTAAACAGTTAGTCATCGCTTGCCCCGTGCCTAGGACAGCATATTTGGCCGTGCACACCAGCTGTCATGAAGATCTTTGACTTTTGGTATATAGATCTTTCAGTATATAACTGTCACTGGTCACTGGTCTAAGTAATGAAATATCGCTTTCCCTTTGGGTGCCAGTGGTCAGATGGTAGTTGCTCTGTGTAAAAGCTAATATTCTGGAAAATCTGGTTAGACCATTAAGCAGAACCTGGACTTTAAGGCGAGAGTCTTAACGCTAGGAAGAAGATGGTATTACTATAAGCCTTAACGATATATTACAAAATTATAAGAATCCAATTATATTTATCTATGCGATGATCGAACTTCCAACATAGCGCATTGGAAAAAGAATTACGGAAAACTCCGAGCAGCAATTTTATATCGTCTAATAGAAAATACTAGAAAAGTTTATTCTACGTCAACACATTTTAAAACAACTTCGATCTGACGGGCATCTCGGCTTAATATCGTAATACTCAGTATAATATAAATGCGATAGCGTAAGTCTTACAACTTACTTTTTCGCAACATCAAAGGATATATCCTACATTTTCTTTCATTATGTTAGGAATATTTGTTACTACAACACAGCTCAGTATTAACTCAGAGTTTCAAAAGTTATTTAGAAAACCATTTTGCGGTGGTATTCGGTATCTAAATTATTGATAAAAGTCTGCCCAAACTAAATTACTATACTTACTCTAATTAATATAGCACCGTTCGTATTGAAATCCGGACTTCATGTAACTGACCAGATTTCGGGAAACAGTTTGCAGATTAATATACCTGCCTCCGTGTTCTAGTGGATAGAGTAAGCGTCTGCTGATCGGAGGTCACAGGTTCGATTCTCTGGTCGAGCAGTGTTACTGATTTTTCCGAATTCTCAGTAGCAGCTCGGAGTCTGGCAATGTGCCCGGTATCGGCAATAGGCTCGCGCCCTGTTACGTGGGACCCTAAAAGGCATGGCGAAATGTGGGTGTATATGACACATCTGCCTACCCCTTCGGGGATACAGGCGTGAGTCTATAAATAAAATAATCGTAGATAGAAACAACTTTATTGATCTTATACTTAACCTTTGTAAGACTGAATGGTTCTGTTGTTTTAGAGATAGTGATATTAAGTCTACAAGACATCACGGCTGTCATGAAGATCTTTGAATATCGTTCTTAATCGTTAAGGTTTATGACTATAAACCTTGAATATATTTGCACTGGTTTAAGCCTGGAATATCGCTATTTCTATGGGCTGCGGACGGCTGCCGGGATAAAGCTAGGACGATGATGATAAGTCAAACACGCAGAAGAACGCGCAAGCATACACTCACACGCACATACGCACGCACGATGGACATCTAGGCCAGTTTGATTTTCAGCAGATGCATATTTCCCAAGGGGTTCAACAGATGAGGTAAAATAAATGCACTTAAGTGGAGACAGGGACACACGCATTACTCATAAGCCATAATAAAGTACTTATGTAATAAACTAAGACATTCTATGGCGGTTACAAATAGACCATTACATAATGTCCCATGGGCGTTACGACGTCTATACCGGAATGTTATGGGGTTGGATAACAGGTTTCAAAATTGTCCATAATAATAACCATCAATCAATGAATACGGTAATTTAGTGTTGAATATAAACCTTTTGTAAACGTGCACTATTAGATATTGGGCATCCGATGAAGCTATAATAATAATCATTAAGTGAAGGGTAGATCCGTCCCTGGTTGGCAACCTTGGTTTTATGAAGGTTCTATAGGTCGCTCTCTTTACTTTTCTGTATCGTGTGAAACCTATGCCTTGACATTATTTTACATCTATACATATACTATTCATATATGGTAATGTAACTTTTGACCTGTGTCCAATATTGATTCATAAATTTTTAAATATTTTTCAGCATACGATTATCATTAAGCGTTAATATATGGCGCTGATACACTTGAGCATTCACCTGTAATGAGCATTCTCGCGAATGTTACAAAACAAATGAGTGTGTTTTAGCGAGCATTCTCACGAACATTCGGGCGAGCCTTAGAATAAAGATAATACATAGAATTTGCGCTTCAATGGCGGTTAAACCCAATATATCTACTTCCCTTTGACTTATGATTTTAATCTAGGGAAGAATCTTCGTAGTTTGTCACTAATTTTAACTTGACTAGTGATGCGCTTATTCAGAATAAATATCGATGAAATATCGATAATTTTTACAATAGATCCTTAGATTTGGTTTACTTAGAATTCATTTCAATAGAATGTTGATAAACTCTCGATATCGATAAATAAATTTGAACGTAGGAACAGACACTTGTGTGATTTATTAAACCTGTTCAAACTAAAATCTGCATTTAATTATTTAGAAACATCATTTGTTTATGTATCTTACTCTTACTCTAGAAATGTTTCATAAGTAAAACTGAAGTAAAAATATTGGGTAAGACTGCTGTTGTAGTGCAATTTCTATATTTTTCTATATTCGACGGACTATTTGAATTTAGAATGTTCGCTAGAATGAACGTGGCAGTAAATATAAATGTAGAAGCTTTTTGAAAAGTGAACGCATACCCGTCGAGTGCGGACGTGCGTCACTGCGACGCGCGTATTAAATTATTATTTAATAAATGTAGCTAGAGGCTATACGTCGCCCGATACTGTAGCTATGAGTTGTTCACAGCAACTCATAGCCAACGAGTTGTTGGCGTTTATACAACATGCCATCGACACCATGGACGAGGTCAGCATTCTGCAGATCTGCAAGTCCAACTTCAAAGAAGAAGACGTGTGTGGTAGCAAGAAGCTACTCTACCAGACCCTGGGCAAGTTAGACGAGATGCCGTCCCGGCGAAGGGATGGCACCGAGAAGGATATCCAGGATATCATCTCCTTATTGAAGGTGACCGACCCTGACGACGTGCCTACGTTCGTGGCGAAGGATCTGCACAAGCTGCCGCCCGTCACATTCGACCACGTTGACGTAACAAGGTTGCTGAAGGATATCACATCCCTAAAATCCAGCCTGGCCGAGGTGCAGTCCAAATTAGAGAAGTCGGACAGCACCATAAGTGAGCTACGTGCAGAAGTAGTATTATTACGTAACGCTATTTCTACAAGTAGGTCACCAGTCGTGTCTCACGTAAACACACGACGCGGGGCTCAAAACGCATCCATCAGCAGTTTTGAGTCAGCGAATTTGCTTGCGTCGCCTATCGCCGATAATGCAAGCGGTGTGACGCGTAATTTCGCTGAAATCGGGTCATCGACACTGGTCAAGGTTTTGTCGAGTGTTGATGCATCGACTACTAAGCGCGCGTATGCCAATGTTGCTGCCAAAATCAAAACGCAGCAGAATCGGCCGGAAGAAAAAGGGGGTAAACAGAAGCCTTGTGAACCCTCTCATAACGAGGTTGTGAAGCTACGTGTCCTAAAAGCGAAGACATGCGACGAGGATGGTTTCATAAAGGTGGAGAAGAAGAAGAAGAAACCAACTTGTCGTAACCTGTGTGGTACCGGGTTGGTGGGACCGAACATGCTGCTGCGTCCCGCCGTACCAACCACGCAGTTGTACGTCTCTCGGCTGCATCACTCCACAAAGGACGAGGAGGTCGTAGAATACCTGCGCCTGAAGACCAACTGGACTTTGAGAGTCGAGAGATTGGAGTCACGGCATAACACCAACTTCAAGTCGTACGTGGTGCGGGTGCCGACTCAACATCTCGAGACTTTCCTCAAAGAAGAGTTTTGGCCGAAGGGTGTCGTGTATCGGTGTTTTCATGGGAGGTTACGCAATACCACTCAGCGTAACATGAAGCCGTAAACAACACCTGTTTGTTTTGTTATATTATTATGTTATTTTATGTATGTTAGTCTATAAGGTATATATCTATGGGTTCTTATTACCTGAAAATAAATAATAATTATTATTAAATAATTATAAATTATTTAAGTTATAATGTTTAAATTGGACGTTCATAAGTGTCACGTGTGATCTAAATGAATAAAAGATTTTGACTTGACCTTGACTTTATCATTATTTTACATAAACGACTCCGGTAGAAACAATTACGAATGCGAGATACACACTGCCTCCGTGGTCCAGTGGATAGCGTATGTGACTGCTGATCGGAGGTCCCGGGTTCGATTCCCGGGTCGGGAAAAAATGTTAAACTGGGTTTTTCCGAATTCTCAGTAGCAGCACGGAGTCTAGTAAAGTGCCTGGTAACGGCAATAATCTCGTCCCCTATTACGTGGGACCTAAAAATTCATGGCGAAATGTGGGTGTAACATTACACCTCTGCCTATCCCTTCGGGGATACAGGCGTGAGTCTATACATACATAACAGATTGTGCATTGGGGAAGAGCCTTAACAAGGCAACTATAAAATTGCATACAATGACTACATTATAGTCATTATAGTTAATTTACTCATTGTATACAATTTTGTATTTGCCTTTTTCAGGCAATTTCCCACTTTAGTAAAATTTTCCTACTAAAAGCGGAGATAGCCTAGCGGCGTATCGGGTTCAATCCCCAGTTACTCCGGGCACACACCTCTGACTTTTCGAAATTATGTATGTATTAAAATGTTAATTATAGCTTACTTAATAATGTGCCCGATAGACGGCAATAGGCTCGCCCCCTATTACATTGGGACCGAAACATAACTGGTCTGATTTGAAAAATTATTTCAGTGTTAGATAGCCCATTTATCGAGGAAGGCTAAAACCTATATAACATCACCCTAAGAGCCACGGGAGCGGAGCAGTTGCCTTAAACAACGCAGGTGTAACAGCAGGCTCATATAGTTTTACATAAACTTCTCCTTTTATAATCTTTGTTAGTACTCGAAACAATTACAAATGCGAGATAAGCACCCCCAATTCTCACTACATCTTATGAATTTTGTAGTTGCCTTTTTAACAAAATTCTCTACTTTAGTATATTTTTACTTCGAATGCATATTATTGACCAACAAAATTTGCATGTTTATTATATCGATTGCTTATTATTATTTGATAATATTATTTGAACATACTTTATTACTTAAAAGTACCCGATACCTATCGGCCTTTCCGCATCGAAATAGTCCGCAATTTGCCAAATAAATACGGCACGAGCCATAAATAATAGAAATAACTGTGAAAAACTCGGCGTGTTTATGGATGAGTCGTTCGATTCCTTACAAAGGATAGACGAGTGTGTTGTTAGGCGTTCCAATAAAATTCTTCGTAGATTCATAAAATATGTAATTTGATCACGATCGTCAGTGGCGTCCGAATCCCGCAGGTGAAACGATCGCCCATCGAGTTACACTGGAAATAGAACTGAATACTCGTCTCGTGTAACAATGACTTGATTTATACCGCCGATACACGAGGACCGAGTTTTATTGAACCATTTATACGATGTATTGAAACGCACCATTATTTATTCTACTTGAATCGAATAACGCACTGAAGTACTCACAATCGTATTATTGGATATATTTTGTAAGAAACGACGGTGATATAGATTGAGATATTTATTTGATACTATTTGTTTTATATTACTTTGTTATCTAAACAATAACAAGCACGTGTAGATATCGTTACGTTTTAAGAGCTAAGCTTTAACAAAATCCGTTAAACTTCACATTGACACAACAGTGCCAAATAAAAAGTTTATGCCAAAGTTTAAACATTTACATACAATTGGTGGCGATACCCTAACAATTATAGTAATTAAAACTACGCTCGACTTAGACTGAGGGGTCAAAAGTTGACCAAGTTGCGCTATAAAGCGGGGAGTAGGCGCCTCAATAAACACAATCACAAGAGAAGCTGTTTTACTTAATTAAATGGAGACAAAGACTCAGAGTCTGCACAATCGTCTATTCGATGCGTTTTCTTGTAAAAAAAAGTAATTTGTATTTTGAACTGTACTCACTTAATATATAGCCCTTTTTTGTCGTCACAGTGGAAAACCAACTTACGGGCTCACCTATCGCCTCTTTGGGTAGGTAAAGGAGACTCGAACGTTAGGCTTGCCATAGGCGTTCGGAGCCTTCTTACTACAGCTATCTTGGTGTCCGTCGACGTCCTATAGTGGTGTCATCACACAAAAGGCACGTAGCATAGTTGGTCGCGACCCAATCGGCTACAACTTTAGTTATATTTTCAATTCGACCAAAATTAATAACGTTAAGTAATTAAGCATGTAAAATGATCAATGACCCCTGTAACACAGGATTCTCCTAGCATAGGGGTCATTGATCATTTTCCTGTGTACTAATATGTTTATTTAAAAAGTAGATAAATGTGTAAGTCGGGCATTGGAGTCATTTTAATAGGCAACAATAAAAAATAAACAAATAGGTATTTATACCTTAAATAACCTAAGTTTACGCGATTAAGACCCGCAAAATTATTAGTAAAATAAAATAGAAATCAAAAATTTAAAGAGTTAATAGTGATAACGACATAAACTGCGTTATTTTAAAGCATATAGCGGCCCGGTAACGGACTGCCGAGACGATGGTCTCGGGTTCGATCCCCAGTTACCCCGGGCACACACCTCTGACTTTTCGAAGTTATGTGTGTTTTAAAAATGTATATTATCGCTTGCTTAACAATGTGTCCGGTAGTTGGCAATAGGCTCGCCCCCTATTACATTGGGACCCAAACATAAATGGCGAAGAGTGGGTGTGTAATATACCTCTGCCTACCCCTTCGGGGATAAAAGGCGTGATGTTATGTTATGTTACTCCGCGTACAACCAAAGAAACAAACTTTTAAGCTGTTTAAAATTTAGTTAAGATATGTATAATATGCTCTTTTATGTATGCATGATTTGGCTTGCCGCTCGTAGAAGAACGGCAAAGTTAAGCAACGTTCACACAGGTCACCACTTGAATGGGTGACCGCTTTTTGTAGCATTTACAACGCCATTGTACTACAGAAGGCACGTAAAGCCGTCGGTCCAGTTTGTTTTCTCTGGTATTAACCTGTAGGCTTACGTAGGAGGCCTTTGGGTGGCCTATAAACTCCGACACTAGAATCGCTAACGCACTCTCGGAAGAACTCGGGATTACACAATTGGACATAATGATGATACTGTAATATTTCATTATTAAAACAATACCCACGTGTTTTCCCTTTTTAGATCTACAATCTACAGGTGGAAGCGAGGTACAATAAAAATATAAATCGATCGTCTCATTACTCAAGCGACTTTCGCAGAAACAAAATAATCTATTTCAAATTGCAGAAATAAATACTCGATCTAAATAGAATACTTTAGATGCAATTTGGAATTTGCCAGAGCTTTTTTTATTATTTAGATAGGGGATTATGTTTAAATTACATTATTTTATATAATGAAGGTTACCACTTTAGTGGCGCAAAACATAAATAAAGATGTCAACATACGTAACACTGCTGCCATAACTGATTAGTATGACAAAGCTTTGTTTGGTTTTTTTTTTTTTTTGATAAATTGTGTTTTCTAAAAATGAATCCTATCTAGATAGATTTATCGCCAAGAATTTATTTCGCATGCAGGGGTTGCATGCGAAATATCATGAAAATCGTTGGGGCCGTTTCCGAGATTCAGATTACGTACATATTAAAAAATGTATCCCTTTTTCCTTGGTCACGGCATCACGCGTAAATGGCTGGACCGATTTCACTAATTCTTTTTTGTTATGTTTTTTTATTATCTAGAGAAGGTTCTTATGAAAGAAAACTCAAAAAGATGCGCGGAAAATAAGAAAATTTAAGACTACTTAACCACCATATTAAAATTTCTGATGAAACCTTAACGCTTTAGAGAATATAAACTTTTTTTAAGGTAACCTTATGGCGTTTGACATAATATTGACAGAACAACGTCTGTCGGGGCAGCTTGTATACAATAAATTGCTCGTTTAAAAGTATTAAATATTTTCCTAGTACAGATGAACGATATTTTAACATCAATCTACTGTCAGAAATTGCTTATTTACTACATTTTATAGGAATGTAATGAATGTAAAAAGTCCCTTGACAAAAGACACTACGTGCACTCCTAAGTTTTATTCGAGCTTAAAATTAATGACATTTTTCGGGAACCGATTTTTGCTTAAGCTTAACCTCGGAGCGTGTATATTTCATTTCTTTCAAAAAATAATATGCTATAATAATATTACTCAATCTTGTCTTATTTTTCTATGGATATCTCTCCAATATAAATCCTTGTGTAGCTATCACCACGAAATATAAATAAATTTTATTAACCAATAAGGAGTTCTTCAGGAATTGCAGGAAGTGGTTGAATGCGGGCTGCTCTTGATGTGTTTGTGTGGAGGGTCTTGAAGTCGCCTATTTTCAGCTTGGTCGTCTTCCATGAGATGATCATGATGGTGGACGGAGAATTGTGAAGAATGGTGAAGTGAATTCTGAACGGAGTATCAAGCTACTTTTTTTTATATACTTACGCCTGTATCTCCCAAGGAGTAGGCAGAGGTGTGAGGCAAGTCAGCAGATTGGGATGGGATGCGGAACTTCTTTGCGTCCTATCCTTGGGGACAAATATGCTTCTCGCCGGATGATCCCAACGCCGCTGCTGATTCTGTTGCTGATGTGGTGCTACAGGGTATGGAACTTTTCATTTCATCCTCTGTGGTCCCCATTGGTGGCAAATTTCGACCTTGGTTTGGTTCATCTTCCAAAAAGACTTCTCGCAGGAAGCAGGAAGCTTACCAAGCCTGGGCTGTTGCGGTGGCGGCGGGGGATGAAAATACCAGCGCATTAAAAAAGGAGTATAACTTTGCCTCCAGGTCCTTCAAAAGAGACATTGCTAGTGCGAAGACGAAGCACATCGGTAGAATTGGCGAGAGGCTTGAGCGCCTTCCATCGGGAACTCGCGCATTCTGGTCTCTTGCCAAAGCTACCGAAGGGAACTTCTGTAAGCCATCCTTTCCACCGCTACACATGGGAAATGACTCCTTGGCCCACGACGCAAAGCAGAAAGCCGGTCTTCTGGGCAAACTCTTTGCGTCCAACTCGACCTTGCATGACGGGGGACAGGAACCGCCTACTATACCGCTGTTGAAGGGTTGTATGCCGGATATTCGGTTACACCAACGCGCAGTCCGTATGGCACTTCTGTCCCTCGATATCCATAAGTCGAGTGGGCCTGATGGAATTCCCCCTATTGTGTTGAAGATCTGCGCTCCAGAGTTGGCACCAGTTTTGACACGCCTTTTTCGTCTCTCCTACTCATTTGGCGTAGTCCCAACATCGTGGAAGACAGCATTGGTCCACCCGATCCCTAAAAAAGGCGATCGCTCTAATCCGTCCAACTACAGACCCATAGCCATAACCTCCCTCTTCTCGAAGATAATGGAGTTCATTATTAACTGCCAGCTCCTTCGGTTTCTAGAGGATAATCAGCTGCTTAGTGACCAGCAATACGGCTTTCGTAAGGGTCGGTCGGCTGGTGATCTTCTAGTATACCTGACACATCGTTGGGCACAGGCGATCGAGATAAAGGGGGAGGCTTTGGCGGTCAGTTTGGACATAGCGAAGGCCTTCGATCGGGTCTGGCACAAAGCGCTTCTTTCGAAGCTCCTTTCCTATGGGCTGCCCGAGAAATTATGCGAATGGGTCACCAGCTTTCTTACAGACAGAAGCATAAAGGTCGTAGTTGACGGTGAATGCTCTGACGCCTTGTCTGTAAATGCTGGTGTTCCTCAAGGCTGCGTGCTATCGCCTACTCTGTTCCTCCTGCATATCAATGATATGTTGCTAGATAGCGGCATTCATTGTTATGCAGATGACAGCACAGGTGATGCTTTATATACCGGTCACGCCAACATTTCTCGGGAAAAAGTCATCGAGAGCCGACATAAACTTGTGTCTGAAATTGAGACCTCCTTGGAGATGGTCTCAGATTGGGGAAGACTTAATTTGGTCCAATTTAACCCCACAAAGACACAAGTCTGCGTTTTCACCGCAAAAAAACTGCCGATGGTCGTATGTCCTCGTTTTGAGAGCACCCCCTTGACTGCCTCCTCCAGTATTGGAATACTTGGTGTCGACATATCGAGCGAAGTCCAGTTCCGCGGTCACTTAGAGGGTAAGGCTAAGTTAGCCTCGAAGAAGCTTGGCGTGCTAAATAGATCGAGACGGTATTTCACTCCGGCCCACCGCTTGCTCCTTTATAAGACGCAGGTCCGGCCGCATATGGAATACTGTTCTCATCTTTGGGCAGGGGCACCCCAGTACCAGCTTCTCCCTCTAGACCGCATCCTACGGAGAGCCGCTCAAATTGTCGACTGCCAAGATATTTGCAATCAGTTAGACCCCTTGGCGCTGCGTAGAGATGTAGCCTCGCTATGCATCTTTTATCGCTATTACTATGGGGAGTGCTCCGAAGAGTTGTTCGGATTAATCCCTGCCGCCTCTTTCCGCCATCGTTCTACGCGACAGAATTTCCATCCCCATCATTTAGATGGTTGGCAAGCCACAACGGTGCGCTTTTCTAGAAACTTTCTGCCTCGCACCTGTAAACTGTGGAATGATCTGTCGCCTGCGGTTTTTCCGAACCAATACGACCTTCAAACCTTCAAAAAAAGAGCGTATTCCTTTTTAAAAGGCCGGCAACGCACTTGTGACTCCTCTGGTGTTGCGGGTGTCCATGGGCGGCGGTAATCGCTTAACATCGGGCGATCCGTCTGCTCGTTTGCCCCCTATTCCATAAAAAAAAAGGTGTAATTTTACACCCACAAGCTGTATTTATCATAAAGTGTTTTGTCTTTGAAACTGAACCACTAGATACAAAATTTTAACTCTTCAAGAAGAGAAGTGAGAGGAAACAGTACTCGCTCTACTTGCATGATTTGGCGAACATATACTTACTAACAAAGCAAATTAAATCATGATCGTCCTTGGGTTATTCCAGTTGCATCCAATAATTTTACCTTGAAGCTCGGGATCCGATTACTAAATCGGTGTCGCGTATGAAGGTGTCAACAGAGAATTTCCACAGAGCGACTGACGTCTAGCTCCGCAACCCAAAACGCTTGTCTATATTTTGAAACGCTAGGCAGTTTCTTTAAGGGCACTAACTCTCCATTACCACTGTCAAGGAGCTTCATGACACCCGGTACCAAAGGCTTATCGTGATTTCATAGACTGATAAAGGGCAAGCGATATTTTTACCAAGGTGTTTTGTCAGTAGTACGTGGCGTGGATTTGAATCCGATACCCTCTACGTCGTTGTCTCTTGATATTTTTACTTTTCTATCGCTGCTTTAAAATGAGTAACAAAGTTTGTTTGTTTTTCGTGTGAGTGTGTGGCCAACTCTGCTGTCGGAGTTTTCAGGCCTCCCAAAGGCCATGTCCATGGCCTATCGATTATACTGAGACAAGAACCGGGACCAACAGCTTTACATGCCCTCCGAAGCACGGTAGCGCTCAAATGTAAATGCCACACATGATCACCCATCCTAGTGGTGACCTGTGCAAGTGTTGCTTAACTTTGTCGATCTGTTACGAACGACAAGTCAAGTCTCGCTATGAGCGCTACACAAGGTAAGTTAAAGTTGTTTTGTTTTAAAGCTCATTTTTAACAAGGTAATTTAAAAATAAGCTTAAAAAAATCACCTTTTTGTTAATTTCCATATTAACTCATTTATCCATAATTTACGAGATCAAAGAGGATTTGTAATAACCGCTAAGAAAGACTGCACTCTTCTGATAACATATTTTATGGTCCTCAGCTTATTAAAGGGACACGAGCCGCTACCCTCTTATCTTTAGGCTGTGTATCTGACAAATATGAACGTAACAAATGAGTGGAGGCGAGAAAAATGTTTAACGTGAGATGAGCGAGCCTTTGAAAACAAAGTGTTACTGACATCCTCACGCACATTATTTTGATCTCAAACTTCCTCTAATCAGCATGCTTGTATGATTGCTAGAATTCTTTAGATATGGTTCAGTTCTTTTAGATAACAATAGAAAACGCATACATACGTAGTAGATAGACTAGACGAATCTATAATGTTGTACTGAGCAACGTCTGGACAAAAGTATGATACTAATGCTACGGATTTTTCTCTAAATGACTCAGCTCCGCACATATCAATGGATACACAGTCTTATCAAGCCACACCTATACGCAGCATTTAACTTGAAGCATTGTTTTAATATCAACTTCTTTGCTTTATGTTTCACTTGATAAATAGGTACATATTAATCATTAGGTAAAAGAAGAGAAGAGTAATGTTACTTATCTCTATCCGTGAGTAGATGTAACTAATTCAGAGTTGAGTTTTAAAACATGAATTGTTGATGTTACTCCAAATCGTAGTAAGTAATCTCTATCGTAAAGTTTAATACAACATTGACGTGAGAAATCATTCGCAGATACGCAAACTGAAGCCTAAAGACCACCGAGAAAAACAAGATTGCATGGGTAGCGCAAGGTTAAGATCACTTTTGCGATCTTCATTCCGTGCCGTAATTAAGCCGTTAGACTTGCAAAAAGTAATCTTAGGGACACTTCCCACCACCTCCTCATGGCCCTACCCGCCTTGCGGCATACGGGCCGAATCATGGGAGGAGCGCGCGGTACTTGCGTCTGCTCTTTCCCACGCGCTCTTTCTTGACTCCCTACAAATTCTTTATCCTGTCCCTGATCTTTCCACATTCTCCCCTATTGGGGCAGTACACCACATAACGTTACTTCGCGTTCGCGCAGACGGATCAATCCTCCCGTTTTCTCCTCTTCCGATGCCACGTGTGCGCGAACGTATGCAGTCTTCTAAATCCCTCTTCATTGTTAACCAGATCCTGGTGCCACACAGGTCCTATCGTGGCTCGCCGCCATCCATCCAGCATTTGGTTTCTCTCCTCCTCATAGAGTGGGCACTCCCATAGGATATGGTCCCTCGTTTCTTCCTGCGCGCCACAATAACAATTCGGGCTGTCGCCCAGCCGCATGTCGTGCAGGTGCTTACGAAAGCAGCCATGGCCTGTCAGTATCTGTGATGTCACATAGTCTGGCGCGACCCACCCCTGGGTCAGCCTGTCCCGCACATCGGGGAAAAACTGGCGGAGTTCCGCTCCCTTATCTTCGGACGACCACCGTGCCCGCCACTGAGCAACGACATCCTCCATCAGTTCCCGCTTCATCGCTCTACGCTCCCTACCTGCCAACCCCAGTCCGTCCTGCGCAAGACGCCCCGCACAAAGAACCTCCAGGTCCGCCGGGAGCACCGCGGCGAGCACGGGCAACGCCGCGGTACTGACGGACCTGTAGGCCTTCGTCAACAGCACCAACGCCGGACGCTGCGCACGCAGTAAGGCCGCCCGCACTGCGTAGTGCGACGAGCGTCGCCACCATACGGCCGCAGCGTACGTAATTATGGCCACATATGTCCCCATATACAGGAATTTAAGGGCCCTGTACTTTATGCCCCAGGTCGATGCCGAGATCCTCGACATCTTCCCGAAGGCGTTCACGGCACGATTGCCGGCTAACTTAGCATGCGGCACGTAGGAGCTAGCCTCGTCGATCTCTACCCCCAGTAGCCTCGCACTACTCACCTGTGTTATCGAAGCCCCGTCCATGCGAACCGTAGGCGGACGCTTAAACTTGCCTTTTAGAGTAATAGTTTTCGACTTGCCGGCTGAGAAGGCGAGGCGATTCCTCAGCCCCCATTCGCTCACCGCCCGGAGTGAGGTCGCGGCGTTCCACTCTAAGGCCGCCCTGGACGAGGCTTCAACAACCATGGTGAGGTCATCGGCGTATGCCACCACGCGCACACCCCCCGGCATCGGCAGTCGTAGGACGTCGTCGAGCAGGACGTTCCAGAACGTTGGTCCCAGCACCGAGCCTTGTGGGCATCCCATTGTGGTCCTCTTCCACACCGCCTGGCCGCCCATGAACATGCCTATTATTCGGTCCGTAAAATAGCTTACAATTATTTTGTATATGTTAGGCGGACAACCGCACTGTTTCAGCTTAACTAAAATCATGGGCCACCAGGCGTTGTCGAAGGCCCCCGAGATGTCCAGCAGCACCGCCTGAACATAGCTCTCGGCGGTACTCGTGATTCGGTTCAGCACTGCGTTGAGCGCCGTCACCGTGGACTTTCCGCGCCGAAAGCCATGTTGAGACGGAGAAATGCCCCGGTGCAGGCAGGGGGCGCAGGTAATGATGAGCCTCTCCAAGATTTTACCCAGTATTGACAGCAGAGTTATCGGCCTGTAGGCCTTTGGGTCCGATAGAAGCTTGTCGTTGCCCTTTGGCAGGACGACGAGGCGCCCGACTTTCCATATTGTTGGAAAAGTTCCTTAATTTATACATGCCGTGTATACTGCCAAGGTTTCAACTTTGGTTATGCTCCAGGCGCGTCTAATAATACGGGCAGTCAATCCATCTAACCCAGGGGAGGTGTTTGGTAGGTGCTTGATTATGTGACTTAACGCCTGTTCCGTAGGACCTTCGCTCTTACGTCCCGAGGGAGCGCATGCTGCCGCAAGTCTCACCTGTCTATGGTATTCGGTGTCCTGACTAGGATCGTCATCGGGGCATAACGTATTTAGTAATGCGGACATAGTCTCCCTAGCAGTGCCGGTGTGTCCCTCAAGAAGCTTAATGCCATGCAGTATTTTGGGGGGAGGACGTAATCTTCCCGATGCAGCTCTATAGGCCAAGCCCCACGGGTCCTCGTTGCCTGAGTCGGCAATTTGTTTGAAGAACTGCATTTCTGCCTGCTTCATCGCCTCCTTATACTTCCGACGTGTAGTGCGCAGGTGCACGTGTAATGGGCTGTTGACGACACCGCCTGCTCTTCGTGACTTCTGCCAGGCACGCCGGGCGTTGTACACGTCACGTCGCATATCATCCAACGCCGTCGACCACCACTCGTATTTATGGGGGACCGCTTTCTTGGCCTCACCCAGCACATCCTCGGCCGTCTGTACTAGGATGTCGGTGTACTGGCGACTGAGATCTTCGGCCGGTCTTCGGGTGCGAAGCTTTCCCATCCTATGTTGGAGGGTGTCAGTGAACCGCTCCCAGTGCACCCCTTTATCTCGGAATCGCCGTGGTTCCGCATACTCAATCTCGGGCCGCTCGGTATTATCCGTCGATCCTGGGGGGGCAACAGCGTACGTGATCAGCTGGTGGTCGCTAATACTGGCACCTTCATGCACACTCCACCCTGACACTGAGATACCCCGGGTAGAGAGGGTGAGGTCGATGTTTGAATAGCCATTGGGACCGTGGAATGTCGGTGGCTGTCCAGACTCATTGTGAATACTTAGTCCTCGCCCGAGTATAAAACCTTCCACTTGCGCCTTCCTGTACTCGGTGTCGGGTCCCCTTCCCTCGTATTGTCGCCGTTCGCAGTGCCAGAGTGGGGAGTGTGCATTACTGTCCATCCCTATGAGCACCCTGTTTCCTACCAGATGATCCAACGCACGTGTTATGGTTTCTAGATGCCGAGCTACATCGTGACTGTACTGGCAGTACGCCGAAACCACATACAGGGCACCGTAGCGAGTTCCTCCATCAATATGGGCTACTAAGCAGTACTCATTGCTGAGGTTGCCCAATAGTGTCACTGCGAGGTGTTTATTCACGATCATAATCCCCGCTTTCGGGTTCGCTCCATGCTGTATAATACATTCGTGTTGGTAATGTTCCTGAACGAGAATTAAGTCAAGGCCGTGCTGCGCCGACACGATGGGCAGTTCAGTTGTAGCCGCAGCCGACGCTTGCAGGTTCAGCTGCCCTATGCGTAAAGCGTGCCTAGGCATAGCTGATATTAGCCGCCTGCTGTTCTGCGTATTGCCGCGCGGGGCATGTAAGCGCAGCAGTACGGTGACCGTCTTTATTAGGGCGCTTGAATTTCGCGCAGGTGGCGCAACAGGTGGTCTCCGACTTGCATTCGTCCTTCCTGTGGCCAGCCTCTCCACATTGTGCGCATATAGTATTTGCCGACCGACAATGTTTTTCGGGGTGACCGTACTGCTGACACTTAGTGCAGCATGTCAGGCGGATGTAATCGATAATTTCCGCCTCGTCCCAGCCGATATAAACACGATTGAGGCTCACCAGCTTGTCCCGGAGAGCCTTTGTGCACTCCAGCACAACAGTGGTCCTGCCGGACCCTAGCCGACCCTCTTTAAGGCTAAGCTGCACTGTGCTAACATCTTATCTTTTGGCCAGTTAAGATCCTCAGCCAGGTTAATACGGTGTAGGTCCTCTAGCAGGTCCGCCGCCGATGGGTCCGACCTCAGATTTCTTATTGCCACCAGAGGCTTCTTGCCCTTCGGATCTGCTACCTTCAGGATAGGGGGGGCCGCCTCTTTTAGTTTCCTCGCTGCCTCTACCGACCGCGTCTGCACCGCCACTCCTCCGTTGGAGACCGCCGTAACCCTCTGGCACTGGACTCCGTGCGCGCCGGGTTTAATAGTGCTTTGTAACTCCTTCTTGGTGTCCTCAGAGGTCTTTAGCTGTTCGGCATTCGGGTAGAACAGGACAGTTGGACCGCATGGTTCGAGGGCGATGTCGGGCTTCCCTTTTGGTAGTTTTAGTTTGCTGGCGTAGGTACAGGATGAGTCTATCGGTGGTGCCATTGGTGCTGCCGTCATTACCGTTTGCTGTGTCGTCGCCTGTTGAAGCTTGATGCTTGTCACCTCCTGCTCCACGCGAGCAAGGCGCAGCGCCAGTTGCGCTACAACCGCGAATATATCTTGCCCATGTCCGGCGATCGCGTTTTTATCTCCGATATTGAGCTTGTTAGTGGCATTCGCCACGGCGGAGATGGCTTTCACGGCCGAGTGTACAGATTCGATAAGGGCCTCCTTATCCATGCAGACCATTGATGGCGACGGCACGCCCTGCCCCGCCGACGACCGTTCCGCGGTAGTTGTGCTGGTCAAGATGCCACCTAAGGGTGGCGCCGAAGATTTCTTGGCCGTTCGTCGTCTTACAGCCTCTTGTACTTCCTCGGGCGACGTCAAGTGGCGCTTCCCGGGCTGCGAGCACACCACCGATGGTGGCTGTGGCGTGCCAGGGTCCGCCGCTACCTCCATCGCCGTCTGTGCCGGCGAAAAACCTCCCGGTGGAGTTCGGGCCAGCGATACGCGAGGCTCGAAGGGGGACGCAGACGTGGCCTCCCTAGAGGATTCTGCCATTATTTCCTTGAGCGCATCAATTTCTGACTGTCTTCGCTCGAACTCATCCAGCAGCAGCTCTTGCTGCCTGCGAGCCTTCTCTTCTTCGTCCATTATAGCGACCGACCAGAGTTATGGCTGGTACAACTTATTCCTAAGACAATAGCTTAAGTCTAACACACACAATATTTAAAACACAGAGCAAAGAAACAAAAGAAATAAACAGACGATAAAATTTTTAAAACAAAGTATTACCTGTTAAACTGGTAACTATGACCGTTGCACTGGCAACCCCTTTACGCAGGTGGCAACCCCGACCCGCCAGCCGCCAGTGCCAAGGCACCGACAACTGTCAATGTCAACGCTGTCACCACGCGTCAACCGTCAATACCACCATGTGACAGTGACGGCTGCCAACGCCAAGTAACACCGGACGTCAGCCGTCACGCCAATGTCGTAATATTATTAAAAATGTACACCTATACCTAAAAGACCAATGTCCAGTACTGTATTTCTATTTAAAAATTTATTACTAACTACACTAAACGTACTAAACCTAAAAGACCAATGTCCAGTACTGTATATCTATTTAAAGTTTATTACTAACTAAACTAAACGTGCCGATCAGAATATTTGAACTGGCAACCCTGCCAGCGCGGTTATTTTCCCGGCGATGACAACTGTCAGTGTCAACTGTCAGTTGTCACGCCAAGTCACACCGCGCTAGATGTCAGATGGCACGTGATTTTGAAAAATGTATTGTTTAACACCACTTTTCAGCTGAATCGCTATAAAATATTAACAAACTAGTATTAGTATTAATTCAAGGCAAGGCGACAGAGCGCCCGCACCGGCCCAGCGAACGACAACGCAATCCTAACCTCAACTTTGAGGTTATGACGCCGGTATCGCCGCCGAAAAACCGATTACAGGAGCTCCTGAAGCCTTGTTACCTTATTACAAATGCTCCCAAGGCTGAAAAGCCCCGGGACAAGCTGCCACACACCCAATCCGGACCGTATTTCACGGGCACGACACACTACAAACTTCTCCACGTGATCCCAGCGCGGAGTGGAAAAACCAGTAAAAACACACGAAAATCACGATAGAACTTAATAATAACACTTCGCGCGAGTCCCTATTCCTTAGGGAACTCGTTCGTGTATAGTAATATAAGCGATATTTTCAGTAAAACCGAAATTACGAATTATATTCGCGAGAGCGCACACGAACACGTCCGCACGCCAAGACGGTCGCATATTAATCTTAGGGACAAATAAACCTTCCGCTTTCGTGCTGCAGAGGAAGGATATCGTCGCTTTCGAGCTATATCGAGCGTATTGCGGCATCGAGGCCTCCAGCCTACCGCAACCAACTGGCATTCTGCCTGTCTTGCCACCGTGCGGGACATGGAAATAACAAAATGTCAAACTATAAACTACTTTCGCATTTCGTGGTTTGAACACATACAATTATTAATTTACAATTATAAATTATGAATTTTACGGGTTTCAATAGCGCAGTTATTTAAAATATAATGACTTATTTTTAAATAATTACGCGATTAAGATCCGGCAAATTGTCCCATATCACGTAAGATACGATTTGTATTTGGTGTTTCAATATTAAATACAACATTTTCACAAGACAGAGTAATGCCTCTAAATACTTATAAAAGACCTTAAAATTATACATAACACGTAAAATATTACTCAGTGAACTCAACGGCTTTATATTAATAACGTCATAAGTAGGTATTCAACAAGAATATATTTTTGAGTAACAAGCCCACATTTATTATGCGGCTGAATAGAGTGTACCGAGCCAAATAATAAGCAAAAGTGCGTGTTTAGGATGATATTAGCCTCTTTGGGCGACTCTATTGTTACATGGGATTACCTGAGTAAAGCGCTTTATGTCCATAGAAAGATATTGACAGCAGGCAAAATATTTGTAGGAAAATAATATACTGTAAACTTTATAAGATAGTGGAACATCTTTTTACTATTAATTTTATGTTTAATACCTATCTGCTGACGGTTTTGTTCCATGCTCGAATAAGATTAAAGACTAATGTGGCTTAACATTATAATTATCAAGATAATCAAAACACTAGCTGCGAGGCGGAGCTGAGTGACGAGTCCGGGGGTCTTAATTGTGCCGCTGCTCTGGCCAAAATTTTTCCTTGGATTTAATTGTATTCACCGCATTTACAATGCTTATATTATTGACGTCCGCTGTCATCTTGCTTTCTTACTATTTTATCTATTCTGTTTTCCTTTTTTGGTTTTGTAAAAAGTTTGCTCTGGGGCCCAATTCTGCTAATTATATTTGTTCAAAATGCAGTTTCGATATGATGTCAGTGTCATATTTACGTCATAACGGTATTCTCCTAAATTAAGAGACATTGAAATGATATTGCGAATATATTGAGAGTTGAACAATACATAAACGGTATTCTGCTAAATATATTTTTGTTCAAAGACAAACGTCAAACTGTAAATACACATATTCAAAACACCCATATTTTAAATGTTCGATTTCAAATCGTACGTAACATTATTGATTATGTATCAAAAAATCTCTCACAATCCAACGAATAAATTCATTTACTAAAATGGTACTGGTTAGTATTATAGACTGCCATATTGCACTGCTAGGTAGTATCATCTGTATATATAAAATTCATTCACAATTCCCTGACTAACAGCAATGCACAGCCGAATCTACTGGGCACAAGATGCTAAAAATTGGCATGTACGTTCCTCGAGGACCGTATGCTGTACCCTTATGGTCCCTGACTAAGAAGAGATTTCCCGAAACATCTACCAGATCGTAAGGAACTGTTAAATTGAAATAAAATGTGAGAGCGTACTTGCGGGCATATTACATAAAAAACAAATCATAGGCAACGCTGTAACATAAAATTACCAGCAATAAAGTTAATTATTTCATTAATGGCAATACCTACTCATGTCAGGATATTTGACATTAAATTGAATATATCGAAATTAGAATAGAATGACATTGTGTAGCAGAATACCGATTTTGAGTCAATTCAAAATATAATCTCATTCCATTCAAAATATGATGTCGATGTCATCTAAAATAGCAGAATTGGGCCCCTGATATTATTTATTGGTTTGGTATACACAATATGTTTATCACTTAAGTAGGTATACAGCCTCCAAAATAATAAAAATAAATTTATACAAAATTTATCCAAGAAAATGATGTTTGTTGACATTCAGTGTTGCCAGTTTATTATTATTATGTTCAGAATTTTTCTTTGATCTCGACTAAAAGTCGGTTTATTATTTAAACCAGGTACGGGCTTAAGCCAAGTATTCTGGTTCGGTCATGTATTTGTGTTTAGTGATTTTGGGTGTTTGGTATAGAATAATCTATTTCCGTCTCGTTTGAAGTCTGCGGTATGTTTTGCGCATTTGTTGGTATGGCAGTGTTAGTGTTATTGGGGACATTCTGAAGTGTGAGTGAGGTCGGGTTTAAGAAGCGGCGAACTTTAGAGCAGGTGTCTAATTATTGCAGTTGTGTGTATGTTTTTGGGTGTAAATCTATTAAGGAGATAATTATGGGCACTGTTTTGACTGTTTCTTGGTGCCACATCTGTTTTATTTCATCTGCTAAAGGTATGTATTTTTGAATCTTTTCGGTGTGTTTTTAAATTGTTTGTGTGATTGCCCTCATAGTATAAAATTAATTAATGGTCATTAGCTTTCACATAACATATATTTTAAAGCTGTTGGTTTTACGCCCATTTTGACCGTGACCCTAAACGAATAATATGAAATAAATTGTTCGTACTTTGTTATTTTATGATATCTCATTTATATACACTTTGGTATTCAGTGCTAAATAAAGGATATTCTCACGTGAACTACCGAAAACGTAATAATATGCTATTTAATTCGGCGAATAAGTTGCGATCATTTATGGTTATTTGAATCTTATACACATAGGTATTATATATAATTATCTAAAATTGTCTATTACACATATTGGCAAAGAATATAAGTTGGTAGCGTTTTATTTTGAATTCCAATTTATTTAAACCGAAAAATAGATGGTATTTCACCTCCTTTTTCAATAATTACGTTATTTACATCTGGTATAGAAATCTTAGCATGCGTAGAAATAGCTTAGGTATCTATTTGAAAGTATGAAAACGTAAATATTTTTCTGTCTTTATCAAATTTTCCCACAGTAAGGTATGATATTCGATTGATTCGGCATTTTGCAACCGTGAACGAAAATGAACTGAATGACACGCGGAGAGAGCGCGTATCGAGTGATTTCCAATTTCATATACTTCGGAATGCATATGTGTAAGTAGAACAAAAGAGTCTGATCTATCACAGATCAGCATTGACGGTAAAACTAAGTAGAAGTAGCCAAATAGCATAAAACCAGCCGTTTTATTCTACTTGGCTACTTCTATCTGTCCATCCGTATATCACAATCATTTTAGTCCAAAGCTATTGAGACTACAGATTGGGAAATTGGGTAGGTAGGTAGATGTATCCTGTGATTGGACTCAGAGTAAGTCAGAGCTCTGGTCAAATGAACAAAAGATGGTGTTTTTTAATAAACGTGTTCATTTTAGTACTTAGCGCAAAGCCAGTACTGCCAGTTTGCTTTTCTATGCGACAGAGAGACAAACATCATAATTCTCAACAACTATGCATAGATAAAATCATTTCATACATGGAAATGCTGACTATATTGCTAATCTAAACAATTAAATCTCTTAAATTCATGGAATAAGATAATGGAATTCATAAATCAAACATCAGTGTTACATGGAAGTGGTCATAAATCTAAGCAACGGACTTCGGAACATCCTCGGTCAAAACCTGAAACCGTTTCTACTTAGTTTCATTAAAACTGAAGGTAGATGTTTGTAATAGATACAGATTGTTGCAATTCTTTGTAAGAAAATGTTAACTGTATCTCTTAGAGCACTAGTATGCTTGCGATTTCACTCGCATTGTATAAGAAGACCGATTTGGCAGTAGTGCAACAGTCGTCTGTAAGTTAGAGAAAAATATACAGGTTCTTCTTCATAATTAATCAAACAAAAAAAAACATAAAAATCGTTAGAAAGTAAGTAATTAATGAAAATAAACCTTTTCTTTAAAAATAGTTTCATGTTTTTACATAACAATGGATACGGGGATAGTTGCGTGCAGGCTATTTCATTTGCTCCAAAATATCCTAAAGTTTAAAAAAACAGTGAGAAAACTGTTCTATTAGATTAAACTAAAAATAAAACACATCACACAACACACATACTACGAAACACATGAAACGAGTCTTTTTCTCAGATAAAAATATATTACATTTTAGAACAGCTTTGAGGACCGTCCTACAAATATTTCTTAAACGCCAAGGAATTTCTGACGAGAGAGAAAACATTTACGGGTAGACACATGCTGGCATTTGAATGGCACTTAGAATGTGCCAGGAGAAAAATATTACACTTAAATTAAAAAAAGTCTGAAATACGAGCTATTTAACCAGAAGTAAGAGTAATTGCCTCGCGAGAGGAATCCGGGGCCTTGAAAAGGCGTCACAGCAGAAAACTAAAAATCTAATTGATCTGCCTGTTAATCCATAATATATCTACATATTTCATATTAAAACAAATCTTTGACCTCTTAGAGTTCAAAATATTCAATCAAACGCAGTCACCTAAAAAAAATCTTACAATAGTTAATTTTCTATTAAAAATAACAAGAATAACGCGACTTTCATGGTGAAAATAATGTCAACGACGCTTTACAAAGACTTTTCATCTCCTTAGATACAGGCAGATTGAAGGCGAAGATATTTAATATCGGAATGAAGATTTGTGGATAAAGTGTATAAACAAACACACTTGAGTGAACTTAACTGCGTGCGGTAGTGGAAACGGGAGCAGAGCGAGTTTACTTAGCTAATTAATGCTCCGAGTGAAATGACGCTGTAGCTCTTTTGCTGCTAAATATACGTAATATTTGTTTTGAAACCAACTTCCCTTAGACAACTAGCAATCTATTGAAAAACAAACAGAACAAAGATTTTATTGATCATGGAAGAAAATTTAACTCCAACTACGCAATCATCCTATTCCAAGGAAGATATATTTCATATTCTTAAAATATAATCCGCTAAGACAGAATAATTCAGAATAATATAATATTCCACAAGATATTTAATATGCAGTGAACAAGAAAACTGCGATCGTTTTTCCTTTAGCAGCAAAAGTATGGCACAGTTGAACGCCATCAAGTTATGGAACCGACCGAACCAAAGCTTCGCCTTTTACAAATCATGCAACGATAGTATGATGCGGGATAATGATTAATTAAAATGCAGATCCGACTACGGTTTATAAATTACGTATTATGATGAAAAATATAAGGGATTGGGTGTGAATTTAAAAGCTATTGTTTCGAAGAAAATTTCAATATCAACACGTTTGGGAGGTGTTTTACGATCGAGTACTACAGAGTCTTAAATGGGCTTAAGGCAGCTAATAAAAAAGGGATCGAGTGAGGCTCTTCAGTTCTGAATGTCGACGCTAAGCACCTGTTTGTTATTCCGTATTTTATTTTGGTGAATTTCTAATTTCTTATTATGGCTCTGTTGTTTCAATTTTCGTGAAAGTTCCTCCCGTTTTTTCGTTGTCTGTTACTTTCGCTGATACTGAACAGTAATTGTTTTTAATAATAAAATAGCGGCTAAACAGCACCATTAAGATAACCGCCGGGGAATTTTTATTATTTTAGCTTGGGTCGTAAGTATAATTAAATAATAATTCATGACTGCTTCAGATATTTAGAATTATAACAAATTATTACCATATTCATAAACCTTTCAAGACTGAAGACTGCACGTATGGAGTAATGATTTAAGCGGTCGCTCGGCGGTGGCCCATACTTGGAAAGTTGTGGGTTCGATCCTCACACGAGACAACACGTTGTGTGATCTATAAATAGTTGTTCCAAGTGTAGGTGTTCTTTGTATCCATTGCTTAAATTATTTTAAATCGCCCGCGATATAGGACTAGTATTTAGTGCTGGACTTGTCCTATGTTACCGAAATTCGATGTACAAATCTGTTTTATGGCACTATTCATCTACAAAGTAGGTAGTGATTTCAGCATTACTCATACAAGTATAAAATAAGCAGAGATGGTTATAAAACATTCAGTATACCTAACAGAGAAAGAGTATTCTGTTTATCCTCTAACAACTAATACATAATTTAAGGTTGCGTGGTCGTAATAAAATATGCGATATGTTCCTATATATACTCTTTTATTGTTCCTCGAGATCGACAAAATACGTTTTTGAACGATTCTTACATTGTTACAATGTAATAACAGTATGTAGAAATTATCTAATGCTACTGTCAGAAAACCAAATACCTGTAACAAAATCTTAAACATGGAAAAATTAATGAATATATTGTGCTGTTCGTTTACTAGTTAGTGACCCTGACTACTAAGCTGGAAGTCCTAAGTTCGATTCTCCAAGTCTAATATTTATATTAGAAAGACGCTAATTTGATATGTATCTAGGCGTAATTTATCTATGGATTCTATAGTATGCTATAGTAGCTATACCTAAGTATACATTTAAGCATGATGTCTCTGCCTAGCTATGAATCTGATGACCGTGCGCGGATTGTCCCAAGTTAAAATTATTTTTCGTAATGGGTCTTACACCGTAATTTCTTAAAAGGAAATGTGTAGTAGGGGAGACCGGGTATGGTTGTCACACTAGTTGGTTGTCACAGAGGCCATAACAGACAATTAAACGGCGTGGTAGGAGCGAGACAGTAGCACATCCATTTGTATCTCATGTCAGCGTACTCCGACATGCCGTTTAATGGAATTATTAGACCACTCGATATTCTATTATGACCTCTGTGACAACCAACCCGTGTGACAATCATACCCGGTCTCCCATACCTATATATTTTGTCCTTACTTAGATAGTTTGAAATTATTAAGTAGGTATATTATATCCAAAAAAATAATTGAAGATATTGTTACGGACGGGGTAACGGGATTGGTAGGAAACACCGAGTAGAACTGATGACACTTTATTGAACTTTACACACCCGACGCGTCGTCATTCGATTTCGATGCGGACAGCACCAACACTAACGTCTTTTGCACTGCACTTCACTATACTTCACTTCACTTTACTTCACTACTACTTCTTCCTTCTCTTCTTCACTTTACCACAACTCAACTTAATCTGTTTGACAACCAGCCAGCTTGTTATGTAGACGTCAGTATGACTTTGTGCTCCGTGACGACAGTTTGACATGACACCGGCCGTCACAATATTCATTCTATAAAAGGCTATCTTATAATATTGCTTAATTTTTAATAGAAAATATATTGAAACATTAAAGAGAAAACTTGAGAGGTCGTTTCAACTCACAAAGGATGACATTGACCTCTCTCAAAGTTCTAAGGGATGGCCCTGATGGAAAAAATCGATTTGAGATACGGACGTATAAGTTATACGTCCGTATCTCAAATCGATTTTTTACACTCATTGTCTCGCTTTTTATGGGCTCGCTAGAATTTCTTGGATTTATTATTTTGTGAGTTATTGGGGAGGTGTTATTGCAAATAATAAATGTATACTTTTAACCTTTCGCGACTTATACACATAGTAATATTTAAAAGGCTGTATGTCACAAAATCGACAACGCAACAACCCGCAAGTACTCCAGCGTCAGACCCTAGAGCTGGATTGACCCGACACTATACCGAAGATATCCCGGACGTCAACATGCACGAGATTAGTGTGGCTCTCAAACAGCTCAAAAACAACAAGGCGCCGGGTGATGACGGAATTACGAGCGAGCTTCTGAAGGCCGGCGGTACACCCGCTAGAGAAGCCCTTCGGAAGCTATTTAATTCCGTCGTTCTCGAGGGTAAAACGCCACAGGCGTGGCACAGAGGTATGGTGGTGCTTTTCTTTAAGAAAGGGGATAAAACCCTCTTAAAGAACTACAGACCCATCACACTTCTGAGCCACGTCTACAAGCTGTTTTCGAGGGTCATCACGAATCGTATTGAGAGCAAGCTAGACGACTTCCAGCCTCCCGAACAAGCCGGTTTCCGTAAAGGCTATAGTACCATAGACCACATACATACGCTGCGGCAGGTTATACAGAAGTCCGAGGAGTATAACCAGCCCCTATGCTTGGCGTTTGTGGACTATGAGAAAGCCTTCGATTCGATCGAAACCTGGGCGGTGCTACAGTCTCTCCAACGGTGCCGGATTGACTACCGATATATCGAAGTGCTGAAGTGTTTGTATGAAAACGCCACTATGTCAGTCCGCCTCCAGGACCAGAGTTCGAAACCTATTCAACTCCAGCGAGGAGTGAGACAGGGGGATGTCATATCCCCGAAACTGTTTACCACTGCGCTGGAGGATGTTTTCAAGCTTCTGGACTGGAATGGACTCGGCATCAACATCAACGGCGAGTACATCACTCACCTTCGATTCGCAGACGATATCGTAGTCATGGCTGAGACCATAGAAGATCTAGGCACAATGCTCGATGGCCTCTGTAGAGTCTCCCAACAAGTAGGTCTTAAGATGAACATGGACAAGACGAAAATCATGTCGAACATCCATGTTGTACCTGCTCCTATTCAGGTTGGGAACTCTACGCTCGAAGTTGTCGACAAGTATATCTACCTGGGACAAGTAGTCCAATTAGGTAGGTCCAACTTCGAGAAGGAGGTCAATCGTCGAATCCAACTCAGTTGGGCAGCGTTCGGGAAGAAGACATATCTTCTCGTCCGATATCCCGCAGTGTCTCAAGACGAAAGTCTTTGACCAGTGTGTGTTGCCAGTGATGACTTACGGATCAGAGACGTGGTCGCTCACTATGGGCCTTATCAGAAGGCTCTAGGTCACTCAGAGGGCGATGGAGAGAGCTATGCTTGGAGTTTCCCTGCGAGATCGAATCAGAAATGAGGAGATCCGCATTAGAACCAAAGTCGCCGACATAGCTCTCCGGATAGCCAAGCTGAAGTGGCAGTAGGCAGGGCACATAGCTCGAAGAACCGATGGCCGTTGGGGCAGAAAGGTTCTGGAGTGGCGACCACGTACAGGACGACGCAGCAGAGGTAGGCCCCCCGCAAGGTGGACCGACGATTTTGTCAAGATCGCGGGAGGCGGTTGGTTGCGGGCGGCTCAAGACCGGTCTGTGTGGAGAACCTTGGGGGAGGCCTATGTCCAGCAGTGGACGTCGTTTGGCTGATATGATGATGATGATGTCACAAAATTATTTGAAAATATAGTTAAGTACCTTATATTTCCCTCGACGTCGCGGCATAGTTAAGAACAGCATGAGATGATATGATTATAAAAGTAGGTGTAATAGGTGTTTAGATGAGGTAAGTGAAATATTTATCCAAAATTAGCTGCCCGCATTTTTAAAGCCTATTTTTTACTCTATTTTATCTCCACTAAGGCCCATATAAAAACCCTTTCTTAATAGGTGCCAATATCATAAAAGGATTGTTCAGTGGCGGACAAGTAATTTTACATAATACTAGATGAGCCCGCGGATACACCCGCGTTATTTAAGACTACTTCTCCGCTCCTGTAGCTCATAGCGTGATATCATATAGCGTATAGCCCTCCTCGATAAATGGATTATCTAACATAGAAAGAATTTTTCAAAACGTATCTGTAGTTCCTGAGATTAGCGCGTTCTACCAACCAAACAAACAAACTCTTCAGCTTTATATAATTATTAGTATTAGATGATAACGATATCCCGTGCAGTTATGCTTTCTGGCGGTAGGTTACAAATAATCACAAAAAGAAATCCTACAAGCTTTAAATATTCTTCATTATATTGACGTCCAGTGGTTTCCTTACGCACACCACAAAGGGTACGCATAGGCACGCGTGATTTTTCAAAGCAATCTCAACATTTCGTAACTTTTGAAGTCAAACAATGTTTAATGTTTAACTAAAGCCGGGGCCACGGTCCGCAGTATCCAAAGTGGTATGTGCCGACCACCTCAAAGTGAAACTTTGCTTGTAATTTGTGTAGCCAGCGCACCGCCCTACTACACTACCTGACCAAGCTGGACAATTACTAAAATGGTACGTCCTTGAGTTGAATTTATAGAGCGAAAGGTATTTACATAATTTGAAATCTATTAGAACCTCCATACCATACCGTATAGGCTGTGATGAGAGAGACATAGTTGTGCTTATTGGCTGCCTAACCAATATTTTACATGCTTTAGATGCCGTCAGTCAGTGAGAACGCTAAAGTTTAAAAACAGATTTTTTTCACTTGTCCTCCTAATTATCGTACATCTTGCGTTGCAGTTGGGATATAAATCGCACTTCTCACAAAACTGCTCCTTATAAAAATATCTCTTCAATTTTGCATTAATCTTAATATATAAAATCCTTGCGTTACTGACTGAGTGACAGACACGCTACAGCCGAAACTATTGGGCGCAGGAAGCTGAAATTTGGCATGTATGTTCCTTGGGGACCGTAGGGGTGCACTAAGAAAGGATTTCCCGAAATTCTTACGGGATCGGCCAAAACGGGTAAATTAAAAAAAAATGCAGGCGTAGCTGCTGGCGTCCTCTAGTGTATTATATTCATCATAATCATGATCCCAGTATAATATTATTAATTGTCTCACTACTGGGCACGGGCCTCTACTCACTATGAGAAAGGTAAGGTCATAATTCAGCACGCTGACCATGTGCGAGTGGGCGGATTTCACATGTCTTTCGAGAACATTATGGAGTACTCTAGCTTTCCTTAACCGTTTAGCTAGTGATAATTAACAATTGAATAAGCTTAACTATATAACTTCGAAAAGTCACTGTTGTGCGCTGTGGATTCGAACCCGAGATTCTCTGCGTTGCAATCTGTCGGTCTCTCCACTGGGCCTTCGCTGCCTGATGTATTTCACAACAAAATAAACAAATCGCCAGTGTTATGTAATATGGATCGCAGCCAAGACATACGTGATACATCACACAACATCATAATATATTTTGCAAGACTTGGCAAAATCCCTTCTGGGAAAACACGAATTGTTTTGTCACGAATCGTTTGATACAGAACGTGCTATCTTGTCTTGTCACTTCAGCTATGATTTTTTTATAGAAATAAAATTCATGTATATGTAACGTAGAAAATCACCGACTGAATATTCCCACAAAGCTGCACTTTGCATCGGATATAAAGTTCCCTAAAGCCTGCACTATAAATTGTTAAGTGTGCACAGTGTACTTTTGGGGTTTTTTAATGTCCACGTACTAGAAGCAAAATAATGTAAAAGTAGCCTAGTCTCGCAGGCAAAACTTTTTGTCTGAAAATCTGAAAATATTATGCTTGCGAAGTACGGCCGGTGCATTTGTATCCTGCACCCGTTATGGCACTTAAAATGGTTTCTGCACATAAGTTTTTGTATAATTTTTTATTCAATTTGCATAAAGTCTGTTAGGAACACTGAGAATGAAATTATAACAAAGAATCACCCCCGACGGGTCCCCCGAACAAAACCCTCTTGGCGGCGGAAGAAGGTGTTGGGCTCCGCCGCCAAAAAGACTTAAGTTTATCTAACTTCGAAATATTCGTCAGAAAACGTATATGAAATGAATTACAGGACAATTCATATACAGTCATCTGATCTTTAGTTTTCCGAATTTCGCTTTTCATACCATGTTTATGTAAATTTCATATAGCTTGCCTCAGATCCTAATTGATGAAAATTTCGATGTTAGTTTAAATCATAGGAATTTTCTGCAGCGATTCGAGCCGCGAATCCCAATAATGCTTTATGTAGTTTTAGTCTTACCCTGTTAAACACTATTATTTATTTTAGTATACTTATTCATATTCATCATTCAGTAATATAAACCACTTCGCAAATCAAGAAAAATAAAACTGCAAAATTATATTACTGTCATTCAGCAGAGATGGATGGAATAACGAGTAATCCTATTGGAAATAACTGAAAGGACATCTCATGGGTGTATTTAAGTATCGTCTGATCACAACTGAGTGATTGATGAACGCGATGAGACATCAGACAGTAAAATTGGGTACGGATATGTCAATGTAAGGGTGTGACAGTTATTGAAGTGAAGGTGCGATAAATTGGTTAGTAAAATATATATGTTTTCTGATTTGAATTTTCCTTTTTGATGTTTCCTATTTGTTGTTGAATAAATGCTGTTTGAGGGATTCGTTTACGAATAATAGATTGTATATGAATATGCTTATGTCGTAGTGGTTTAAGAGGTAGCCTTGTTCAGAAATTACGCCGAGTATTATGAGTCTGATCTCCACACATGACAACACTTTGTGATATCTAAAAAAAATCGAGGCTGGGTGGACTTCGTATCCGCTGATTAAATATCTGTAAAGTTCTGTACCAAATAGAATTCATTACTACTGCCGGAGTTGTGTTTTAGAAGACATTATCTCTATTGGATACAATTTAAATATAACTTCATCGTCATATAATACACGAGAATTATTTTTTAATAAGCGCCAAGCCGACAGCTCAACACCGCATTGACCGAGGGACAAAAACAATTATGACAAAATTGACTTTCACCTGCTATTCTGTATTGGTTAATAACTGTGACTTATGTGCTAGTTGCTAAATTAGTGCTAGAGATATACAGAACAGTCATCATTTAGCAGACCTTGGGCTGCAAGGCATGTAAGTCTTGGATGAAACAGGGAAAAACGCTAGGATGATTATGATGATCTACAGAACAGCCATTAAAATAGTATTCAACACACATCATCAGCTCTGTTTATAATCGTTTATAATCTATCCCACTGCTGGGCATAGACTCTTCTCATTTAGTTCATCTGCCTAGAGGTAAATCATTATTAGACCAAACTCCATCACGGCCAAGTGCGCATTGGCTGACTTCTCAGACAGGTCTTTCGAGAAAATTATGAAGAACATTAAATTATGAAGCTTTTATTAATAAATAATCGTACTAAAGTGGTCGAAAAACGACCACAGACCACAGAAAAATAGTGTACGGACCCCACACTCTTTTTCATATAAAAGTACATGTAAATAATTAAGTGCTTACGTTTTATGAGGAACATAACAAGTCACTTGCCCGTAGGTAAAGTTAGACACTGTTGTGGCATACCTCACGAAAGCAAAGTAAACAAGCTCCTGACGTAGCTTTCAGCTTAATAAATTAATATTTCTCCAACACTTTGTTCAAAGAGCCATGAATATCAGTAGCTTATGTTTTGCAAATCTAACTATAGACAAAACTTCGATACACAATAGACTCAAGAGTCTAGATATTACTAAAGGAATAGGTCCAGATGGTATACCACCATTATTTTTAAGAAATTGCGCTGCTAACCTTGTATTACCTCTCTACTTTATTTACAACAAATCTTTGAGCTCCGGAATATTTCAGAAGGAATGGAAATTCGCAAAAGTTGTACCCATTTTTAAGTCAGTTGACAAAAATCATATCGGAAATTATAGACCAATTTCATTTCTATCGATGGTAGCTAAGATTTTTTAATCTCTCGTCTGTCCCTTAATACAAAACCACTTCAAACCATAATATATTACTGAACATCAACATGGTTTCGTCAAAGCTAGATCAACCGTTACTAACTTGGTATCATTTACAGAAACACTTGCAGTTGCCAAAGATTGTCATAAGCAAATCGATGTTATTTACTCAGACCCTAGTAAAGCTTTTGATAGTGTCTCATACAATACTGGTCAAGAAACTCGAAATGTATGGCATATCGGGCAACCTATCAAATTGGATGAATTCGTACCTAAGCGAAAGATTCTGTTTTGTTGTCGTGAATGGTTATAGGTCGGATTTGTTCCAAATATTGTCAGGAGTCCCTCAAGGCTCACATCTGGGACCTGTTTTGTTTTATATCTTTATAAACGATGTTTCCAGTTGCTTTTAATTTTCCAACGCATATTTATTCGCAGATGATCTCAAAATTTCCCGTGTAATAGAATCTGAATCTGCTGTTTCATTACTACAACAATACATGACCAAATTTAAGAATTGGTGTCTCTTGAATGGAATGAATTTAAACACCGACAAGTGTTACCACTTGACGTTCACCAGAAAATTATCTTACATTAACTCTACATATAATATTGATGGTCACCAGATAAAAAAAATGGAACGGATCAGAGATCTCGGTGTAGTGCTCGATTGAAAACTAACCTACCTGCCTCATATTGAAGCGATAATTAAAAAGGCGTCAAGTATGTTAGAATTTATGATTAAGAATGGTAAAATTTTCCGTGATTCGCATACTAAAATCATGCTGTATAATGCATTAGTTCGCAGCCAGCTAGAGTACTGACCTACTGTATGGAGACCGCACTATTCTGTACATGTCCTTAGATTAGAACGCATACAAAAAAGGTTTCTATGGTTTTGAGATTCTCCGGTCGATAGTCGTGTGGTGTGAACGTATTTTTTGTTTGTGCAATTTTTTGTAATTTTGTTGAAATTTATACACTACTAAATTCTGATTGGCTGTCAACTTGAAATTGGATTCCTTGTCGCTCCTGTGGCAATCTTATGGACGGACTCCTCCTTTTGGGCGGGACGAGAGCGAGATAGCTTAATAACGCTAATTACAACTTCGAAAAGTCAAATTCTTACCTCACGAAGACAACCCGGATTCGAACTTGAGATGCGTATGTGCGACGCCACTGCTTATACCGCTACGCCAAGTGTACGAGTGGGCGGCGGCGCGACGAAATACACGGTCTTGTGCTGGGTGTCTGCTACGAGTGGGGGCTACGCTTTCGATGAATCACTGATCTTGCGGAAAGGCTACGCGCTCGCACTGATATACCACGAATGTGATATATCGTGTTACTTGATGCGATAATCAAGACACTGGATACGGCGAAGAGTATTTTACAAGCGTTTCACTACCATAGAGTGTATATTGTTTAGTAATATCCTGCGCAAATATAATAAACATTTTATACTATGCCTAAAACAAAGCGTACACCACCAGCTACTCCAAAAACTGACCCAAGTAATGAAGAGACGATACAGGAACCTGAAAAAGCTGTAAATCCATCCTAAGTCGCACTCACCAAACCAAAACGAACGCGCAATGTCTCTCCTGGCGTATCATAACTGGATACTAGCAAGCAACTTGCAGAGATGAAGGACGAAATAATGCTCCTATTAGAAGCTAAATTTAGTGCCTTCCAAGAAGAGGAGAATAAGACCCTGAAGAAACTTGTTTCTGATGTGAACGATTTGAAGTCGCAATGTTTGGATATCAAAAAAACGAATATAGAAATAGAAAAGGCTCTGGATTATATAAAAAAACCTATGAACAATTAGAGCTAAAGGTTCTACAACTAGAAAAGGAGCGTAAAGAAAGTAATGAATACCTGGTAAGATTGGATAGACAGATTCAAGATTTTCAGTTCTTCTCGCGACCTGCTGCCATAGAAATAAGAAATGCACCGTTGAAAGAAAATTAAAGTATCAACGACCTAATTTCTATTGTTGAAAAAATTGGCTCCACAATCAGTTCTACAATTCAAACAACCGACATACGAGATGTTCACCGGATGCCTGGTAAACCTGGAACTACAAAGACCATCGTCGTTAAATTTTCTTCTGTCTCCAAAAAACAGGAATACTTGAGTAAGACTCGAACCTTCAACAAAGGCAAACAAGTAACGGAAAAGCTTAACACCGCAAACACTTGGCTGTCCAGAGAGCTGAAACCGATTTATATAGATGAACATCTACCTGCGTCTTCTAGGAAACTGTTCTTCCAAACACATACCGTCATCGCGTACTGTGCACGTAACATTATATTATTGCTTCTCCGGAATAAATATTGAATTTCGCAACTAAAAGTCAATAAAGTTCGTTTAAAGTGCTACTCTCGTGGACACATAAAGTTACAGTGGTATCCCATGAACTTGCAGTGCTAAACAAGTGTTTATAAGTGTCGATAAATTGAAAAATACAAACAATCTTACCGCACATAAAATAAATCTACCGGCATCGAAACTTTATCAGTGCGTTCCGTTAGAACGCGTAAGCGCCCCGATACATATACACGGCGCTTAAGACCTTCTCGCCAACAAGGTGCGTCGTGCGGGCTCGCTTGCTGCTCTGTGGGCCATTGTTAGTGTGCGCTTTTACCAGCGGAGCCGAACTGGGACTTTAATGGTGTGCACTTTTGAACGTTTTAAATATCTTTTCGAATTTGTTTGTTTATTGTTAAATTTTGAATTGAGATTGCATACCTACTTGAACTGGTCGACTGCGTGAAGTCATAAATGGCATCGAAAAGTATAACTTGTGCCGGCTGTCGGAATATTATCGACGGACGGGAATGCTTAAAGTGCAGCAAATGCAGTAAAGTATATGATCTGCCATGTGCTAATATTTTTGATAGAAAAACATATACATCTATGAGTAAGGAGCAAAAGACAAAGTGGACTTGTCATGAATGCAGAAGCAAGTTGCCCAAGGTAGGAAACACCAATACGCCGGTTAGGAATATTAAAGGAGATGAGAATGTTGTACATGATGTTTGTTACGAAGAGACAGGATCCGACAATATCACCATGCGGCTAAAGCAAGCAACTCACAAAATAACGAGCCCGGTATCTAGTGGTTGTTTGCAGGATAAAGACGACGCCTATATTACAGCTGTAAGCGATCAAGTCCTCAAAGCGATTAAAGCTGAGCTACCACAATTGATCTCTCAAGCTTTGAAAGAAGAACTGTCACCGATCAAAAATGAGTTGTCGGATTTTCGTCGTTCTCTTGATTTCCTGAGCTCAATGCATGACGATATTAAGTCCATGGTTGAAATTTTAGTAAAAGATAATGCCTTGCTATCTAAAGAGAACACCACTCTTAAGAATACGGTTTCTGAATTGTCCGAGCGCTTAAACAATATTGAACAGCACTTAAGAGAAAATAACTTGGAGATACACGGTGTACCTGAGCACCATAACGAAAATGTTACAAACCTCGTTCAGCAGTGTTCTCGGGTGACAGGACATGATCTCAAAGACGGCGACATTGTAAAATGCACTAGAGTGGCTAAGATAAATAAAGAAAGTAAACTGCCGCGAACTATTGTTGTCAAGTTTAGAAGCATACAAGGTCGAGACGAATTTTACTCAGCAATCTACCGATACAATAAAGCGCACCCAACTGATAAGCTCAACACCACATTGCTGGGAATAGCTGGGGAAAAAGCACCCGTGTATGTTTCGGAACACCTGTCTCCAGCCAACAAATTTCTACATGCTGCCGCGCGAAAAAAGGCAAAGGAACTCGGATACAAGTTTGTGTGGGTGAAGAACGGGCGAATATACGTCAGGAAAGAAGTAGACGCTAAGTATATACACATTGCAAATAAAAACAGTCTAGATCTTATTTGTTAATACCAGTTTATTTTATTTACATTTTCAGTATATTGTGTGTAGTATTTTCAATAAAAATGGGTTTATCAATTTATTACCAAAATATACGAGGTATGAAGAGTAAAGCTATTGATATTTACAATACTATATTGTGTAATCATTTTGATATTATTTGCTTGTGTGAAACTTGGCTAGACGAAACTATATTTTCATCTGAGCTGTTTGACGACAGATACTGTGTGATACGCAGGGATCGTGATGCTAAGTTTCGATTGCGATATAATAAGAGCCACGGAGGAGGAGTACTTGTCGCGTATTTAAAAAAATATCAAATGTTGATTAAAAATAATTGGATGTCGGAATACATTGAGGATCTATGGGTACAATTACAAGTCAACGGGCGGCCTACTCTTAACCTATGTGTTGCTTACCTTCCAGTTTATTTACCAGTAAATATTGTTTGCGAGTATTTTTCTAACTGTTATGATATATTTAATAACTCATCGAATCACGCGACCTGTATCTTGGGCGACTACAATCTAGGTGATATTATCTGGTCAAAAGAGACAGGTATCCCTTTAAACCATAACTGTGAGAAATCTAATTATTTAAATGATATTTTCCAACTTTCTACTATACGTCAAATCAATCATATAGCCAATCACAATGACCGAATATTAGACTTGGTTATTACAGATTATCCAGACTCGTTTAGTATAACACCAACAATGCCGATAAGTCGCGTTGACATCCATCACCCGCCTTTCGAACTCGTGTTCAAAACAAGTATCGACGTACTTAAGCATAATTCTACATATAAACTATGTTACCGAAAAACAGACTTCGACAGCTGTAAACAGGACATAGAAAAAATTGAGTGGTCGAAATTTGCAACGGAGTTAGATTGTGATAATTTTGTACAATTATTCTACAACGAAATCTACTCTATAATTGAAAAACATACTCCAAAAACTAAAGTGTCCGTTAATAATTACCCGACTTGGTTCTCTAAGAATCTTATAAAGCTCCTCAAAAATAAGAATAAAGCACATAAACGATTCAAGCGTTATGGAAATCCGAGAGATTACGATGCATTTTCTATGCTGAGAGCTAGGGTCAAGACAGTAATGAGGCAATGTTTCAAGACCTATATGGAGCGAACTGAAAATGACCTTAAGCTCAACATTAAAGCTTTTTGGCGTTACACTAAAAATAAACGTGTTACTAACAACATTCCCAGTCGAATGATTTATGGTAGTAACGTCGGTATTACTGGTAAAGAAATAGTCAACCTTTTTTCAAGCTACTTCTCATCAGTATACTCAACAAACGCCACTACTAAATATTGTCCCAACTTTCAATCGTCCAACTACTCTATTGGTAATTTATGCATAGAAAAAAATGATCTACTGAAAAAGCTACAAACTATAGATCTTTCTAAGGGTAGTGGCTCGGACGGCATCCCACCTATCTTTATTAGACTGTGCGCTAGTAGCCTTGTGACTCCATTATGGATTATATATGACAAATCTCTTAGAGAAGGTACATTCCCGAGCTTGTGGAAAATTGCCAATGTTACGCCAATATACAAATCGGGTGATAAGAGCGATGTTTCGAACTACAGGCCAATCTGTATATTAAACAGTTTTTCTAAAATATTTGAAGGATTCATATATAACCATCTTTATAACCACCTTAGGCACATATTGAGTCCAAGACAACACGGATTTATGACAGGCAGATCGACTACTTCCAATCTCCTATACTACTCAACTTATTTATGTGATTCTTTTAACAGTAAGACCCAGGTAGATTCAATATATACCGACTTTTCCAAAGCGTTCGATCGCGTTGACCATTCTATATTGCTCTCAAAAGCTCATCATGTTGGTATACATGGAGATTTATACAGGTGGCTCACATCTTATTTGCTCAACCGGACGCAATTGGTCACACTTTGTGGATATGAGTCTACTCCTTTTCTAGCTCCATCCGGGGTGCCTCAAGGCTCAAATTTGGGTCCTTTATTATTCCTATTATTTGTGAATGATCTACTAAGCGTAATCGACAGCGAATGTCTAGCTTACGCTGATGATATTAAGATTTTCAGACGTATTTCTGACTACCGTGACTGTGAATTGTTACAATTAGATATTAATATTATAGCAGACTGGTGTGATAACAATGCTATGGCGCTTAATATAAAGAAATGCCAAGTAATTTCGTTTGCAAAAAGCAAGACATTACTAAACTATGCATATAATATTAAAGGATCTACGCTTGAAAGAGTACAGGTAGTTCGCGATTTGGGAGTAATGTTTGACTCTTCTATGTCTTTTAAGCCGCACTACGATCACATCTGCAGTAAAGCTCAACGTATACTATCTTTCGTGCTACGTAACTCTAAACCTTTTAAGCAAGTGGACTCATTGATCACGCTTTATTGCTGCCTAGTGCGAAGTATTGTGGAGTACTGCTCATCAGTATGGGCTCCAATATATAATACACACATAGACCGAATTGAGGCAGTACAGAAACGATTCGTTAGAGCATTATGCACGAAATACGGTCTCAGGCGTAAAATACCTATTTACGAAGACCGACTACAAAGGTTTAAGTTATTGAGTCTGGAGAAAAGGAGATGGGTGAGCGATCTGTGTATCTTATATAAAATTGTAAACGGCTCTATTGATAGTACGCTGATAAATCAAATTCATTTTAAAATACCAACACGATCCGTGCGTACTCCACAGTTGTTTAGCATACCTGGTAGAAATAACAATGTATCTCAAAACAGTCCACTCATTAGATTATGTAAACAATATAATCAGGTTTGTTCTAAATTAGACATTTTCCATGATAGCTTTTTTATTTTCAAAAATACCTTATGTACAGAAATGTTGTCTTCCAATCAACTCTAAATTTTTATCACTTGTATTTAGAACTCAGTATGTTAAAGTTCATTGTTAAATTGTATTTATTGATTCTCTTATTTGTTCCTTTTATTATGTAATGCTTGTTAGTTACTACTGAATGCTGTGTACAGTTGTAATTGAACACCAGATTTATGACTTGTATTTTGTCACATTTCTTTCGTGTAATTATTGATCTGATGTTTGTATCTGTACCTAATAAATAAAATAAATAAAATAAATAAAATAAATAAAATAAATAAATAAACATGAGTTTGCAAAGAAACATAAGTATCAGTTTTGCTAGGTTACAAATGGTAGAATTTTTCTTAGAAAAACTCAGACACAAAAGAATCACATATCATTAAGTCTGAAAAATGTCTGTTTGATCTAACACCAAAAAAAAAAATGACTACATTTTGCTTTTACGATAAATTATCATTATATTTTTTATGTAAAACAATTCTATTTAAACTATTTCTTTTGTTTAACTTTGCATGTATTCTGTTCAGTATTATTAACAGTTTATTCTGATTTAATTAGCACATATGAATACCTGCACTCGGAAAATATAATCACTTTATGTACCACAATGTACAACACTCATGTTATAACAGCTGATAATGTAATCAATTTTTCATATTATAAATATTTGTTAAGTATAAATGGCTGATAATATGGATACTATATCAAACGATATTGACGACTACAACGTCGCGAACTTTTGTAGGTGTGCTCCAGGCAGCGTTCCAAATGTCATTAAAAATCCAAGTAAGAAACATAAAATCATACATATTAATATAAGGAGTATTCACAAAAATCGACATCATTATTTTATCTGAATGCTGGCTGAAGCACAATGATAAGGTTCCATGCCTTAGTGGTTACATATCACATGCCTCAAAAAATAATCCGATCCAGAATGACGGAGTTGTCATATACACAAAGACTAGTTTATTGTGTCATGTCTATGAACCACCAATCACAGATACAAACTGTTTAGTTTGCTGTACGAACCAAACAGCTGTAGTTAGTATTTATCGTTCACCATCCTACAAAGATCTACATAGTTTCTACAACAGTTTGATGGATTTAATAATTAGCTTAAGAAAATTTAAAAATGTGGTTCTTATGGGAGATCTAAATAAAGATATTAAAAGAGATACTACAGATAGAAATGCCCCAGAGTATTTGACAATTGCGGCGTCTTTGGGCCTCTTACCAAGCAATCTCCATCCTACCAGAGAAAATAGTTGTTTATATCATATTTTTCTAAGAATTAAAGATTCAGCTATTACCCTAGTTTTGGACACGTACATAACTGACCATTTACCGACCGTCCTATACCTTGAACACAGTAGTAGTCTTAGACCTATCGGACCCACCCACAAAATATGCATTGACTATGATAAAGTACGGTGTGAATTAAATAACAGCAATTTCATATCAATAATGGATGAAACTGATGCCAACATTGCAACGACTAGATTTATTACTCTAGTTCAAGGTGTAGTGACTAAACACACAAACACAATTAGGCGTAAAAATAAATCTAGAATATTAAAGCCATGGATTACACCCGGCCTACTTCGCTGCATTAAAAACCGTGACAATATGCACCACAATTCAAAGAGGGACCCAGATAATCTTATCCTTTTAGTTACCTATAAAAGATATAGAAAGGAGATGTACCATTTGGCCATACATTATGGGCCTGGCACGGCCAAACACGACACCATGTGTGTTTTGAAGATAAATGACTACTCTATTAACCTGTATAAATTTTTTTTTAAAAACTTTTGGTGGAAATAAGATACAAGATATTTGAAATGGAAATTATTCCGCAACTAAATATACCTCAAAATTGAATTTTAACATAAATATAATACCTAGATGTAAGTAAATAAAGGTATGTCTTTGCATCTTAAAGAACAAAAACTACATAAAGAGTGGCCAATAATAATTAATAATCACCTGTGTACTAGGGAACCTCGTACTATGTATACTCGTCCAAAAAAGCTAACCACAATCACAAACACCGCTGCATATTCTTAGCATGGGTAGAAGGTACTGATAATTATTATTGAATTTATATTCAATTACATTACATTAAAACCGTACGAAAACACCAATAAATCAGAGCAAAATATTTACGATACACAGTAGCAACACGAATGACATAACAGATAAAAAAGTGTTGCAAATGGTTTGAAAAAATATTTCTACTATCGATTAAAAAACAAAACGATTTTTACCGATTAATAATTATGGAATGTATAATAAATTATATATTTCTAGATTCTTTTTACTAATATACTTATAAAGTAAATAAAATATATTGTTTTCTAATATAATAATAAAAATATTATTTCCTTAAAACAATTTCTGCATACCATACTTCATTTTATTTTTAATGCTGGCAACATAAGACATTCATCCGCTATTACCATAGCCTATTCAAAATAATTAATCTTTAAAAACTAAATTCTTTCACCGATACTCTATCAAGAAACGAAAACGATGTAAAATTTTTAAAAATTATATGTTTAATTTCAACGATTCACAACTTTCTGGCCGCTACAGGCCGTATTTGGTATTTCTCCTTTCTGTAATGCCCTTCTTCGGAAACTTAAACGTAACATGGCAACTGATAAACAGTATATCGGGTAGAAAATGCTCGTCGCAAAATCCAGTGGAATTGCTTGGTTTGTCAAATGACCAGAAAATGTCTGCAAATCTTGTTAACCAGTACTTTGTTAATATTGGTAGGACATTAGCGTCAAATAATTATAATGTATAATACAAATAAAAACTTTGCTTTCATTGCTTTCCACCATACTCAACCATTGAACACGCCACGCAACTCACTTGGCATTATACCCGTTTGTGAAGAGCAAATAAAGTCTATTATAATATCCTTACGATCCGATTGTGCTACAGGGTGGGACAGTATTCCTTCTAAGGTTATTAAGCTCTCAGGTAATGTCTTAACACCACCTATTGCACACATTTGCAACTTATCAATTGCTACAGGCGTTTTTCCGAAAGCTTTGAAAAAAGCACTGATTACGCCAGTTTTTAAGAGTGGTGATAGAGACCGTGTCTCAAACTATAGGTCTATATCGGTTTTAACAGCCTTGTCGAAAATCCTTGAACGCATATTAAATAATTTCTTAGTTAATTACTTGGAAACAAATAAATTACTTTCAGCAAATCAATACGGATTTAGATCTGGGTTATCAACGGAAGATGCAGTTATTAATTTTACTGAAAGAGTTGTACAGAAAATAGACAATAAATATCAATCCCATGGTATCTTCCTGGATCTCTCCAAGGCCTTTGACACGGTCTCTAGTTATAGATTTCCTCATCTCGGATTGACCCTCATCTTGGAGCTTGAGAATATCGGCATACGTGGGCAAGCTCTGGCAATTTATAAAGACTACCTATCTGACCGCCTGCAGGCTACTAGGATAGGTACAGTTATGAGTGATGAAGAAAAAATTTGTTATGGTGTCCCCCAAGGGAGCATACTCGGTTCTACTCTATTCCTAACTAGCTTTCGCCCGCGGCTTCGCCAGCATGATATTTTAATAAAGAGTGGAGTATGTTCCCCGGGTTTCAGACTATCCATGTCAAATTTCATCACAGACGGCTCTGTAGATTAGCTGTGTAGCATACATATAAACAGCTGATAATAATGAAAATTACTTTTGTTTTCATTATGAAAACTTTAACGTTGAACTTCAGGTAAAGATTAGTAAATAAGTATATCATTGAAGTTATGAAGAGCTTGTTTACCTACTGAATATAACAGCAACAAAACATAAAATCTGAAAGCATTAGGTACCACAAAGTACATATCAGACAATCAGACCGTCCCTCCGCCTCACTGTGCTTAAGCGCACTAACTCATACGCTTAGGTCAGATATCTGACTGTAAAAGACAAAGTTAATCTACTTACATTAAATACTGAAGGCAATAAATCTATCAATTTTGAAAACAATTTGATAACTTCTCTAGAATGAGCATTGTAAAATACATATATATTTTTTTATGTTATACTGTTTTATTACAACAACAAATGATGTACCTAGTTAGATTATGTACTAAAAGCTAAAAAGTAATATGGTAAGTTCTAGCTACCAGATCGCACCAATCTTCTCATCAATCTGGGGTATTAATCAGACAAATATAAAATCGTTGGGCAAGTGAAATTTCTATCATAATGTTTACTCTGGATACCCTACGCCCAAAATTAATTTATTTTTAGGTACTTAATTTTATTTTCAAGTTTTTAGTGTTGTTGTTAGTTGATACTTCTCATTCTATTTTCATAGTGAGCCCTTTTCTACCGATCAAACCCTGTCATTCGATACCCATATTGAGGTATTTGTGAAAAATAAGTAATCCGCCATTTTGTGGCGGCGGCCATCTTGGATTTTTCATAGTGAGCTCTATTATACCAATCAAGACCTTTCAATTGATACCCACATTGAAGTATTTGTGGAAAATATGTAATCCGCCATTTTGTGGCGACAGCCATCTTGGATTTTTCATAGTGAGCTCTATTCTACGAATCAAGCCCTTGCATTTGATACCCATATTGTGGTATTTGTGGAAAATAAGTAATCCGCAATTTTTTGGTGGCAGCCATCTTGGATTTTTCATAGTGAGCTCTATTCTACGAATCAAGACCTTTTATTTGATACCCATATTGAGGTATTTCTGGAAAATAAGTAATCCGCCTTTTTTGGCGGCAGCCGTCTTGGATTTTTATAGTGAGCTCTATTCTACCAATCAAGCCCTTTCATTTGATACCTATATTGAGGTATTTGTAGAAAATAGGTAATCTCCATTTTGTGGCGACAGCCATCTTGGATTTTTCATAGTGAGTTCTATTCTACGAATCAAGCCCTTTTATTTGATACCCATATTGAGGTATTTGTAGAAAATAAGTAATCCGCTATTTTTTGGTGGCAGCCATCTTGGATTTTTCATAGTGAGCTCTATTCTACGAATCAAGGCCTTTTATTTGATACCCATATTGAGGTATTTGTGGAAAATAAGTAAGGATTTTTTTATAGAAAGATATTGTGCTTTTCTACGAATCAAGTTCTTTCGTTTGATACCCATATTAAGGTATTTGTGGGAAATTAGTAATCCGCCATTTTGTGGCGGCGGCCATCTTGGATTTTTCATAGTTTCTATTCTACCTATCAAGCCTTTTCATTTGATACCCATATTCAGGTTGTTGTGAAGAAATAATTATAATATGATTCGCCAGTTTGTATTGGCGGCCATCTTGAAATTTCAATCATTTAAATATTATCTTTAATCTTGATGACAATATGAGTGTATACCAAATATCAGATCAATCTGTCATCAAAAAGGGGGTAAAATTCCAATTAATAACTTTCATAGCTCAGGCTTTTTGCCGACTTAGTCGATACTTTTCCTTATATTATGGCAACATTATACAAAATCTTTATAAATTGTAGCCTATGTGTTATTCTGATGTATAAACTATATTATTGTAAAGTTTCATCCAAATCCGTTCAGTAGTCTTTGCGTGAAAGAGTAACAAACATCCATCCATCCATCCATCTATCCATCTATACATACATCTTCACAAACTTTCACATTTATAAAACTAGTAGGACTAGTAGGACTAGTAGGATAGGATTAGTAGGATATACATCAATGATCTGTGTAGCCTGCACTTACAAAACTGTGAGATTTTCACGTATGCAGATGACACTGCCCTGTTATCATATGGTGTAGATTGGGAATCCGCAAAGCGTCATGCAGAAAACGGGCTAGAAACAGTAATGAAGTGGCTCTCTATAAACTTGTTAACTTTAAATATCGAGAAAACCAAATTCGTACGTTTTTATATTCTTAAACTTAAACTCTCCGAAATCACCAGTTACTACTAACACTGCGAGCGCACAGCTGTACCGGTCCTGGTTATTGTGCCTGTCTTCAGATATCGCAGGTAAACTGCATCAAGTATCTTGGAGTTCTGGTCGATGAAAATTTAGATTGGCGACCACACATGTTCTGGCCCTTGTCAATAGAGTCAGGAAGCTTATGGCAATATTTAAAACCTTGCGTCAATCTGCCGATTCCTCCACTATGCTTTCTGTTTATACTGATCTCTGTCAGTCTGTCATAACCTACTGTATACCAGTATAGGGGGGGGCACGTATAAGATGCTTTTCCTAGGGTTAGAACGAGCACAGCGGGCCGTCTTAAAAGTAATTCGTTACAAGCCTCGTTACTATTCTACTTCACAATTTATATTTTGGCCGTGTGGTTGACGGCATAGAATACAAGTGTCACCACCCCCTATCTTCCGGTGGGTGTCGTAAGAGGCGGCTAAGGAATAAAAACGATGCAAATACCATCTTTGCGTAGAGACGGAAAACTCGATATCAAACCCTATGCGACTGCCTCGTTGGTCTCGCGGCATAAATGTGCGCGTGGGATCGGGAGGTCCCGGGTTCGATTCCTAGGTCGGGCAGTGTTATTGGGTTTTTCGGTCACGAAATTCTCAGTAGCAGCGCGAAGTCTGGAAATGTGCCCGGTACGGCAATAGGCTCGCCCCTTATTACGTGGGACTAAAGTATATCTGACGAAAAGTGGGTGTAGAAATACACCTCTGCCTACTCTTCGGGGTTATAGGCGTGAGACTATGTATGTATGCATGTAACTTTATAAGGAATGTGAGGTCCTCACTATAAGACAGTTATACATTCTCCGCATAACACTGCGCAAGCACACGAAAATTAGAAATTATACTATAGGGACTAATTAGCAATATTCCACAGAAGCGTTCCAAAGCAGTATGCCTTAGTGTGAGATGTAGAACTGCTTTTGCAAGCCGTCAGTTTGATGCAATGGGAGCAAGGTTATATAATAGAATAAATAAAAGGTTGTCAATATACCATTTGAATAAATATGAAACTAAAAACAAACTTATAGATTGGTTACGTTATCTGACTTATGATCAAACTGAAATATTATTATCAAGCTGTTTCTAAAATAAATAAATAAAAATATATATAAAAAAATAAAATAAGGAATAATGTGTATTTCCTAGTTAGTAGCTAAATTACTCAGTAAAATTAAGTATTTTTAATGTTTAAATTTTAGTGTAAAATTCATATTAAGTGTAGTTATAAGCAAATTATGTTCCACAAACCGGTTGCCATCTCAAATATTTATATGAGGAGAATCACTAACTCCTATCATACAAGCTCTGCTTAGTATAGGAGCTAGCAAACTCTATTTCGATTATTACAATTTTACAACTACACGATGTAACACAAATTTATCATAGTAATAAGTAACGTGTTATAATTATGTTGTTGTACTTAATATGAATAAAGATTTTTATTATTTATTATTTTTATTACCTATCTTACTCAGACAGATTGCTTAAAAAGTGGACATATAATGAAAGGCTTACTCATTTTAAATTTACATTGGAAAAGCGTAGAACAATAATAGATCTATTATTTTTATATAAAATACTCCATAATCAAATTGAATGCCGCCAGATACTAGACAGCATAATGTTCAATGTCCCACGTCGTATACCACGTGCTCCTCTGTTAGTGCCCCCGTTTCGAAAAACAGTGCTAGGCTACAATTCAGCTATTCCAAGGATTAGTAGAGCTCTCAATAGATGTTCTGGATCGATTGATGTATTTGCCGTAAGTGTGAATAAATTTCGACAATACCTGATCGAAACAAATGTAAATTCTTTATAAGTTACCCTCAAATCTTCTTTTTTGTATATATCTAATATCATTGCCTCAAACACATAGATTTAGTATTTCCTAGCTCTTAAGAATCTAATCGCATATGGTATTTACCTTTAATTAGTTGTACAATTAAGTCAAGCTATATATGAATGTAAGATGTGATAAAATTTTTGTAACATTGGTAAACCTAAATAATGAAATATAATAAAAATAAATAAAGAGTCAGCGTGCTTTATAATTAACCTACTGTCTACCTCACCCTATGTTAATAAGCTAAGAAGAATTGCATTCCAGCAGTAAAACTTAATACTTGTCACTTATAAAGCTGCTTATCCCATCGTAGACAATAAAACAAAGTTGACAAGGTCCTTTTACACTGGCCAGTCGTGATCCGGCCGTCAACATAAAGAACAAATAATAATTCACGAAACTACCATTGTAAAGTCTCTTTGAATGTTATTATACCTACGTATAAATATGTAGAATTATACATATAAGCTCTATTCATGTTTGGCTTAGAATAAACAACGGTTGAAACGGATTTTTCGCCATTTTAATGTTTGTAAAGGCCTTTCATGTTTGTCAACAGCTCCTTTTTATTAGTACTGAAGTTCTATTCTGTTTGATAATGAAAGGCTGTGAACAATAAAATAGACTATTTTATCTTTCAGCAAACAAAGCCGTATATGTCAATTAAAAATAAAAATAAAACTGAGTTTAAAAACTGAGTTCGATACCGAATTCAATTAAAAAAAACTTCAAAGGAGGCGAGTAAATCATTTCACCTTTAAGCCAATGTGTCCAAAACAACGGCCAAACTTGGGAATTCAAGATTTAAAATTGCAAGAGTATAAAGCCAGTTAATTCATTCAAGGGTCGTGGTTATGCCGCTGAGCGACGTAGACGTTCTTTGTGTAACAAGCCTTTTATTTATTTACATACTTCATATTCACACAAAAAAGACCAACAAAAACAGGGATGTTGAATGAAAACGGTTATTTAAACGAATTTAAAATGGGTTAGATTCAGTTGGTAACAAGTAAAATGTGAAGAAATAATTATGTAACACGTGTACAGTTTAGGCATGTACATATCAAAATAAAAGACCTGACGTAGGCTGAATGAGTCGTCAACAGGCAGCCTATATTTTAGACTTGAAAAGACACTTATCGTGATGTAGATAACGTATATAACGGCTTTTCAAAAACGTATTGTTGTACGAATAAGGTAGAAAATAAGTAAACGTTATAAATTGTGTTGAATGAATAATTCTATAAATGTTTAACCACTCTCCAACGCCATAGTTTACAGGGAGTCTGAAGGCTTGAGACATGGCACATTTCTAGTCTCCCGACGAGATTCGGATCAAACGACCTTACATACCCTTCGAAGAACCGTAGCTCTCTGCTGTGAATGCCACAGCGGGCCGTCATCCATCCAAGGGGTGATCTGTGCAAACGCTGCTTAACTTTACTGATATCAAAGGTAAGTTTAACCATAATATTGTAAAATTGTTAATCAGTACATTACTTATGAGTTTTCTAAATACGTCTACAGCAGTGCATGTATTAATACCGTAGTGCCTGGTAAACTCAATACATAAAATAAATCGTGCTCACCTAATCGCTTCTCAAGACGATCCAATTAATGATCGTCCAATATTTTAGCTAGAACTAGGTATTCATTTCCGTGACCTAAAAAATTGCTTTCGTACACAAATGACTTATAGCAATAATTTATAACCACTGACCTAGAAAAATCCTAAGACATTTCTAACAATAAGGTAATTATGGAAGAAAGTCAAAACTTTTTGTCCTCACAAAAAATTACGCTTCTGACACCTACCAAGGCTCGATTTCAGGTCGAGATACCAAACATCTTTTGATGAAAAGTCTTTAATTTTTATTACAAAGTACTTCTTTATTTTATGATAGTTATTAATTGAACAATAAAAATTAAGGATTTTGCTGTTTAGGTATTTGAAAATTATAGGCAGCGATAGCCTAGTGGAGATACCAACGGACTGCCATGCAGAGGGTATCGGGTTCGAATCCACGGCGCGCACCACTGACTATTCAGCGTTATGTGCGTGTTGAATTGTTAATTATCGTTTGTTTCGTACCTCGGAGAGCATGTTAAGTCGTCGGTCCCGGCTGTCATGAAGATCTTTGACAGTCGTTATAGGGCGTCAGTACCTCTAAAAATAAACTGTCACTAGTCTAAACCATGGAATATCGCTATCCCTTCGGGTTGCGGAGGTCAGACAGGCAGTCGCTCCGTGGAAAAGCTAATATTCCGCCAAATCCGGTTAGACTAGAAAGCGGACCCCAGGTTGAGACTGGGATAACTGTTTGAAAATTATATTACTAAAAACAGCGGGTGAATTATAAAGATTTTTGTATTTCCTATTTGCCAATAAAAACTTAACTCAATGAAGAAATAAAACTGCATGGTTAGCCCAATGGTAAAAACTGCCTCCTTGGTTGTAGTACAGCTGGGTGGTAAATTTTGACTGCACGGTTGGCGTAGTGGTTTAAGCAGCTGCCTCACCGCTTGACACTGTGCCGAAGTGTTGTGGGTTCGATCCCCACACGAGACAACACTTTGTGTGATTCATAAATTGTTGTTTCGAGTCTGGGTGTTCATTGTGTCCGTTAGTTGTATGTTTGTAAAGTTCCCCGCGACACAGGATTTAGTCCTAATGCGGGAGTTGTGCTTTAAAAAAAAAAAAGACAAAAAAAAATCTGTTTGGTGCCCAAATAGGCTATAACTTTGTGTAATCTACGTACCCTTTGTTATTTCGAGTATTGATGTACCTACTTTTAGTCTGCTCATTTATCATATCTTCGGTGAGACAAGATTTAATTTTAATACAGGCGCAATCTTGGAAAAGCGAATAAAGATACAGACAACCTAAGTGTACATATATCTCAAAAAATGTGAAGAAAATGTAAAGTTGTTACTAGATAGACGTAATAGGGCTAACGCTAGAACGATCTCATTCAACCACATTTTTCATAATGAACCTTTGTGGTTATTGATTTGAATAAATAAACTAATTTGATAACCCAAAAATAATAAAACAACGTGTGACCTTGTTTGCCGAACAGCAGGGTTATTTACAAGTGAAAGTCATTCCACAATAATTAATCATATTTATTTAATCATTATGCCTATTTAGGCGATATAGGCGCGAATTCGCTCGCTCTAATCTTTCGTGGTGTGTTTAAATATTCTTTGTAATATTTGTGGAGCTTTAGTTCCAATATTTATTGTTTCTGTTCAATACAATGAAACGGAATAAATATATTATTAATTCTATTCTATATAAATGTTAATATTTATTTTCTTACCTTAGTCCAAGATCTTAAGCCAAACTATTCAAGAAATAGTTATTATATTATATACATTAAAATAGTCTCAAAAGCATCACAACATAGTATAAAACAAAGTCTGTCTTCTGTCTGTCTGTCCCTATGTATGCTTAAATCTTAAAAACTGCGCTACGGATTTTAATGCGGTTTAAATAGATAGAATGATTCAAGAGGAAGATTTATATGTATAATTGACGCAGGCGAAGCCGCTGGCGACGTCTAATAAATATGAAAATTTAAATTAAATCAGAGAATCTATTTGGTTTTAGACAGCTGCCTAATCTAAATTAAAAAGGTAAACACCAATTAAGAAAATTCTAGCGACAATGAGTAGGGTTTTCAGACGTTCTAAGTGTCGGTGTCTATTAAATCAATGACAATTTTGTCTTTGTACCTTATTCACCAACGAAAATCCGTAGTGATATTTTCTATATTTAATATGCGCAATGAAGACACAATACTGCGAATAAACTGAATTCGAAACGATAAATCGTATTCGTTGTTCTAGTAATCAATCAACAGACGCACGCACGGCTGTAATTAGTAAGTTGTGATGTGATAGATTGCCGAGGGGCGTCGCCTCAGAAACAATAGGACAGTCTTCATCCCGATGTATTCCGACTGGCATTCATTACAGTCCGTTCACGAGTAACAGCGGCAAGCGGCAGCGAGAGCGCTTCGATGTCAATTGCGTTTTTTACGCGGCATGTACTTCGAAATCGCTACCGCTGCCGTTCGCCGCTGATAGTTGTGAACGGGCCTTTACCTCTCGCCTGTGTTTTGTGGCAGCCATTAGGATTTGGTTGATGCTCCTTTTTCAATGATCTCGAGTGAGCGGTTTTGTTCTGCGTGGAGAATTGGAGATTGCATCAAAGTTGGCGTCATTATTACCGACGGTATAATGAGGCGGCTGGCCGATGTCAGTTGGGATACATTTATATTAATGTGTAGCTCTGAGAACGTTCTCATACAAGATAATAATTACGATAAAATGAGACAATATTATAAAGTAATTGTGATCTAATGGACACCTCTGAATACTTTTGGCATGCCTTTTGCAATTTGCCGAACTAAGTAACTGTTTTTCGGCTTATAGAAAATGAGAAATAAGAATATGAACATATTATATTTATATTCTTATTTTATTATTATTAAACTCATCATCCACCTAGCTTTTTCCCAGTTGCATTCTTGGGCCCGCTTACTAGTCTAACCGGATTTTATTGAATTTTAGTTTTTGCACGGAGTGACGACCTGTCTGACATCTGCAACGCAATGGTAAAGCAATATGCCATAGTAAAAAGACACTAGGACACACTCTCCACAACAACTGTCAAAGATCTTCATTAAAGCCGGGACCGACGGCTGACGGAAGTCACTGCAGATTAAATCCAAATAAACTTAGAAACTATAATAACCATTCCAGTTATTCCATTTGTACCACAGTGGTCTTAATCTATTTTGACAAAGTTCTTTGTTCGATAACCTTCAAACAATATGACAGGAAAGAAATCTTGTACATTTAATTTTGTTCGAGTTAAACATAACACTACGTTTTAGCAATCTAATAAGCAAGTTAGTAACATTGTTTAACTTTAACCCAAACCACTACGTTCAAGTTCAAATTAGAAAATTACTTCATAATTTAGGGAGATCGAATAACTTCTTAACTATAAGCGATGAAATATTGATTACCCCTGTGACCATTTAATTTTTCAGTATGGCAGGATGCCACATACGAATTTGATATTTGTTAAATATAGTGGACCGACTGCAGCCCGCGTCTTCGCCCGCATAGGGAACAAAAAGTAGTCCATGTACTATTTTGATGTATAAGCATAGTTTTTTTAGCTTAATCCAACTAAACTCGCAAACCAGGGTTGTTTGTGCTAAGTCTAATGACTGACTAAGTGTTTAGGGATTAAGTACGACACTAATATTACCTACAATAAATACTTTATGCCCCATGAATATATATATGTAACTAATTTATATGAGTACGTATTTGTGTGTGTGTGTGTGTATACTCGTATTATAATTCATATATATTAATATGCTTAGTCGAGCAACGTTTAATGTCGCAGTAGCTTACTACCTTATTATATAAGTAGCGCTCTATAAAGGGACTAAAGCGTCTTGCGAACGTCGTCTTGACTGAAGGTACATCAATTCGAAATACCCGTCGTTTTAGAAGTTTTGGATACGTTACAGATTTACGCATGATTTTAATATAAATTGGCGCACGTTAAGTACCTTACAATCGTTGTAAAGATCTTTCGTGGCGTATCTAAATGGCTTTTTGAGCATAGTTTTAAGGACAGATCTTTGTGCTATTTCTATCTGTATCATGAAAGATTTTCCAGCATTTCCCCATGAACTGATACAGTATGTAATCAATGACTGACATAATGCAAAATACACTAGTTTCAAAATATTTACTGGGGTTGAAGGTCGCAGTAGTCTTATGATATTAGCCGTTTTACGAACTCGATTTGACAAGAAGGAAATATGTGGCCTAAAGTTGAGAATTGTTGTCTATCATTATACCTACATACTTAATCGTTTGGGTTTTATTTAAGTTTTGACAGTCGCAGAAATTTCCTGGCAGGGACTTATGTAGCTTAATACTGAGCGTGGCGTTTGGAGCTGAGGCAGCAGTCTTATGGAAACAGATATAATGTGTTTTCTTGTATGACCATGTTTTTGTAGGTCCCAGGGAGGTGAGCCTATTGCCGTTACCGGGCACTTTACCAAACTCTGTGCTGCTACTGAGAATTTGGAAACAAGTAGTAACACTTTTGCCTGACCCGAGTATAGAACCCAGGAATCCCTGATCAGCAGACGCATACTCTATCGACTGGACCACGGAGGCAGTAACCATCTACGAGTATTAGTGAGCTATCTCCTTCTTAAGGACAGACAGACGCGGCTGGGGAACCCTTGTTATAAATTAAGAAAATTTCACCTGCGGCTTTGCCTGCATGAATTATACACTGCAACTTTCCTCAGATATCATACTATCAACAGTACTGGTAAAAACAATACAAAAATCCGTTCGTCAGTTTTTGGGTTTATCCTGTTCATACGAACAGAAATACGCGGCTGGGGGACTCACATTCTTGGTAAATAATGCTCAAATGTCAGCTCGTTTGTAGCTGGTGTCAACAGCTTACTTAACATTCAAGTTGTTAGTTAGTCATCAATTTTCCATCCCTAACGAACTCACTTTAATTAAGTTATTGTGACCCTCATTTCAACCCTTTTATACGTGTCAACCTATCCCATTGAACTAAAATGTATGATACTCTGATTTTCGTGAACATAATTTTCTATTATGATACGCCTTACTTACATACACATTTATGCGTATCTGTTTGGGTTAACTTGAAAGTAAATGATAAAGTTAGACTCAGTTATGTTAATAAAGATATTACATTAACTCATAGACCATTCCCACCCACACGCAAAATACACGCCAGGACGTGGAGTTGCGGAAACAGCCCGTGCTACCAAGTACCAAGTACATTAATTAACTCATTATTTTAATGGAACGAAATTTGTTTATTTGTTTAAGAAATGTCGAGCTTGAAATGCAAATATGTAATTTAATTTTAATTAAATTCGCAGACACACAATGGTCTCGTGATGTCCACTTTGCTATTTGTTTTGTGCTTGCAACGTTGAAACTGTGGGGACCAATTTCTCGTTTCTTAGTACAGAAAGCAAAAATGGTACAACAATCCCACAGAGTTACGTAATGTGTAACTGGGAAGGAAGGTTAAACTAAAATTTGACCCGTTTGGGTTGGTGTATGTATGACTAGCAGTCGGCATGGAGACTTACAATAGTTTGCTATAGGTAGTAAGTCTTTTGATTTCAGCATGCATTCATGGCTAGATCGACCGGCGAGGATTCACTTCAGGCGACGTTTGTCTCTTTGTACATAAAGAATGTCTTCTATGTCACAAGACACGGTATGTCTTTGCTATGAAATCGCTACGATCCCGCTACGCTCTTGCTACGCTGTCTCTACGACTGAATTTTGGCAGCGTAAAGCCAGCACACGCAAGCACAATTTGCCAAACCTTCATGCCATGCTTTGACATAAAAGATTGAGCGACTGAAGTTAGTAAAGAGGAATAAAGATATAAAATATTTGTTAGCGATCAAATATACGCTAGAAATATAATTCTGCAAGAAACAACTGCAAATAATAATGAAATGCAAGTGATCAGAAGATCGTGATATTATAAAATAGAATAAATCTTGAAAAACGGCAAGGTCCGAAGCACCCGTAACCGGCGGGAGTGCATGAAAAGAGTAATGAATGTAGAGGAAGCGCGTGAGGTTTGTAATGATTGAAGCAAGTGAGGTTCTGTTGTCTTTGCCTACCCCAACGGGAAAAAGGCGTGGGCATATGTAACTAGACTATTTGTCACTTGAAATAAATACATAGTATTTATTTCAAGTGACAAATAGTCTAGTTACACATTACATTCAAATGTGACCCATTAGTTTCATTCTCAGTCATATAAACCCATTAAATAAAATATGCTTTATTTTGAGTAAAATTGCAGAAGAGTAATAACTCTCAATAAAGCATTTATTTATATTTATTTATTTATAGACTCACGCCTGTATCCCCGAAGGGGTAGGCAGAGGTATAATATTACATCCATATTTCGCCATGCATTTGTAGGTCCCACGTAATAGGGGGCGAGCCTATTGCCGTACCGGGCACATTACCAGATTCCGTGCTGCTACTGAGAATTTCCTAACGGAAAAACCCAATAACACTTTGCCCGACCCGGGAATCGAACCCGAGACCTCACAATCCCGCGTGCACATTTATGCCGCGAGACCAACGAGGCAGTCAGAATAAGGCAAAAATTTTAAATTTAAAGTGTTCATAAATATATTTATACTCAAATATTGAACTAGTATTATAAAATATTTTTGGTTAAATATTCTGCAAAAGGAAACACATTTTTCAACTAAATCTCGTGTACGAGCAACTGCATCGCTTTTGATAAACTTTTAACGATTTATGATAGAAATGTTGACGCGGCGTACAGTGAATTATTTTTGCAAGATGGACAACATTAATTTACATTTATGGTTTTGTTTTTAGAGACATAATAATAATTACGTTATGCTCATTATTAGAATTTCAATAAAATTTAATGATTACTACAAATCGAGAAAGTTAAAAATTGATTTTTTTAATGAGCTTATAATTTTAAATATTGTAACAAAATCTGCTCTGGCAATGCTTGAGCATCTATGCATCTAACGCAGACGACTTTTATTTCGTGTTGGAGGCGAAGCAAATAAAAATAACGAAATAAAAATGACTAGATAACTTTATTGAGAATCTTTACTTTTGATAACACTAAAGATACATTAAGAAGGGAATGAAATAAGGCAACTGCATCTGCTATTATCACAGTATAGACGACAATGCTGTATTCTGACAGCCTATAAAATACCTAATAGTAATACTGTTTTTATGTAATAATAGCAAGTTAAACCGCTGTTCATACACACCCTGTGTCTAATTCATTCGGTCCATTATGTCCACTGTGCGCGGATTCAATACCAACCGCACTGTATTAAGCGGACATCGATAGCTGCGCGATGCAATTTAAGTTCGTTTGCTGCATGAAAAGTTAAACGGAATAAATGGCCCAACATTGTGCAACCATATTAGGAGGAATTCAAAAGAGAAAGACCTTAAGGTTTTCTATTTAACTTATCGGTACCTGTAAAAGAAATCATGGAAATCTAAATGTCCGTATATTTTTACATAATACTAGAGGATGCCTGCAGCTATGCCTGGGTATTTCTTTAAGCGTTTCTGCCCGATAATGTTTTCTATTTTACCGCAAATATCGGAAATCTCTTCTTAGTACGCCCCCTGCGTTCCCCAAGGAACATACATGTCAAATTTCAGCTTCTTCTGCCCAGTAGTTTCAGATGTTAATTGTCTGTTAGTGACGCAAAAATAACGAATTTAAATAATACATTTTCGGAAAAACCCAGTAACTCTTTTTTTTACCGACCCGGGAATTGAACCCGGGACCTCCGATCCGCAGTCGCATACGCTATCCACTGGACCTCAGTGGCAGCACGGAGTCTGGTGATGTGCCCGGTATCGGCAATAGGCTCGCCCTCTATTACGTGGGACGTGAAAATACATGGCGAAATGTGGGTGTAATGTTAAACCTCTGCCTACCTAAATTAGTATACAAATGCAACTTCATACTTACAATTAGTAACGCACACTGCTAATCCAAATTAAAGCCACTACAACCGCATATCTACCAAATTTTGTTTTCAACAAATCTATTTCGCTCGGTTAATAACATACAAATAATCATGGCAAATTTTGTATCAATTATGAAATGTGCCATTTCGACTAGATAAGCTCGCTGATGTAGTGACGTAGGTTATGCTAATGTTACAGCTGATTATGACGTTTCTGGCCGAGCGAAATGTTATTTAGCTATTCTTTTTAAGCTCGGCATTTCATAATATTTGGCGCTTGCATACAGGTTTCTAACTGTGATGCATAATGTGCTTGTTATGTTCGCATGTGTGTTTAATTTGTATATTATCGAGCTGATAAGTAGTTTTCTTTCTCCGTGCTGTCAGGGATTAAGAATACCAAGTGTCACTGTCTAATTTCGTTCCGTGCCGTAAAAGGCCTGAAGTGAATAGTATCTTTGGAAAGACAGAAATCTCAACATCAGACGCTATACCAACCCGTCTGGCTAGCATGGTATAGTAGGCTTAATTCTCTTATCAACTCGCGAAGGCGAAACACTGTTCGCCAATTAGGAAAGGATATGATTATATCGAGGAGTGGACAGCGAAAGACTGTATGATAAAGTTATATTCGCTGTCCTCTTTGATCCACAGAAGTCTGTCATTTCTCGTTATAAATTCAATAAGAAAATAATCTTACTACACCTAACTGTTTGTACACTGATTGGCGTAGTGGTTTAAGCGACCACTAATATAGTCACTATTTAGCACGACTAGGCCTAATGTTGCTTCATTACATGCAAATTGATTTAAAGAGTGTTTACTTTAAGAGTTCGTATATTTTCAAAATCAACCACGATACAAGATTGATTCCTGGTGTGAAAATATTATTTTTATAAATATACAACTTACAAACGAAGATCATCAATAATAAGGAATATTGTGACAGCCGGTGTCTGGTCAAAATTGTCATCACAACGGTTGTCAAGAACTACTGACGTCTACACGATATGTTACTCGCTGTCAGTGCTACTCGCTGTTTCCTTCCAATCCCGTTACCCCGTCCATAACAATTGGTGTCAGAAGTGGGATTGGAAGGATCAAAGATGCCAGTCATGCCGAGAGCCTTCTCTACGACACGTGCAAGGGCTGCCGCTCAAGAGCAAGGCGACTCTAGCCAGGAAGTTGTGAGCAGGGATGCTCCTTCGCAAGGAAGCGGATCTGAAGGAGGGGTATCTACGTCCGCAAGTGCAGCTAACAAAGCAAGGCTCGCAGCAGATTGAATCTCGACTCGAGCAAAACTCTCAGCAGCTTGAATCTCGACTCAAGCAAAACTCGCAGCAGCTTAAATCCGAACTCCAGCAAAACTCGCAGTAGCTACAATCTCAGCTTAGCGAGATAATGGACAGCCAGGATGAGATTGGCGACAAGCTTATATATCGGAGAACGCTCGTAAGATCACCGAGATGGAGATGTGTATCGGTGAAGTGCAATCTCGCATGGCTACTATAGAGGAAGAGATACAGTCCTGCAAAGTGGCATTATCGGAAGAGGTGCAGTCCCGCATGGCGTCAGTATCGGAAGAGATACACACCCGCATAGCTACGATGGAGGAGGAGTTAAGGAAGATGAAAACCCACAGCATTTTGGTGTCCGTTAACCCGTCTAGTTCTGGTGGTTATATCAAGGTGCCGTTATTCGAAGGAACCTCGTCCTGGGAAGCCTATAGAATGCAGTTCGAGGCTGCCTCTAGCAGCGACGGTTGGGATAATGACCAGGCTAAGTTTGCACTCATCCTGGCGTTGCGTGGGAAAGCATTGTCGGTGCTTGAGGCCGTCGTCAAGGACGCCACTTACAAAGAACTTTTTGAGGCTCTGTAATCCAGTTTTGGAGATGCGCACTTACAATATGTGTTCCGAGCCAAGTTACGCACTCGCCGTCAGCACTCGAATGAATCCTTGCAGCAGTGGGCGATGGAAGCGACGAAGATGGTGCGAAAGGCTTATCAGTCGGCACCCGCGGAACAAGTTCAAAGCATGCGACTCCAGGTGTTCATCGACGGAATTTATGACAATGAGGTCAGAGCTGCCGTGCGCTTGAAACACCACAGCCATGTTAAAGACGCATTAGCACATGCTTTAGAAGTAGAGGCTGTTCAACGAGAAATTACGAGTGATCGGGATAGAGTTATTGCAGCAGAAGTAGGAAGAACTGGTCGCAGATCTTTTATCCTAAAGTGTTTTAACTGTAAGGAACCCGGACACTTAAGAAGTAGCTGTCCGAAACATGTAACAGAAAAAAGTAAGATTGACGCTAGTGTTCAAGTGTTGAAAGATGATCAGGAAACAATTACAGCCAGGACTTCGATGCAAGCGCTGATCAGAAGACGGAAAGCTCCGAGAGTTCGTATTCGGCAACGCACGGATGGTAATGGTTTAACTATCGATGGAGCAGTCAATGGCGTTACCTGTTCGCTGACTTTGGACACCGGTGCGACACGAACGGTTATAGGAACTCGCTTGACAAGAAAGAATGAAAAAATTTTAAGACCGCCAAGTTCACCTCGACTGACAATGGCTACCGGCCAGTAGATCCCAGTTAAAGGCGAACAAATGATGGCTTTAAAAATCGGTGACAAGCTATACTGGCAACGAGCGGTTATTGCGGATATCGTAGACGATTGCATTGTTGGGCTGGATTTCTTCAGAGATCATCAGTGCAGATTAGACATTAAAGGTGGATTCTTAAGTGTGGAGATGTGAAGATTCCAATGAAAGGTGGTGGCAAGGGTGCAAGTTTTGTGCCTCAAAGAAAGCAAACTTACACATAGATCACAGGCTTTAGTGCCTATACCTACGAAGCTTAATGACTTGATCCATGTCAAAAGGAGAGCGGTGTATCGGTCTAAGGATGCGCGGGACACGCATGTCTTAGAGGGGGATAGTGTGATGGCCGGTGTCATGTCAAAATTGTCATCACAACGCTTGTCAAGAACTACTGACGCCTACACGATAAACTAGCCGGTCGTCAAACACAATAATTAGCAAAGAGGTTTGAAGACAATTTCATTATTTGGGAATGACAGTTTTTAGTTTGATGACGTATACACTCTGTCAAGTGTTCGCCAAATTCACCAGTCATTGACAACAAGGCGATGGCCGTGCGGATAACACATTCCGTTCACGTTCTGAGCGTGGGTTCAAATCCCAGTCATAACAGTTATGTGAATTATGGTTTTTATGAAATTTGGAAAATGTTTATGAATATTTGGCAAATATCTAAATAAAAAAAAAACCTCCGTGTGGTGACGGATTAAGAATACGGATTGTCACCACCCCATATCTTCCCATGGGTGTCGTAAGAGCCGACAGAGGGAGCATATTATGCAGAGAACAGCACTGTAAGAGAAGGAAAACTTGATACAAACCCTATACCAACCCGTTTGGCCAGCGTGGTATAGTAGGCCAATTCCTCCTTTCAAAGGAGAGGCCTAGTCCAGCAGTGGACTGTTATTGGCTGATGATGATGATGATTTAATAAAAGATTATTTAAATATTTCGCGTAAAAATTAGAAAATTCTAGAAACTACAGGAAGGAATGGAAAGGTTAAAAAGAGACAGGAGATGGAAAAACAATTGAATAATGAAATGACAATCGAAATTAGTGGATCTAGAACATTCCTAGGGGTATATAAGCCGGTGTAGACGCACTGAGCGCCAGTTTAAATTGAAAAGTGGTAAAGTGGAGAATGAAAGGAAGAAGTAAAAGGAAGAAAGAAGTAGTAGTGAAATAAAGTGAAGTGAAAGTATAGTGCAGTGAAGTGCAGTGAAGTGAAGTGCAGTGCAAAAGACGCTAGTGTTGGTGCTGTCCGCGTCGAAATTGAACGACGCGTCGTGTGTGTGAAGTCGAATAAAGTGTCTTCAGTGCTACTCGGTGTTTCCTTCCAACCCCGTTACCCCGTCCGTAACAATATTTTAAAGTGATGTATCTTCTTGTTCATATCTTCCCATGGGTGTCGTAAGAGCCGACAAAGGGAGCATATTATGCAGAGAACAGCACTGTAAGAGAAGGAAAACTTGATACAAACCCTATACCAACCCGATTGGCCAGCGTGGTATAGTAGGTCAATTCCTCCTTTCAAAGGAGAGGCCTAGTCCAGCAGTGGACTGTTAAAGGCTGATGATGATGTTCTTCCATTGACTAAAAGACTTCTCTATCTACCTACCCCTGGTTGTTTACCATCATTTCATAAGCGCAAAATATAGTTTAAAAAAATGGCACAGCCTCTTCTGCATGAATCCTCTATCATCGCGCAGACGTTTTTGCAGTTTCAATTGGTAAAGATGGATAGATGAGCTTAAAAGCTTCGCTGTAGTGATGTCCAACAAAATATAGTACAACTAAAATATTGGAGCGCCGTAAAAAGTGACAGAGATTGGTCACTGCTTACTCTAAACTTTTTTAATTAATATAATGAACAACACTTGCTACTTTGGGCTTAATTTTTTTTTTTGCTAGTTTTGTGATTATGAAGATTATCAATGTTAAATAATAATTGAAATGAGTGGCTACCTCTCTTAACTGTTCTGTGGTGGCTACCAAGGATGGAAACGAAGACCCGAAAATCAGGTTCAGTGGTGTGCCAATTAGAGGCTTATATCCAGTAGTGGACTATGCCAAGCTGTTAATGATGAAGATGAATAAATGAAACTTAAATTAAACTTCACGAATGGACTAGTGGTTTAAACGGCTTCGTAACTAGACACTACGCCGAGTGGTGTAGGCTCGATTCCCGCTCGGGATAACACTTTGTTGAAATTATTCACAAATTGCTGTTAAGAGTCTGAGCATTATTGTGATTAATTTATTTACAAAGTAAAATATTCTGTATCGTCTGGAACGGTACCTTTTATCTAGTGTGTGAGTTGTCTTAAACTATTTTAACAACACCACTTCAACATTCTTCAGTCAGTACATGAAGTACTTTTTCACGAAACGAACATAAAAGCTATTAACTACTACATTTCTTGTTATCATAATGTTTCTTAAATATTTATTCGGTCCTTAGCTTAACATGCTTCATAAAAAGTAAGTACGTATCGTATTAGCATAGAAATAAAAAAAACAAAAATAGGTATCATAAAACATGTTTTACGCTTGATTTGAATAATGCTTTTGAATAATGGCCGTGTGGTTGACGGCATAGAATACAAGTGTCACCACCCCTTATCTTCCCGTGGGTATCGTAAGAGGCGACTAAGGGATAACACGATGCAAATACCATCTTTGCGTAGAGACGGAAAACTCGACATCAAACCCTATACGACTGCCTCGTTGGTCTCACGGCATAAATTTGCGCGTGGGATCCGTGGGTCCCGGGTTCCAGTGTTATTGGGTTTTTCTGTCACGAAATTCTCAGTAGCAGCACGGAGTCTGGAAATGTGCCCGGTACGGCAATAGGCTCGCCACTTATAACGTGGGACTAAAGTATATCTGGCGAAAAGTGGGTGTAGAAATACACCTCTGCCTACCCCTTCGGGGATAAAAGGCGTGACGATATGTATGTGTGTATGTATGTTGAATAATGCTTACTCTAAACTGTATAGATTGTAATAATGATAGACCGTTCTAAGCTCACAGATAATATCTTTAAAGTACGAGACAATAGAAAGCATTTGTGATTAATTTAACTGCTGTAAAAAGTTTATTTTAAGAGATGATTTTATGTGTTACAATAATATATTTTAAGCTTAATGTGAACATAAGGGTGTTCAAATATTTTATGAACTTGAAACTAATTTTAGCATACTTCATAATGTTTGTCTTGTTTGCAGTTATTTATTTTTATTACCTGCTGTTATCATTTATATTGCTTGATACGTATTTACACATCAAGCAAGATATTCTTGCAAGTTATCATGGATATCTACACTAATATTATAAAGAGGAAGAATTTGTATTTTTGTTTGTAATGGATAAACTCAAAAACTACTGGACCGATTTTAAAAATTCTTTCACAATTAGAAAGCTACATTAACTGCGAGTAACATAGGCTATATTTTATTTTAGAAAAAATAGGAGTACGTAAGATACTTGTTCCCTCAGGACGCGGTTGAAACCGCGGGAAACGGCTAGTATTATATATTCTTATTTAATTTGGCAAACCTGTGCAAAGTGACTCTTCATTTTGAATAAAGTCCCCCGTATTATTTCATCTTAAACTACTTAGATTTTATCCTTTAGTTACCAGATAACTGACAAGCTTAATTATATTTCCTTAAATATAAATCTTAATTACACCTAGACCGGACAGAATCAGTCATAGCACTCATCATAAAAATATATTTTATTGTTCATGTTCTCATAACGAATGCACGTCCGCCGGCTTAGCGTTAGAGATTAGTTATAAAAAAAAATTAAGTAACGTAAACGTAATAATAACGTAACGTATTAATAATGAGGAAGGCAAAATAAGAGAGTGAGTGACATCATCATGAGTCAAATTAACTTAATCTCCAGTCAGCAAAAACAAACATTTATCCTACTAGAAACAACATAGGTTCCTAAATAATTAAGTAAGTCCTCGACATCTTGTGGTATTTGAACGCTTACTGTCTCATATCTCCGATAACTTCAGGTCCGCCGAGTCACTGTCTGATAATTACTGAAGATGGAGGGTCCGCACTGTCTGTCAATATTAGGTCATCCCTCTGTCATCTATTATATGTTCAGGGACAAAAAATTTACGTTTTGTTTATTGGGCTTAGTCATACTCGGCAGGAAGACGCAATGGGACACAGTACAAAACGACAAGTTTATAATTATGTTTTGTATAAGACATGTCATTTGGTTCAAATTAGTTAGTAGGGCTGGCTTTATCATATTTAACAGGTAGTAGAGCCTTGCTGATTTCAGCATGAATGGGCCGGCTCGACCGGGGAAGTACTATCCACTCACAGAAAATCGATATAAAATAACAGTACTTAAACTGTTACGTTTCGTTCGGTGATTGAGAGCGCCGGAAGCCCTATCCCCTAGTCCTTCTCCCTCATCCCATTCCTCATCCTATTTCCCGACCTCAAGAGGCGGCAACGCACTTGCGACTCCTGTGGTGTTACTGGTGTCCATGGGCGGCGGTAATTGCTTAACATCAGGCGATCCGTCTGCTCGTTTACCGCCTATTACTATAATACTCTTAGGCCGCGCGCACTTTGGATACGAATTCGTATCGTACAGTATACGTACGATCGTAAGCGTACGAATTGAGTGCGCACACTGTATACGGTTTTTAACCGACTTCAAAAAAAGGAGGACGTTAACAATTCGTCGGAATCTTTTTTTTATGTATGTTCCCCGATTTCTCTAAGACGCCTGGACCGATTTCGAAAATTCTTGTTTTGATTGAAAGAGTATACCTCCTAGTTGGTCCCATGATCATCAGGTCAGGATATGATTATGGAGTCCTGAAAAATCGAAGGAAATCTCCAAATTTTATAAGCACACTTGAAGCGATTTGACGATAACAACCCAATGCCGTCGAGTTTGGGCTCGTTTGAGTCGTCTTTACATAGACTTTGATGCTGGATGTTTTGCAGTGTCTGATGATGGAGCAGGAAGGTGGCCATGGGATCTTTGTAATACAATGACGCAATCCCATTGAGTTTGAGCTCGTTTGATTCGTCTTTACATGGACTTTAGTGTCGTTTAAGTCGTCTTTACATAGACTTTGATGCTGGATGATTTCCATGGTCTGATGATAGAGTTGGAAGGTAACCATGATATCTTTGTGATACAATAACCCAATCTCATCGAGTTTAGGGTTGTTTGATTCGTCTTTACATGGACTTTGGTACTGGATGTTTTGCAGAGTCTGATGATGGAGCAGGAAGGTGGCCATGGGATCTTTGTAATGCAATGACGCAATCCCATTGAGTTTGAGCTCGTTTGATTTGTCTTTACATGGACTTTAGTGCTGAATGTTTACCAAACTCTGATGATAGAGCAGGAAGGTGGCCATGGGATCTTTGTAATACAATACATACATACATACATAGACTCACGCCTGTTTCCCCGAAGGGGTAGGCAGAGGCATATTAAACGCCCACTTTTCGATATTTTGTTTGCCAGAGCCTCGTCCGTTGATTGGCAGGTGCACCACTTGCAGGTGAGGTTGGCTTGGGACCCTAAGTTCTTGGTGGGAACCCTATGCACCCTCTTGTAATACAATAACGCAATCTCATCGTGTTTAGGCTCATTTGTTTTATCTTGGCAAACACTTTGGTATTGGATGATTTCCGGGATCTGATGATGGAACTGAAACGAACGTGTTTAGGCTAGTTAGTTGATAACAAAAAAATACTTCAAATTGCCAGAAAGGTACAGGTCTACATTTCAGAATTGAAGCACGTAAAGAAGGCCTCTCCATAATTTACCACCTACACTATCGTATGTACCTAATTACCACCTATTACTATTTTTATTAGTATACCACTAAAAAGCAAACAATAAAAAATATTTTTAAATAAAAAGAAACCGACTTCAAAAAACACTAAGGAACTAAAAAACAAAAAATAATTGACTTTGGAGGAACAATTTTTGGAGTCGGTGCCAAGCACTTACGCAAAAAGTTACTAAATTACAAACTACCTATTCTATCAACAACAAAAGTTGTATAAAAATGTGTAGAGGTTTTATATTCAGATCAGAAATACTTGGCTTGGCACCGACTCCAAAAATTGTTAGTTCCTTAGTGTTTTTTGAAGTCGGTTTCTTTTTATTTAAAAATAATTTTTATATTAGTCAAATAAGCAGTGTTCTAGTGATATCGGATTTCTGAAGTCTGCTTTGGTTGGAGCGTGATGAATAATCTGTATCTTCACGACAATTCTCTTATAACTCGAAGACTGCGGTGGCGTCGTCGCTGTCGTAGAACCGAATGGGTGCGTGAAATATATTTAAAAAGACGATTTTGGTGAATTGCATAATATCATGTAAGACTTATATCATCACTTATACAATCACTTTGGTCCCACAAACATTTATGTTCGTGAATCAGGTTAATTAACTTTTCTTTTTATCCATTTCTTATGTTAAAACGTACGAATGTGCTTTGAAATCCCAACAAGTTCGGATTGTTTTCGGACGTCTGAACTACACGTACGTATACGCACGACTAACTCGCACCCAGTCTGCGCGCTCCCATCGTACTTGGAATATCGGGATCGTTCGTATGTGTTCGTACGTGTAGGCACGAGTAAAATTCGTACGAAAACGTATCCAAAGTGCGCGCGGCTTTACTCTCATGGAAGAGAAAATTCCTGGTTCTTATAAGAGTATCGCATTGTCAAGGTGCATTGCATTTGGTGAGTAGAAATGATTCGCATCTCTTATAGAAGAGAAACGAAGGACATCAGTAAAGTGAGCGATCTTAGTTTACTCAGTATCTCTAGAGTTGGAAACGAATGCTCTCTTCCAAGATTCACTGACTTCTATAGTCCTCGGTTAGCGACTGGTATGCATCTCTTGTAGTAACCAAGGTAAGTGCAAGCTGTTTTACTGTGTAGCAAAATAACTCTATCAGTACAAATAATTTCACTTCCACCCAGTGTAGTCTTTTCATTGCTTGTGTAGGGAGAGCATTAGTACAAATATCACATCTATTTGTTTCTCATCATTAAACGTTCCTTGTCAAATGTTCTGCAGCTAGATCGTCTGTTGTCTGTTTCAATTCCGCCGCCAATTTTAGAAGTTAGGACACAAACACAGTTGTTGTTTGCTATACGTGATGACTTGTAACATGTTTGCATTCAATTTAAAGTTTAGTTAGAGTGTGGCTTCACCTGCACCAGACGAATTTTTCACGTTCACCAGGCAATTTTATCTATGTTAAGTCATTCTAAATAAGTGCTTTTATATATCATACGACTAATCCTGACATATACAAGACTACCTTTACCTCCTTCAGGATTACACAATAATATGCAATGAGCATGCGGTGACGGATTAAAAACACCAAGTTTACAATTTTATTGCGTGAGCGTCGTAAAAGGCGACTAAGCAAAATACATGAAGCCAGTTACATACATTATGGGCAAAGACGAAAATCACGACAACATAATTAATACTAACCCCGGATGGGTAGCATGTGTTTGGTTTGGCCAGGTACTCGTTTTGACTCACAGTGCTACTGTGAAGCACGTTAGGAGAGGTTTAAGTTCAGCAGTGGACTGCGAAAAGCTGTAAAGATAAAGGAAATCCTTTACCATGGCGTCTGGTAAGCGTGGTATATGTCGTGTAGTATATTTATAGTAATACGAATTGGATCACTGGACTGCGTTAACTGAAATAAAATTTCACATAATGCAACTTAGCTCATAAGCACTGTTTAAAATATAAATTCTGAAAATTGTTAGATCAAAATTTGTTTATAGTTGTATAAATAATTATTTCAAACAAAAACAATTCAGTTTTGTTATTAAGAAAAAATACTTACACGACCGGGTGCGCGATGAGCAGAATGCCGTTCTTCACGATGCATCTCTCACAAAGCCATCACCATGCAGTAGTGGTGGCACTGAGTAGCACGGGAGTTGCGTTAGGGGAAAGGAGGTGAAATTCTAGGAAGGTACTGTGAAGCTTGCAGTGCTGCAGTATAGCTAAAGTTGAAATTTACAACAATGAATTTATGCGTGAGCAAACGGCTCATAGCGCGCCTTCTCACGCGGGTTAATCGCCTGGAATATAATTAAAATCTAGATTATATTAGCGTAAGAAAATGGTGAAAATGGAAAATGTCCGTGTGGTGACGGATTGAGAATACGGAATGTCACCACCCCATATCATCCCATGGGTGTCGTAAGAGCCGACAGAGGGAGCATATTATGCAGAGTACAGCACTGTAAGAGAAAGAAAACTTAATACAAACCCTATACCAACCCGTTTGGCCAGCGTGGTATAGTAGGCCAATTCCTCCTTTCAAAGGAGAGGCCTAGTCCTGCAGTGGACTGTTAAAGACTGACAATGATGAATGATGATGATGAAGAAAATGGCGCGCTTAATTTATTTAGGATCATATTATCGTAGGTAATATTTAATGGCTGTAATATTATAATTTTATTGCTATTATATGCTAATAAAGATTAATTTGCTAACAAAACAACAAAAATTGGAGTATTAAGTGTATGCTGAAATGATTGCTTTTAATTATGGTACTAGACTTCACCCGCCACTCCACCCGCGTGCATCCGCGGCCTTTTTCATAAATCACACTATCTATTACAGTACTCCCAAATTAATAATGCGCATGCAGATCTTCGTTAATTGTCATATTCCCGGAAACACCCGAATCATTGAATTGTAAGAGCCCTAAACAATGCACTTGCATTTTGCACCTTGTTCGAAAGAAATAGGAGTAAATATTATGTGTACACAATCGAAAACAATTCGGGCGGTCGGCGGCGGTCGCCGGTCCGTCAAAGGTCCGTCAGTCGTCTTTATATAATGGTGGTGACTGCACGTGTTCTCTCTGTGTTTCCACACAGAGAGAACGCTATAGAGCTGCTATTACACACCCTTCTTGGTTTTGTTTTTAAAGGTGAATTTAATTATGTTATTCAAATTTAAATAGTTTATTTTGTAAAATAGGTACATATACTAACATTTTTCACGGCTTGTTAATATAAAAAAATTAAAAATACCTACTTTAAATACACATTAAGTACTAGAAAAAACATTTTAAAAAGATACACACAATAAACAAACAGATATAGGAATAAATAATATTATAAAGTATATTAGTACATAATGCAATAATACAACAAATAAATAAAAATATGTCTAACTCTGCCCATACCATTTTCTTTCAGACGTATTCTTCCAGAATGGATAAATTTAAACGTGGAAAGCCACTTAAGTCACAAGCACGGCAAATGGTATTTAATGTGTACCTTTATTTCTTAAATGAAGCCAATGTTTTCAAAAAAGACCATGACGGTTATTGAAAAAAATATCAGGACCGTGTTACAAAAGCTACAGGAATTTCACGACGAACTTTGACTAATATTTTAAACGAAAAAAAACAGAATCAATCAATGAAATTTTCCACACCGAAAAAAGGAAAACCTAAAAGTAGATTTCGGCTGGGACTTGATGATTTCGACTACTGTGTTATTCGTAATATGATATACAATTTTCACTTGACGCTCAAAGAACTCCCAACTGTAAATAATTTGAGAAAAAAGTTGATCGAAGCTATTAATTTCAAAGGCTGTGCAGAGACTTTAAGGCTGATCTTGAAAGAAATGGGGTTTAGGTTTCTGAAAACTGATAATAACAGACGGTTACTTATGGAAAAGCATGATATACGTTTAAAAAGGATCAAATATCTCAGAGAAATACAACAGCTGAGGAATTCTGGTAGAAATATAGTGTTTATGGACGAGTCATACGTGCACACATCACATACTAAGGGTAAAACTTGGCAAGATAACAGCAAAAAAGGTATCAAACAACCCATTTCCAAAGGAGAGAGAATAATTATTGTAGACGCAGGCAATGAAAAAGGCTTCGTCCCAGGGGCTCTAATGTTACATAAATGTGTCGACTCAGAAGGTTATTATCATAAAGAAATAAACGCGGAACGTTATCAAGCTTGGCTACGCAATCAATTGATTCCTAACTTGCCTCCTAATAGTGTGTTGGTAATTGACAACGCCCCATATCATAAAAAGCTGTCTGTGAAACCACCAAACTCAAACACACCTAAACCATAAATGATAGCTTGGTTACAAAAACACAACATTCCGCATGACCTAAAGAAACTGAAACCCGATTTGTATGAAATTATAAAAAGACATAAAGAGAAATACACAGAATTTGTCATTGACCGTATAATGGAGGAACGTGGGCATCAATCTATACGATTGCCACCATATCATCCCGATTTTAACCCCATTGAAAATATTTGGTCCCAAATAAAGCAACACGTGGCCAAAAAAAAATTGCAATGACTGTCACGTCAGTTAAAGATGCTATATTAGAAAAAAACAATAATATAGGACCAGAAGAATGGAAAAAAGTTTGTGATCATGCTGTTAAATGCGAAGATGAATATAGAAAATTTGACCCAAGAATCGATAGTTTTTCTGATGAAATGATTGTGTAAATAATCATTTCATCAGAAAAACTATCGATTCTAGATGATAGCCGTGAGGCAAGTGTCAATGAACAAGAGCATAATGAAAGTTCTGATGAATCTACGATGTCAGGAATGGAGATCCTCCCTGATTCGGATTATTTTTTTTGTAATTGTAATGTAACCTGTGTTTGAAAACCATTTTTCTTCTTCTAATATTTTATTTTATTTTTTATTTTAAAACTTCTTGCACATAATTTAAAATTATTGCACAAAGGCGGACTTAATGCCATTGGCATTCTCTACCAGTCAACCTTTGGGTGGTGCAGAGACAATCATGGTAGGTGCATAAGAAAAACGTAAAGTTAATTAATAAAATATGAAATATGTAACGTTATATAGGAAACTAATAATATAACGAACAATATAATAAAATCATATAGTAAATACATATAATTATAATATATATATACGAATATGAAATACACAAATAAATACATAGCTATAAATACATACGTTACGTAATATTATGTACAAATATATATAAAATAACTTATAATATACAAATATGCCTACTGTTGTGATTCCGTCAAATGTTCCATGTATCGCCTACGTACTTTAGCCTTAAAAAGTTCACGAGACGAAGACATCCTGATCTCTGGGGGTAGTGAATTCCACAGATGAATAGCCTGGATGTTAAAAGACGAATAGACAAGAGTGGAGCTATGGGAAGGAACCAACAGAAGTAGATTATTTGTGGAACAAAGGTTTTTGTCATGTCCACTGCAGAGATATTGAAAGTGAGGAGTCAGATAAGAAGGAGCGTTTGGTGAGTTTAAAAGAGAGTAAAGCGTCGTTAACGTGCGCAAATTGCGCCGTTGGCGGATAGGCAGCCATCGCAATTGGGCAAGGTAAGAGGAAATATGGTCGTATTTACGGAGATTGAAAATGAACCGAATGCAACTGTTGAGAAGTCGGCCAAGTTTATTGAGCAGATCTGCATTCAGATCGAGATAACATACATCACCATAGTCGATAAGAGGGCAAATTAAAGTTTGCACAAGCATTGTTTTCGTCTTGATTGGAAGGAAATTCTTAAGGCGATAGAGAGACCGCAGGGAACCCGTGACTTTCTGACTGACACTCGCAATTTGAGAACGCCAGTCAAGAGTAGTATCCAGGTGTAAACCGAGATTTTTCACACTAGGGCTGAAGGGAATGTTAGATCCGCTGAAATTAATAGGTGGCAGAGAATTTAATTTCACTTTGCACATCATCCTTGAGCTTCCTATCATGATGGCTTGGCATTTATTTGGATTTACTGATATGCCGAATCTGTCAGACCAATCCTTTAATGTGTTTAAATCTCGGTTGACTTCGTCTATGGCAGTGAAAAGGTTTTCTACTCTTGCCTGGGTGTAGATCTGTAGGTCATCGGCGTACAGATGATACGCACAGCGAAGGTCATACGTAAGAAGATTAATAAATAATGAAAAGAGAAGAGGAGAAATTATACCGCCTTGAGGAACGCCAGAGCCAAGGTCTCACCAGGTTGATGAAGTTTCATCCACACGGACTGACTGCTGACGTAAGCTGCTGACGTAATATAAGCCTTGTATTACTTAAACCTTCTTTTTTTCTTACTTTTCTTTTCTTCCATCATTACACCAGCTACAGCAAGACACTTAAAAAGTATTATAATCGAAGTCAATATCAATTCAACAAAAATTGTAGCATATTCGCTATCGTGTGGTTTTCTACACTATTTACTTATATGGAACTATCGAATCGAATTTCTTTACTGATAAATCAATATTTTTTTTTTAGCACAAAAAACATAATTTTACTAAATTATGCACTTAACAACTCTATATACATATCGTCTTCCGACGCTCGGGGAATACGACCGTTGCCGAACAGTGACGAAGATTTCTATGCGCATTATCACTTTGGGAGACCTGTACATTTGTATAAAAATCCGTTCGGTTGTTTTTGAGTTTAACGTGTTCATACAGACAGACAAGATGGCAGAGACTTTATTTTATAATATATACATACATACATACATAAACTCACGCCTGTTGCCCGGAGGGGTAGGCAGTGACTACGGAACGCCATTTGCAACGATCCTGACATACCTCTCTTGCTTCATTCACTCCCATCAAGTTTCTCATGCATGCTCTTCTGTTTAGGGTACTTCTGACCTGTCCTTTTTTTAGGATGTCTCCAATCTGGTCAAAGAACGTCCGCCTAGGTCTTCTCCTTCGTCCTGTCCCATTCACACTTGCCTTATATATCTTCTTTGTAAGTCTTTCGTCATCCATCCTCTCCATGTGCCCAAACCATCTTAACATGCCTTTCTCAATGCTTGTTACTACATCTTCTTTTACCCCACAGCACTCTCGTATCACACAATTCTTAACTCTGTCGGTCAAAGACACACCACACATACTTCCCAGTGCTCTCATTTCTACAGCATTTATTCTACTTTCAAGTCTCTTCTGCCATACCCAACTTTTACTTCCATACATAAGGGTAGGCACTAGCACCCTTCTATGTTCAGCCAAACGTGCCTTTTTGGACACGTTTTGACTATTAATAAACGCCTTCAGAGCTCCATTCACACTATTACATGCATTTACTCTTCTTTCAATATCTTCTTCATTCTTACCATCTCTTGTGAACAACGTACCTAAGTAAACAAACTCATTTACTTGTTCCACTCGCTCTCCATCAAACAAAACTTTACAAGCCGTAACGCATTCCTCCTTTTCAAAAACAATAACTTTCATTTTACTTACATTCACTTTCATTCCTTTCCTCTGTAACGCACCATCCATGATTGTTACCATCTCCTGCAACTCCTCCGCTGAAGATGCAAGTATTACCTGATCATCAGCATAAAGGAGGCATTTGACAAGTAACCCATTCATCGTTAATCCGCAGTCACTATGTTTTAAATCTTGCAAACAACTGTCCATGAAGGGGTTAAACAGCCACAGCGACGCTACACATCCCTGTCTAACACCTTTCTCGATGGTAAACCAGTCAGCGTATGCCCCGTTTATCCTCACACAAGCTCTAGAATCCTCACAAAGGGATTTCAGAGCTCGAATGAGGCTGCTGTGGACCCCATACATTGACACCACCTTATCGTTATCCTTTTCCAAATCCACGAATGCGCAATAGACCTTTTGACCTTTGGCCAAAAACTTTTCGGCTATGCTTCGTAAGGAAAAAACCTGATCCATACATCCCATACCCTTTCGGAATCCCGCTTGTACATCCCATATTTTCTTGTCGGTTACTTTCATAACTCTTTCAATCAGTACCTTTGCATACAATTTGCCTATAATGCTGAGAAGGGTAATGCCTCTATAGTTTTTGCAGTCTTGTTGCGAGCCTTTTCCTTTATAAAGAGGCACAACTACAGTTGTGGCCCAGTCATTAGGTACTCGGCCGGTGCTCCAGCACAAGTTATATAACCGCTGCAACTGACCAACTATGATGCCCTGTCCAGCTTTCAGCATTTCGACTGTAATCCTATCAAATCGTGCAGCCTTACCTACTTTCATACTTCCCAGTGCCTTCACGATCTCATCCACGCCAATAACGCTTTTATCATTGCTATCGTTACCATTCATTTCATCGATCGGTGTCTCTATCGTCGTTCTTTCAAATAAACCTTCAAAATTCTCTTTCCATCTCTTCAGCACGCACGATTCACCATTCACTATCCTTCCATTCTTGTCTTTGATCGATGTGTATTCTGAGGATTGAGTTCTTCCTCGAACTGCACGAACGGATTTCCAGAATAACTTAATGTTTCTCTGGAAATCGTCACATAATCTGCTATCAAACTCATCTTTCTTTTCCTCTTTTTTCCTTTTAACCATTTCTTTCACTATTCTTTTTGACTTAACAAACTTATTTCTTTCTTCATCTATGTCATCGCTCGTTGATTTTCCTATTCTTTCATTTGCTCTTACAGCCAACCAATCTAACCAAGCTTTCTTCTTCTCTGACACTGCTGATTGTACATCTTTGTCCCACCATGTATTCTTAACCTTTCGTATTTTCCTTCTCTTAATCTGCAGACGCTACACTTAATACCTCTTCTTTAAAGGACTGCCACAATTCATTCATATCATTTATGCCATCGCACCTCTCAAATCTTGCTAACAATCTTCGTTTATACTCATCTTTCACATCTTTCTTTTGTAGATTTTCTACTTTTATTCTTTCCAAGACTCTATTTTCATTATGCTCTCGGTGTCGCTATCCTTTAAAGAGCCACCATATCCGGCTCAACACCAAGAAGTCTGAAGGTCTGTGTGGATGCCGATCCCTCGATACACCCTTGTATCCAACACATTCTTTCTCAATCGTTCATCTACTATTACAAAATCAATCATACTTCTTCTAACATTTTTCATATGTGTCATTATGTGATCAAACATAACATTTTATAATATATAGGTATGGATAAAAGCTAAAATGCCGAGTACTTTGAGGCCAGTCACTTTTCTAAAACATTCATCATCATCAGCCTTTAACAGTCCACTGCTGGACTAGGCCTCTCTTTTGAAAGAAAGAATCTAAAACATTATTGAAATACTAACTTACCTACAATAATTTTAAGCATTTTCCATTAAATTAACAAAATGTAGCTTTAACTTAATTTAGAATTGTAGACCATAAATATAAAAGTAAGATAGCGGCTGTTTTACATAATGAATTATCACTTTAATTTATTTCATTCTCGACGAATTACTTTCACCAAAGATATTAGTTTAATAAAATTGTTCTGTGAATGTTTCAGATATTGTCTGTTAGTCAACTGAGCTTATTGATGCCTAGTTTTTTAATACATCTAAAGGGACTTGAATGTATAATGTGGTTTATCTATTTTATTTTTGGAATTAAGAAGACCAACTTAGGAGGAGTAATTTAAACATAGATTAAAACTTAGAGGAGTAATTTAAATCTCTCCTAGAACGTTGCTTGACGAATGTTTATTATGTGACAATAATTGTTGAAGCGATTACAGAATAAAAATATATTTAAACGTAGAGAAAATATTGTTTATTTCGACTCAACGCCAGTGAAGCTTGCGTCGCTCAGAATATTTGCGAAGCTTTATGAGTCCGTGTGAGACGCTCCTTTTTAAATGTTCTAACGTGGCAGGTTAATGTTGGCACCCTATTGTATTCATAGACACTGAGTACATTCTGACCCTTCACTAGAACTAGATCTATGTACATTCTATATATGACTGCCTGTGCAATGCACAGTCTGCTGGACGCAAATAACTGTTTCGCATGTATGTTTCTTGGGGAGTATAGAAGAGCCAAAGAGAGAAAATTTTAAACATCGCCCGCTTTCAGGGTGAAAAAGCAGTCATACAGTGTAAAAACCTTTTTTGTCAGTGAGAGTCTCATTTGAATCGGTTCAGCTATTCCAGAGATTACCCCGGATAATAGAAAGACAGACAGACAGACAGACAGACATAAATATTAAAAAGGGTTGTTATGGACTTAGAATCGTGTAACTATCTGTATATACTTGAAAAAACATAGTTATTTTGAAATCACAGACTGACACTTCAATTTTATTTATATGTATAGATGAAAACATTTTATAGGACCGCGATAAATTCAAAGATTACCAAAGAGATTTTTGCATGGTTATCACCAATAGACAACGTGATTCTCAAGGAAGGCTTAGGTGTATATGTAGTTCACGCGGGCGGAGCAAGTGACGTCTATAAAATTAAATTACACACTAGGAAGTATTCGGAGATAATAGACTATTTTCGATCCTAATCGAAGATCTTTATCTCAAGCCTTTACTCTTACGTAACTGGAGATTAAATAACTAGAATAATCCACCTGAAAATGAGATTAGAAAAATCGCACTCACCTTTTGTTCACATAATACACTACGATTACTAACATTGTGATAAACTAATATTTTATCTCTGCGATGAAAGCATGTTTTCCCATTCTATCTATTTTTATCATTTTATTCGTTTGCTAGACATTCGACTACGGTATTAGATATAACAAACAAAACAGAAATACCAGAAACTACTGCAAGCCATTGCTAAAAAGCACAATTTGAAACCATTATCACCCGCAGTGGCACACCAGCCACAATACATGTGCCACCGTTTCTTGAACTTGTCATTTAAGTGAAAAATCAACGTGTTTATCTGTACTTACTAATATTTTTGGGACGGTTTATAAATCCACCTTTTGAGTATATTTACGTAAACAACAACAACAAAAAAAATATGAGAATCCAATTTCTTTGACAAAATTCGTAAACAAACTTTTTCTTGTAATAGTCTGCGTCATACGATTCATGTGATAAGCGATATGACACAACTACCAATCGTGTATGTATTTCACAAAATGGAGGTATATAATATATATACCTACAATTTATACCTGTCGACATATTATTTATGTCGACAGCGTGCGGTTGAATGACGAATGGGACAGCTTTGGCATATGTCTGTGAAAAGTTTGGAAATTCAATATTGTGGATGTTAAACGCAAATCTGTGGGCTTATCGTAAATATGTTATTGAAATAACATTCATCTAACTGTCAGAATAGTCAAATTATTTGCTCATAATATATTTTGCTCGATAAATTAAATATATTTTTGGTTAAAACGTTCTCATAACATTTTAATATACGCTGGTTGCTACAGATTGATTCGAAGGCTTTTCTTTGAAAAAATATCCTTTGCAATATCAACTATTAAGTTTGCTTGAGCTTCGCCAGCACAAAGATGAATTTCGGGCTTAAAGGTAGCCTATGTGCTGTTCTGATGTACAAGCAATATTTTTGGAAAGTTGCATCGGAATTCGTTAAGGAGTTTTTGCGTGAGAAAAGAACAAATATTCATCCATTCTTAGAAACATTCGCGTTTATAATAGTAGTAAGATACAATTCAACTGAAAGAAAGAGACTGGTTTCTTCTAATCAAGTTAAAATTTTTACTTGAAAATATTTTCAAAGGGTATTATTGTTACTTACCTACGATATTATTTAGGTAAAATTATACAGATACATTACGTTTAATGAAAATTATAAAATGCGTCTGTAAATTTCATAGTAGTTAATGCATTAATTTCTTCTCTAAAGAAAATCTCAATGTTAAAATTCTATTTCTTAATCATCAAAATAAGCTTTTTACAAAACATGCATTTTACTTGCTACACAATTTTGTTTTTTGTCATACCATGGCATCTTTGACAGACAGACAGGGCACTCAATTATAAGTGGCCTGTTAAATTTTACAAAGCACTTAAATAGAAATAAAATAAACTGGTTACTTTTTACTACCTCTTCGTGTGTGGGTCTTCGCAATGTAACCACTGACCCTCATTTATATAATGTGACTGTTATAAGCTCTGCTTGAAATGTTGTGACCGTTTGCTATTGCAGGACAAAGGTCTGTCTTTCCTCGTTGTACTTTTCAATATCGTTTATATTTTATCTAATATTTTGTGTTGTTGTTATTTAGTATGACAGTGACAAAACTGATATTTCACTTATTATGCAGGTTAAAAGACATTGACTTTACAGCGCCGACAATTATTGTTGATGTCATTGGTATATTCCTAAATGTGTCTGTAGCGTATCAGCAAACGTTAAAAGTACGTAACATAAGTAGGCAACGTTATAAGTGTCTGCCATAACTTTTGAAGCATCATTCGAAGCCATCAAATTTGAAAAAATATTGACCTTAATTTTCTTATAGGACTCATTAAATAAGAATGAGTCTACAACTGGCTTTGATAAAAAATACGACATAGACAAGGTGATTTTTAACAACCTTCAAAGTAAATATCGTACCTATTCGACATTGATTGAAGCGCTCCTTGATATGTCACCTAAACCCTCGGAAAAATATGAAAACGAAATGTTCCACCATTTTCAATTTTTTTAGTAGAGCAGTAGACCTCGTTAATTTTAGCAATGATCAACAGAATCACCAACAATATAAATCTCTAATATATAAAATTCTCGTGTCACAGTTTTCGTTCCCATACTCCTCCGAAACGGCTTGACCGATTTTGATGAAAATTTTTGTGCTTATCCGGTATCTATGAGAACCTTTTTCAAATGAATTGAATTGAATGAATTTCAAATGAATATTATTCAAAAAAAAAACAAAAAAAAAATGCAAAGCAACGTTTGCCGGGTCAGCTAGTAATTTATAATACCTTAACCGATCTTTTGAAGTAACCTGCTCTATCCATCGCAACTCTCTAAAATATTGATAAATCTACTAACAAGTATACATCATTATTTCTTTGATAATATTGATTTGTCTCATCAAATGAGTGACTGATTAATCATCTGTAATAAAACTAAAATCTAGATTATGTTAGCGTAAAAAAATGGCGAGTTTAATCTATTCAAGATCATATTATCGCCTGTAGGTATTACTTAATGGCTGTAATATTATAATTTTATTACTATGATATGCTAATAGAGATAAATTTGCTGGTCACAGTCATGTTAAAATAAAGATTTGTGCCCCCTTCTTATTAATGATGTAAACCTCATTCAAGCAGACTTGCATAGCAACCTTTACTAAATCAAAGCATAATTCATTCATTATTATGTATTTTTTCAATTAGTGAAAGAATACATCATTATGTGTGAATAAATAGTGTAAAAATAAAATAAAGCTGACGAAAAGTGGGTGTAGCAATATACCTCTGCCTACCTCGTCGGGGCTCAGGCTCTTATAAGCGTGAGAGTATGTATGTATGTAAATAGTGTAAAATAGAAAATTGTATATGTACAGTGGCTTCGCCCGCGTCAATTATACATATAAACCTTCCTCTTGAATCATTCTATCTATTAAAAAAAAACATATTTAAATTCGTTGCGTAGTTTTTAAGATTTAAGCATACATAGGGACAGACAGACAGAAGACAGACTTTGTTTTATACTATGTAGGGATGATGTATGATAAATTATGTCATGACCATGAGTCATCATCATTATAAGCCTGTATCAATTCACTCCTGGACGTACATAGGTGCATCCTATGATCACGAATGATAAATGAAAATTGTGTTACTTAAAATGGGCTATTAGACAGACTTTAAGATATTGTAACGAAATCTTATCGACCCCAGGCTGATTAAAATTTTAGTTTTCTTAATAACTGAGTTTAAAACATCAAATTCAGCCTGCCAAGCAATCTGTTGCCAGGGTTCCGCGCCCCTCCCCGCGCAGGGACCATGGAATTCGCCTCTTACTTTATATTCCTCTACTGACAGCATTTACAAAACGTAAACGCTTATAATTAAATGAAAAATGGACATCAAAATACTAAAGAAACGATAAAACAGCATTGGTTTGTCATCACAAAATCTCTCTCCACATATTCATGTTTCGCATATTGGTACTTGAGTACAAGGCAGCGTATCTCAGAGACGGCAGCTCCAGGGTGATGAAGAACATGATCCAGGTATATTAGTCTTATAGTATTATCGGCGCCGAGTATTCCAGCGATATCCAGTGTATAGTATTGAACGTACAGTAACAGTCTCAGAACTGATGTCACATAACGCCTCCTTGCCGCAAGTCATAACATTGAAGCCCACACAAACATAGTCAATCAAAACGTATTAAACCATCGCGCATAGATTGCAGGGAAGCTCTCGTTACAATCGCAGGGAAGCTCTCGTTAGCCGCCAGGACTTACGGGACACCGCGTGATCGACACGTGGCTATTCTTTTACTCTTTTAAACCTTGTCAACTGCTATGTGCTGGCCTGTATGCAGGTTTAGACAGCGATTGTGAAAGTCCTGCATTCTACCACCTGATCGCGAATACGAAGACTCCCATCATACACCGCTCATCTTCAACATCCATCATCAAAAAGGTACGAACCACTACTAATGTTACACGTGGTTATTAATAATACAACTATGTACAATATCTCATAGAGAACTTTATATTTTAGTCAGCCTGGGACTGTTGTGATATAGACATATATGTATACACAACAGAGTTATTAATGTTATACAGTTCATGCAATAAATTATAGTAAAATGAATAACAGACACTCACCGGACTTTTAGCTGCGTCGCTGCCAAACTTACCCCTTGCCCTGTGCTGGTCACCTTCTCTTGAAGCCGCTCGCCTTGTTCTTCGATCGGATATCACTAAACACTAATTATCGACCAACACCGAATACCCCTTTCGCGCTAGGCCAGGTCCGATCCGTTTCGCGCCTTGAAGTCCACTCTCTCCCGAAACACCGCTCTTTCCGTATTTCCTACCTCGCTACGCGTTCCTGAGATCTGCCAACCTTCGCGTCCTAAGCCCGACTGCTCCGTCAAACACCACCAACCCAGGCCTCTGGCCACTTACTACCTGAAGACCCTTTTTTTTCTAGTCGTATTGCGACCCTTTTTTATGACTCGAGCTCAAGAGTTTTAGCGATTTCACATGTTTAGAGCAAATTATATCTCGTATTTCATACTGTCACATCATTCTTATAAATTTGTCAAACTCTTGCAATTTATGAGCTTACTAATTGCATAACGTTGGCGCCATCGCAGCGATAAGACAAACACATGTGGGAACAAGTACGCGACCTAAGGACTATATTATATCATTACTAGCTGACCCGGCAAACGTTGTTTTGCAAATTTTTTTTTTTTTTTTTTAAATAGATGTTGGCCGATTCTCATAGATACCGGATAAGCACAAAAATTTCATCAAAATCGGTCAAGCCGTTTCGGAGGAGTATGGGAACGAAAACTGTGACACGAGAATTTTATATATTAGATTTAATTTGTTGTTGCTAGTAACACCATTACATTATTTACTTTTCAGGAAAAACATGCGAATTTATGAACTTTTTATATATATTTTTACGCTCACTCGCTCGCTCATTATTTTATGCGTTATCCACACGCCACGTGCGCGCTGATTGATTGAAAAAGTCAAGTGTTCCTTCTTCTTCCTCTCCACCGCCATTGTTCGCCACGCAACATAGAGTTACGAAAGTACGACAGCGACCAATGAATAATAATATGAGGCTAAAAATTCGTCAACTTTTATATTTTTGTGTTCAGAAAACCTAATAAGCCATAAAGTTTAACTGATGCCGACCTTCATTACAAAAATCACGATCTATTTATCTGAGAAAAAAAAATCGTCCACTAGGGAAACTTAATGGGCTACGTTATAGGTTTGCTTGTGACCCTGTACTTAACAAACAACTTAGCTTAAAATACATCGCTATGCATAGTAAGAAGTAGTGATGTGCCGGATCGTTAAAAATGTATATCGGATACGGATCGGAATACGGATATTTGGTGTCAAGATCCGCGGATACGGATACGGATCTTTATTTTCTTACTGAATCGATGTCGGTGCGCGCGACCTTGAAACGATAGTTGACGTCACGCACGCCCGGCGAAACAATAGACAGATCATGTTTCGACTTCTCTTTTAAAAGACAACTCCCGCACTAGGAATAAATGCTGGGTCGCGAGGGACTTTACAAACATACAACTCACGGACACAATGAACACCCAGACTCGAAACAACAATTTATGGAACATACATAGTGTTGTCTCGTGTGGGAATCGAACCTACAACACTCCGCGCAACGACAAGCGGCGAGGCGGCCGCTGACACCACTCCGCCAGCCGTGCAGTCAAATTGTACACAATGTAACATTTTTATTGAAATTATATTAAAAATACTCTAAATTGAATTTAATAGCTTTTTACTTCTACCTAACCACCAACAGTATTCCATCCTATCAATTGAAAATTAATAAGGTGAAAGATCCGTAAAAGATCCACGAGAAAAGTAACGGCTACGGATACTAATATGGATCTTTCTTCTTCCTCAGCTATCCGTGGATACGGATACGGATATGAATATTATCCGGAACATAACTAGTAACAAGATATAAAAATTAGTTTTCAAGAACCTGTCTCTTATTTCCTAACGCTATGTTCGCAACGAAAAATTATTGATAATATCGAACAATCATATATTTTTGCCGTATTTTAAAGAAGCGTAAAATTAAAAACTCTATTGTGAATGGTCGAACCGTTTAGAACCTTACGAATGGATGTAGAAAATTGATAAATTAGCGGCAATGTGGGTGTAAAATAATCCAATTTATTCTAGTTTAGAATCCTACGAAATTATAAATTGTGTAGCAAATTTATAAACTTGCGGATCTTGCTAACTGCCGGTGACATAATATACTAATTATTAAATAAAGTGCTTTTGTCTGTCTGTATGAACGCGATAAACTCAACAACTACCTAACGGATTTTGTATGGTTTTCACCAATAGTTAGTGTGATTCCTGAGGATGGTTCAGGTGTATAATTCACGCGGAGCCGCGGGTGAAGTCTTGTATGGTTTTCACCAATAGTTAGTGTGATTCCTGAGGATGGTTCAGATGTATAATTCACGCGGAGCCGCGGGTGAAGTCTTGTATGGTTTTCACCAATAGTTAGTGTGATTACTGAGGATGGTTCAGGTGTATAATTCACGCGGAGCCGCGGGTGAAGTCTTGTATGGTTTTCACCAATAGTTAGTGTGATTACTGAGGATGGTTCAGGTGTATAATTCACGCGGAGCTGCGGGTGAAGTCTTGTATGGTTTCCACCAATAGATAGTGTGATTCCTGAGGATGGTTCAGGTGTATAATTCACGCGGAGCCGAGGGTAAAGTCTAATCTGAACTAATTCAGATAATAGAGTGTAATAAAAATATTGAAAAGAAAGATAGAATATCGGGGTCGCCATTCATAGCCAAGCGAATCTTTTGAAATTGTAATAGTTCGAATAGATAAGCAATTCTATCTTAGAAACACTACCGCAGTTAAAATGTGTTCATTTCGAAGTAAAAAAGGTTTTCAAGGTCCTGGCGGAGATACTGTTTCTTTACCAGGATGACAATATCGAACGTTTTCTTAAGATATAAAATAGGTACTCTTTGGTTCCCATGAAAAATTATATTGCATAATACAATTATACTGCACGTAGCTTAGTAGTCGCCACACCGTTTGGCATTGTGCCAAATATTGTGGGTTAAATCTCCAGACAATCCGTTTGTCAAGTTCCCCGCGACATCGGGTTTATTCCTAGTGAGGGAGATGTCTTTACATAAATAAAAATATTTAATAATCGCTAAAACGGTTTCTGTTAATTATATGATACTAGAATTCATTACATACCGCGGTTATTTATAGTATACATGTGAATTATACAACTAAACTTTTTTCAGGAATCCCAATATCCATTGGTGAAAGCGGTACAAAAATCCGTTGGGTTGTTTCTGAGTTTAATACCGACCGACAGGACTCAGTAGAGACTTCATTTTATAATATCAAAATTAAGATTAAAGCTAAAATGCCGAGTAAGCATCTTCGGGCCAGTCTCATTTCTAAAATTGTATTTAAATACTAACTTACGTAGTACAATAATTTTAAGCATTTTCCATTAAATTAATAAAATGTCACTTTAACTTAATTTAGAATTGTAGACCATAACAGTATAGTAAGACAGCGGCTGTTTTACGTAATGAATTATCACTTGCTTCTTGACGAAGAACGTTGACAAAAGATATTATTTTAATAAAGTTGTTTTTGTAATTGTTTTAGGTATTGTCTGTCATTTGAGTTTATTGATGCCTGTCCCTTGATACTTCTTTAATACAGCTAAAGGGACTTAAATTAATAATGTGGTTTACTTATTTTAGTTTCGGATTATCGAATGCCAAGCTGGAGTAATTTAAATCATTTGAAGGCCGTTACTTGACTAATGGTTGCTAGGTGAAAAAAAATGGCGAAATTATTTAAACAATTATTATATACAAATTAGCTCGTTGGCTTAGTTAGCTATTAGTATCACTAAGTATATAGGATCTTTTAACAGTTGCATATCGAAATACTTGCTTGGTTCTTTTTTGCTTCCGTCATCTTTTGGCCGTTTTTTGCATCCGCAGCAGTAAGTAATCGGGGCAAGACTATCTGTTACAGACTTCAGGCTGAATTGAGAAGCAAATTCGCTGGGTTTTTCAAAAGCTGACAGCGTGGAACCGTGGAAAGGAGTAGACATATACTGAAAGTTGGAAGTTGAGGGACTTCGTTTCGGGGTTTTCGGCACACCTAACTTCTTACCAAAAGTTTCTTGGGAATTGACCCTACTGCTTTTGCCTTCCGGCACGGATAGGTTACTTGGCAAATGGCTGCCTCGTTGGTCTCGCGGCATAAATGTACGCGTGGGATTGGGAGGTTTCGGGTTCGATTCCCGGGTCGGGCAGTGTTATTGGGTTTTTTCGTTAAGAAATTCTCAGTAGCAGCACGGAGTCTGGTAATGTGCCCGGTACGGCAATAGGCTCGCCCCCTATTACGTGGGACCTAAAAATTCGTGGCGAAATGTGGGTGTAATATTACACCTCTGCCTACCCCTTCAGGGATACAGGCGTGAGTCTATAAAAAAAATTTCTTAAAACGTAGATAATATTGTTGATTGACCCAATGCGAGTGGTGCTCGCATGAATGAATGAATGAATGAAAAATTTATTTGGTCACAAAAGCACAAGGGACACAAAGTAGATAGATAAGTACATAGATATAAGATTATGGCCCTAACATGCAATATGCATACAATAATAAGAACATTAATTAATATAATTGAACAGAAGTAAACATAACAAATATAAACATGACAGATAAATAACATACTAAAAGTGCAGAAATACATACCTACAATAAAAGAATAAAAAGATGATGTATGTGTCCCAGCGCTGACCAAATAGGTAGCCAGATCAGCATTTTGTCTAGTAATGCTAGTGCATACCAGACACTGATATTATTCCGGCCCCTTCTATGCGTCACGGATGCGCAAACCATTGCTGCGCCACAAAGTGCAGTTCCATATGTACGTATGTGTATGTTTTTAGGGTTCCGTAGTCCTCAAGGAACCCTTATAGTTTCGTCATGTCCGTCCGTCTGTCCGTCCGCAGCCTAGCTCAAAGACGCCTGGTGCTAGAAAGCTGATATTTGACATGAATATAGACATACGATATTGCAACAAAACTGTAGAATAAAATTTAGGAAAATATTTTTTTTAAGGGTATCTCCCCTACATATATAGTGGGATTGAATTTTTTTTTGGTTGAGTACCCCATCGTGTGGGGTATCATTGGATAGGTTTTAAAAAAATATTATTAGATTGCTCAAATCATTTTTCGATCAAGTGATTGGTTTGTCAAATATCAAGCTTTGAAGTGAAAAAATTTGTTAGACTCAAGTGTCCCCCCCCCCTCTGCCGGCTAAACTATTAATTTAGAAGAGGTGAAAAAAATCACAAATGTAGTACACATAACGAGTTTAACAGGAAAACTATCACAGCTAAGTAGACATCATTAGTTTACGAGTACTCGTCGGTTAACTTATAAATACCTATTTCTGTGAGTTTACATTGGGAGCGCTGGCTTAATCTTAAAGTCCCATGTGAAACAGAAGTTATTATCAATAATGGCCATTATGGGCAACTACGGAACCCTACATTGCGCGTGGCCCGACACGCACTTGGCCGGTTTTTTTTTTGTGTGTACAGTGCATCTGCTATAATATTTGATCAGAACCTTTGCTAAGCATTATGACTCAATGTAAGCCGCTCCTTGTAAAATGTTCCGACCCTTCAGGTTAACAAAGGCACCTATTTTCCTCAATAATAAGTCTGCTTCTGCAATCGATGTAAGAGTACATTGTGACCATTTACTAGAACTAAATCTATGTACATTAAATATAACTGAGCCACCTACTACATGTGTCTGACTGTGCAATGCACAGTCCGCTGAACGTAAATAACCGTTTCACATGTATGTTTCTTGGGGAGTATAGAGGAGCCAAAAGAGAGAAATTTTTAGACATCGCCCGTTTTGAAGGTAAAAAAGCGGTGACAGATTGTATAAAACTTTTTTGGCAAGTGAAATTCACGCGGGCGAAGCAGGAAGCAAAAGCTTAATAAATGTAATTAATGTGAATACTAGCTATTGCTTGCATTTTCCTATTACCTAGCTAGCTTCAAAATAACTGAATAATCAAATAATCTTTCAATCACCATTTTACCTCTTTAGGGGCGGAATATTAAAAACTTCTTTCTTAGTAGACATTTCATAAACGTCCGTTTCTTTTCATTTCATGTTTCTGACTTCCCCGTACCGTAGTTTAGCTTCTACAATAATATACTAGAAGAAAAACTGCATATTCCTTGAAAATCCGAATTATCCTGCTTCCAGAACGCACTATATATTATAATAAAAAGTCGTCGTAGACGGGTTCTATTCCATTTTGACCTTGGCCTATTTACTACTGGGTTAAGTCCGCTCAACTGTAAATTCAGGCAATATGAAAAAGGATGGATGCTTATTTTCTTTTCTCTTTTTTTATAGACCACATAGCATTAACACTAAATCATGTGTCACGGAGGACTTTACAAACATACAACTAACGGTAACAATGAACACCCAGACTCGAAACAACAATTTGTGGATCACACAAAGTATTATCTCGTGTTGGAATCGAACCCACAACACTCGGCGCAGTGTCAAGCGGCGAGGCGGCCGCTTAAACCACTACGCGAACCGTGCAGTCAATTTCATTTGAAACATTCCTGAAGCCTTTCAAAGCATTGGATCAAATGCAATAATTTTGATCTAAAGTACTTATTAAGATCGCGGAAAGCGATTGGATGCAGGCAGGGCAGCTCAAAATCGGTCTGTGTGGAGAACCTTGGGGGAGGCCTATGTCCAGCAGTGGACGTCTCTAGGCTGACATGATGAAAGTACTAATTACACTATTAACTAAGTCTCGACTGTATTTTTGTTCGTATCTTTTGGTTATGTCTTATCACTTTTGAATATTTTTAATATCTTTTGTGAAATGACAGAAAATTAAACCTAATGTAAGAATTTTGTTTCGAATGAAGTACTTGTATTTAATCTCGTTGTTGCTCATTTGTGACTCCTTGTTGAGTGAACATTCGCTATCGAGTAAAAATTTCCATAAATGCGCATTCCCAACTTTGTTAAAAGAAATATAACAATCTTTCGGTCAGGACAATTATTGGCATGCTATTAGTATGTTACCTTGTGTGTATTACACTATATATAGAGTGCAGACCGTTTTTCCAATATATTTTGCTCTAACGAGCCTCAATCTACCGTTCCTTTATTTTCTATATCAGCATCATATAATCCGCCTGAATAAAATTAAACACATAGCGACTTAAGCTAATAGTCGATTAACGAAATTCAGTCCATCCAGTAATGACATCGGTGAACAAAAGGTACCACTTAGCCGATGATTGCAATTGTAGATAACAGGTGTAAAACGGTTGCTTTTCGCGTTAATGAGTGGCCGCCTCATTAGAAAATGAGGTTTGATGTCAAGTAGGTCTTGTGTTAAGTGATCCGGTTAAATGTGATGTGAAAAATTTATGCGTTGTAAGTATTAATTAGCAGCGATAGCCTAGTGAAGATACCAACAGATTGCTATGCAGAGGCTATCGGGTTCGAATCCACGGCGCGCACCAATTACTTTTCGTAGTGATGTGCGTATTAAATTGTTAATTATCGCCTGCCCCGTGCCTCGGCGAGAACGTTAAGTCAATCGTTACAGGGAGTCATTACATCTAAATAAACTGACACTAGTCTAAACCATGGAATATCGCTATACCTTTGGGTTCTGGAGTTTAGACAGGCAGTCGCTCTGTGGAAAAGTTAATATTCTGTCAAATCCGGTTAGACTTGAAAGCAGACCCCAGGTTATACCTGGGTTTACGCTAGAGGATGATGAGGTATTAGTTAGCTTTAGTTTCTGCCCACGTCCCTGTTTGTGAGTATATGTTCAGAAATATTTAACTAACAAACTACTATTTATTTATGTGACGGATCTACATCGCTTTATCTCGTAAAACACTTATTTATTTACGGCTACCTTCAGGTGTGATTTACATCAGTCGCAGGCAGGGGACAAATTTAAATAACGGTCATAATTTAACAAATAGACTCGGATCATTTTAACCCGTGGCTCACACTAAATTTTGTCTCGTGTGGAGATTTATAGGTAGAAGAGTCTTGTTGATTTCTGTATGAATTGGCCTGCTCGAGGCGGGAGGTACTACCCTCTCTCAGAACTTCGATTTAGAGTAACAATATCTATACTGCTGAGTTTCGTTTGGTGAGTGAGAGTGCCGGAGGCCTCTACCCCTTTTTTTCTCTCTAATACCGCCTTTCATCCTTTGCCATTCTCATCTTCACGAGACTGCCTCCGTGGTCCAGTGGATTGTGTATGCGACTGCTGATCGGAGGTCCCGGGTTTGATTCCCGGATCGGGTAAAAGTGTTACTGGGTTTTTCCGAATTCTCAGTAGCAGCACGGAGTCTTGTAACTGTGCCCGGTAACGGCAATAGGCTCGCCCCCAATTACTTAAGACCTAAAAATTCATGGCGAATTGTGTGTGTAATATTACACCACTGCCTACCCCTTGGGGGTATACAGGCGTGAGTCTATAAATAAAAAAATAATATAAAATAATCTTCACTATAGCCAGTGTTTTACACACAACTAGGTTTTGAGCCGAGCCTCCACTTAACATCAGGTGGGCCACTGGCTCGTTTGCTTATTGCTAACAATTAATATAAGAAATTATCGAGCCTACAACACCTAAAGCAGCACAAAGTAACAAAGCTATCACTTTAACCACTACGCCATATTTCTCTATGTTTGTGAATCATCGAAAAATAGATAACAAGGCTTCATATAACATGTGAAATCAAGTTTACTTATACAAGAATGTTTGAACGTGCCACCCGTTCACATTTTGTGAGCGCGTTCATGTTTGAGTGAATTCAACCGACTTCATATCTAGTCAACTGAATTTCATATAGGTACATTCAAATGACCAATTAACTTGCTATCAATATTTGTGCTATGAGCATATAGTTATTGCCCGCACTTTCGCTCGGATGTTGGTTATAGAGGTTAAATGTAGTAGGTATAATATGTGCTTTTTGGATATTTTGGGGCTACGTCGCTGAAAAGTTGCATCAATATTCGTGCAGTAGTTTCTATACGAGAAAGTAGCAATCATTCATCTATCCTCACAAACTTTTGATATTATTAGTACAAGAAAATTCTTTATAAACAGTAGATGGAACACTCTACTTGTCTCTCTGTACTCAGAGTTGAGTTTGGGCCGAAAGGTTTTCGGCTTAAGAGCGTTTAATCCGTCGAAGGCGATTTTGCGGGTTTTTATTGTTCTATTACGTTACGGATAAATAACAATTAATGGAAAAGATATAGAAAATATGAAAGTTCAGTTCTTTATCAAGAGAGTGCTAAAGATAAATATATGGGTTACTATAGTAAATATTTTAAAACGGATGAATTTAAAAAAGTCATTTTCGTAATTTCTGTAGTTTAGGCCAGGATTAATGGTCGCTAGTGCTAGGAAAACTTATCGTTCTATAATTCTGTAAATGTAAACTGTACGAGCAAAAGCTATACAAGCGAGTCCCTAAAAAAGAAATTGTACTTTCATTCATAATTTTCAAGAAAATCGGAGAACAAAACAGTGCATTTTGCTTAATTTTAGCCAGCAAATTTGCATTTATATCTAAAAAACTACTGTGATTATTAAAAAGATATATACATATTTACAAACCTTAAGATTCATTTTAAGTCATATAAAAAAATTGGAATCTAAACTTTTCGTTTGTAATTAATATGATTTTTTAAAAAAGACCTATAAAACTCGAAGCGCGATGCTATGTCCGCCATTCAGCGCTGAGCGCTCTCAGAGGACGGACCTGTCGCTCGCGTCCGCATCCGCCATTTTACGTAAATATTGCATTCCAAAACGTTTATAGCGCGGCTAAAGCTTCTTGATCCTTATTTTTTTCTCAACGTATTTTTTTTTATAAATATGAAAAGTTGATGTACTTAACTTTATTTATGTATTACGTATTAAACTAGTGTGTTAGTCGAGACATCTGGAGTCTAGTGGTTACTGGTTAGTATAGTAGCGCGGTCAACTAGGGGCTGGGCGAGACTGACAGAAACGGACCGTTAGATATAATACTTTAACGTTGCTTTGCACTACGTAATATTAGCAGCGTTAATTTGAGCAATGGCACTGGTCTCAAGGTGTCTCTGGGATATTTAATTAAAAGAATGTTCTTTGATATAACACTTTTGATTTATTCACGTGAAAATCCCTAAGAGAACCTTTCAGTCCGACCAGTGCGCAGTAACTGGTCGGCCGCACATACAGTCACGCACACATACATTTTCGCTTGCCTTGCACTCAGCCTAACACACATACATTTGTCCCTACACTACACCCCCCCAAATTTTGAAAAATTTGCTGTATCTAATTGCCTTACATACACAATTAATCAATATACGCAGTTTAGCTTAAAAAAAAAAAAGTTACACAATATTCACCAATTTATCTTGATATTAATCTTTATTCTCAATACAACTTTAAATTTCTATTCACATTGATTGCTTTTAAAACACCAAATTACATTAGGTTCCTTTTAAATTGCAAACTTAGATAATTAACACTTTAAAATTATACACAAATGTAAACAAAACTTACACTATTGTACATCACTATTATACCGATTACACTCTTGTAATCGACGATACATAATAAAACCATGACGTCACCGCAGCAGATACAATGTTCTCGTAATACGTACATAATATGTTATTCGTAGGTAGCCGCGGGTGGCTGCTGAGGAGTGGTGCGCATGCCTATTGGCCCTGGCAGCACCATTTTTACCGTCCCGGATGAACCATTTACCTCTCTCCGAATCCATTTCTTAACACGATGGCGGCATTGACGCCATGCAACAAGTAATACAACGATACACACTGCCGTAGCAAATACCGCAAAGCCAATATTATACTTGGTCATATGCGTTTCTACTGCATTGTTCTGAGCTATTATTACTTCTTCCTTACTATATGTCTTGCCCATGATTTCAATTGAATATGTAAGTATAGGATGTTTACTCAACTACAGTAAAATATGTAATGTAAACGACTAACGAAATATTAAATAAAATCAATCTTATTCTATCATGTTGACCTACATTAATACAAAGTGCAGAGCTGTTACTTCAGTCCGTCTTAATATTTTATAAATATTGGATCGCTATACAGCGTGTTTCAAATATATATTATTATGCATTAAGGGTAGTCACCATGCCGGCCTACTCTGCAATAATTAATAACCACCCCTTGGGGCCCACAGTACCCGACATGGTGACGCCGGAAAAATCATACACACACCACGAAAATAACATACTCGACAAACACACATTTTATATTATACTATTTCTCAATTCATTATTATTACGCGAAGTTTTCATTGAGACCCGGAAAAACTGTGAGTGACATCTTACCATATTATTAATATTCACATAAAGCAACATACCAACTACATGATCTAAATATACATTTCGTAATCTTCTGCAATGCTCTTTGTCTAAATTGCAAAGTGGACAATTAATAAGTTACTCATAACATGTTGCAATGTACTGTATAGGTACGTGTTATTTTATGCTTGGTACGCAGTCTTCGCAGAATAAATTGTTATGACTACAGGCTAGCCTCACCTCTAAGGAAGTTTACACACTATATGTTAAATCTAACCGGTGGCCTTATCGCTCGACCGGACTTACTTCTCTTGGTGCCTATATCTTTATCGCTCTGTTTACACGTTGCTGGTGTGGCAGGGAATTTATCAACGTTTGGTTCACACATAACTGAGTCTTTCACGGTGGTCTTATTGTACGGTTGTTCGGAGTCGCCCTCTCTTTCGCTATTTAATAGGTACGCGGGTTTGAGTCTGTCTATGGAAATGTTAACTACTCTATTCGGTAATTGTACTAAAAATGTCTTACTTTTTCTTTCTATTACGCGATAGGGTCCGTCGTACGTCGGCGTTAAAGGCCTGCGAACTGCATCGTTACGAATAAAAACATACTCGCATTTATTAAGATCGTCATGAATGAATAGTGTGCGTGAGTCTTTACGGTGCCTCGGTACCGGTTTTAGTTTATTCAACGTACTCCTTAACTGTTCGAGAAATTCATTGCTGTCTCCGCTTCGATTACTAGAGGTGTTATGGAAATCTCCGGGTAACCTAAGCGTCTGCCCATAGACATACTCTGCCGGACTCACGCCATTATCGCTCCTGCTTACCGCTCGCAACCCTAATAATGTAGTCGAAAGTTCATTGCACCACCCTGAGTTATCTATTAGCCGGGCCGTTAATGCCGATTTTAGAGACCTATGCCACCGTTCTACAATTCCGTTGCATTGTGGATGGTACGGCGTGGTACGCGTTTTTTTAATACCCATTATTTTCATTAATTCTGTGAACAGTGAGCTCTCGAATTGACGACCCTGGTCGCTCGTCAATCTTTCTGGGCAACCGAATCTGCTAATCCAAACATCATAAAATGTTTTTGCGATAATGTTCGCCGTGATGTCCTTGACCGGGGTGGCCTCGGCCCAACGCGTGCCCCGGTCAATCATGGTTACGCAATATTTGTACCCCTCTTGCGATATTGGTAAGGGCCCTATAATGTCAATATGTACGTGCGCGAAACGTTCAGCATCCGCGAAATGTTCTAAATCTGAAACCGTATGCCTATAAACCTTTGACCTTTGACATTGTAGGCACGCTTTTGCCCATTGTCCTACATCGCGGTTTAGTCCCGGCCAGAAAAACCGTTCAGCGATCAACCTGCGCGTAGCTCGAACGCCCGGATGACTGGGGTCGTGCACAGAATTGAAAGCCATTCTCCTGAACTTTTCAGTTATATACGGTCTACATGTTTTACCTGAGATTTCACAATAAATAGGTACCTTGGAGTACGGCACAAAATATTCCTTAAGGCTATAATTCTTATCTGTTTTTCTAAGTAACGTTGCAAGCTCGCTATCAGCTTCCTGTGCGAGCGCTAATTCCGCGTAGTCGAGTACAGTCGGGCACTGAATTGTTTCGACTCGCGATAACGCGTCCGCTGGTGCATTGTTCTCGCCTTCTATATACCTAATATCTGTTGTGAACTCGCTAATAAATAATAACTGTCTAGTCCGTCTGGGCGTTTCACAATTACTTTCTAATTTATTGAACGCATATATCAACGGTTTATGGTCCGTAAAAATTATCAATTGATTACCTTCAAACAAGTAACGAAAATGTTTTACCGCCATATAAATAGCCAAGAGCTCCCTGTCGTAAGTGGAGTACTTTTGCTGAGCTGTTGTGAACTTCCTAGAGTAGTACCCCAAAGGCTGCCATGACCCGTTCACTTTCTGCTGCAGGACTCCCCCCGCACAGTTCTCAGAAGCGTCGGCCATAAGGGATATGGGTACGTTCGCCTGAGGATGAGCTAATAAGACCGCATTCTTTAAACCGACTTTACACGAATCAAATGCTTTCATTGCGCTATCATCCCACTGTATCACGGTCTTATCTTTACGTTTAGAACCCTTTAGAAATTCATTTAACTTCGCTTGATGTCTGGCAGCGTTTGGTATACTAGCCCTGTAAAAGTTTACCATACCTAGAAATCGTCGTAGGTCATCTATTGTCTTGGGCAACGGGTATTCTGAGATAACCTGGACTTTGGAGTCGAGAGGGCGAATACCACTGGCTGACACTTCGTATCCTAAAAATTCAATGTTCTCTTTGCAAAAATCACACTTAGCGATGTTTATTGTAATGCCAAATTTTCTAAACCTGTCGAAGACTATACGCAAATGTTCTTTGTTTTCTTCTACGGAATCGCTCGCGATGATGACGTCATCGACGAAATTGAATAGAAATTCTAGCCCTTGTAACACACTGTTGTTCATAAATCGTTGGAATGTCTGACTCGCGTTTCGTAGACCAAAGGTCATACGCGGAAATTCAAACAATCCAAATGGCGTTATGATTGCCGTCTTCTCAATATCCTCGTCAGCAATTTTTATGTAATGATACGATTTATTAATATCTAATTTAGAGAATACTTTCTTACCTGCTAAAACATAAGTGAAGTCATGCAACCGTGGCACGGGGTATCTGTCCGGCTTGGTGATTGCGTTTAGCCTGCGGTAGTCACCACACGGCCGAATGTCCCCATTCTTCTTGTCGACCACATGCAGTGGACTGGCCCACTCGCTCTTGGATGGTCTGCAAATCCCCATCTCCTGCATTCGCCTGAATTCTTCTTTCACCTTCTGGTACCTGTTAGGGGGAAGCGGTCTGGCACGGGCATGTACCGGTCGTCCTGTCGTCTCAATATGGTGCAATACAGTGTTACTATTGCTAGATGAGTCATCGTCCCTAAACGGAATAGGTTTCGTAATATCGGCGTATTCCGACAATAACTTATATAATGGATGACCACTATCTACGGTGTTCAGGGTTGGTTCCCGAGCAGAAACTATGCTACCAAGCGTTAATAAATTCGTCTGCCTGTCGATTAGTTTACGAGCGTTTAGGTCAACTAATAATTTGTGATGTTGTAAAAAATCAGCTCCTAAAATAGGTTGATTCACATTGGCTACGATAAACTTCCATCTAAATGGTCGTCTTAATCTAAGATTTAATTCTAAAGTCTTTGTACCGTATGTATGAATTTCGGAACCATTTGCTGCATATAATTTATAACCTGTAGATTCACTCACATTTTTCTGTCGCTGCGTTACGGGTAGAACAGATACGTTGGCGCCGGTGTCCACTAAAAATCGCATCCCTGTGTTGTCGTCTGTGACGCAAAGGCGGTGTCCCGGTCTCTCGATGCAGATGTCCGCCGCTGCCTGCACCGGCTCTAGTTTTCCGAATTTTGACGTGTCGCATTCTGTCCCTCTTTCTTCCAGCTGCACGGTTGCTCGCATCTAGTAGCACGATTCCTGAAGCGGAAGTGGAAATAACACAGCCAGTCTGGGTCCTCGGGGCTGCGTCTTCTCAGCGATGTATTGCCACGTTGACTGCTTGCCGATCGACTCCGTGAACGTTGCGCGTAGGGTTGCCGCCACTGTTGTCTGCCTCTATCCATCTCGTCCAGTCTTCTGCTTAATTTAGCTATTTCCGCGATCAAGAGTTCATTGCCGGTTGTTGTTGAGCTCGTGGCAACCTCTACTATCGTGTCATTACTCTTTGTGGTTTCCATCATCTTATCTGCCATCTGCGCCAATTTTTCCACGTCGGACACTTCGCTTACTGTCAAAATAGCTCGTACTGATGTTGGTAAGTGCCCGATCCACATGACTCGTAATGTATCATCCGGGAACTTCTCTCGTGCTAAATTTTTCATATTTCGAAGAAGTTGAGAGGGTTTTTGGTCTCCCAGTTCAACTTCACTCAGCAATTTCTGAATTTTCCGAGTTTCCGATTCTTCGTACACCGCTAGTAACCTTTCTTTCAATGCAGTGTATGGCTTCTCTTCTGGGGGTTTCGTAATTAGGTCTGCGACTTGTTGTATGCTCTCTTTGTTCAGCTTCGTAATAACAAGATTGTACTTTGTTTCTTCGCCACGCTTTTGATTAGCCAGAATCGCCTCGAACTGGGCGAACCATAAGCGTGGTTGATCAGTCCAAAACTCAGGTAAACGAGTAGATATTGTAATTTGGGCTAACTCACTCTGTTCAGATTTCTCCATCTTTGCCGCAAGCGTGGGAGTTCGTGGTGCTGACGTCGATTGCTCCCAGCTCATGCTTTCCGAGATGACGCAATACTCCGAAATACGTGTCACTTAGTTCAATACGGGGTCACCACTTTAACGTTGCTTTGCACTACGTAATATTAGCAGCGTTAATTTGAGCAATGGCACTGGTCTCAAGGTGTCTCTGGGATATTTAATTAAAAGAATGTTCTTTGATATAACACTTTTGATTTATTCACGTGAAAATCCCTAAGAGAACCTTTCAGTCCGACCAGTGCGCAGTAACTGGTCGGCCGCACATACAGTCACGCACACATACATTTTCGCTTGCCTTGCACTCAGCCTAACACACATACATTTGTCCCTACAATACCTTGCTGCAAAAATCAAGTGGCAATATACAGTATAAACAGGTACAGTAGTTAGAAGCATTTGATCTTTGATGGGTGACCATGGGATTGACTTGCAGAGCCTTTATCGCAGGTTTATTTTCGTACAAACTACATAAGTTAAGGTAAAGTAATTGACATCACGGTCATAGTATGGATGGGTGACCGACCGATGAATTTACAGAGCCCATGTATGAGGTTCTTAATGGGGGCAAAATTATGGTTATTTTTAAGCTAGGACGCGCCGTCGTTAGCATGATACCAATGTAATAGGTATTTACCTAAAACGTACTATGCAATGCAATTAAAAGCACACTTGAATCGGATATTATCTTACAAACCGCCGCAGCTCAGCTGATCCCCACGAGCTCGCATTGCAGGTACCTAACACACACAAGCCCACCTACCTACTGTGCAGTCTTATTCTGCACCAGTTAACAGTTTATTTTGACTCAATTCTTCTAACTATATTTGTTCAAAATGCAGTTTCGATCTAATGTCAGTGTCATACTCATGTCACAAATGGTATGCTCCTAAATAAACTGATATTGGAATGTTATCGTGACTAGATCGTTAATTGAACAATGTCATCATCATCGTTCTAGCATACCGTGGATTCGAACCCGATACCTTCTGCGTAGCAGTCCGTTGGTATCTCCAGTAGGCTATCGCTACCTGTTGTTAATTAAACAATGTGTCAACGTCAGGGAGAACAATAGAAGTCAAATTATAGTTGGTGCCACGAGAAGATAGACTTTTTGTAAACAAACATTCAGAGCTTCACAACCTTTTTTCGAACAGTGGCGTTTTAGATTTTATGCTTTTGAACAGTCTTTTTTTTTTCAATGCCTAATTATGCCACTATGTTCTTAAATTTATATTGTTAAATTTTACTGAAATAAAAATATTTGATTTTGTGTTTTAGTGGTCGAATGTTCATAAATTGGCCGATTTTTTTGTTGTTTTACACGTAATAATCTGTAAATTAATGAAAAATAGAGTACCATGTATGTTAATTATAGAGTAGGTACATACATGTTACTTTATTATTGACACGATTTTTAAAAAATCACTACGCAATAAATAATATTGCTCAAAGTAGCATATCTATTCTAAAATATTAAATTATTGACCAACAATGAATAATATAACAGATAACTAGCTAATACATTGCATAAACATTTCTAGGCATAGAGATTTTACGTTGTCTGTGAATGAAGAATGTGTCGTCAGAATGAACTTAAACAAAAACCATTAAACGTTAAGGTAGTCTGAAAACGCAATTTCTTTTTTAGGTATAAATAATTTTCTGCCATCTGATATTCTGCACGCGCTTTTTCGAGATGTCGGCAGCGAGAAGAGCGTTGCAATCCTATAAACTTGTATTTAACTTAACACCAACCCCTTTCTGATAACTAAAAATTTAATTTTGTCCTCTGATAAAAAGATGTTAAGCACAAGAATGTATCATTTCAATGAACTAACGCCAAATGTTGACAATCTAGGCGTCAGTACCTCAAAACAATAAAAGATCCGGTTGACAGCGCATAATATCGATAAAAACCCGATCCATTGACATATTAGTTTCCAATGACACGTATCTATGTATAGGTCGGTTCACGAAAGTTAACCAGAAATGGCGGCCGTCGCGCATATGTACATTCGTGCACCAATGGCGTGGCTCCATTCTTGACGCATTTAGGGAATGCGTCAAGAACGGAGCCACACCATTGGCATTCCACCCGCGCCTCACCCCGAACCTCCACGGAGACCTAAAAAATGATTTTTTGCGCAGTGGTCATCTTTCGTGAACCCGACCTATACCGTTGCGCTCATTGATTTGAAATTATTTGTTTTTGACAGAACTATCGCTAAGTCACTTAGTAAAAATTCTTTGTTTACAAAATGTCTATGTTCTCGTGACACGGACTCTAGATGATAATGACATTTAAATTAGAAGAATACCAATTCTGAGTCAATTTAAAATCTAATCTCATTTCGTTCAAAATATAATTTCAATGTCATATAAAATACGAGAATTGGCCTTATCTATGTAAAATTTTATTAAAAGAGGGATTTATATCATCGCACACTGTGTGAAATAATTTTAGGTGAATATGTATTGTGATGGTTGACGGCATAGAATACAATTATCACCACCCCCTATCTTCCCGTGGGTGTCGTAAGAGGCGACTAAGGGATAACACGATGCAAAACCATCTTTGCGTAGAGACGGAAAACTCGACATCAAATCCTGTACGACTGCCTCGTTGGTTTCGCGGCATAAATGTGCGCGTGGGATTGGGAGGTCCCGGGTTCGATTCCTGGGTCGGGCAGTGTTATTGGGATTTTCTGTCACGAAATTCTCAGTAGCACAGTAGCAGCACGGAGTCTGGAAATGTGCCCGGTACGGCAATAGGCTCGCCCCTTATTACGTGGGACTAAAGTATATCTGGCGAAAAGTGGGTGTAGAAATACACCTCTGCCTACCCCTTCGGGGATAAAAGGCGTGACGATATGTATGTATGTATGTATGTATTGTATAATTACAATATTTTGTAAAAACAAATCAACATATTGTATATTTTTTTCTTTCTTTTAATTAATTAAGTATTTTCTTTTACCCGACTCTTTTGGTTTTGTATTTAGTGTCATTCGTGGGTTTTCATGCATTAATAACAAAATAGATGTATATTTGAAATGTAACAATTATGTAGATGACAATTATAAATTATTTCTATCATATCTCCATATATATATATATCTACTGCGCCAAATTATTATAAATAGTCGTTGTTATCCTGAGGAACATCATCCTACTAAACAAATATGTAATATCTATCGTTATTTGATACCTTTAAATGCATGTGCATTGAAAATAATTAATTTGAATACTTTCATATCATAATCGACGTATTACATAAACGAATACTGTTCATGTATGGCAAGAAGGATCAAGATTATTATTCCACGCGATACCGTCATAGTGCGCCGGGTCTCGCATGCGCGGTGTGCGGGCGACCGCGGTACTATAAAAACCTAAACTCGAGCCGCCGCTCGAGGCGTATACGCTCTTAAGCACTAAAAACGACCGCGGTGTTCTCAACTTCCTTTAGTGGCCGGGTTCACACGAATCTGATGTGATCTTAATATGGCATGCAAAATAGCGGCATACGAAAATATTATTTTTTAGTACCTATTACAATTATTTGAAGGTTTCCTGCAACATTGATACCATGTATGTAACCTTCAAAGTTAAAATTAAAAGTATTATTTCTACGTATTTTAGTTAGATACTTTAATAGTGTTACAGACTTGATATCTCAAAAAGTAAAAAATACACTCGACTTTGGTTAACTAAGTAATTGAGAGGCATTTAAGTTGGCGGAATTATAATTAAATTACTCCGAAAGTAACCAATATCGTCGTACTTAATAAGTTTTGCTTAAGTACCTCCAAGTACAAGGTTTTTATTAGAATTTGGTTGGTACTCTTAAAACATTATGAAACTAGTTCATCCTTTACAAGTTTGTTAGCTACATCTAATGCTGTAAAATATCAGAAATAACGCAATAACAGCAAAATAGAATATAAGGCAAATATTACTTACTTCGTAAAATGTAATAGATGAATAATAAAAATAGGTATAAGAAGAACACCTCTCTCTCTCTCTCTCTCTCTCCCTCTCTCTCTCTCTCTAAGTGTTGTTTGTGATTATGTTTCGGTAGTTAAATAAATAATCGATACCCTAGTGGAGATACCAACGGACTGCCATGCAGAAGGTATCGGGTTCGAATCCACGGCGCGCACCACTGACTTTTCGGAGTCATGTGCGTATTGAATTGTTAATTATCGCTTGTCTCGTGCCTCGGAGAGCACGTTAAGCTCTCGGTCCCGGCTGTCATGAAGATCTTTGACAGTCGTTATAGGGCGTCAGTACCTCTAAAATAAACTGACACTAGTCTAAACCATGGAATATCGCTATCCCTTCGGGTTGCGGAGGTCAACAGGCAGTCGCTACGTGGAAAAGCTAATATTCCGCCAAATCCGGTTAGACTAGAAAGCGGACCCCAGGTTGAGACTGGGATAACGCTAGAAGGATGAGTTAATTAAATAAATAACTTTATTATTCCTACAACATTAATGGCAGGGTTTCATCAAGCTTAATTTCGTTAGTGTTCCTCAAAAACTATACAGACTCAAGACCTTGGAGGTCTTGGGTCCTTTTAGTTTTTGAGTTACACCGCGGACCAAAGGATGTACAGACAGATGTGACAAATGTTTACACATTTCCCTAGTCTGTCTACGGAAACCAGTAATAATAATATTTATTTCTTTAAACATGTGTTGTGTACAGGTGTTGCGAGTTAAATAGAATCAGCATGTTTTGCCTTAATAGACATACAAATATTAATGTCAATACCAAAAAAAATATAATTTGTCATAAAAATATCAAGTATGCATCATGTCAAATAAAAGATTAAACAAATGAACATATTTTTTTATAGACTCTAGCCTGTATCCCCGAACAGAATTTCTAAAAGCGCTCCTAACGGAGAGTAGCGATCGATACAGTCCGCTAGGGGGCGCATTTAGAAAATGTATGGAAATTGTTCCCGACGACTAGGCTATCGTCCACCGTGAAGATCGAGTGCAAAAGTCAAAGTCAAAGTCAAAAAGTCAAAAGTCAAAGTCAAAGTCAAAGTCAAAGTCAAAGTCAAAAATCATTTATTCATCTAGGTCACAACGTGACGCTTATGAACGTCGTCAAATTTTTTAAGTAAATTAATAATGCTTCTACATTTACATTTACTGCCCATTCGCAAAGCAATAGGTAGAACCACGAGAAAGAACGGGCAATAAAACTCGTGGCCACTCTTTTTAATCGCCAGTGTTATGGTACATATTTTGTTTTTGTAAGGAGCTGCAACTGTTTCACATTGTAATTAAATACTTGTAAATAGTAAATAAGAACATACATATTATATACAAAACATGTAGTTATTAAATTAAGTGCTGTAGTAGTCTTCAAATGTGAATCTTGTGTAACAGGAGCATCCACTTACGCTTTATAATGTAGGCAACTCGCGATCATGTTCAGAACTATGGTGGAAAAGTATGTTACAGAAAGTGACGGTATATGAATACACGAAAATTACAAAAACGTTAGTATCCAGCCCATGATAACGAGTTACCTTCATCTAACACTGTAGCAAATTTTAATAAAATTTGTGGAACAACAATGAAAATGTAAATGTAGTAAGTTGAATGACCTAATAATGCATGAATATTAAATTAATAGAACTAGAGATTTTATATAAAAAAAAAACTGAAAAGTAAGGTATCTATATAAATTAAAAAAATCAAGAGTTGGCTAGTGTAAGTGACCACCTATCCTTATCACTGAAATAATCATTAATGGTATAATAACCTTTCCTAATAAGACAGTCTTTTATTTTACTTTTGAACGTACTAAATGGCAATTCTAAAAGACTAATTGGTATTCTATTGTATATACGAATACCTAGCCCTACAAAAGAATTATTAACTTTATGTAAACGATGATAAGGGGCATATAACTTATGCCTGTTTCGAGTATTTATGTTATGTACATCACTTTTTGTAGTAAATAAACCTATATTTTGCCTAATATACAATATATTAGCAAATAAAAATTGCGAGGCTACTGTAAGAATCCCTATAGACTTAAAGCGTTCCCTAAGAGTATCTTTTGCCCCTAACATGTATATTGCTCGTACCGCTCGTTTCTGTAGAACGAAGATATTCTGAATATCTGCAGCTTTGCCCCATAACAAAATACCGTAGGACATGACACTATGAAAATAGCTAAAATAAACTAGACGAGCTGTGTCAACATCAGTAAGTTGTCTAACTTTTTTGACAGCATACGCAGCAGAACTGAGCTTACCTGCAAGACATGCTATATGTGCACCCCATTGTAACTTATTATCTAGTGTAATGCCTAGAAACACTGTCGAGTCAACTGTGTCAAGTTCCTCCCTATCTAGCCTTATATTAGGTCCCAGTTGTCTAACGTTAGGTAAAGCAAATTTAACGCATTTAGTCTTTTTAGAATTAAGCACTAGGTTGTTTGCTGTAAACCATTGTGTAACCTGTATAAGTGCATTATTTACATCATCAAATTGATTCCTATTCCTATCTACTTTAAAAATAAGTGACGTATCATCTGCAAAAAGTACGACATCACAGATATTTTTTAAATAAAAAGGTAAGTCATTAATATATACAAGAAATAGAAAAGGACCTAAAATAGAGCCTTGTGGAACGCCTAACTGTATAGGTAATTTAGAGGATGTAGTCCCATTTACATCGACGCACTGAAATCTTTGCCGCGGGTACGACTCGACAACACTAAGTGCGGTTTCCTCTACGCCGTAGTGGCGGAGCTTACGCAATAGTGTGTCGTGATGAACGCAATCAAATGCTTTTGAGAGGTCACAGAATACTCCGATAGCATTTTTAGATGACTCCCATTATAAACGTGTTTTATGAGAGCAACACCCGCATCAGTAGTGGATCTACCTTTAGTAAATCCGTATTGATCTTTATGAAGCAGACTATTTAAATTAAAGTGTCTTAGTAGCTGCTTTAATAAAATCTTTTCAAATATTTTACTAAATGCCGGCAAGATAGAGATGGGCCTGAAGTTATTTAGGTCATTTTTACTGCCAGATTTGAATAAAGGTATGATTTTACTTAATTTCATCAAATCCGGAAATACGCCTAAGTCAAAACATTGGTTAAAAATTATAGAGAGGTAAGGCGCAACAGTCTCAACTATAGTACCTAAAATTTTAATTGAAATGCCCCAAAAGTCGCCGGTATTTTTATTATTAATTGAATTATATGCGATCAATATATCTCGCGGGGTAACGTGCTCGAATCTAAACACGCTCTTGCATTCAGGTACACTGCTAAGCAAAAAATTTCCAGCGTCTAAGGATGATGATTGTAAAGAGCTAGTAGTTGTTAAAGGTATGCTCGCAAAGAAACTATTGAACATATGCGCTACTTGAGTTTGATTGGTGACTAATAAATTGTTTTCTTTTAGTTCAAATTGGTTTTCCCGTGGTCGTGCTCTTCCTGTTTCATTATTTATAATTCTCCAAGTTTCTTTAATTACATTTGTTGAATGCTTAATTTTGCTACTAATAAATTTAGATTTTGCCATAACACAAACTTTTTTAAAAATTTTTGAGTAGTTTTTTACATAATTTAGAAAAGGTGTGTCAAATCTATGTTGTTTCATACCATATAATTCAAACAATTTGGCTCTACTTCTGTATATACCTATAGTGGCCCACTGGTTAAAAGATCCGGTAGTACCCTTTAATGTGACAGTTTTACTCTTGAAAGTAACTTGAAGCTCATTATTTACTATTCCAAAAAGTGAATTATAAATTGTATTTGGATTTTCTGAGTTCAAAATTGAGGGATTGAGTTTAGCGATAATATTGTTTTTAAAACGTATAAGACGATTGGTAGTTTGAGGCCTACATTCTACTGTATGTGATTTATCATATGTTGTACATGAAAAACTAGCTATCTGTCCACGGTGATCAGAAGGAAGAGAACTAATAACTACTGGGTTTTTAGCAACACAAGAACTAAATATGTTATCCAAAAAAGTAGAAGATGTTTCAGAGACTCTAGTAGGTTCACAGAATAAATTACTTAAATTAAATGACTTAAAAAGATTCAGAAATCTAGTACACTGTGAAGAATTTTCTAAAATATTAATATTAAAATCACCACATACTATAATATTCTTATGACTACCTATAATTTTATTAAGAGCATCTTCCATAACAGTCTCAAATAGATTATAATCACCAGAAGGGGGTCGGTATACACAAATTATAATATATAAGTCTAGTTCCACACAGGACAACTCAATAGTGCGCTCAATAGATACATTTACAATATCCTTACGTTCTTTGCATTTTAATAAATTTGAAGTCATTATGAGAGAACCGCCTCTAATAGCCTGCTTTCTTATATACGAACTCTGCACTGTGTAATATTCATTTATAACAATAACCTCATGGGTGCTTAACCAATGTTCAGTTAAGCATAAAACCTTAACGTCATATTTTTCTAGAAATAAACTTAACTCGAACTCTTTGCCAGATAGGCCCTGCATGTTTTGATGTACTATATTCAAATAATGCAGCCTAACTGTTGTCCTATCTTGGAGTTTAAATCACAAGATGTGTCAATAAAAACGTTGTTAGTACATGTACTAACCCTATCAAATAAATTGTCAACACAAGGCTCACTGCCTTGCTGTAAATTGTATGCTAATAACTTAGCAATTTGTCGCTTAATATAAAATGGCAGATACATTGTATCTTTAGTTAAAATAAATTTACTAATAAATTTATTAGCGTCAAAAAACAATATTGCGTCACTATGACGACAAGTTATGTTATACAATAACATGTTTAATGAGTGTATGTGCATATTTTGTGTGTGTGTTAAGTTGTTTGAGTAAGGTAAAGCACCTAAAATAAATTTACAACTAAATTTAGAATTAAGTTCTATCAACAATTCAACACATTCTATGATATCCTGTCTCTTTACAGTTAAACTGTTAGCAAACAATAATATTGCAGTACTACTCTCATCTAAGGGGTGTAACTTAATCTGATTAACTAAACTACAGTAACTATCCCCTGGCCTACAATAATTTATAACACACTGATTTGTATATTCACTGAGAAGACTACCAAAATTGTGACCTAGCCTATCAGAAAAAATAAAAGTTTTATTAATAGATGTTGGAAGCCTAGATTTATTTAAATTTGATTGTAATGAGTGTGAGTTTTGTGGAATGTTAGAAAAATTCTCAGGTAGTACGGTACTCAATGGCTCTGCTGGTACAAGAGCATGAGTACAAGAACACGAGAGCTTATTGGTCAGAGACTCATACATTTCTGCATTACACCTCACCAAGTCTACGAGCTCACCTGCCTCCACTATACGCTTGCTCAGTTCTTGTTGAGAAGCTTGGTATTTGTTGAAGATCTCATTTAAGGTTCTTTCTCTAAGTTATATCTCTTCCCTTAAGCGATGAGTTTCCATATCATACACTGATCTGCTATGTTCCAAATTTCTAGAGTAGTCAGAAAGTTGATTAACTAAGTTTATGCGCTCCTTTCTAAGATTAAAATTAACTCTATGCACATTATATTTCCTAATAGATTTATGATATTTTTTTATTAATTTAGTAATTTTAATGTAACGTTTAAGTTTATTACGACTAGAAAAGCTGGGTCTCATAATAATGGTATCCTCCCTGGTCAGATCTATTGTCACTACTGGCTCTCTAATGCACACATGATCAGGCTCACTACTAACCAACTCATGATATAGGCTACAGGTATTCGCAATCTGTTGACTGTGTTTATTTATTTCTATGTTGGAGATGGTTTTATGAGCTTCACTCAATTCACGTTCCAGTTCAGCAACACGTCTCAGAGCTTCTTCATGAGTGTCCATGCACTGTTGGAAGTAGGACACCGTCAGTCGAAGTTGTTCATGTTGCTCAAGTATTTCAAGATGGTGTGTGTGCATTTCAGCCAGCTGTGCCTTGAGTTCAGTGTTCTTGTCTACTATTTTCTTTACTTCTTCTTCGCTGTCCTCTCTTTCCTGTAGCAGCTGGTTACACAGGCTTTTGGAGGATTCCAATTCCTTGAGTGTGGACTGTAATTTGTCCTCCAGAACTGCCATTCTGCGGGTCATCATTTGAACAGACCCACCCCGTAAGCACCTGAAATATAAGGAAGAGTGAGTAAAGTCAGCAGAGAGAAACTAAGAAATGGGTGGATAGAAAGTTGAGAAGGAAATAATGTAGGTAGATTATAAAAAAAATAACAGAAAAGTAAGTTAAATAAATTTGGGAACAGCTTATTTTAAATCTAGCTATTGGGGAATATGAAAGTAATGAATAGGTACAAAAAGTTATATGTTTGATATTATTTTTATAAAACAATAAAATACAATTGGAATGTAGGTAGGTACTTCTATAAATTGACCTGTGTAACACTATTGTACTCCTTAGATTAATATACTTATTTTATAATAAATAATTATGTTTTGTGTATAGTGTGTCATGTAGTATATGGTGTCTGAGGCAAATGTTTTTCGTCATCGATTTTGCTTCCACAAATTGTCAAGCAAAAGGAGACATAAACGGTGCCGCTGTGTATTGTAAATGACGTCGCTCACGTGCAGTGAGCAGTGTTTATGAAATGTATAGTGTATATTAGTTAGTATTATATGAATAAAACGATACAGGGATAAGTAAATAATTATGAAAACAATACTCCCCGGGTTTCCAGTTGATTTTGAATCTTGTTTAAGTTGTATCAGTTGTCCGTTACTTTGACAGTTGGTCCGCCACAAGTTTTCCAGTGAGGTTTAGTCACTAGTCCTTTGATATTATGTTACACAAACAATTATTGCTAAGGTTTATGGGTATACACTTTAATTTAGAGATACAATTAATGAGGAAAACAAAATAAAACTATTTTTATCAATTAAATTATTGTACACGTAGCGAAATGACAGCTGTTCGCTAGTGTTGCCAGCGAGGAAAAAAACAGAAAAAAAAATCGTATTAGACCCTCTAATATCATAATTAATTCCTCATATGTCTCGGAAAATCAAATTAACTTCTTCGCTAGTTGCTTCCAACCTCGCAATGGGAACTCTGCTGGTTTAGATTATGTTCTTCGACATAATCTGCTAACAAGTTTGGTTTAAGCATATTTAGTCTTATAGGAATTTAAACTTACGTGGTCATTTAAACTTATTTTAAATTACCGATATTTCGGCACTGTTGCAAGCGCCATGTTCACGGATGTACTGAGGGTATTGCGGGTGGATGAATGTTACGAGCAAGTATAACGGTCTACCCGCTTTCTTACTTCATCCACCCGCAATACCCTTAGTACATCCGTGAACATGGCGCTTGCAACAGTGCCGAAATATCGGTCACTCCAAACAAAGGTACGTGGTATAAATCCCGAAAGACAATTTAAAATAAATATTTAGTCTTATTATTTGACAAAACTCTTCAGTATATGTGCTTTATTACTAACCTAGTATAATAAATATTATCAAACGTGAGTTATTACAGTGTTTCATTGCTTTTTAATCATATTCTAAAACTAAAATCAGAAGTTAGTATATTACAGGTTTTCTACTCCTGAATTAATATTAAAAGCAATTTTTTTATGTGCTAGCCAGTAAAGATGATTACCGGAAGTATATAATATTTTTATACTGATTTTTATAATTTTTTTGAGATACTTATCTTTGCAGTAGGAAGTGGGGCATTTTTGCTACTTCTTCTTTCAGGTTCCTGCGTCCAATAGTTTCGGCTGTAGCGTGTCTGTCAGTCAGTCAGTAACGCAAGGATTTTATATATCAAGATTACGAAAAGTCTGTCAGCGTAAGTATGTTGGATGCACAATGTGTGTGTGTGTGTATTCAGACACAGAGTGAGTTCAGACTAGACGGCGGTGCATCATGACTTTACGATCTATATTGGAAGAGCTCATTTCGAGTGGAAACCAGATAACGTGTTCATCAGCTTTGCATCGATTATATTTAGTACTGGCTTTGGGAGATTTCGATTCGATTATGTGGATTATCATAAGCTCTATAGGTAAGTAGTATAAGCTGCATAGTGGCGTAGTGATTTTGGCGGTTGCTAAGCCGTTTCGTAATGTGCCAATGGGTTTTATCATTCAACTTGGAACAAATTTTAAAGCATAAATCCCTAAGGTTCCGTAGCCAAAAATGGCAAAAAGCAGAACCCTTATTAAAGATGGATAGCACTAGGAATTTAAACCTTGTTACGAAAGATTAACATTTTATCAGTGGTCACAAAGTACAAGCAGACTCGAAATAATGAACTGTACACACACATAAAGAACTGTCGGTAATTTACTGGACGTAGTTTCGAAAGCCGAAGTGGCCACTTAAAGAAATACCAAACGTTCAGTTACTTTTGGATTTTAATGGCTTACTGAATGTGTTGGAATCTGAGCGTGGCAAGCAGTCAAAATAAATACTGAAAATTAAAAAAAAATACTCAGGAACTTTGGGCCAAAATTGGGTCCCCGAAGGTGGTGGCTACAAGGTGAAAGGCCTGTGCTGACACAAAGTTGAGATGTGTGGAAAGAGGAGAGGGAGGCATTTGTTCTGTAGTGCGATGCTTCAGACTAAAGAAGAAAGTAGTGGTGCTCAATACAAGAGCGTTTTATGTCCATTGCAATTATATTTAAATATCAAAATACTGATAATGATATCGTCACCAACGACTATAATGTTACTAATTTTAACAGTGATAATGTAAGTATCCATGGCTAAGAGTGTTCTAGATCTAAAAACTAGCTTACTATAATAGCCTTTAGTGAAGCAGATCTTCACCTAAGATTATAACACGAAACACGCTTATTGATAATACGGTTATACGGTCTGTCAGAATTGCACCGCATTTTAACAGCCATTTTAGTGAGACTACGTTGGGTTGCGTTGTCGAGCGCTCTCTATGCATCCGCTAAATGAACCTAATCGGTTAAAGAGTTGAGTTAGGTGGCGCTAGTTGCCATGTAAACATCAGCTCCGTGATATTTAAAGTTTTAAAAATATTAAATAGTGATTATACTAACAATTTGTCATTAATAAACACTTATACTGGCCTAACGTTCATCAACCATCGTTTGTGAAAGCGTTCCTACAGTTATACTAAAAATAACTGCATAATTCTTCCTTGGTATCAAAACAGTGAATTTGTAACTAAAAGCGCATTTAAAAGTCAGTACATCCTTGGAATAACTGTTCAACTGTGATAGTGAAATAAATTGATAGTATTAACTGTGTAAAACAACTTAAAATTAGTGAAAACAAGTTTGTGAAAAGTACTGTTCGTTAATTTTATTTGAACTGTGTGACGATAAAGTGTTGACCAATCAAAACACTTTATAGACAATATATTCGCGAAGTATAAGTAATTATCTATAGATGCAAAATTTCACATCCAATCAATATCCTGTCACAGCGTTGTGGTTTACGCGTATGAACATACTTCAAGAGACTAACGATCGATCCCCAGCTGTGCGGTAGCTGCTTTTTGAGATTCATTCAAATATTTTCCATAATGAATTTCTTCGATAACATTACTTTCCGAAAGGCCCGTACTCAATCTATGGCAGAGATTATATGCGACGATAGTAGCTCCAACAGCTCTATACTAGATGGCACTACTAGTAGTCTCCCTAATATCTCAACTGACGAAAACACTACGATTCAAGACTTACAAAAAGAAATGGAACAACTAAGAATTCAACTAAATTCGGCACATGAAGAAATCAATAATTTATCTATGGAAAACCAAGAATTAAGAGAAACTGTACAGTCACTAACATCTAAATATGATGTACTAAAAAGGGCTACAAAAACCTTATCATTAGAGACACCTGATAAAGGTTTAAAAATGTCTACACCTAAACACATCAAGTCGAATAAGAAAACACCAAAGGGAGCTATCAACAAAAAATACTTCTTCTCATCAATTAATCCAGCTCAAACCTCTACTCAGAAACAAGCTATCGATTGCTCAGCAGTTGTACAAAAATCTACGTTAGAAAAATGTATAGGTGATGTAGTACTCAAGCAAGATATGAAAACAGAGATTTCAAACAAGTATCTCAACGCAACAACAGATGGCGCCACATCAAATTATATTTCAAATCAAAATAATAATTGTTCTTATCCTAAATTAAACAACAGAATATTACAAAATAAACTGTGCATAATTAGCGATAATAATACTAATAATATTCTTAGTCATGCTGAACGCTTCTTTCCTTACACAAAAATATGTCATTATTGTATGCCTAATACGGGTATATTAAAAATGATTGATACATTAGATAAAAAATTATTGAACTTCACTAAACATGATTATTGTATTGTATTTTTGAGTGAAAATGATTTCTTGGTGTCAAAAAATTATGAAATGCTAGTGAACCACATTAAAGGTAAGCTTGATGATATCACACATACTAATGTCATTCTGTGTTCACCCAATTTTAAACTTGATTATCGCGCAAATTTATTTAACAATAGAATAGAGGCTTTCAATAGACTGTTATATTTAAGCAATAAGAAATACGAATATTCGTTCTTATTTGACACTAATAAACATCTAAGCTATACATATGACATGTTCTCACAATATACTGGCAAAATAAACAACATAGCCATGGCAAATATATTTCACTACTTGCAAAAATACATAGCTTTTTTGAAAAGTTATTTTGATCATACGTTTCATAATAATAGCTTTAAAAAATGTAACAACAACAATAACACTGGTAATTGTAAACCCGGCACTATACCTTATTACTTTAAAAAGTTAACAAATAATGTATCTGTTCAAACAAAAAATGTAAGTGTATGTATTGATAGTTCTATAAAAACACCTGTACAGTCTTGTGATGAGAATGTAGACTTTTTTCGTCACTAATAAACATTTTTATTTACTGCATCAGAACATTGCCGGACTTTTGAACAAAGCTGATATGCTTTCTATTTATTTGGATGAGTTGTCAGAAAAAATCCAAACAGTTGATGTTTTATGTATCACTGAACATTTTATAATGTCAGGTCATGAAACGCATTTATATGTACCAAACTACACTTTAGCAGCGTACTTTAGTAGGAAAAATTGTAAAAGAGGAGGTTCTTGCATATTAGTACGAAATGGTCACCACTGGAAACAGCTGCCTGATGCTTCATTGATCTCGGTAGTTAATGATTTTGAATGTTGTGCAATCGAGTTAACTAAATACAAAATGATTATTATTTGTGTATACAGAGTACCAGGGGGAAATTTGAATATATTTTTTAGTAGATTGGAGCAATTATTAATTAAAATAAGTAAGATAAAATATGAACATATAATTTTAGCAGGCGACTTAAATATTGATGTATTAAAAAACAATAATAGTACCCTTGAACTAAAATGTCTATTGCAAGCCTTTAATTTGACACTATCCATAGAGCAGCCAACAAGATTAAAAAGCCAAACTTGTTTGGACAACATTGCACAAAATTTTCCAAGAGCGCATTGTAAGTCAAATGTTGTCGAACTTGCCCTGTCGGATCATACTGCACAGATAATTAAATGTTCAGTGGTTCAAAGAATTATAACTCCTCAATGGTTCTCCCTACAGAGAGATTATTCTGATGAAAACATAAAAAAATTTAGATATTGCATCAGTAAATTAACTTTTTCTGAAGTTTATGAATGTGATAACCCTAACAAAGCATATAACTCCTTTTTTGAAACTTTTAAATTATTTTATGACTTATGTTTCCCTCTTAAAGTTGTTACTATTAAAGTGAATAAAAAGTGCAAATGGATATCTCGAGGTATCAAATTATGTAGTTTAAAAAAAAGAGAATTGTTGTGGCAAGCCAGACTTAAACCTACACTTAGTAATAAATTAAAATACAATAGATACACAAAATTATTAAAAAAAAATATAAATCTTACTAAACGTTCTCAAAATATATACAGTATTAAAAATTCTCTCAATAAAAATAAGACCACATGGCAAATTATAAATTCTTCAAAAATAAATGTCCCCAAACAATCTATAAATAAAATTGTCATTAATGACAAAATTCTTCACGAACCACAAGTCATAGCAAATAAGTTCAATGAATACTTCATAGATAAAATCAAACCAATTACCGAACGCGGTAAAAATATTACCAAATATATAAATACGTCTCTAAATTCAATGTTTATGGTTGCAAGTACACAAAATGACATACTTAAAATTATTACAGATCTGAAAAATAAATGCAGTGTGGGCAATGACGAAATATCTACAAAAGTTATAAAATGTGTAGCAGATTTAATATGTGACCATCTGAGCTATATTTTAAATCTTTGTATTATTCATGGCACATTTCCTGAACGGCTTAAGACATCTATTGTCAAACCATTACATAAAAAAGACGATAAAGACCTTATGCAAAATTATAGACCAATCTCACTTCTACCAATTTTTTCAAAAATATTTGAGAAGTATATTTATAATAAAATATGTATCTATCTCGAATCAAACAACATTTTATGTTCTGAACAAAAAGGCTTTCGTAAGGAGAGAACTATAAATATGGCTATTTATGACTTTTTAAATATAGTAATGTCAAGTATTGACAATAGAATTCCGATTTCTGCTGTGTATTGTGATATGTCACAAGCGTTTGATTATGTTGACCACAATATTCTATTAAATAAGCTTGATGCTTACGGAATACGGGGTAATGTCCTCAATTTAATAAAATCATATTTAAAAGACAGAAAACAGTTAGTCGCTATAAAAAAACTTAATTTTAAAACTAAAAAAGAAGAAACATATATGTCTAGTCAGCGAAAAATAGAATTCGGTGTTCCCCAAGGCAGTGTTTTGGGCCCGCTGTTGTTCATTGTTTATATAAATGACTTACCTAAAGCAGTAAAACATCCCGTAACATTATTCGCTGACGACAGTACGGTTACGATAGCTTGCAACAAACCTAATCTCTATGAGTCGGACATTAATGAGGCACTAAGTTCAATGGTATTGTGGCTTGAAAATAATAATTTAAAGATAAATTTGAGCAAGACTAAAATAATGGAATTTAGCCAAAGACAGTCTCATGATCGCACGCTGAAGATTAATTACCAGAGTGAAAACATATGTTCTACAAATAACGCCAAATTTCTTGGTTTGATAATTGACAGTCAGTTAAACTGGAAGGGCCATATAGAGGATATTTGTAAAAAAATAAGTAGCTCGTCCTATGCTTTACAAAATCTGTCACGAGTAGTAAATAAAGAAGCGCTTATTACTGCCTATCATGGTATAGTTGCATCTATTCTTCGATACGGCATTATTTTCTGGGGCAACTCTACCCATAAAGAAATAGCTTTTAAACTTCAAAAAAGATGTATCAGAGCTATGTTTGGCCTCCAAGTTATGGACAGCTGTAGACCCTATTTCATTGAATATAAAATTTTGACACTTCCATCTCTGTTTATATTTGAAGTAGCATTATTTATGAAAAAAAATCCTCATTTATTTACTAGATTGTCCGATGTCGTCACACGCAGTAGACGTAAAAACAATGTATTATGTATTCGTAAAGTTAATACGGCGCTCCTATGGAAAAGTGTGTTTTGTTTAGCGCCGAAAATATACAATAAACTGCCGGAGTCAATAAAAACACTAAACATAAGCCTTTTTAAAAAACAGTTACGAATGTTATTGACTGAAAAGTGTTATTATTCAGTTACAGATTTCCTCAATGACGAAATTTAATATACTATAAAATTGCTGTTTTTAAGGTATTATCCGTTAAATGTGTTAGTTTATAGGTTTGTTATTTTAGATATTTGTGTTATTTGTATGTTTTCATTTCATTTTTAATATCTTTTTTTGTTAATAATATGTGAATATTTGTACGCCAACATTGGCAGGACACAGAACTGCACTTCCTTTATTCTGTAACATCTCAATATATACCTGTGTTTAACAAATAAATTTAATTTGAATTTGAATTTGAATTTAAACCAAATGCGTTCGGTGCATTCTGCTAACGAGAGGTGTTAGATTGGCAATGGTGACATTGGGTTTAACATGAAAACAAAAATGTTTGAGAGAATAAATCTAAATACATGAGTAATTTACAAATATGTTGTTCTTTGGAGATATTATTGTGTATTTTCGGTACTATATTGATTCCAAAAAAAAATGTAGTTTAACTTTGTCATTATTTGTGAATATTTAATAATGTAGATGCCTCTTAAGATACTTACAGTACACTATTAAAAATATTATTTATTTAATTCTACTACAAAAATACAATAAAATACTTGTCTTTATTATATATCAAATATCAATAACAAAAATTTCACTGGCCTGTTCAGTTGTTGTTCGGATCTGTTCTAAATGGAAATCAAACCCACACATAGGTTCAATCTGTTGTATGACTAGCACAACGATTATTAGTTCTGTGTCTATAAACAATCTGTTTATAATACATTTATGAATATAAAGGTATAGTAGTTTTATGATTACCGTAATAAAAGCTCTACCAGGGCCTTATTTAGAATCAGATTACTGTGTGTAAGGTGTGAGAGTCCCAAAGAATAACAAATATCATACCACAGTGATATTAATATCTGTTATTAATTAGAGGCCGTCTGACGAATGCATAAGAGAAGGCAGGCATAATAATGTTAGAATAATTCCCACTTTATTACATAACTAGAGGACGCCAGCAGCTACGCCTGCATTTTTTTTTTAATTTACCCGTTTTGGCCGATCCCGTGGGAATTTCGGGAAATCCCTTCTTAGTGCACCCCTACGGTCCCCAAGGAACATACATGCCAAATTTCAGCTTCCTGCGCCCAATAGTTTCGGCTGTAGCGTGTCTGTCAGTCAGTCAGTAACGCAAGGATTTTATATATTAAGATTATCGTTACGGGAAATTGTTCGCGATCAACGCTCAAACTCCGTACTAAGAGTTACACACAAAAGTGTATGTATGCTGAACATTTTACGAGAAGAAAAACTCTAAAAGGTTCGTTTATTAGTACGGTTATAAAGAATAAGGTAACGGCCAAACTTGTGCCTTGTAGTTACCTGAATAGCGGCAATAAGCGAGTGTAGGTCAGCTTTAGTACACGCGATACTGTGGAATAAATTGGTGGTATTATGTGTTTAATACTCGACACCGAGTTTACGACGGTCAACAAGTTTCCTTGATTGAATATTATAACAGGTTGTGATAAATTAATTGAATTATAACTTTTGTGGCATGTTTGACTTCAGTAGTCTTTACGTCAAAATATGCGATGCTCATTGTCCTGTTAATCATTTTTCTTGGTGAGTGACTACTAAGCCGGAGATCGAGAGTTCGATTCCCGAAAAAATCGTTGTGTGATAAAAACAATAATTTACTCGGTGCAACAATAATTTGACTGCACGGTTGACGTAGTGGTTAATGCGGCCGCATAGTCGCTTGACACTGCCTCAAGTGTTCGATCACCACACGCGGCAACGCTTTGTGTTATCCATAAATTGTTGTTTCGGTATACTTTGTGATCGTAGTTGTATGTTTGTGAAGTCACCCGCGACTCAAGATTTATTGCTAGTGCGTGAGTTGTCTTTTGTGATCGAAAAACAAAATTCAAGAATATATAACTATGTTTATCAGTTATCTGCTTACGTTAGGTACCTACTTGTATATTTGTGTTTTGGGATAGGTAAGGCTAACAACATAATTATCAGGTAACCAAGAAAAACATGTACATGTTGTGATCCTTGTCATTACAATGCATAGACCTGTGATTGGTATAATAGTCAGCTGTCGAATCTGACAGTTGGTTAGACAAACAATTGTATTAACATATACAATTGTTTAAGAAAGTAGCGGTCAAGTTAATGTATTGTAACTTGATATTCGGCTTATGTAATAATAATATCTTGGAGGAATGTTGACGTAGTCATCTGATTTATAACGAGGCATAGCTTCGAGCAACCAAATGATTGGTAAATATACATATAACATATTACTAAATACACGAGTAATGTACGGTCAGCAAAGAAAATGGTCCACCACTTTTAACAGTGTCATAAAAATAAAAATAATAAGAAAAAAAAAAACAAAACGAAAATTAAAACTTAAAAATCGCACCAAAAATGTATACTAGGTACCTATTTAGTTTCTTTTTAAAAAAAAGAGAACCGCCTTCAAAAAATAAACCCACTGAAAAGTACGAAATAATTTTTACATACGCTAATACATAGTGTATAACTTATACAAAATACTTAGTTTTTGAAGTCGGTGCCAAACCAAATCCCTCTAAGAGCCTATTGTTTGGCGTCATCCTTTCCAAACCAGCGCATTCAATCTACATAGTACTTACAGCCCAAAATAGCTAAGAAGTATAATTATTTTATAATTAAGCATTTATTTCATACTTTTTATATATTTTATATATATATGTTGCTTTTTAGAGTATATAGGTAGATTATTTTAAATTTTATTAATTCAGATATTTTTGAGGCTTCATTGATTTGATATGTTCGTCGTATTGTTTTCTCTGTTTGCCAGTTTTTTTGCCAATTCTTTTTTGCTTTTGATGGTTTGGCACCGACTTCAAAAACTAAGTATTTTGTATAAGTTATACATATAAAATTATTTCGTACTTTTCAGTGGGTTTATTTTTTGAAGGCGGTTCTCTTTTTTTTTAAAAGAAACTAAATAGGTACCTAGTATACATTTTTGGTGCGATTTTTAAGTTTTAATTTTCGTTTTGTTTTTTTTTTCTTATTATTTTTATTTCATACTTTTTAGTGTTAGTTACTTCGTTCGTTTACTTCAGGTTTTGTGTTAACTACTCTTTTATTTATTTCATACTTTTTAGTGATAGGTACTCCATTTACTTTAAATTTTGGGCTAATTAATAGTTTGTTTATAGTTAGATTCAATTATTTTAGTGATAAGTTTTCTGGTAGTATCAGTTTGTTATCATGACTTTGACATAGGCACCTACTTTCATTCTGTGTGCCTATGGGCTTAGGCTTCATGCTGGAAGAGAGAGATGAGTTTAGGGAACCAACCACATACGGAAGTACGATCCAAACAAATGCGGTAGACTTGTACATACTATTGAATTGGCTGTGAGCTCTCGTATTATGCTCCGGAGAAATATGCTAATAACGGATGGCTTAGCGAACGGGGCAATGGGTGTTCCTAAAGGATTTAAATGGTTGGCACTAAGGAGAGATCAACTTGAGCCAGGTGAACTGCCTGATGCCATTTTGATATTATTTGATGATCCATCAATAGCATTGCGTCTTAAAGATGATGACGGATACATTTCCATAGCTCCAGTGCCAGCGACCTATCAAGGCAATCGCGGTTATGGTGATATCAAGAGGCGGATGTTGCCAGTCATATTGAGTTGGGCTGTGACGGTACACAAGTTAGTACACTTAAATAGTTCCGCGCAATGTTGCCTTGAGGCGGGTCAAATCCCTAAAAGGCATGGCTTTAAGTGATATTGACTCGAACAAATTACTCAACCATCCCCACGACAACAGAGCCTTATCCGAAATGACAAGAATGAGAAATATGCTCTCGTATTATTCTTTCACCGACTTTCTTTGTTTTTTGTTAATCGGAGAGACATAGACACGCACACACGTACACACACACACAACACATACTAAGAACCAATATATGTATACGGGTCAAACTGAGAACCTTCTTTTTTTGAAGTCGGTTAAAATACTAAAACTTTCTCCTAAGTGTAACAAATACTTTTTTTCTGAAAACCGCATAAAAATTGGTTCAGACAAACTCGAGTTAATCGTGGGCAAACTTACATATAATATACGGGTCAAACTGAGAACCTTCTTTTTTTGAAGTCGGTTAAAATACTAAAACTTTCTCCTAAGTGTAACAAATACTTTTTTTCTGAAAACCGCATAAAAATCGGTTCAGCCAAAGTCGAGTTAATCGTGGGCAAACTTATCTACATATATACGGGTTTAACTCAGAACCTTCTTTTTTTGAAGTTGGTTAAGGGCTTAAAACCTTCTCCTAAGTGTAACGAATACTTTTCTGAAAACCGCATCAAAATCGGTTCAGCCAAACGCGAGATAATCGCGGAAAAACATACATACATACATACATACATACATACATACATACAGGTCAAACTGAGAACCTCCTTTTTTTGAAGTCGGTTAAAAATAACGGCTAGTTTGAGGTTAGAACTGTCATAATATAGTTTCCGATCAAAAGCGACCTTGTTGTGTAATGACGTGCAAATAAATTTAGACCCTAAGATGGTATATCACATTTTTGGCTGACTGTACCGACATAAATTATACCTAGGCAAGGCATAAATATATTTTTGTGCCTATGTATAGCACCTACACAATAAATAACGATTAAATTTTGCCTTGTGTGGTAAATGAGCCTTTCTTCTTGGCAGTCACAATAACTAACAAGTCGGCCAACGTGTTGGGAGATCAATATTCAGGTAGGCGATCGAATGGATTTATTCGACTATCCAGTTTTCTGTTATGACCTCTCTGTGACAACCAACCAGTGTGCCAATCATACCCGGTCTCCACTACTACTTTTGGAAAATTCCTGGTCCATATTGAAAGAAAAGAAAAGAATGAGTATGCAGGAAAATGTTGGTCAACCACAGTTCTTTTTATTATAGAACCTTTCCTGCAAGGACATTGTAGTGATTTAAGCGGCCTCCTCGCTGTCCAGCGCCAAGTTAAGTGATGTGCGTTCAATCTTCCTAAATAAAATGAATATGCCATCCACTACCGCCTAAGACGAACACACAGGCGAAGATAACTATCTATTATTTCCTACCAAAAGACCCTGAACCTTTCGTAACACCATCGTCTTGATAGTCTATATTTGCTTAAATGTATATAACTAAATTAAGTAGTAAAATTCTTGCTTGGGGAAATGTTTTGACTCGACTCCTGTACGTAGTCCTATTTATAACTACTTATTTATCTTTCTATACACGTGTCCGTTGGGCGAAGGCCATCCCTCTGACTGTGATTATAGTGTTTTAGTTTTAATGTATATCATCATCATCATCAGCCCTTTACACTGTCCCACTGCTGGGCACGGGCCTCTTCTCACTATGAGAAGGGTAAGGCCATAGTCCACCACGCTGGCCAAGTGCGGGTTGGCAGACTTCACATGTCTTTCGAGAACATTATGGAGAACTCTCAGACTTGCAGGTTTCCTCGCGATGTTTTCCTTCACCGATTAGCGAGCGATAATTAACAATTTAATACGCACTTAACTACGAAAAGTCATACCAATGACTTTTCACTTTCGAATCCACGGCACGCACCAGCGTGCCGTGGATTCGAAACAGAGACCCTCTGCGTAGCGGTCTGTCGGTCTCTCCACTCGGCTATCGCTGCTTGTATATCACTGGTCGTCAAATCTATAAATAGATAAAATATTTGTAATGGCCAGTAGTCGGTAGGCCAAATCCTCACAATGGTACTGTTATGCAAATATGAGACTTTTGTGCGATAGTGTAATTGCTAAGAGATGAATGATGATGAGGCCTTTGGCCCTAACATCATAGGCAAGTAGCGGTCTTACAGTTCCGAGGCCAAGCGACGATATTCGTACACTGGTATATTGCATATTGAAGGCATATCTTTACCACTATCGCCAGTGACTGCTACTGAACAGCAAGTTTTTAAAGAACCAAACGAGCAACGTGAAATCAATAAAACTTTTACTAAAAAATGTAAAACCTAAACGTGTAGAGCTTTTTTTATTCATGGCTTTTACAAATATAAACACGGTGTTCGAATAGTAGTGGTAGTGCCAATTGAATATTTACGTGCTCTGAAATAGTAGAGAGTAGAACTTTATGTTCTTTCTAGTTAACTGCACTGTTCATATAATAATGTAAATAACGATAAGAATGTGTATGGTAAAAATTAAAATATTTTCGTTTTTGGTATATTTTAAATTTTATGTCTGCTTATTTTAATGAAACAGAGAATCGGGTCAGAGATGATGAAGAATCGTTATAATATTAAATGAGTATATGTAGCATAAATATGTCTGAGCATAATGCTCATGAAAACAATAATCTGACTGTGATTTTGCTGTTTTTTTTTTCGTAACTTCAGCTCTATTTTGTTGACATTAATATTTTAATTTTAAATGTACAGACTTTTTACATCCTTAGTGTTTTCATGTCTGTACATATTAAATACTTGTAAAAATTAAATGGACTAAAGAGGGAGGAAGCGGACTTAGTTATGTGACATTATATATTACTAGCTGACCCGGCAAACGTTGTTTTGCAATTTTTTTTTTTTTTTTGAAAAATAGATGTTGGCCGATTCTCATAGATACCGGATAAGCACAAAAAATTTCATCAAAATCGGTCAAGCCGTTTCGGAGGAGTATGGGAACGAAAACTGTGACACGAGAATTTTATATATTAGATTTATAGATTATTTAATTTGTTTATATGCAAAATATAATCTTGCCCAGTATGTTGCCATTATATTTTTTGAAGACACGTCTATTCTCTTCATGTGTAACCTGTCTTCTAGTGTATTATGCAACGTATTTTTAACCTAGCCCTCGCTGGGTATATTCGGAAGAATATACTATCCTAATTTCAATCAAAATATTGGTCTAGGAACTTAAAATTAAAAGCGACGATACCAACTGAAATAAAAATAACTTTCTTTAGACCACCGTAATATTAAAAAACAAATATTTTCTAAATGATTTGTAAAATACAGTTCTCAAACAAATTATGTGCCCACCCATCAATTCTTTGAGTAACAAACCTCCACACATTTAAACTACATACATATTTTGGTAATTATAATATGAGTACGGTGTGCAAACATATGTTTACAAAAAATCTCAAACATGTGTATATTGTCATTAATCATGAGATAATCTAATCATAAAAGTCGAACCCGAGCGTAATAAATAATGAATACGACTTCAGCCCAACAAAATTATATCGTCCCTGAACAATTTAGAGAAGAAGAATACAGATTAAGTACTTATTTTTTGGAAATACTTCTACTAAAATATTGTAAACGTGAAAGATTGTGAGATGGATTCCTGTTTGACTTTTATAAAAAAATCTACTGAACGGATTTTGATGAAACTTTGCAGTAATAATAAAATTATAGTTAAATAAAATGACCGTGTGGTTGACGGCATAGAATACAAGTGTCACCAATCCCTATCTTTCCGTGGGTGTCGTAAGAGGCGACTAAGGAATAACACGATGGAAATACCATCTTTGCGTAGAGACGGAAAACTCGACATCAAACCCCATACGACAGCCTCGTTGGTCTCGCGGCATAAATGTGCGCGTGGGATCGGGAAGTTCCGGGTTCGATTCCTGGGTCGGGCAGTGTTATTGGGTTTTTCTGTCACGAAATTCTCAGTAGCAGCACGGAGTCTGGAAATGTGCCCGGTACGGCAATAGGCTCGCCCCTTATTACGTGGGACTAAAGAATATCTGGCGAAAAGTGGGTGTAGAAATACACCTCTGCCTACCCCTTCGGGGATAAAAGGCGTGACGATATGTATGTATGTTAAATAGAAGATGCCCGCAGCTACGTCCGCACATTTTTTTATTTGACTGTTTCCAACCGATCCTCTTTTAATTTCAGGAAATCCCTTCTTAGTGCACCCCTACAGTCCTCAAGGTACATACATATATGCCAAATTTCAGCTTCATACGTCTAATAGTTTTGATTGTAGCTTGTTTGTCATTCAGTCAGTAATGCAAGCATTATACAGTCAATATCAAAAGCACATGCTGAGCCTTATCGCGGTAACTGGTACTCAAGCGGGTCGCAGGCAGAAGTTAGTAATTTTTTTTAAGGAAGAAGGAGGAACTTAGTAATTTCAATGTTTTCAGATTCGTTGAATATCTCCTGAGAGTGAACAGTTAAGTCCAAGAAAGTTGCTAGACTTTATCCATTATTTTGCACTCATTAGGTACACTCTGAAATTTGCTGCGATAAGTTGGGAGGAAGTGTAGGTACTAAAAACTTGGCGTCCATTGAAACCAACTTCAGAACTCCGTTTTTTTTAAAAATAGGTGTACCTAAACAAGGTTTCAAACAACTTACTAATAGTTTTCTGTTACTTGTAATTCTCAAACATGTTTTCCTGAAATATGTCACGCAATTAATAACACTTTTTAGGAGAACTTCCTCGCTGTCGAATATTTCTGTATCGTGAGGGACATTCAAGCAATAGACACAAAATACATAAGTACTGAACAGCAATTTCTAGATCACAACATAGTGTGTTGTCCCGTGGGCATACCTATAGCGTGCGGCGCACCGGCAGCGACGAAGTTAAAGTACTACAGCAGTTTTATTTTATTTTCTGTAGTATTTAATTTCAGTGTGGTATTACACAGTAGTTGCGGCAATCAAATTCAAACTGTAGGTGTCTGAGGTTTCTGAGGTAAGGCACGGTTCTATAGCTTCGAAAATATTGTTTATAGATAAACCGATCTCAATGGGTGAAACTACCAAGACGGGCGAATTGATAAACAATTTATCACAGTTTATCTTTGGGTCGAAGGGAAAATATTTTCACTAATCTCGATAAGAGTGCAGACGAAGCAGCTCCCATAAACTAGTCTTAACATAATTGCCTCCTGTGAACTGTTTTTGCTTAATATTGAAATCTTCACACATTGTATTTCTCCCCAACATCACATAGGATATTCAGTGAGAGCAGTAAAGTGTTTAGGAACAGTGCGTCCAACTTTAGTCTAGACAGCGCTGCGCTGCACTGTCTCAAAAGTTGAGCCTTATAGAATTAGTCTTGCAGTTTACATGTTTTTACCAAATACTGAAACTTTACAGCACGTACGGGTTGACAATAACAGCGACTGCATAAGTCCTTCGGTTATCAATCTTCACATGACAGTTCAACCTTTCAGAGAATATATAGCAATTTTTCAACAAAACTAATTCTGAATAAGAGTAATCGATCAACACCTCGACGTTAAGAGTTATAAGTATTTTTTGTTAAAGGTTTGAGGCTAGAAGTTTTAAAAGATTCTGGTTGGTATCAAAGCAAAAGTTACAAAGTGTTCAGATCGGTAGCGTGAAGTATCTACTTATACACTTTTGTGAGTAACGCTAAACACGTGAAATGAATATAGATAGTCTTCAAATGGCCTGGACTGGCATCGCTACCCTTCGTTTGACTTGAGGGTTCAATCGTCAACCGCATCAGCTTTGAAAAACTTTTATATTAAAAATTTAAGTTAGGATGATTGATTGATTGGACTGAAAATAGAACTAACAATAAGATGTGATATTTATATTTTCTAGATATTGTGGCTACTCCTTTTACTTATTTACTCATCGATTGTTATGAGTATTATCCATAGATAGTTTTGATGAGTGTGAGTGTCACTTTTATTTCATTATTATGTTCACGCATCGACCGCGTGATCATGCAAGCGGACGGCGCCGACGCCAGAGGTGCGGGCGCGGGGTATGGCAAGAATCTCGGCGAATGTTTGCGGGTAATTGGCGAGGAGTTTCCTGGCCTTGTTGACGTGGTTGCCGTGCGGTTGTCGATAGTGCGGCGGCAGGTTGATGAAGCAGTCCGTGTCGCTGGTTCGGATGCCCAGGCCCGTTGTTATTGATCCGAATGGTATCACTTTGCAAGCTGGCCAGTGTACTTGAAACGCGTTCTCCAAGTCTCTGTACAGGCTACTGATCCGATTGATGACGTCCTGGTTCAGCCGAATCGCCGGCATTATTATATCCATTTGTGCGTGGAAATCTCCCGACAAGTCCAACTTTATTGGCTCTATTATCATATTTTTCTGTTTGGACTTGGAAAAGTCCCTTTTAGGCGACTGCGGGTTTTCTTCTGACTTCAGTTTAGCGCTGTAAGGCCTCAGTGATAGAAAGTGTCCGTATATATGTAACCTCTTGTTCGAAGCTATTGCGCTCTTGGCTTGCTCATCTGTTGGGTATGTAAGCGTTGCTGACCAACCGTTGCACTTGTCTATGCGTACGTTGCCGAATTTTGTAAATACTTCCAATAAGTCGTGGGGTTGGGTGTATATTGGGTAACCAGTGACTAATATTCTGCTCGGTTGTGTCTCCTGAATCTGTTGACTCTGTGCGTTTTGTTGCTTTGGAACATTTCGGGGACTTTGTACATTCTGGTTCTGCGCATTCCGCGGATTCGGCGCGTTCCGCGGGCTATTCTGACGATTCTGTGCATTCCTAGGACTCTGAGCGTTTTGTTCCCCGTTATTCCTACGCCGTCGAGGTGAGAGATTCTGAGTGTTATGATCGGACCTTGGGTTGTTTATTCTGTTGCCGACGTCTATGGGAGCTGACGCCATTGTGATTCGCTTGATGTTAGCAGGTGCGGAATTTATTGGTCTATTGGGTGGAAAGGAAGGCATACTGCTCAGATTGGAAACAGAGTTGATGGGCCTGTTTTGAGGGAATATGGGGATATTGTTAGGCATGACGGGGTTTATGACCCAGTTGGATGGGTGTGCGTTGGTTTGGTGATTGTCTAGAGGTGAGTTGGGGTGTATTTGGTGCCCGTCTGATTTTGAACTATTGGGGTAAATGGTGGTGGTTTTGATGTTGGGGGTGTTGGATGAAGACGCGACGGCGATTGGAGCGTTCGCCGCCGCATTCATGTCTCAGGGATACAAGATTTCACCTGTACCCAGGTGAAACGCTTTCAAGAAATACTCTGGCTTCAAAAATCCTCTTTCGTTGCCGCTCGTCAGAATAACGCCAATTTCAATCGTCTTCAAAGAATCATTGCCTATATAAATAGATTTATCCATAATTTAAAAAAATCTAATTGCAAATTGGATGGTTCGCTTTCTACTGATGAATTAGATAATGCTTTAACATGTTTAATACTTAGTGCACAAGCAGAAAATGTTTCCAATAGAGCACAATATTTTGAAGTCGGGAAAATCACTGCCTCGGAAAAATCGTTTAATTTCATTGACACCATTTGTAGATTCAAGGGGAATTATACGCGTAGGAGGCAGACTAGATAATTCACCATACGATTATAATACAAAACATCCCATCTTACTTTGTAGTAAACATCACTTTACTAGAATTCTATTTCATATGCAACATATAAAATTGCTCCACGCTGGTCCACAATTGTTATTGGCAAATATGCGACTCAACTATTGGCCTTTGGGCGGCAGGAATCTTGCTAAGACTGTTGTCAAACAATGTATAAAATGTTTTAGATATAAGTGTCAAAATATACAACAAATAATGGGTCAACTTCCGTGCTCTAGAACCAACATTAAATTTCCATTTTTTAACTCAAGCGTTGACTATGCTGGCCCAGTGTTGATAGCTGACCGAAAGGGTCGCGGTTGTAAGCTTACAAAGTCATATTTATGCATCTTTGTTTGTCATGCTACGAAGGCAGTCCATTTGGAGCTCGTCACCGACCTTACAAAGGAAGGCTTTATGGCGACTCTGAATCGTTTCACGTCTCGTCGAGGCAAACCTCAAAGCATATTATCAGATAATGGCACAAACTTTGTCGGGGCTGATAATGACTTAAAAAGAATTATTACGGACTCTGATGTTGCATCTGAAATGGCACAGCAAGGAATTAAATTTCTTTTTGCTCCTCCTTATTCCCCCCACTTCAATGGCATGGCTGAAGCTGCCGTAAAGTCCACCAAGAACCATCTTAGAAAGTTGCTAAGTCTCACCAATTTCACTTACGAAGAATTAGCAACCTGTCTGTGTCAAATAGAGGTTGTTCTAAATTCCCGTCCTCTAACTCCCATGTCCTGTGACCCATCCGATTTGTCTGTCCTCACTCCTTCCCATTTTTTAACTGGACGAACACTCACGTCTGTACCGTGTTCACAGGTTTCTGACAAAACCATCAGCTGCTTGGATCGCTTCAAAAGGATTGAATACATCCGTCAACACTTCTGGCAGCGGTTCTCTAATGAATATGTTTCATTACTCCAACAGAAAACCAAATGGTCAGTTGCTTCAGATAGGAAGCTCAAGGAAGGAACCCTTGTGCTCATCCGAGAGAAGGCGCTTCCACCACTTGTTTGGGCATTAGGTCGTGTAGTACGAACATATGCAGGCGTCGACGGTATCACCCGCGTGGCAGACGTGAAGACAAAGAGAGGAGTCATCACACGAGGGTTCAACAATATTTGCCCTCTTCCCTTCGAAGACATCAACAGGCGGGAGGATGTTCACGCATCGACCGCGTGATCATGCAAGCGGACAGCGCCGACGGCTGAGGTGCGGGCGCGGGGAGAGACTGCCGGCGAGCGCAGGCGACGGCGGCGATACACAACTTGATCAGACGGCACGAACGACTTAGGCGTCCACCAAATCAATGTTTTCTGTACATCTACTTTGTTTAACCCCTTGTATGCCGGAACGCAGATCTCAACGAGACACAATAGCTTTTTAATTGTGTCTGGTATTCCGGCATACAAGAGGTTAAATATATGTAATTTAACCGAGTATACAGTCCACTCATTTATATATCAACCTGAGCTCCTGAACACTATATACAACAAAACTTTATTAAAATCGTGCTTGAATATAATTTCGTAAACGTAATTGGATTCTTGGCTACTTTGTTTGTTTTGTGCTATAAAATAATATTCTTTTAAGTTTCGTTAGAGATGTAAAGGTTATATGAAACAATAGATTTGAATGAAAATATTATTGAAATTCGAATAAGGCATTCTTGAGACAACTTGACCTTTGATAAACCACTGAAAGTTTTTTAAGTCTTGTCTCAACTTTTGTGTTGGATGATTTTTCTAATTAAAATATTACGATGTGCGTTTGCATGAAACATACTTGAAAATAATTTATATAAAGACAATATATTAGATTATAATATTAGTTAACTGATTCTCTCGAAAATATGAAACTCTTTGAAAATACTTTTATTTTGGGGTCGCATATAGTGAAAATAGGATTTTTTTGTATTTTATTTGGCAATTATTTGAAAAATTTGGTGTTGACATCATTAATTAGAATTACAAGAAATTTTCGATCGTAATGCTTTTAAAAAATAAAAAATATAATATCAATAATGATACTAAACATAAAAATTTGTTAGGGAATCGACTCTGAAAATAAAATTTTGCTACGCTAAGACAGAGGCGAATTTTAACAATGAACATAATAATTTTTTTTGTCTCGGAAGCTGGTTCATTAAAATCGGCGACCGTGCTTTTGATTTTTACAAGAGACAGCATTTTTTGTGATCTACAAGTTCTTATTGCGAGTATGCGAATCTGCGTGATCGTTGTTTGTATGATTGAAAGGTTTCTCGCGACGCAGGAACGATGACTACTGTGGCGATGTCGATGCGTGTGTAATGAGTTGTTGTGTAATTATGACGAAGCTACGGGTGTATTTCTAGTTCACTCTAGACCTCAAAAACAGCATAAAAACAGTCGCATATAATAAAGTTTATAAAAGATAAAGAAAATAACCACTTGCGGCAGGTGGTACGGAGGGTTGCGAGTTAATTAGTCTCGGGAGAGCCGTAACTCGGCGAGTGAGAGCCATTTGCCTCGGAATCATACACTAACAGCCGACGTAGTAGTTTTAATAAAGACGGGTTAGACACTAATAGAATAAAATCTACTAGGAGTTTAGGAGACTAATGTTAGTGTTGTAGACATGTTTTAGTGCTATTTGTATAAGGCGCGTCATGGCAACGGTTAGTCATTCCGTGAACCGTTCAAGATAAGATGTATTTAATCCATGAAGTGACATCGGGGCTATAGATCAAATTCTACATTCTTGTGAAATAAGTACGTCGATAAATGCTTGATTACAAATTTGAATATATTTTACTAGGTACTTTCCATGAAGTAACATCGGGGCTATAGATCAAATTTTTCATTTCTTGTGAAATAAGTACGTCGATAAATGCTTACAAATTTGAATATATTTTACTACTGGATTAAAGATAAGTTGATTAATGTTATTGTTTCTATTGTATTCAACTGCTGCAGTGAGGATTTTTGACCACTTTACAAAAGGTTATGTAGAGGCGTACACTGCACCTCGCTTAAAATACGCCGTTGGTACTTTTGCCATATATTACGGCTGCAAAAAATAAATTTAGTAATAATAGACAAATCAAATTTCTTAGAAACTCTCTGACCCATAGTGTATTCGAAACGGCTATATTCAGAGATGAAATTCAACATAATTTATATTTTAATACATTATATACTTTAATATTTGTTACGCAAATTGGTAGAGAAAACATCTTTAATATTGAGGATGAGTACACAATTTCGTTTTTCATTAAGTCAAAGATTTCAACTAGCAAAGGTTTCTGTTTTCCGCGCCAATAACTGTTATTACTAAGGGAGCTCAGTTTGGACAGTAAAATTGTTGTGACATTGTTAGATTGAGATAACATCTTTAGTCTAAGGGTATCTATTTATTTAGATTTAAGTATAACTAGATCCTATGATCAAAATATGTTTCTTAGTAGTTTTAGTAGGAAACAATTTAATAAATAACGTAATCTAGCTTTTCTATTATTAGACATGCAGGAAAAATTCACTTTCGCTATAACGGTTGATTTCTTTATAGACATATTATTACGTGGGATGGTAAAAAAGACTCTGAAATGCAAAACTAACGATTTAAGAATTTTTCCAGCACTTAGGCTCACTATGTGAGCCAATAATGGCCTACCGGGAAAATTACTAACGACTAAAATTTAGAAATGAACCGTTTGGGTAAGCTGGATAAAGATAAAGCTACATTTATTTGCTTTAAACATGTGTAGTATATACAGGACCGACAATTCCAGGCACAGTTTTATATATCGAGTGCTAGTTTATTCATCGTCTTCATATTACTTAGAATGTATGTTTTAACAATCATTGATACGTTTACTCAGTCTAAAAATCACTCCTTAACTAGGAATAAACCCCATGTTGCCAGGGACTTTACGAAAATTCAATCTTTTCTTATTAAAATCAACAGACACAGAAAACCCCAGACTCGAAGCAACTATTTGTGTGGGTATCGAACCCACGCAACTCGGCGTAGTGATAAACAATATATGGCGACGATACACATACAATGACATAGTGATCGCAATAAAGTCCACCGTTATAAGATCTACTTCCTCTACCAAGCTTTTCAGATTTTAGATCTCTTGAAGTGAATGTTCCAACATCAAGTGGCCCGAATCGTAAACAAACCCGGTCTTTATCAGCCTCTACAAAATCATCATATCGACTAAGGAGCGGCTCCTAAAACCAGCATTGAGCAAATATGATACTAAATCATTAACCACCTTATAAACAAATATCATTTTAATTTTAATTACACCATTCAATAGGAGAGCAAATCAAAATTTAGCTTTATTTAACTGAGCTAAAACAGTACGCATTTGAATTAATTATCCGTGTTTGTTTGTACATGTTCATTACATCCTGATTAATAATGTTATATAGATCTTTCGTTAGTTGAGCACGATTGAAACAATTGTGTTAAAATATATTTTATTGTGATTAATGTCAGTCTGTGATTTCAGTAGATGAATTTATTGTATGCCCTAATATCTAATAAGCACTGGCAAATTATACGATCATCGCTTAATTCGATTTAAAAGCTACCCTGAGCTTTCGATAAATGACAGTTTCAGCGCTACTGAAATACGTCCAAGGTCCACATGGACCGATCTTGAGCCACTTGCATTAAACAGCCACCTTCTTAATAAGATCGTTTGTTTAGGTATGTGTGAATCAATTAAAACACACAGGCACTAAAGTTACCGAACTTCAAATTATCAGTGTCTTTAAAACCAGTGATAACAATAACACAAATTACCATAATCTTTAGACATAAGACAGGAATACAATCAAAGAGATGTAGGTCATCAGAGCTTTTAGAACGTGTGTGTAGATTTGAAAACAGGAGAATTACGTTACTGGTTCAGTTTACTAGTGACCGTAGTCAGTCTAGTATGGTCAAAGCGTCAGATTTTCCAATGAGTGTAAATTCCAAGCATGATTCGTCTTTAAAAGAAACAGTCAAGCATTGACAGGTATAGGGCGAAAATATTGGCTATGATTATATTGATTATGTTATGAGCGTAGGTGGCACATGACGTAAAACTATAAAGCTCTTCCACTTAATCTTAAAACCCTAATAACATCAGAACAGATACAAAGACAAAGCAGGAACTATGATCATGTCACAAGGAATAAAAATATTGTCTGAGAGTCAATCACGTTTTCTTCAAAAAACGAAGTGAGGTTGAATCCAATCGTGTTACAAACTAAGGCTAGTCCAATTTGTCGACACAGGATGTTTGAGGCGAGATGTTATTGACAAACGGTGACCGAGTCCTATTCAGTTTATACAATTTGGCCTCGAAGTTAAAGGAACACAGTAATATCAAAATACCAGCATTGAAATCGTAAACAAATCAAACAATCAAATAGAATTTTATATATTCGTTACTGACATCAATCTTCTTCGTGTAATATATAAAATCACTTGTCCTGGCCAACATATCATCGCGGTGACAAAAATTCTAAAGCTTTCTAAAATTTGGACTGTAGACTACTTTTATGATGTAGGACTTATGGTAAGAAAGGATTTTTAGTTAATATTATGTATTTAGTATATTCCACCTAAATTGGATGAAAGTTTGGTCCATTCAAATAGCATTTAGAACGGATAAAGCCGCAATTAACGTATACTTATTTTGTATTAAATTTATTTACTTGTGTAAAATCTACTTGGTCCATTGAATTGGCTTTGCCCTCATTGTTAGGACAACAAAGTCAAATATTAGCAAGCGAAGATCTTCAGTAAATATTAGCCGGCTTTGCGTTAATGGGCGCAATAAGTCTGTGTAATCCATCGATATATATGTACTAAAGTACGTATATGTCAATGGTGTAATCAAATGTATACAATCCTGGTACACCTCAAAGACTTGAGCACTCTATGTTTGCATAACAAAATAGTTTATTTGTACGTCTTAAGTTGCGATTTAAGTTAGCGATTATATTTGCCAAAGATCGGGATCATCATCATCATCATTGTCAGCGCCTCTCTTATGGCACTTCACGTAAATAGAAACTATTTTACGTGAAGTCCCGAAAAGTGGGCTGCCGACTAAGGAATATTATTAGCATTAAATCAACGCACATAAAGAACACCGAAGCTCGAAGCAACAACAATTTATGTATCACACAAGGTTAATTTCGTTTGGGAACTGAACCCACGTCACCCAAATGCTGTGCTGCACCTGTACGCGGGAAGGGAAAAAGATTACCTATATGTAACACTGAGATTCTTTGTTGCCATATTCGGCTTTATAGAAACCTGGATCAGCATCGAGATAATTAAAATCGCATCACCTGTTGTTCATTTTCATTATTCCCATATAAATTAAATAGCATAAAACGACTAATGGATGGACGGAATGGATTACATCTGTAAAATTGATGTATCCCGTTAATTTGGCATTTCATTGTGATCCCGGTAAAGTGCTTATTGGGCTGCAATGCTGAAATCTCGAGCGTTATAATAATTATTACATGGTAAATATTTGCTATTTTATTCGTCATGTATTTGAAAAGTTAGTACAGGCTATTCAATGCTGATGTCATATATATTACTAGAAGATCTACTGCTCGCTCGCAGCTATGCTTAATTTATCATTTTTCAGCGATCCTATGGCAATATCAGGAAACAACAAGAAACGACTAAAAAGAGTTTCTCAGTGCACCTCTACGGTCAACAAGGAACATGCATACTAAATTTCAGATTCTTGCGTCTAATAGTTTCAGCTGGGCATTGTCTGTCAGTGAGTCAGTAACGCAAGAATTTGAAATAAGTATACAGATTAATAATTAGATCAACCAAATAATGATTTGAGTGCGTTCTCAGGAATATAATAACTTAAATGCTGGCGTTACTGACTGTCAGACACCGCACAGCTGAACTCGCGCCCAGTTCCGTCTGTGTTTTTTAATTGTACCGACGTAGACTGCGGGCATCCTGTAAATACGCAAAGACTTTTTTTAGAATAATTGTCACTATTAATGAATAATAATGTTTGCCACGTTTTATGTTGGGAAGCTTGAGAAGCTTACACAAGTAAGTACCTATGCAAAAGAAAGTAAAGATATTCAGTTTGCGAGTTAGAGTGATTTATTCTGTGAGAGTGATCACAATACTTACAAATAAAGCCGGGTGTCCACAAGGCAACAATTGACGCGCAACATGTTGCACAGCAAGTTGCCCAACATGTTGAAAGTCAGCGCTCTTACTTTACGTCAGTTGTCGACAAAATGGCGCCAGAGGAACTTGTGTTGATTTCAGCAGCAGTGGTTATAGGTAATTTTATCGAAAAATGCATCAAAAAGAAAAAAACACGTTGGTGGTTTAGAAAATACCTACATAATAACAATCACAATCAACAACAATTGATGCCCAACTAACGATGCTCTTTATCAAACAACAAGCCGCACGTCATGTTGCGCGCCAGCTGGCAACGTCGCGCGCTGTTGTGCAGCGTTGCCGTACATGTTGAGCGTCACGTGTCGTGCGCAAAATGTTGCCTACTCGAGACCCGGCTTATGTAACATTTGTATAACTTCCCGCCCTGCACGACTACATCTCAATATACTTAGCATCAGTTTATTTGCCCTCCCATTCATTGTGTTTGCTCATCCATCATTCGATTAATCACATACGTCAATCTCGATACATATTAAGTGTTCATATTGCAATTAGTCTGCAAATTATCCAATCAAGGTTATTCATAGAGGGCACATAATAAGATCAGGTCACCTTTATGTTCACAGCAAGTTTGGTACGATAGTAGCCAGTACGCATTCACTTTTTGAATATATTTTGTCAGCCTACAGGACCCAGCTACGCCATAAATTGTGATCGTAAAACCTGTGTGACTAATTTACTGAACCCTGGCTTACAAAGATTAGAGAAAACATTCAGTTGAATGTTTTCTCTAATCTTTGTAAGCCAGTTACAACGAAGTATTTTTACAATTTTATCGTGAAGCAAGGAGAACGGTTGGGTCGTAATTGTCCATTTAGAAAGTGTGGCTACTGTTTAATAAGAAACCTGGGCCCAGTTTCCATTTATGAGACCCCAGTGACTAACCACCCTACCTAAGGACACATCTATGGTAAATTTATCTAATTCCTAGCTGAGTGAATTTCTAGTCTTGTGCCCAACAGTTTAATTAAGAGTGTACATTGTTTATATAAAAGTTAATCTTAATTATTCAAGCTAAGTGCGAAGTAAACTCACGTCTCTGTTAGAGTGCCTAGGTATTTGAGTTGTAAAAGCTTTCATATTTTGTACTTTATGTAAGCATTGTATAGCAGTGATAGCCCCGGGGTTTTCTCGGGTTAAATAGAAACATTTATAGTGGGTTTCACCTCGACGCGTCTGTGACATGTACGTTAATCAATGTCAACGACTTGCGGTGACGACATTGCTGGTCAATGTATAAAGCTGGCAAAAGTGTAATTACTTGGGTATGATTTGACTATTAATAGCACCGTTGATGATAAATCTGATCAAACTGCTGTTTTCTTGTAATGTCCTAATGTTCCAAATAACAGATGGTCAGACAGTAGCTAGATTAAAAGCTTTAGAACAGGATCATTATTTATCATTATAGCCTATTTCCTTTACTAAAGGTACTGTGTTTTATACACCGCATGTGTATTATACATCGAACGCATGTTCTTCTTTTTATACACCGTATGTGTATTATACATCTAACGTATGTTCTTCTATTCATCGCTCTAAAAGATATTTGTTCGTTTGTTTTACATAATCCTACTACTATGATAAACGCAAAATTTTGGGTTAAGGTGCAACCGCGAGTCAAAACAAGCATTTTTATATTACTACAAATTCACAGCAAAAATAACCTGCTTCCCATATCTTTACAGTAATTGAAACTGGCAGAAGTTACACATCATATAGTATTCGATTGGAGCAACAGAGATTTTCCATTTTATTTTCCTTGCGTATACTTAAGGTATTCGGAAGAACTTTTCTTTTCCCACAAGACTGTACCTACATATTGGACTCCTTTATCGACAATTTGATTTGTTCGTTCAATTTTCGTATAGCCGTATCCATTAATATAAAGGTAAACGTGTACTTCAGGTAGTAGGTCGTGCACATCGCACAGTTTGTTTTTTAAATCGTGCTCGAAGTCGTGGGATCGAAATCGACGCATTTTTTAAGTTAAGACGTTATTGTTTTATTATATGGCTATGATAGACTAGAGTTTGCCCGCAGTTTTGCTCGTGTGAGTGTAGGTTATTGCAACTAAAGATAGTAAGTATTTGTTATTCAAAGGTATAAACTATTTTATTTTTTATTTATTTATAGACTCACGCCTGTATCCCCGAAGGGGTAGGCATAAAGGTATAAACTATATTACTGCATATTACTATTCATTCTTTTGCTTATAAGGGAAAGGTACCAATTATGGAATACGTACCTAATAGCACGGGGTCTGGTATAGTGCCCGGTACGGCAACAGGCTCGCCCCCTATTATGTGGGACTAAAATAAATCTGGTGAAAAGTGGGTGTAGCAATATATCTCTGCCTAACTCTTCGGGGATATAGGCGTGAGACTATGTATGTATGTATGTATGTATCTAATAGAGAATACAGTTATATTTCTAGATCTTAACGCCACGAACAATCGTTGGAATTTTGTAATATAATTTATTAGAGACGTATACCATTATTGGTACCGTCCCTCTACTAAAAAATAGTTTTGAGACATTTGTGGCGCTTAGTTCTAGAAATATTACGGAATTCCATTTGATGGACGTATTCCATATATGGTACCTTTCCTATAATAATACCAAGAATATGTGAAACGAAAATTCTTAATAAGGCTTGCGGTAAAAGATGGCGACCATAAAATTAATTTCCATGCACAAAAAAGTTTCTTACCACATAGTTCTTTATGTTATGTATGTTCTCCATGCAATATCTTATGTTCCCTTTCTGAATTTTCTACATAAATGCAGGTAGTAATCTGGAATAATAAGATTTTGTGTGAAATACTACTGTGGACTGATATTGCCAACCAAATGATGTTACAAAAAAAATTATGCCCAAAGATTGATACATTTTGATATTTTAAAATATATATCACAGCAGAATTATCCAGTAAGCATAGCACTAATAGGTTAACTTCTGCCTCAGGAGAAACACTAGAACTAATAAAAAACCTAAAACTTCACATCTAGCTACTTTCATAGTTTAACTAAAATCGTTACGAACTTCGTCCCTTGTGCAGACCACCGATTCTGCTTTTATTAGTTTCGTTCTGTTACTTCACCTACAAGTGTGCAGTGTTACCGTTAATGTAGAATCTCACTCTCTTTTTTAAACGGCATAAACTGGAAAATAACTGCAAGGTTAGGTCTATGACAATAGTTTTGAGAAACCTTCCATAGTTATGTAATTGGCAATTATGCACATTTAGCTGTAAAAAAAAGCTTATTGTTTTGCAAGTGACTAATAACTTAATATATGACTAAATGTTTGCAATAATAAAATAACTTACTAGAGATTAAATATTTTCGCGACTATTATATTAAATAAGATTCAAAACTAAGGGTGTTATAAAAACTAAAAACTAGCAGCTGCGTTTAGGTAGCAAATAAACTATAAAAGTCAATTGAAATTTTAGCCGGGGAGCTATAAATAATGACTTGGCGACTAATAATGTTAGTGTAGGTTATGTTAGGTTTTCTTGTGACCCTGTACCCAAAAATAGGAGCCCTGCGAAGCAGGGCTCCGTCAACTTGGCTTAAAAACACTTCATTTAAGATAAAATGCGGCTCAGCATTAATAAATCGTTTGCCAAATATTGAAATTTGTATTATTTATGAATGCCCATTTTAAATTTTTTATTCATCATAAAGTTTCCGCTTAGATACTAATTCAGTTCCCAAAAAATAATAATAATAATAATAATAATATCATTTATTGCGTCAAACATGGTAGGTATTACATAGGTGTTACAGTAGATTTGTTTCACATATTTGGCTGTTATACAGCGTGCAACATCAACATTGAGACAGTCAACTATAAATCATAAAATATAAATTAACAATACAAATTAACAATGTCTATGCCTTATTCGTTCAATGTTATAAAATTTACATGGATTTTTATTTAAAAATTCTTCAATAGAATAATAACATTCCCGCAACAACCACTTTCGTAATGCGCTACAGAAATTATTGTATGGCAACACAGTTATCGATTTCGGCAGTGAGTTATAAATTAATGGGGCCATATAGACGCAACTTTTCCTGAACATTTCTGATTTGGGGGCGGGTATTTTGTAGTCCAGATGCGTAAGTTTTCTTCTATTTTTACTATCAACTTGTTCAAATAAATTGTTATTAGACCGTAGAAACTTTGAAATTTCATAAATATATATGCAGGGAACAGTAAGTAAGTTTTGAGACTTAAATACAGGTCTGCAGGAGTCACACCAATTCATGCCGAACATTGCACGAATGCATTTTTTTTGTGCAAGAAAGATTCTCGAGATGTCGGTTGAATTTCCCCAGACTATTATACCATACCGTATGATTGAGCATATGTAAGCATGGTACGCGATTAAGCATGTATGCCTGGACATGATATTTTTGATCTTTTTTAAGGCAAATACGAAGCTATTCATTTTGCTACAGATTATCTCAATGTGGTTTTTCCATGAGAGATGTTCATCTATAGTTACACCCAGAAATTTAGTGCTGTATACCTGCTTAATAATGTTGTTATTAAAGTTCATATTTACATTTAATGGCTTACATTGCCAGGGTCTGAAGTGTAAGGTATTAGTTTTGGTTAAATTGATTTTTAATTTATTGGTATCTAGCCATTTGGTTACCTCATTTAACGCATCCTTTAATTCTATATTTATATTCTGTTTTTTATTAAACTCTATGATAATAGTAGTGTCATCTGCGAATAAGACACATTGATGTTTAATCGACTGAGGCAGGTCATTTACATAAATTAGAAATAGCAACGGACCCAAAATGCTGCCTTGTGGCACGCCACAATAGTTAATTAGTGGTTCCGAATCAAATTCTTCCAAAGTGTTGCTTAGTTGATTAATTTTTACTATTCTAGTAATCTGTTTCCTTTCGGTCAGATACGACTGGAACCATTCTTTAGCTGGACCTCGAATACCATACCGCTCCAATTTATTTAGGAGTCTATCGTGATTAACTAAATCAAAAGCCTTACTTAGGTCTAAGAATAGAGCACAGGAATATTTATTATTATTCATATTTGTCACTATTGCCTTTACTAATGTGAAAATCGCTAATGAGGTTGATCTATTTTGACGGAAGCCATATTGTTGATCAGCTAAAATTTTGAACTTTTCTAAAAAAATAATTACTCGCTTGTACATTACCTTTTCAAATATTTTTGACAATATTGGTATTAACGCTATTGGTCTATAATTACTCATGTCTGTTTTTGTTCCTTTTTTATGTAATGGTTTTATCAGAGAGAGCTTCAATCTCTCAGGGAAACACCCTTGAATGAAAGAAAGGTTAATTATGTGAGCTACAGGCGGTGAAATATATAGAGATATTCTTTTAATTAGATCAGTGCCAATATTATCATAACCACTTGATTTAGTGTTTTTTAACGATTTTATAATATTATAGACTTCTGCAGCACACGTAGGTTCTAAAAATAAACTATTTTCATAATTTTTTATTATATTGTCAGAGTGATTATTATATACATTATTTTTATTATTATTCATTATGTCATTAAATTGAGTATTATTAGAAATGTCAACGAAATATTTATTAAATTTATTACAAATGTCAGGTCCAGATGTCAGTGATACAGAATTGTCCAAAATATTCGTTATGAATTCTTTCGGTGCCGTGCTACCCATGGTGTGCTTTACAATATCCCACGTGGCTTTAACTTTATTTTGTGAGTAGGCTATTAGTCTTTGGTTACACAATGCTTGAAGCCCGCACATACATTTTTTCAACAATTTTGAGTATATTAGGTATTTATTTTTATTCTCACAATTTTTATTTGCGTAATATTTATATCTCAGCTTTCTCTTAGTTTTACTGCTATTTTTAATTCCTTTCGTTATCCATTTAGATTTTTTAGAATTATGTAATATTTTTTTCAGTCTAATATAAGGGAAACACAATTTGTAAAAGAGTGTCAATGTGTCATGAAAATTATCGAAAGCTTTATTAGTATCCGATATATCGAATATTTCATTGAAACTTAGACAGCTAATATACTCGACAAATTTGTAGACATACTCTTTGCTCAAATTATTTACAGTCGTGAAATAGTAGTTTTTTCCCCGTAATATTGGATGTTTGATTGTAATTATTTGTGCTGTATTGTGATCAGAAAGATAGAAATTATATGTTTTACCCGTGACATTGTTTATGTTACTAATAATATTGTCAATGCACTTATTAAACCTAGTTGGTTCGTGTATGTGGTATTGCATTCCGTAATTGAGAAGAAGTTCTTTAAATGTCGTGCTGTTTTTGTCAGAATTTTGTAAATCAATGTTAAAGTCGCCACAGACTATAATTCTAGATTTTTTGTTTTGGAGATTTGTTAATGTTTTATTTAAGTTATCAAAGAAAATATTCACATCAGAATTTGGAGTTCTATAGATGCAAAGTACAATTATTTTTAACATTTTAATTTCAATACCACATATTTCAAAGTGTTTATCAATGGCAAATTCACTTACGATATTTAGATGAGTGCTGTCATATCCATTCCTACACAATATGCATGTGCCTCCACGCCGTTGATCTTGACGAGCATATATTGAGGCAAGGTAGAAATTTTTTATATTCAAAAATTTTTCCTCAGTTTTTTTTATAAAGTGTTCACTTAAACATATAATAATAATATTTTCATTAACATCATACTGAAGGTCATGTAGTACTACCTCTAAATCTTGCATTTTATTTAAGACTCCGGCAATATTTTGGTGAAAAACTGCATACCTATCACACTTAGCCTCGAAAAAAATCGGTTTCAGCTGTCATTTCCGTTTGTGACATTTTCTTAACTGATGGGAAGTAATACGGTATTGTACCTTTTTTTGGATTTAAAGGACTACTAGGTCGCGGAAGAGAACCGCGAATTGAAGAACGCATTTTATGAGATTCACCTTTCTGTTTAACTATGTTGCTTGTTAATTTGCGGTTGTTGTATGACAGGAAGTCATTATTGTAATGAATAACATTAATTTCATGTATTATCTGTTTAGCGATGTCCTGCGTATTGTCTATTGCCAAATAAGTACAGTTATTGAAATTTTGAGTAACAAGTCTTAATTGTTGATTGAGCTTAAGTTCATTGAGATATCTATTAAAGAGTACATTAACTACAAATATATTACAATTGTTAAGAGAGTTTAACGCTATAGACATTGCTGACATAAACTCAATTGGATTTGAGTCATTACTCCCTGTCATAATAACTACGTTATCATTTTGTGTCAATGTTTTCGCTAAGCTACTACAGTCCTTTAACACATATTTTGTTTTAGCACCCGGTTTCCGTATAGATTGTACTTGAACATCTTGACATTTATGCAGGTTGTGTTTGTTATTTAGTAGTCTCTGTGCAACTCCTCTACCTTGATTGTCCGAAAGTAGAATTATTTTTCCTGTGTTTCTAGTGGTTTTAGTAACCTTGCTGCATCTCAGTTTATCCGTCAATATTGTGTCTCCATTTTTTCCATTTTTACATTGAAGTTTCTCATTTTCTAAATTATTGATGTCAATTTGCTGACTGAAATCATTCTTATGTATTATTTGAGTGCTTTCCTGAGAACATTTAGGGGTATCAAAGTCTAGTTTTCTTGGAGGGATGTGAGAAGTCGCCTTTGTCAGTTCTCTCTTTTTTCTTTTTGAAGTGGTCGACGTTGACAAATGTTTACTAGTGCTTAAACCTGTACATAATTTTTTGAGATGCTCATTTTTCTTAATTTCATGTTGTAATTTCTGTTGCAGGGAAACATTATTTAAATTTAGCGTCTCAATTTCAGAGTGAGCACTCATTAATTCTTCCTTCAACTGTACGATCAGATTTTGCAGTTCCACAACCTCGTCACTCTTAATATGAGTGGACAAATCCATCATGCTCTTTACACTTAAACTTGGCGAAGACGTATCCAGAGATTCAATCGACAAGCTGGACTGAGATCGTACAATACGTCGGTTTCTTTGGGTGATATTAATATTGTCGTTATTATCCATCATATTATTAGCCCGTGATGTATTATGATAAGGCAGCTGACTTTAGCCCAAAGAATACAGTTAACTCCGCGGGTTACTTTGGCCCGAAGGTGAAATGTCCGTACCTGGAACGCGCCCTGTAGTCGTGCGGTTATGTTGGTATTATTGACATTTATCACTTTTTCTCTGTTTTGAATGACAAAGTAACGTATTTGATGGTCTGCAAAGTTTATTTTATATTAGATCCGAATGTTTTTAGACACTGTATTATGCGTGAGTGGTTTATTTACGGTGAAGTTTTGTGAAACACTAGTTATTTGGTGATTATCCACTGTTTTAATGTTAATGATCGTTATTATGAAGCCACTTCACTTAGTTACACTATTTGTGTGAAAGTTTATAACTTTTAAAAGACTTATTTGTTTTAGTCACAAATGATATCACTGAACTACTGGGTACTACAAAACATATTAACATTATTTTTACACACTATTTATTAAGTTCTTGATACATAAAATTATTTATAAATACAGAGTTATTGTTTAGATCTCAAGTGACAGTTGACGTTTTTTTTTTTAAAAATGACTGCTTGTTTAAATTAAAACGAAGCTTATAACTGACATACTTATATGCTACTTTTTACTTATTACGATACTCCTTATTAGTTGCCAACCCATTATATATGGTAGCCACTCTTATTATTTTTGAAACCTGCATTCGTATTACTTAGATGCTGCATTAAATACAAGCCTAAGAAAAATATCGAGAGGGAACCTGCATAACCTGAGAGTTCTGCACAATGCACTCGAAAGACGTAAAATCTGCTAACCAGCACTAAGCCAATATGTCTGTGTGCTATGTGTGCAGCGGGCTATGGTCCGACCCTTTTCGTTATCTGAAACCAGAAGTGTGACAGATTATAAATCAAGCCGGATTATGATGATGGCATTTACTATAAGCAGATATTTTTGACTGCCATTGAAAGATCTGGGCTGTAATGATTATGATAAAATGTTACGTGTATCTATGCTTTTTGAGTAGGTTTTGACTCGATTTGACAAAATTTTTGTTTTTACAGTGCAACTACTGCCTGTTCGCCGGTATCAAATGGCATAAATTGTTATACCATTTGGTTCCAGCGCGGCAATCGGAAAGTGGCGAGAAAGAAATCACCACAAGACTTATTGAGGGGCAATTTTTACCATTTTAGTTAAAACTGCACCATTTTCAACCTGTAACCAAAGTTAAAACTGACATAACAGGGCAAACATAGTTTTTCCTTTAAGATGTCTTTCGCAACACATTATTTGCGCAACGCAACCCATTTAATACGCGCAAGTCAGCCACCCTTTATTATACGCGTTCAAAAGCGCCGTTCATTTGACAGTAGAGACACAATTACATCTGCATATCTATCGCATGGAGTAAATGACTAGCATAGACAGAAGAACATTGTTCGTACGTTCACACAGGGATTCAATTACGATGCACTCGGCAGCGGCGCTCGGCAGTGAGACATAAGCAAGTGTGAACTCTTAGTAAGGTTAACTTTTCCACACCGCACATAAATGCGGTCGCAGAACAAATGTAATGGCCTTAAATACTTGTACGAAGTTTCATTACTTGCTGTACGGACTTTGAATTTATTGTTCTGAAAAACTACGAAGTATTGCATATAAGAAGCATGCATGATGCATTTAAAAAACGAGAGTAGCAATTGGACTATCTGTTAGAGTAAGTAGTAATTTTCAAATTATCAGCTATTTGATGGCCATAGATAATTTTGTAGGAATGTAATACTCATTGTGCACTTAATTGAATGCTTGAATAGATTCAACGATAGGATATTTTGGAAACTTTATGGGTATTTTATTATGGGTAAAATGATTGATTTTAATTTAGTTCTTTTATAATGCGATCCGTATACCTAGTAAGTTATTAAATACATAGGTTTTCATTTTATTATTCAACTGACTATTTCATAAACAAATATAGGTACATTATAATTGCATTAAAACTAACTAAACTAAGTGGCTATTTACACATAAATTAAAACAATATTTTCTTAAATAACTAACAAATAAAAGGAAATACATAAAAAAATAAGTAAAAGCAGAATTTAAAGGGCGTCATGGAAATCCTCCTCATCGCCATCAATTGGAAGCGTGCCCAGAATGCTGGCAGCATTGCCACGTTGTATGGCAATGCTGATCTTTTGTGCCAAATACAGGCCAGCCTTCTGGTCACGCGAGGCGTCAACAAGTCTCTTTGAAAGATCTCTAAAAAGAGATCTCGCACTTGGACCCCATGGTCCCAACGTTTTAACTCCAAACGGCTCAAATACATAATCCCCTACTAGATTTATGTATTTGCGCCTTTTGAGAGTCTCCGCTGAAGCAGCAGCAGCGCCCGCACAACCCGCTGTGCTAGGAAAATGAGATGGCGCAATGGTATCGACACATGTTGCGTCCCACACCAAAGGCCTACCCAGCTTCCATGGCAGTAAAGACATACCGTCTGGTCTCTTACCATCGTCGCGTGCCAAGCCCTGAGGTTCAAGTTGGGCTGGAACGCCAGCGGTGACAAGAGCCCGACGAAGTATGTCATTGAGGTTGGCGTGTCGTGAAATACGACCTGCGCTACTGCTACATGACAGACCATGGTGACCAAGGCTGTCGACAGCCTCTCCACAGTGACAGCGATGTGGAGAAACACATGGCGCACCTAAACGAAGGCAAGAAGCAATGCGGAAGGTCGTATCGTCCAACATGGTACCTATGTTGGACGATGGCAGTGCCTGAAGCCAAAGCCCTGACTCCCACTCTCCCACAGCCAGCAAACGAGCACGCTCTGCAGCATTGGATGACGTACTTAAGAGATTTTCTCGTACCACGCTGCAAAGCGGCCCGTCCCACTGCCTCTGAGAAGATGGAATTCGGGGTAACTCGGTACTTGGACAAGCCATTCTCCATGCATTCATGGCATCGGTCTTACACGGCACCTCAGAATTGACCAGTGTGGGTGCTAAAATTTTCCTGGTCAATTCTTCAGTGCTGTGGACCGAGGACAGGAATGCTGGTAAGCCTACCTCAGTAATTTTGCGAACGCCAAGGCCGCCCAGGCGTACAGTACGCCTGTAGCCACACTCGGTCGTTCAGGGCCAGATTTAGAATTTTGCTTAAAGTAATTTGTATAAGTTTGTCAATTTGAGCGAGTGCAGATGGGTTTTTCCAAAAAGGGGTAGATCGAAGAGCGTGTGTAAATTTAGGGACAAAAAGACAATACTTGATAATAGTAAAAGCCGAATGCATATTAATTTTGAGTAACCTGTCTGAAATATCACTAAAATTTTGAATTTTTTCTTGTATAAATGAATCGAAACCTTCGTCTAATATTGGGGACCCAAGGAGGGGAAGAGCACTTTTTTCAACGTGAGTAATATTGGGAGCAAGATGTTGAAATTTTGAAAGTATATCGGATTTGTCTAAGTTATCGTTAATGAAAATTTCACATTTATTGGGATTTAGTTCTAGGCCAATGGATAAAAATTTCGACTTTAGAAGTGCCAGGTCTTGATAAACTGAGTCTACGTCACCTGCAAGGGTCCCGTCATCCAGGTACCAGATGTTAAATTTTGAATTTAGCTCTTTGATAATTGGGTGAATGGCCAAGCTAAAGAGTAGATGTCCAAGCGGATCGCCTTGTTGACAGCCAACGGCGGATTCCAAAACATTTTCCTTATATATCAATTTTGAAGGGTGCCTGTAGCACTGCCAAAGAAAACTGAAAATTTCGGGTGTTTCTAATTTAGCTTGTGTCAGCAAGGTGTCCCCATTAACCGAGTTAAAGACATTCTTTAAGTCTACCTTCAGGATAACCTCACCCTTATTACAGCCAAGGTATGTTGACAGGGCATGTATGGCAGCCTCGCAGCCCACTCTGGAACCAAATCCCAGCTGTTGTGGCTGAAATTTACAAGAAATGGAGGTGTTATAATGGCGGCAGCAAATCTTGGCTGCCATACGCCTGAACGTACACCCAACGGCAATGGGACGAATGCCACCGTCTCGCTTCCTCAAGGCGCACATATTTGCGCCATACAAAATATCGACGATGGCATCGTTCACATTGCCGGAGAGCATAAGATTTATTAAAGCCGTTAGCTCCTTCAAAAGCGCGTCGCCGGCCGACACGGCGCTTGCACACACAAGATTCTTTAAATGCTGTGGTGTTAAGCCGTCAAGGCCACCAGCAGACCCGCTTAGGAAGGAGCAAACGGCTGCAACCACGTCCTTGGCTGTAATACTGAGGCAATCTGAAACAGAGTCAGGTGGGTCAGGAAAGGAAAGATTATCCCCTAGCGCTGGATGCTTGCTCTGGAGACTCGCGAGTGTGTCTGCAGAGCAAGGCGCCACGACATCGCTGCTAAATAGGAGTCTGGACGCTCCCCTGATGTCACCTTCCCTTAGTTTGGTTTCTACGTGGTGGTAGATAGTACTGTTACGGTATGGTTTGGGTGTATAGTCCAGTAATTTTGATGCCGAAACATTGCAGTTTTCTTTTATTTTGGTTGTTAGTGTTTTTTTTATAGCCGATCATCTTGTGCGAATACATAGGTTACGTGCGATTTATACATATTGTATTTTTATTCTTTGCATAAATATCTTTCCATTTCGTAACGAGATATTTGCTTATAATGCTTAGGAATTGAGCACAGTTTCACGACACAGGTACATGATGACTCGTAATGATAACCATCTCGACTCTATCAATCGCACCACATGACAAACTTTAGATCCGCTTCACGTCCATACATTGGAAGACCGGATTCAAAAATGTTATTCATATTTTCTTTAGAACAAAATTCAGTAATATTTCCAGTACTTGTAACAGTGATTGATTCACACTAATAAAATCGAAGAATTATTAATTCAAGAGTTCTTATTTAGCTTATACAATATATTGAAATCAAATAAAGCTCAAGTGAATAATGGCATGCAATTATAACAGAGCCACGTTAATACGGAGCTCTTTTATCTGGATTCCAGAAAATCCGGACAACCGCGCTTGAGCTAGCTGTGATATTTTTATTCAGCGTAAACATAATTAACCAATAACAAAATATTGAGCTACTGTAAAAGTAACTACATAATGTGTATCTACATAATTATTATATATATTAATATATAATAACATATTGAATATCATAATTATATTTGTGGTTTTTACCCATTTTTTATAATTGTGTTTGAATCTATTTCTGCGGGTGACTCAAGACCGGTCTTTGTGAAGAGCCTATGTGCGGTAGTAGACGTCTACCGACTAATATGATGAACCATTTCTGTCCGATCCCGTAACAATTTCGGAAAATGCTTTCTTACTGCACCCCTAAAGTCCCCGAGCAACATAATCAAAATTTTAGCTTCCTGCGCACAATTGTTATATTTGTATGTATTCTATTAGTCAGTCAGCAACGAAAGATAAACATTAAATTATGTTAACGGTATAAGTAGCTATTTTTGCCTAACTACTTTAGCCGAGGTTTTCATAAACTTGCATTGGCAAAGATTCGAAACGACGACAACTCTTTCCTTACAACAAGTTCGTAGAGAGTAAAGGTTATTATTAAAGAACAATGCCCACTTCCCATACATTTCAAAACCTGATAGTGAAAGTATTTGTATAGTTATACTTTATTGTCATGTAATCATTTTTACGATTTCAACGCTACGTAGCCCAAAAAATATACATTAATGTTACTTTTTAGGTTAGGATTGTTCGTTACCATGTTACGATGTACCTACCAAAACTAATTATGAACGGTCGAAATTTCATCTAAAATACTAAGGCTAGAACTAACCTTAAAACTATAATTCTTTTCATGTTGTGATTTTGGGCAAGAATAAACTTATTCTTTCTTTTCTATTCCACTTAAAATAAATTATGATGGTTAATGAATCTCAAGTAAAATCCTTAGTAGCGTTAGTGCCTCACGATATCCACGAGCCGAATGCTTTATAAAATCATTAGTGCCATAAGTACATCATAAAGTATTGCTCATAAATTCATCATCATAATCATCAGCCTGCCATACTCCCTTGCACGATATAGTCCTATTTAATGGCACGCCACTGAACTGTATTATGTAATTTAGATAATTTGTTTCACATTAATGTAATACATTAATTCTGTAATTAAATAGCAGAGCGTGTGAGGTACGTAAATCATACATCATACACGAAGGTAAAGGTATGTAAGTGTATCGAATTATAAAGCTGCACATCGATCAGACATGAGCGACTCACACACACACTCAGCTGGCTGATATATGAGGTCATCATCCACCAATGGTATCACGATCGAGCTGTTTAAGGAAAAGTGATAGTTTTGGTGCATAGATGGATATTTTCTCCGCTCATCGCACTACGACCTCGCACATCTTCTTTGTATGCGCAGCCTAATATACTGTAACACAATTCAAACGATTATTCACACATACAGCGTCCATGACTTTAATAAAATTGTTGTTTATTGTTAGGTATGTTGATGGCACTATTATATAGGTAGGCTACAATTTAGTCACTCAATTATCTATATTAATATAATAAAGAGTAAAGATTTGTTTTTTTGTATGTTTATAACGAATAAACTAAAAAAGAACCGAATTAAAAAATTATTTCACCTTTGTAATGCGGCGTTATCCCTGAGTGACATAGGCTATATTTATTTCTAGAAAATATTAGATAGTTATTTAAAGTAAGTGTCCACCCGTGCGAAGCCGGGACGGACCGCTAGTCAGGGTAATAAAGTAGTTAATATTGAATAGCTGGAGCAATGTAGTTTACAGCTAACAGTCAGAAAACTTTTTGTAGGTACTCCATACTATTCTCAGAAAACACAGCAGTCTACAATATGATGCAAGTTATGCTGGGGATCGTCGGTTCTACAAAGTTTGTCCTACATATAAAACCAACACAGCAACTGCCCAACGTCATTATCACATCCTAGGCATTTTTTTGTATAACAAAATAAATAAATTTTGTGAAATATATCATCTTCCCAGATATACCTGCAAAGCCACTGTTTGCAAATGGCTTCATACTCAAAATTATGAAGAAACAGAAGAATTATTAAAGATCTCAATTTTATGATTTGCCTACCAATTTTAAAAAACGCAGAACATATTCAAAGTCTACACACATTCGCACAAACCCACACAACACACACGCACACACATACACACACACAAACACAAAATATGCTAAGTCTGTGAAAAGTAACCATAGAATTTCAGTTACCTCACTTACAGCAAACTACTTAGAAATTTAACATTTTATTCTAATTCTGTGTTCTCATTAGAAGCAATGTAACTGCTTGTAAATAATTATGTGTAATCTGATACCCACAACACAAGTTAAATCTTACCGTGGGTACCAGAGCCGCAAATACTGCTTACTTTGCTATATTCTCTTACATTAATAGTATTATTTATGTTGTTTTACCTACCTGTAAGTGGTTAATGTACAATTTTCTTGAAATTAAATAAAATTATTATTAAAATTATTATTATTTATAGTTTGATCAGTTGATGTGATAGTTAACGCGGTATGTCAGTAAAACTACTTATCAATACATTTTATCCCGATTTCACTGTATATGTATACACGTATTAAAATGCTGTCCCCTTTCTTACCTGTTTGTCTATATGAATGATATAAACACAAGAACTACCGAACGGATGTCTGTACAGTTTTCATCAATAGATAGTGATGCCTGAGGATGGTTTAGGTGTAACATCACCCGCGGTGCAACCGCAAGCGAACTCTAGCATTACTATACATGACTGTGGCAAATGTTAATTACTGCTTGAACCGTGTCTCGGCAAACACATTAATCAGCCGGTCTCGGTTCTTTGATAGTCGTTACTAAGGAGTTAGTACCCTTGAATATAATACACTGACACTAGTCTAAATTAAACCTAGCTACTTCGCTCCGTCCACAACGTAATATTCTATCATGTCTGGTTAGATTAAAAACGTTACCTGCGCTAAGCTTGCATCCGCGATAACACTAGGACGAGGATTATTATTATAAATGTATCATGAACAAATGGAATATTAAATTAATTTAGAACGAAAGTTACACGATGTTACCTGGCAATAATTCAACTGGATTATCAGATAGTGGTAAATGAAGCCCTAAGCGTGGTAATTGATTTCGCTTCCAAAATAACAAATATTGTTATTATGTTATGTCGATTACTAAATAAATCTTGACAATTTTTGACTTTACAATAAGGTAACAAGTTAGTTATTTTGTGTTTGTACTTCAGTTAAATCATACCCACAAGTTTTGTCCAATAACCCGTAAGCAAATAACCCGTTTTTAATTATCCTAACCTTTCATTTTGCTTCTAGTTTGTTGCTGGTCTTGAATATATTTACTGCTTCCTGTGGTTGAATAGTCAATCTACCTATATAAAGTGATGGTTATCGTAACTAATTCACAGATATGGCTAAAGTTTATATGCACGTGTAGGTGCGTAATGCATGTATGATTGTAGGCTTGTATGTAATGTATGTACAACTGTACATGTGTGTGTAGAGGCGGCTGCACCCGCCGTGTAAGTTAGGTAAATGACAGTCGAGAGTGAACACGTTCGTAATACTTTCATTTTTGTCAAAAAGGGTACTATTCAGTGCTAGATTATATTGAAGATAAAAATGCTTGGGATTAATTTGCTCGGTCCCACAGGCTACTTATCTTTGATTAGTGTTAAGTTTCATGTGAGTTTGAGTTAATGTGTCTATATTATGCTAGTTGGTACTTTTATATTATAATTAAAAAAGCCTTATTAATTGACAACAACATTATAGACACACCAGCTCATATACCTATGAAAAATTCAATGTAGTTACTAAGTTTTTAAATTGTGTATTTTAAACATTTAAAATTAAAATAATCGGATCATATTTTTAGTACTTGCTGTTTATTAAAACATCGTGCTGTCAGTCAGTCAGTTCAGTGATCCCGGTTGGCTTGGTAATATTATAGTCTAATATTGTCAGCACCCAGACGTTATAACAATTTTAATGCTTGCCGTACCGTAGCCAAGCTTGCTACGCACTAGGTTTAGTGGGCTACGCCGTAGCATTCGAGAACTACAGCATCATGTCACATCGACTATTCAATTACCAATTTACTATATGCTTTCTCACCACTACAGAGCTACATGTGGAAATAAGTAGTTTACACTACGCAAACAACTAGCAAGGCCTAAAATATCCATCTTCATACGACATCTTCTTACTAAATTCTCAAATCAATTCACAGAAGTGGTATACAAAACTCCTTCCTAATAAAATACATACATCCAATGCGCGCCAGAAATTTTATTTCATGCAATGGATACTGCGAAGTTAAAGCTGTAGCATTCTCGTGGATGCATTTCACAACGTTTGGATCGTATTCATTGAATGGGAGCTTCTCCTTCTGAGGTTAATATAAGACTGGTGAATTTAGACTTACGTATAAAAGTCTGAGTGCAGGTTTAAGCCATTACTCACACGGCTAGACAGTGTTATCGGCTTAACGTGTGTTCATAGGACTTCTATTTGAGTGGCAATGAATATTTTTCAAAATTTTTATCCCGTATCGATTGGTGTATTCATTATTCACATTATACCATCCAGGCAAACAGATAAGACATAATATCCTAGCTGCCCTTTTGTATTTAACAACATTTAATATTAACTTAATAAAATTGTATCATAGATCACTGTAACCAGTATGGTTACTCAGACATTGAATTCTAAGCGTAAATCATAATAAAGCACCAAGGGGACCACACAAGTCCATTACAGACCATTACATTACATAACATGGACGTTAAAGCATTATTTTCAGCTGGCGGGTATAAACACCATATTATATACAAAAAAAAACAGAAAACGAGGTCAGAAACTAGGTACATTTATACGTAGATAGTAATACTTTGTGTGTTCTGTCTGCTCGTCCGTAAAAGCCCCACGATAAAAAAAAAAAAAAAATTAACTAACTCTAACTAACAAGGCCAAATTTAATATGTTTATATTACTATAAATAAACAAAATATCCCGATAAGCGGCAATAGGCTCGCCACCTATTACGTGGGATCAAAACACTGGCGAAAAGTGGGCGTTTAATATGCCTCTGCCTACCCCTTCGGGGAAATAGGCGTGAGTCTATGTATGTATGTATGTATGTATATTACTATAATACAATCTATCACGAAAATTGTCTACCTGTCATACAGTACACCAAACAGCGATCCTCATAAAATGCGGTACGAGGCAGTATTAAAAGCATGCATAATAGAATAAAGCCGATGATGGTAATGATCTGCCGGCCTGGAAGCTGGTAATTCATTTACTCAGGCCCGGGGCTAAGGAAAACATAGCAATGCTCTTGACTTGACTTATGTAAAATGTAAAATCTACATCAAACGATATCTTCATGTAAGTACAAGTACAACGTAAATATAGAATTCATGTTCCATTAAAAAAATGAAATGATGTCTGAAAAGCGTTACATTCTGATTGATTTATTTTTCTTTATACCAAATGTGAAATAGAACGACCAATCAGCATCTCTTTTGCCGACTAGCTACAGTATATAAAAGGTTAGGATAATTTCCGATAAGAGACGCAAAGTAAAACGCTTTAAATCCGAAACCATTTCAGGCTTGAACTAAAAACTAAAACGTTCAAACCTGCTCCGCTAAGTCACGGCAATTCTATAGCTACTGAATAAAACTCAACGTCTACAGCCAAGAATTTGTCTACTCGCTTATGTACGAGAGTGGATGAATAATTCATGGTTTTTTGATAACTGGGGAGTGAAAGCACCGAAAACGGGCACGAAAGTCAACCTTGTATATGCGCAGGTGTACGAGGGAACTGCTGACGATCTCGCTTCAAAAACATCGTATTTCCATTGAATTGAGAACTTAAGGCCAGCTTGCTTTTGTAACTTATTAGCATTACTACTATTGTACTTATTTGCTAAGATTATACTAAGACTGATATTGTAAAGAGAAAATATTGTTTGGTTTACTATGGAATTTGAAACTATTCGATTTACCTTTATTGGTACGTTAATAAGACTAACTTACAGTATCATAGGCTTCTTTTTATATTCGTCGAATTTGATTTGGACGAAGCTGCGTTGTAAAAAGTGGGCAGCTTTTCCTTATTTTACTCGCGACAGAGTGTCATAGAGAACGATTGTAATTACAATTTATTATTGGCATGAATTAATATGAACATAAAAACACCACTGAAATTAAACTCGTCACAAAAAGAGTCGACACATCAATCAGAATAACCAGCAAATATCAATAACAGGCAAAAACAAGCAACCCTGTGGCGAAACATGACCACTTTATCCATTTCTCTGTTAATGCAATCAATACGCCATATTAGCGAAACATATCACGTATGGCCGTTTACTCTTCCGTGACGTATTTACGTCTTATTTTGTGCGAAACAAGTCTTTGTAGTTCTAGCAATGCACGGCTTGACTTGAATACAGGTGGGTCTTTAGAAGGTACAACTTTTATGGCCGCAAGTTACTCGCTGATTTTGTGGGCGGTTTAGATTGGTTATGTGCGGGAATTGTTTTATTACAATACAATTTGCGAATATAACACGCCTTATTACTTCAATTATAATTTTGTGACATCATATTTTATAACTGTAAGGTGTGGCACAGACGCTAAAACTATTTTATTATCCAACCTTTAGCAGTCCACTTTTGGATATCGGCCTCTCCTAATTGTGTCACGATAATACTCTGAATCAATATTGTGTTATATTTTGGACTTGACTACTTCACTATATCATTTCGAAGATTCTACTCATGTAAACATGGGCGCTAACGATTGCTTTTCCTACAAATTAGACCAAATTGACACATCTAATATTCATTTTGAATATTTACTGATAAGTAGCTTACACCGTTCATAAATAATTTTCTGTGTAATAATTACTCCTCTCTGTATTTATATTCGCCAGTAATTGGAGCCGGGTTCGTCAATTTGCATCATGGTGTTCCAAACAGGGTCAATTAAAACTCCCTTTGATTTTAGTATGCAAACCTTTTGCTGACGTCATATAGGATAATTTTTAATCAAATGAGAACGTTAAAACATCATTTTCGCGTTAAAACCTTTACATGCACATTATTAACGTTACTTAGCATGTTGATATGCATTTATTATGTATACACACACGAAATCTTAACTCGGTTGGCGTAAGGCTGGTGACAGACTATCAGTTAATACTGTTGGCCGTCATAATTATTAAGGTAGCGTGGTTTTACCTGGACGCTTACAGAAGCTTTCTGTATTTCGGAACAATGGTATAAATTCAAAAGCTTTGACAAATAACTTTTGTTCTTTGACTCTATCCATTTTATCCCTGAATTATGCTAATTAGTAACAACTATTGTTATAGCACAGATGAGGTAGTTGCTTTAATGGCCACATTGCCATTCAGCGCCGCGCAATGTGTTACGGGTCTAATGCTCACAAAGTATAATAAATTTGTATAATGCAAAAAATGTTCGATAATAATCGGTTTGTCACGCGCGATTCAAAAATATTTCCTAGCTCGAGAGCAGTCCATTTAATTATTTATATCATAGATATCAAACGCCCAGAATGCTTGGTCAGTCCTTCATTCCAAAGGCGTAATGTGTAACAGAGTAACCATCACAGCTGATTTTAAATCACAGTATTTACTGACAGTCCATCCTCCGCCTAAGAGGTTTGTACGTAGGGACGAACATAACATCCACCTTACCATAATTCCCTTTCATTCCGTAAACCCGACACGTGTTCTGTATTATTAAAAACTTGTTCGTCACGGTGCAAAACTAATTGTTTGTTTGTGTCGAAATTACATTTGTAACGCGTGACGGAGTGCCGGTGACATGTCGGTATGAAAGCTACTTATGTTTATGCAAATTTGTCACGGCTTTTTGTGAGGCTCTGATTCTGTCTGTTGAATTTTTGTACGTTTTATGGGTTATGTATTAGTCAAGGGAAGATTGATATGCGGCTTTTATGAACCTGTATACATAAAATTCTTGCGTCACTGACTGACTGACTGACAGACAACACACAGCCATAACTGGGTTTAAGTTAAAATTTGACATGTGTGTTCCTTGGAAATTTTACAGGTGCACTAAGAAAGGATTTTCTAAAATGCCCACAGGATCGGGCAGATTAAAATTATAGTGCGGGAGTAGTTGTGGGTGTCAGATTCAGGAAAGCTCCCTAGTGTAGAGACAGTTTTGATAAATAAAAGAGACAACTATCAAATATGACTTCCATTAATTCAGTTTGCTACAAGGATCTTTAGAAAACCTAGTGATGCTATATTATTTTACATTTAGAGCCCAGTTCGCAAAGCAAATGCATATAACCAAGAGAAAGAACGGGCAATAAAACTCTTGGCCATTCTTTTCAATAGTCATAATTCACACATAATAGTACAGCCAAGTTATATCAATATAAATTGGCTGTACTACTATTGCGGTACTATATTGTGGGTAGTTTTATATTACAAGAAAAGTCTGTCTTACAACAACACAATAATCATTATTTAGTATCAACACAATTATATAATAAATAGTAGTATATAATAAATCTCATTGATACAACTTGATCATTACATCATTCTATCCTATATATATATATATTTAATATCTCCTGAACCTGACAGGGCCACTAAACCGATATCGGTCAAAAAGTGTTACGTAGTGTGTATTTGTGTCCAACAAAGCGCACTATTGTCCGCCGTAAATCTAGCGTTGCTAGCTCCCGGAACATTGACGCTCTCTTATAGATCGAACTCAAACTGGTAACTTTGATACTTTTTGATTTTATGAAAAACAATGCATCAAGTTGATGCAAAAGAGAAAAGCTTATAACCCCAAAATATGAGTAATGATTTAAATAAAAACTGTAAAGGCGATTACCATTATTTACGTTAACGAGTAAGTGTAAGTGGCTAAAATTTACGTAAATTATCGAATAACAAAATTTGATTCATATTTCTTTTTATTACATCATTCAATATTAGATAGGTACCCCGAATATAAACTTATTTTAAATTAAGTGTTGTGATGGACAAAACTAAATGACGACGAGGAAAATTAAGACCTTTTTACAAAACAAATATAACGCCAGACTTAATGGCAGAAGGAGACGTCTTAAAGAGATTTTTCAAATAAGCTTCTTAGTTATTTCGATGGGCTATTTGTTTTAACGAATCATAAAGTGTGTCTACGCAAAAATGTAGCATTAGTATATATATCGTAACTTCTACACTAAACTTGACTAGAAATGAAACTAAACACTAAACTATAATTAGTACCGACCTATTAATTGTATGATAAGACCCATTATGTTCGCGAAACGTCGGCGTATGTTAGAAAAATATTAAAATAGAATGCCCTAGATAATGGTGATTAACGAATGTAATATTACCTAATAACGTAACATTACGTAATCCTTAACGATACTAAGGCTGGTGTATTTTTACGACGTAAAATGTGCGAGCGAACATTCTTACCTACCCGCCAACCACGTCACGATATAATATCCAATTATTTCTTAAAAATAGAACCATTTTCCTACCTAATGCATTCTACTTAACATACTTTTAAAGTCTTATGACAAAGTAAATATACCATCATATAGCGAATCTTCTTAAAATGAAGAAAAAGTAATCGGAAAACACTCATTTAAAAGTTGTAGTAGTTGAATCTAATAAGAAATTTTTATATTTTCTTTTACCAAGTTAAATAGCTTTCACTGGACTTGGCGGGATCAGGAATCTAATTCGTGCCAGTCCACAAGACTAGTTAAAATCTTTGATATTTGTGTTTGTACTTACCTTCCTTATATGGTAGGTATACTGATGACTACGGTTTCGATACTTAGGGAGGAAAAAGTGTGATTGGCTTTGACTATTGCAGAATATTATTTCTGCAAAGCTTAGAACAATGATTGCTGTACAAATATAAGTCTAACGGCTGACAAAATATTTTAAATTGACTCTAAGTTTCAAGAATTCTATATCGAGGACATCTTACAACCTACTAGTTGTTAGAAAAATCTTAATGCCTTCTTGGCGATATTCTGATAGCTAATTAATTCTTTTTCTCCAAAGCTTTTTCCAATTATCTTGGATCAGCTTACCTAGTGTCTTTTCCAATCATACATATATTTCTTTTGCGCATGTTTTGTCTATATCGTTCTCTTTCACATCTTTCTGGACTGTTGCCAACCAGTTTGTGGGAGATCTTACGCAGCGTAGTGTCGCCGTGGGAAGTTCATAGCTATATGTACTATGTGATATTAAGGACAACAGAGTATATGGCTAAACCATTGCAAATTCTTTTACCTCATCGATATTAGAAGTGACATTGTAACTCTTCAACCTCTGACTGCACGCATGGGGTTTAAGCGAGCGCCTCGTTGTTTAGCAGTGCGCTGATTGTTATGGGTTCGATCCTCACACGAAACAAACTTTGTATGATCCTCAATTTGTTACTTTGTGTCCGTCGATTAGATTTTTTTAAAGTCCCCCGCGTCCCAAGATTGTCTTTTTTGACATATAAAAAATCTGTAGTGTATGTGTCTAGTATATTGTTCACGATATCTAACTGCTTATTTCGGAATAAATGAATGTCCCAAAAGGACACTTTCAAGCCAGTACCTACTTATGTGATTTATACATAAAAACTACCGGAAAATATCACACCAAAGTTCATTCATTCATGGTATGCGGCTATTGGTTTAACCGGTAGTAAAACCTTGCTGATTTCAGCATGAATGGGCCGGCTTGACCGGGGAAGTAGGTACTACCCTCTCACAGAAAATCGACGTAAAGTAACAGTACCTAAACTGTTGCGATTCGTTCGGTGAGTGGGAGTCTCACTCCAAGCTCATCCTATCCCTTTTCCCAGCCCCAAGGGGCGGCAACGCACTTTTATTTTATTTATTTTATTTTTATTTTTAACTTCCTGCAAAATACATTGCACAAGGCGGACTTAATGCCTATAGGCATTTTCTCCCAGTCAACCTTTGGGTGATGCAGAGATGGTCATGGCAGGTGTGTACATACGCAAAAAGAGTAAAATAAAATAGAATACACGGTATAATACATACTATAAATACATACAAGATCCATACATACGCATAAATATATACATAAATGTATACATATATAAATACATACATATGTATATATACATAAATACATATAAATATATAAATGTATACATAAAAATAAATATTTAAATAGATAGACTACTAACGGTAGATAAAGTACTACTGAGAAGCTTCCAACAATTCACTATAAAACAGCTGGCGGACTCTAAATTTGAACGTGGCACGATTAGTTGACATCCTAATTTCGGGAGGGAGTGCATTCCACAGGAGGATGGATTGGATATTAAAAGAAGAATGTACTAGACTAGAAGTGTGAGATGGACAGAGAAGAAGAAGGTTATTAGTAGATCGCAAGTTCTTGTCATGATTGGAACAGAGATATTGAAAGTAAGGTACCAGATATGACGGACTATTAGGAGAGTGGAGAAAGGAGTATAAAGTCGACAAGGTACGCAAATTTCGTCGCTGCCGAATCGGCAACCATTTCAATTCCTTGCGAAATTTAGAAATATGATCAAACTTGCGCAGATTAAAAACGAACCGAATGCAATAATTGAGAAGTCGGTCAAGTTTGTTGAGCAGATCTGCATTCAGGTCGAGATAACATACGTCACCATAGTCAATTATAGGGAAGATTAAAGTTTGCACAAGCATTGCTTTGGTTTTTGATGGAAGAAAATTCTTGAGTCGATACAGTGAGCGCAGAGCCCCAATTATTTTCTGGCTGACAACTGAAACCTGAGTCCGCCAGTCAAGGATGCTATCTATGTGCAAACCAAGATTTTTAACAGATGTCGAAAATGGTATAACGCACCTGTCAAAAATTACAGGCGACAAACTTGTGAAATCAACTCTAGTGATCATACGCGGGCTTCCCACCACGATGGCCTGGCATTTCGTTGGATTAACACAGAGGCCAAATCTGTCAGACCACATCCGTATCGCATGCAAGTCTCTGTTAATTTTAGCAATTGCATCTGACAAGTTGTCCACCCTTGCCTGAGCGTAAAGCTGCAAATCGTCAGCATACAGATGATACGCACACTGAAGTTCATGAGTAATGAGATTAATGAATAGTGAGAATAGAAGAGGAGAGAGAATTCCGCCTTGTGGAACCCCAGCGTCCAGATCGCACCAATTTGACGATGTCTCATCAATGCGAACTGATTGCTGGCGACCACGAAGATATGATGAGAACCAATCCCGAGCCTCAGATGAAATATTAAGGTGGGAGAGGATGGCCAAAAGTACGTCGTGGCTGACGGTATTAAAGGCGTTTGAGAAGTCCACCAAAACTAACACAGTTACTTCGGCTTTCTCCACGCCCGCCCTAATATCGCCAGTCACCTTCAGAAGAGTGGAAACAGTACTGTGACCAGGCCGGAATCCGGATTGGAATGGACTAAGGATATTATTGGATAGGATGAATCTGGATAACTGCTTGTGTACGCAAGCCTCTAGGATTTTGGATAGGAATGGGAGAATGGAAATGGGCCGATAATGATTAGGCATGGTGGGATTGGAGATTTTAGGAAGAGGCCGAACGTAGGCTTTTCGCCAGACGGCAGGATATTGACCAGAGGAGAGGGAAAAGTTAATTATATGAGAGATAGCAGGAAGGAGTTGGTCAAGAACAGTGGTGATCATGCGACGACTGATATTATCGTAGCCCACTGCCCTTGACTTGATGGAAAGGATCGACTTTTTAATTTCATCTGAAGTGACAGGAGAAAAATTAAAAAGATCTATATTAGGTGGAGGCAGCCCCGCAATGAAGTCAATCGTTTGACGCATGGTTAGCCGATCCAAAGTATTCGAGGTAATGAAATGGGTGTTGATATCGTCTAATCCAATGGTCCCCGGTAGACTGCATTGCCTCGATCTGCCAATCCCCAAAGTCCCCAGAAATCGCCAGATATCACCTGGAGATCCACAGTCAATGTTGCTTATGATGTGTCGGCGTTTGGCATTGCGTATCATCTGGTTGCAGCGATTCCTTGCAGCCTTATAATGGGCCCAGCTATCATCGGAACGGTTCCTTTTGTATGCTCTGAATGCACGATCACGTCTCCTCATCGCAATTAGAACCAACCTAGTCATCCATGGCGCTGGTGAACGTTTTAACCTTACCTTCCTAATAGGGGCATGATCGTCGTAAAGCTGCTTAACAGCCGCATTAAAAAAGTCAAGCTTCTGATCTATAGTGACTGCCGCCATCATAGGATCCCAGTACACTAGTAGCACTTGTGACTCCTGTAGTGTTGCTTGTGTCCAAGGGCGGTAATTGCTTACCATCAGGCGATCCATCTGCTTGTTTGCCGCCTACAATTATATAAAAAAAAAGATAGAGGAGGTCGTACATTCTTTTTTACCTTAATTTAGGAGTTTGACCTCATAGTGCGTGTGAATTACGCTTGCTCTGCTATGGAGATAAGCAGAGAGTATGGAATTTTGTTTGATAAGCTAGATAATTAAAAGGATTGTTAGGTTAGTTTAATAATTATTCGATTTGTCTGATTTGGTCTTGACGAGTCATCATCCTCTTAGCGTTATCCCAGTTTCAATCTGGGGTCCGCTTACTAGTCTAACCGGATTTGGCTGAATGTAAGCTTGGTCTTGACGGAGTTTAATGAAATAAAAAAATGTTGGTCTGTATTTTCCAAATTGAAATCTGTTCTGCCTATTTATATAATAAGTTCGTCAAAATATATATTTGGTAAAGGTTTCCATCCTCGGCTAAGCTTACTTAGACATGTAAAAGTACATAAAATGGACTTATTAGTAGTAATACGTAGTATTTAAACACAATATATTATTAATTGATTTCTATAGGCAGCTGATTTATAAAAAATATACTAGTTAGTGTACTTTGAGATAACTTTTAAATTCAACACAAAGACAAATGTCTCCTCAATCTGTCATGACCACGGTAAAGAAATCGAAACGTCGGCCCGTAATAAAAAATATAGTTTCTAGATCATTCGGTTTAAATGTAATATCACTATTGAATCCATAATTAATAAATAAATAAATATTGAATCCGTAATCCGTAAATGTATTTCGATTTCAACAAATATATTGTTATAGGCACATTTTAATAAAAGAGTAAGTATTTAACGATTCAATAGATTTTCAGTCAGCCGAAAAAAATAAACTTATTGATTTTTTATTTGCGTCATACGCTTGTAATCCAATATTTAGTCGGTACACACGCGCAAAGTGTTTGACTACGGGCGGAAAGCTCATATAGAGCAGAGTTGGCTTTTATCCACAATTTTTATCCCTAAGCCGATGTTAGAAATATTTATTCACATGTAGGAAAGCCGAAAAAATATTTACATGTTTCATTTACCTAGCAAGGCTATTATTATATTACATAAAAAAACAAAGACGTATTCGATAAAAGGTGACGGCATTGTTAATAAAACATTAATTATTTAATACATACACATGCAATATGTATCGCGAGAGAATTCCAAAATATTCAGTTAAAGGACGAAAAGAACACCCAGGCTCAATGAGTGGTTTACATAAAGTATTTTCTTACGTATGGATCGAACCAACATTACTTGGAGCGGCACTTTATGTTGAAGCAACCCTCAAATAACGACGCCATCTGCACTGGCAAGCCGAGTTTATAAAGCCATATTGGAATTCTGCTAGGTCTGCACAAACATAAGCATTTATTTTTCATGGTTTGGTAGTATAAGAAATATTCTAACCATATTCTGATGATATATAAAGTATAGAACTGGATTTCGAAAAAATAAATTGTCTCTATATGTATTTTGTTGCGGAAGATTTTGTAACAAAACCTTTTCGGCCCGTACTTTCATCGCCCACATCTATGTTTACATTAATTAATATCTTATTAATTTCAATAGCAAAAACGGTTCTCTTTTACAAATTGTAAATATGTAAATATATATGTTGGAAAGTAAAACAATACGTAGCACTACTTTCTGTTCTGTGACATAACTCTAAAGCCGATTCGGAGCGGCGCACATCAAGACAACGTAAGAAGATTGCCTTGTGTACTGTTTTAATGTTAAAGATACTGCGAACTACACAATATGTTACCCTAAGTTTGTATCACGTAATAGACTCAACAATAAACACTGGTTACATTATTCTAGGTTGAAAAAAATACGCCACAGTCGCAAAACCGGCCTTTTTTGTCACAGAGATATCTTTATCTCATGCTGATTTATGAAAATAATACGCTCTACAGTCTTGTATTTGAAACCTAAGTCATAAGTACTGATCTTGTTTCGATTGAACTGGGATCATTTACAGGCAGAATTACAAGTCTCTCGATGCGTGTTACTGCGATGAATGGTTTCAATACGCACAGAATATTTGCATGTAACAGATGACATCGTTCTACCAGTGTCCACGGTCGTTTACAACTGACATTATGAAGCAATATCATCGTAGTATCAGGCTATACGTCTCGTTGTTGATAACTGGACGCTCAATATAAAAGAACTCGCTCGCAGTATGTCGTATTTTGTTCGACTGGCACAATATCCGTTGAGCGATGTTTGAGGTCCGCCGTCTTATTCGTCCGGTCCACGTACCGTTTAATTATGGAATTGCGGAGACATTTTGCTACTTGCAATTTACTTTGTAGGTAGACGGTTTTACACGAATCTATTATTAATTTATTGTCTCTATTTGTCGACTGAGAAAGTTTTTGTGGCAATGCTGCCTCAAACAAGTGTTTTTAATATAATTTAGCAAATGTATTAGGTGAAGAGTATGGCACAATGTTGTCATGACGTGGTTATGTCAATGTATCTGTTACAGCACTACTTCATAACGCATGTTAAATGTGTAATGGCGCTAAGATATAACGGAATTAACATACGCTGCCTATAAGCTTTGTGAGTGGATTCTGAAGTAATAGTTTATTTTTTAATGAGAGACCTTCTATGTCATCAACCGATACTGAAGTGTGGTTTGCCGTGTTCGAATGTTCTGCTATAGATTACCTTAGATAACTTTCCAAAGTTCATGATAATAATATAGCCCAGTAATTATGTTTCTTTTTAAAACTGATTCAACACCTAAGATTTGTCCCGGTTGCGATCCACGGCCTTCCCCTTAAAGCCCGCTTTTTTTAAAATCTGATTGTCCCAGTAAAAATGATTTTTGTATGACAGTAGAATATATAATAATTCAACTTAAAACAAAATTTGTAAGTATCATAAACTAGAGGATGCCTGTAGCTACGCCAGTGCTTAAATTTTTGTTTAGCCATTCTGCCCGTTCCCGTGGAAATTTCGGGAAATCCCTTCTTAGTGCACGTTTACACTCTCTACGGAACATATATGCCAAATTTCAGGTTCTTGAGCCCAGTCGTTCCGGCCGTGCATTGTCTGTCAATCAGTTAGTATCGCAAGAAATGTATATATGTCACCGAAAAATAATAAGAACCGTAAATTTACAAATTGTTGAGGATAAAATAAAACTAACAGTCTAAGCAGTGGTGTCCCGATAACCTAATCCATGCAGTCAATTTTAGAATCGACCTATCGACAGACAGATAAATTGCTCAAATATATGTCAATCTAAAATTTAATTGACCCGATATAGTTCGTGTCACCATATTTCAAATAGTTTGCTGCTGAAAAGAAATATGTTTAACCTAACAGTGACAAAATTATTGTTAGAAACCACGAGTTTCAGTGACAATAACGATTTTTCATCTGTTTATAGAGACGTTTGTACATCCGCATAGGTCATCTTCTGACCTACGCATTAATAATACAAGGTGTATGGCCATCTGCATCTAATATGACTATTCTGAATTTCAATTTGGAGTCAACTGGCTCTTTGATCTAATGGCTAGTGACTGCTAAGCCTGAGATCGGGAGTTGGATGCCTGCCAGGAGCAGGTGATGAGCACGCTTTTTTATATGTGTATGCGTGAAATTTATGTACGCATTTTAAAAATAAAAAGTTTTTTAACAGTTAACTGGTTGCCATAGTTCAAGTCTGCTTAGTTTGCGAACAGATGTCCGCTTAAGAGTTGTCTAAAGACTTCTATACATCTGACTACTCCCACGTAGTCATTAATATACACATACTTTATAGCTTCAACACGCAATATCTTTAGTAATTTGCACACTGACCCTAACCTCTATCTTTATAGACCAATCCAATATAGCTTGGTCGGTTATTCTGATATTCACAATACAATTCACAATCCTTTAAGTCACCGACGCGACGTGGAAAACAATGTTTGGTGCCTAAATACCTATTGTCATAAACTGAGCCGACTGTTCGCTAAACCGTAAAATTTAAGTCGATTTGAATTAATGATCGTAGCATTATTTAACGTAGCTTGTAAGTTTGTTGCTCGTAGCGCATAGAATGTATGTGCTAGAATAATTTAGTGTTTGACACACTATGTAGTGAATATACAGACTCTACTTGAAATCTAAAACAGGTAAAACCTGGGTCCTTTAAGCGGGGCGTCTCTCAAGCATCTCTCAAGGCCGTCAAAGTGAGGGCCGTCATGTCACATTGCTTAACCAGCAATTGGGGATGGTGGCCTTCCCAATAGGACCCTCACTGTCAGCTTACCATCAGGCAGCGTGAAGTCAATTTGACAGGTTTCTTTTAATAAAAATAAATAAAAGGTTATATCCTATAATATATTAGATAACTGATAAGTTCGTCATGGTAAGGTAATGATAGCCCAGTGTCGAAACCAGTGAGAGAGAGAACGGAGTGTAATGTAGAGGCCCTAGAGTTCATTGCCCACGGCGCTCACAAATAAACTGTGCTAAACTGAAGAAAAACACCGTGAGTTAATCTGCGTGTCTTAACGTCCTTCATAACGTTCTCGAAAAACATGATTGTGACACCTGCCAACCCGCACCGGGCCAGTGTGATGAATTATCAATTGGCTAGCTCACAGATTACTAAATAAACTACGTCTAATGCTCAGTACTGACACACGGTTTTACTCGATAGGTTTACTCGAAAACGAGTAAAAATCAACGTGTGGACTGCAAAACTCACACCTCGATGCCATCAAATACACTGTAATTTTACTCTAAGCGAGCCTTCGAGTCTGACTCGATCGAGTAAATCTGTATGTGAGCTGTCTGTATCTTAAGCTCCGTAGTCACATTGTGAGTACGGAGCTTAAGACATCTGCATAATAAGAATAGGCCCGTGCCCGGCAGTGCAACAGTATATAGGGCTAGTTACGATGAAAAGCTAACACATCAATTTCTGCATATATTTAGAACTGATAACAAATAAATTAGTGACAATACGACACGCGATAATGTAATGACATCACATTGTGCCGAGCAGATTGCGCGTCCACCGCGCCTCAACAACCTCGCTAGCTGACAACTGAATAATATTATTTAATGACAACCATGCGACCTGTTGCCAACGTGTGAATTCATTTGAAAATGTGGATTTGGATTTATGATGTTTTGATTTCCATACATAGATAACGTGGTGACCATCTGTATGTACGCTAAAGCCTATTGATATAGGCGAGATATACATAGATATAAATAACTGCAAGGTTGGCGTAGTGGTTTAAGCGGCCACCACACCGCTTGTCATTGCGCTGAGTGTTGTGGGTTCGATCCCCACACGAGGCAACACTTTGTGTGATTCATAAATTGTTATCTTGAGTCTGGGTGTTCATTGTGTCCGTTAGTTGTATGTTTGTAAAAGTACCCCCCTACAAAGGATTTAGTTTAGATTTAGATCCTAGTGCGGGAGCTGTCTATTAAAAAAAAAAGATATGAATCTGTAGTTGAAGCGTGTAAACGATATTAAGGCTGCTTGCGTACGGAGTAGTGAGAGGTTTGTGCATAAGCAACGTTTCTATACATTTAAAGTTACTCAACGAGCTACGGCAATACCTATGCTCGGAGTTTCTCTGGAAGACTGAATTCGGAATGCAGTGATCCGTCAGAGAACCAGACTGATCGACATAGATAGATAGATAGTAACTATTTATTGTACACCAGAAAAAAACTAGAATACATGGATCTAATGAAGAACTTAAGTCTAGAGGTACAAGGGCGGTCTTATCGCAAAATGCGATTTCTTCCAGACAACCAAGAATCATTGTATTCCAACAATGATTTAGTGACTGAGAGAGCGGGTAAATTATGGTGTACTTTATGGAACAGTGTATTCATAGGAGCTCAGCAAGACTAATAACAATACTATTTACTTACATACTAATATTACTAAATACATAAATATATACATTATAAAATATATAAATGGATACCATTAATAGATTCAATATCAGTGCAAGTTTAAAAAAGGAGTCAAGGAATATCTGCCAAGTAGTGATTGGTGACGAGTTTCTTAAATACTGTTAAGGACTGAGCCTGTCGGATTGTCTCAGGCAACAAATTCCACAATCGTACATCCTGTACAGTAAAAGATTTGTCGTAGAAAACCGTAGTGTGTGAAGGAACTTTAAATCTAAGATTCTCCGATGATCTTAAGTACTTCGTATGTGTGTCGTGAAGGTATTCAAAGCGTATTTTGAGATATAAGGGAAATGAAGGATTGTATAAAATATTATAGAGAAGACCGAGAATGTGAGTATTCCGTCGAATACGGATAGGCAGCCACTTGAGCTTCATGCGAATTTCAGAGATATGATCAGATTTGCGTAACCCGTATATGAATCTTAAACAGAAATTTTGGAGTCGCTCATGTTTATCAAGCTGATCATTGTTGAGATCGAGATAGCTGGCATCAGCATAGTCAAGAATGGGAAGAAGAATAGATTGCACAATTTTAGTGGCAGTCGGAAGGAAATTACGCAGTCTTCTCAATGATGCTACGGCAGCAAAAAGACGTCGACTGATGTACCTATTGTAGCTGGATGGTCCAAGAAAATTTTGTGTCTATGTACGAGTATATCCCCAGATTCTTAACATCTTTACTGAAAGGTACAGAAACACCTGCAAAACACACCTGGGGAAGCATTGACCAGTTAATTCTAGATATAAGTCTAGAGCTGCCGATAATTATAACATGTGTTTTAAGGGGATTAACCTTAAGACCATACGTTTTAGTCCATTCAGATATAGCAACTAGACCCTTATTAACACTGGCGATGCATAACGACAAATTTTCAAGCTTCGCTTGAGTGTAGATTTGCAAATTATCTGCATAGAGGTGGTAGGAACTTGAAATAGAATTAGATATTGAATTGATAAAGATTGAGAAGAGCAGAGGAGTAAGAACACTGCTCTGAGGTACACCCGCAGTATTGTCACACCAGGACGAATAAGTTTCATCCAGATGGACACGCTGCTGGCGGTCAAACAGGTAACTACGAAACCAGTCAATCACTGATTAAGATATGCTAAGAGAGTTTATAATGGCAAGGAGAACATCGAAGTCAACGGTGTTGAAAGCATTGCTGAAATCCAACAAACAGAGAATTGTGAGCTTGCTGTGACATCGCACAGAATGTTAGCAAGGTGGAAAGGAACCGGGCTAGCCACATTTGTCGAAGAACCCACCATCATGGGAGTAGTTGTGTCCTAGAATTGAAACTGCACTAAGGCAAATTAGCATAGGATAGTTAGATGTGGAGATGATATGCGCCAAGTGGCTAGACACAAAGATTCAAAAATCGAGCTCAGTGGCGTCCCATAGAACAGAAGTAACTTAGGAGTGGATAACGGCAAGATGACGATGAAAAGTTTCTTTACGGCAAGGATGATAAAACTGAAAGGAGATTAGGTCTAATTTTTTCTGCTACAGACTTAGATAATTCTGTAACAATAATATTGCATGTATTTAAAGGACAGTCACTCTATTTCAGTATTCCACGTATAGTTCATGAGCTGCATTTCCCAGAAGCCCGTGGAAGCTGACTACGGTGTATCGGCAATTTCTAAACTGGGCTAAAACTAGATAATTTCTAATAGAAAACTTAATAACACTTTGGCCGGGAATTGAGTTAGAGCTTACACAATAAGCCGCCTCGTCCACGTACTTACGTATTTCTAAATTGATAGAAACGTATGAAATAGTAGGTATTTTATGTAATATTGCTTTTATGAGTCGGTTGCTATTTTATACAAGGTATTTTTTGTATAGAACAAGCTTTCGAGTTACCCCTGAGATGTTTCCACTAGGAATATTGAGAAAAAACTTGTCATAATCATCATCCTATCGTTATCCGGGTCCGACCCAGCATTTTTGTCTCAGAGCCTGCGGTCCACTTACTGTTCTGACCAGATTAGACAGAATACTTATTAGATTTTGCACGGAGTGACCTACCTTCTGACCATACAACTATGTTGGCTACTTCAACTTTTAACCTGATCAGAAAAAGAACCTTTGAAACTCGTAGCACGAGGCTACAAAAGTCGCTACAGATCTTTTTCAAATATAGCCCTTAAATAAACTCAAATATATAAAATAACTAAAATCGCTGGACTAAAAAGACAACAATATGGGCAGGTCCACTAGGACAGAGAAAAAGAGGAAGACCAAACGCACGCTGGGCAGACGACATCATAAAGGTAGCAGGCACTCAATGGCCGCGAGCGGCAGAGAATAGAGAGCACTGGTCATCTCTGGAGGATGCCTTTACCTTTCATTGAGAGGGTTCTTGCTAATGAATGAATTGAGTCAATATACATATATTAATATTTTTATTTTAAATCATTATTATATTTTAAATCATTATAAAATTTAAAATCATTATTTATATTTTAAATCATTATTTATATTTGACATCATTATTTATATTTTAACATTTTTATTTTATTTTAATAATACAATAATAATTAATTGAATTCGTGAATAATTTTGCATGCATATTGTAATTTTAGTGAAACTTTAAGTCGAATGCAAGAAATAAAAGGCTTTTTATTTTTATTTTATTTATTATATAAAATAATAACATTATAACATATTGATATTCTGCATATCCCAAAGAACGTGTATTTTTAAACCAAAATGCCAATCGTAGTTGTTCGAAAGCCCCGAAAACTGGACCAACGAATTCCGTAAAATGTCGTAGCATTGATTGATAGGTGATTCTCTTGTTTTCCCAACAAGAAAAATTTAATGCGTTTGCAATGAACGCAGCCATGAATATCATTGAACTGAAATCAGAAAAACAAATAAATGGAGATGACAGTCGCTTTAAAAAACATTTTTTACAAATTGTTTTGTTCGCTGAATGTAAATACATACATTGTATGAATTTCTGATAATACATTTAATTGTTTTAAGTTGATTGGCTCTGTGCAACGAACTGACTGTACCGTTTGCGAATAACAAATTCTGAGAATAGACGAACTATATTGTTTACTTTGATGGAACTATTGGAAGAGGTCGTTGACCCGTTGCGTAACCGAAAACATTGTGCAAATACCTCCTTTGTGGCTCTAGCCAGTTCAGTGACCGTAGAAAAGCTCTAGTTTTGATATAAATGAAATCAAAGGAAACTTACACTGTATAAGATTATGTTTGTCTAGCTTTTGTCCGTAGCTTCTCCTAAAGAAAAAAAAGAAAGCCTTAAGAAAAGGTCCATACCCCTAACCCCTATTTCACTCCCTTAGAGTGGAATAATAAAAAAATCCTTCCTTAGTTCTCCGCTTTATTCACTACGGAATTTACATGCCAAATTACAGCTTCTTGAGTATAATAGGCTGTGCCTGGTCTATCAGTCAGTAACGCAGAATTTATATATAGATTAATAAAAATCTCTATACCTAACTATCAATAAGACGAGGAATTAAATGGCCATCGTAGCTTTCAGGTGTCAGCAACATCTAGTACATCAATCAAGCTCAAGTGAACCTTTTAGAAATCGTTAACCTTATTTAGGAAAATCGCATTTTCTGTTAGTTCCGTAGGTGATAGGTATAAGTGTTAGTCACACACTAATGTATTTAGACTCAGTAATTTAAGTTCTTTAATGATTAATAAGAACCAGTAAGTACAGTCAAGCCCTCTACAGAAGACTGACGTAATATTAAGAAAGTATCGACTTTATTTCGTGTCTTAAATGGCGCCAAGAAATATTCTGCTGCCCCTCCAATTTTCTGTTAGCATATATTATATAACAAAATTAACTCTTCATCATATAACAAACACTTATCTACACCACTTTATTCTAATTTCGTGTTTAAAATTCAATAATCTTAACCAAAACTTTTGTTCATTTAACCTCCATTACTAGAAAACAAACAATTTTAGGTACCTATTAAGATTCGAGGCTTAAAGATATCTAAAATAACAATCTGTCAAGTTATTTAAATGTCTTGAATCTCAAGACTAGATCTAGAGACAAGGCAACTTAAGTCTTATCCAGACGTTTTATTCCTCAAGGCTCTAGAAATACAAGGCTCTACTTCAACTTCTAAATAATGAATTTGAACATCTACATCTATAACCATCTGATGGTTGTTATGATTATTGTTTAATGTTTCTCAGAATTCAAGGAGTCCTAGTTTTGAGTTGAAGATGAATTGATTTAAGATTGTTTCCTTGTCTGCGATACGAATGTTTGTAGAGTACATTTTGTTTCTGGGCAGACTCAGTGCTTAAACACAAGTCCAAGTGCTTTGATGAATTATGTAATTTCTGCTATTTCATCTTCAGTGCTCTACACCAGCGATCGTAAAACTCGTAAGACACCAAGAAAAATTACTTGTTTCCCCTCTTCACCTCCTCACCCTGCTTCGTTATTTTCGATCAAACTTTAAAATTTGTCCCACGTGGCATTTCTGGCAGCATAAACAAACATTGATAAATGTTCGGCAATAATATACACAGGTACACGGAGCACCCAATGGTGCGGAAAAAACACCGCACTCACACCCTCTCGTTTATAAATTTGTGCAACAGAGATTCGCCAACTGTGCTACGATGCACTGGCCGCAAGCTATAATCAATTCTGCTCGGAGAACATTAATTTTGAGTGTGGATGGCACACTAAAACTCAAATATTTAGTTAGCGCAAGCTGAAATATCAAACCACAATTTGAACGCACAGACACCTATGAAAAACGGACGTACTTATATTTTTATTTTGATATTCTTCCACAACAACAGGGTGCAAATGTATTTCAATATTTGAAAGGTTGCTCGCTGCCCCGAGATCAACATCCAATAGCTAATAATTCTGGAACTCAGTTAATAATATTTCGAATAAACCCGGTGCGCCAGTTCAAAAGAATTGGGACGGAATTAATGTGAAATAAATTTCGTTTCTAAACAAAAGTTTGAAGATTTTCGTCTGAAGTACGGATTGAGTGAGGAAAAACCGGGGTTGTGAGGGTGTATTGATTATTTCGTGGTATCTGCCAATATTGCGGTTGTGGTTGCGTTCGGCTACTCGCTACTCGCTTCAAATTGTTAGCGTAATTAATCCATCCAGCTAAGGTGCTTGCGGTTATAACTCCGCTTGAACTACCGTTTAGATATTGTTAACATGTGAGCGAGCTTTAACTGGTTTAGGGTTCATCCTGTTTTTACTTATGCGTATAAATGTTTAATGTGCTTTTGATTACAAGTTATGTAAACGCAATAATTATACATAATTATACCAATGAAATAGTATGAATAAACTGCAGTCGTGATCCAGTGGATAGCATATGCATGTAAATAGTGTCACTAAGGTTTTCCGAATCCTCAACGCGGAGTCTGGCAATGTATCCGGTAACGGCAATAGGCTCGCCCCCTATTAGGAGGTCGTAGGGACCTCCTAATAGGGGGCGAGCCTATTGCCGAACACAAATATAACTTATTCTATACAAAGCAAATTTTAAAATATCACGGAGTGGCACACTGTGTTTGTAAATGTAAAGTTACCATGAAACACCGTTTTAATCTGCCATCAACAGCAAAACAACAGCAATCAATAAAATTAAATCTAAACGACAAATCGCTAACCCATTATTTTCTTGCGACTAATTATTGTCCCATCAGCCTCTTTAATCTTTCCTTGAAAAACAGAGAAAAATAAACTAAATTAGGCAAAGTATGAATGTAAGAAGATAAGATTTGACTTTTCTTTAATCAATCAACAATCATAAAACATTTATGTAAAATCATCAGAATAAAAGTCCCGTAGAAGCATTTTAGACAAGATTAAGCAATCAGTTTACTCTTTTAATTAATAAAACACTTTGTTTATGCAACCTTACGGCGACTTTGATAAATTACCGAGAATTAAAAGAGATTCGGCTTTCCTATCGCCTTTTTTTCATCTAAAATGTCTGCCGTTTGATTATATCTGATTTTGTTTCACGGTTGTGTTGCCTGATATTAATGAGCCTCCCAAAATTTTGAACCGGGTGCCAGAAAAATGGTTGCCTATAATAAATTATTTCGTCACACACTGACTTACAGATAACGCACAGCCATACTATGAGGAGTAAGAAGCTGAAATGCGGCATATCCGTTCCTTGGGCACCGTAGTGATGCATTATGAAGGAATTGCCTGAAATGCCTGCAGAATCGAGTATCCTCTAGTAAAATTGCGTAATGGCATGAAAATATTACATAATGCCCTTTTTACATAATTTGATCACATTCTAGCGAAGAAATTACAGTAATACACACCTGAACCTCCATCATACGAAATTTATGGTCCATGAAAATAGCCCACCGAAAATAATGATCGGAAATCACACCCATGGTTTAAATAACACCAAGTTTTAAATAAAAGCAAAATAAATAAAAGTAATAACAGCTACTATTATCACTTACTTTTGTGCCGTTGGATTTCGAGAAAATATTTAATTTCCTTCGATTTTTGTAAAATATTTTCTATTGTACGACTTGTATAAGAGCACATAAACAACACGTGTTTCAGAATTATGTTATGGTAGCATAGTTAGTTCGAGCTTGAATGAGTTTCGAGCAATCGAGCATATTATAGCATTCGAGTGCCTGTTAGCGTAATTAGAAAATTATCTACACTTAATGCTACATGCGTGCGTGCGTAGCCATGTGCTACAAATTCATTTAATTTTGCCCGTTATTCTTCGTCTTTACTCAAGTAACTAATCAAACAGTTTATTTTAAATTATCTTTCGGGATCACGTACCTTTGTTTGGAGTGAACATGGCGCTTGCAACAGTGCCAAAATATCGGTTACTCCAAACAAAGGTACGTGGTATATATCCCGAAAGACAACCTAAAATAAGTTTAAATGATCACGAAAGTTTATATTCCTATAATCAAACAGTAATGAAATTATTTTAAAAATATTACTGCTTCATTTTAGCATGTAGCCTCATAAAGAAAACGAAAGTATTTTTCAAAGTTTATCGATCAAAAAGTGCTCTAAATTTTCATGCAATTCAAAGGGTTTGTTACTGTACTTACCCTGTAAAGATTTAAATGGTTTGTTATGTTAGGATTGCTTTGTTAAACATCGATGAGCGTGCAATAGTACCTACGCAGTGACAGGTTGGCGAGCCGTAGCAATAAAACAGCCTTTTCTTTAGTAAGCTTTTACGAGTTCCGCAAGACAATATCGTCTGTTTTTATTTTACTTGGAATAGATGTCGCATACGAAACAATGTACCTACGTATTCCGATCGTAGATAATATATTTCTGACGCAATATTATTCTAAACGTACTCGGGTCGAAGTAGGTAAAGTTGAATATACAGCTACAAGCTTGCGGACAGTGCCTGTCTGCCTACGTTTTAACTTATAAACATGTCAGCTTTCGCCCACTTTTGTGATAAAATATATCGTACATAATTATGTGTCAATCCTAGTAGCTAATAAAGTATATGCGTGCCAAATACTTATACGATACATGTTTATTTCATAACGTGACACACACATCAGTTTTCAACAAATCCCTACATCTGTTATTTTTGTATATTAATTTTGTAGAAATGCACTAATTTTGAAAGGGATTTTTATATGAGTTTATGTTTATAATAATTGCGTAAAATTCCTCTACTATTAAGTAGAGGAATTTTGTATTGTGGTTTGCTTTCGAACCATTTCCTAAAATACGCGTTAATAGCTACTTCAACGCTGGACAAACCTACAAACCATCTAGCAGCAAGCATAAACAACCGTACAGATAAATTACAGAATCTCTAATTAACATCAAACTGAATGTTCTTGATTTTTTACCTCGATAAATGGAGCGAAAGCGAACGGCCGGGTATTAACACTGAATGTGTCAACACGCGCACTCATTTTACAATCGAATGCTCCCGCGGTAAGAGCAAAACGAATGAATGCTCTTTAACCCGACTCCACGGAGCTTCTACGATGTGTGTCAGCTAAAGGGTGGAGAAAACATCATCGGGTTGAATTAGCAGAGCACCGTTGCTCTTTGGGCATCAATGAACTTAGTTCTGAATATCTACGTCCAAAGAGTGAGATGTAGTGACAAACAGTTATTTGCCGACAAATTCAATTAGAACTTAGAGGACCTGTGTAATACCAATTAAGGTATTAAAGCTATTGTCCTGACAAAACTACAAAGCCTAGGAGACATAAGATGATCCAAAATAATATGCGAGATTTATTAAATTTGGACACGACGCCATCTTGAGGGTGCTTGAAAATCTTGATATAAAATAACGTAACTGTAAATAAAACTGTGGCTCTTTTGGAATTGGTTGCGATGACTGGTATTCTACTATCCTCTCAGAATATCATCGTCATCATATCATCAACCTAGCGGAATCCCAGTTAGATCCAAGATTTACACGACTCTGAGCACAATGCCGTTCTCACAGATTATCATCGGTAGGTTATAGAAGTCCTGCTGAAAAACATAGTGATTCTGTAAGTTTTTGAAGTTCCTTTCTTGAACTACAATAAGGTTTACTCTTAAAACCACTTGAACAACATAGGTCCAATTGGTATAAGCAAGAAATAAGGTAACTATTGTTATCTAATGTGACCAATATTGAAGTATTGTAAAGAAAACACACTGAAAGCTTTCGGTATATTAGTACTTTCTACAATATTCCGTCTATAATAAGTCTGGCATTTTCGTAAAAACTGTTTTCTATTCTTTCCATTCTACGAAATAAATTTCACAATGGTACCGATAAAATAGGCACTCAATGAGAATATCAATTTATATTCAGACAAAGACATTTCTATTCAAATTTTTGACTGGCCTGTTCGTCTAATAGTTAGTGAAGCAAACTCCTAAACCGGCTCTCCCAATCAGTACAAATATGTGTTAAATCATTACGACTATTTAATATATCTGGGTGTACGTTATCTTTAATCTTACCAGACAAGAGACGTCTACCGCTGGACATAGCCCTCCTCCAAGATTTTCCACAAAGACCAATCTTGAACCGCCTGCATCCAAACGTTTCCTGCGCTCTTAACCAGATCACACCTATTATTTATCTTTAATATTTATTTATTATGTTATTTATTCATGATCACACAAATAACAAAACTGGAATATTACAAAACCACTTCACATAATACTGAATAGATGGCCTCTGTGAACTCGTTCAATGAACAACATAAAATTGCAATTTTATTGGACACTATATTGAGCACACGTAGCGTTCGAGTGAGTAGCGCGAGATGCAATAAGTTGGTGCGCGCTCGTGGCACCTCCAGCAGCTGCGAGCGCCGCCGTCGACCCGCGTACTCAGCAGATACACAAAACCAAATCATCTGTAAGATGGCCTGGTTGTGTAATATATATCTATGTATTTAAGAATATAAACTTGAGCAAGCCTATACGTCATCTAGTAACCGTAGAACAGGCTCCGCCTATTTTGGGTTTAAATGACCGTCAGTGACTTTGTTTTTGCGGTTGTCCACTATTTATGAAAAAATACATTTTCTGACTGACATACCATCGCAGAGCCTAAAGCCGAAGCTAGAGACATGAGACTTGGATAATGGGTTCCTTTTCTTTAGTAAGGAATATGTTTTACTAAAACATCACAAACGGATACAAAACGTGGTAGCAGCTAGCCCTGTGAAGCCAAATAAATTCAAACGCGTGGACCAGTTTACAATCAAACCCAATAACTGGGATGGTGAGATTGTAATCGTTCTCGTATGTTCAAAGTTCAATAGCGAGTCTTATCCGATTAAGAGGGTTGGAAGCAACGATCATAGTGCGCGTAGGTACGTGAAATTCCACCGCACAATACCACACAGGCGCTAGCCAATTTAACTCAATTGTATTTGTTTACAGTTTACATTTGATTGCTTTTATCAAAGTGCTTTTGCTTACAATGAAGCTTACCTTTGAATTTTAACCACTTCATCTGAAAACGTTATTAGCTTATTAGGAATAAACTTTAGCTTGACTTTGTCTATGGTTTGTGTAACCTGTGCCGAAACGCCGAGACAAATCGAAGACGACTTAGGGCCAGTTTCGTCGCCTTCTGATAAAATAAGATCCTGTTAAATTAATTTGTCAGATACGTAGGTAACAATGAAAATTTAGTTTAAATTATGAATTCAACTGGATGATGAGACCAATCCAGAAGTGGTGAAACCGAGGCCAGATATCCGATTTATGCTTAAATATTAGATTATTAGGTTTCTTTTGAAGTACAATAAAATAGGTGTGAATAAGTTGTTACATTGAAATATATTGCGTACATGACCCAGTAGATACTACAATAGAATTACGCATGACTTCACGACACAATTCCTTCTATATCTACTTATAAAAACAGTACATTAAAGCAATTACAACGTTATCAGGTAGCTGAAAGGTCACAGCGGTGGCCAACATAAATTTAAAAGGAGAACAAAACCAGATCTTCGTAATTCCCTCTAACACCTAAGCGTTTTTCGATCGCACATTATACGGGGATATTCGCTGATAAATGAACGTGTAGGATTTAATCGTAGGACGATTAAATCCTACACATTGTTCGACATCGACCTTAAAAACACTCGAAAATGTTGCCACAGTAAAAATTTATCAATTATAATAATATACTGCCTCTGTGGTCCAGTGGATACCGTATGCGTCTGCTGATTCCGGGTTCGATTCCTAGATGCAAAAGTGTTACTGAGTTTTTCCGAATTCTCAGTAGCAGCACAGAATCTGGCAATGTGCCCGGTAACGACGATAGGCTCGCCCTTTATAACATACAACCTAAAATTCATAACATGGCGAAATCTGGGTGTAGTATCACACCTTTGCCTACATCTTCAGGGATACAGGTACGATCACATAAATAAAAATAAAATATAGAGTGAACGCCAAGCGCACGCCGGGCGCCCGCTCTAAGAACGCGCACGCCCAATGTAAGATCGATATAAGTCTACACAAACATATTAGCATGCACATTTGTAATGAGATTAAAGTAGTGCAGCGTATAATTCGTGAGTTAAATATCCATTTTCACGGAGCCGCCCAGGATTCACACTCGGTACACACTACTAGTTAATTATAGTTGCGGATCCATTCCTCGTGTCTTCACAACTACTTGAATACTACTTACCTAGCATATGCCTGTGACTTTCAGTCGCGTAGTTCTTCTGCAATGCCTCGCGGTAAGCCTAAATACATATTTCATTCTGCTGAGCTCTATTTTCAAGATGTGAATTTTGTAGTTAGTAATCCATAATTATGTTTATATTACTTTTTTTCAGAACAGCTTGGCAAAAGGGCTAGTACCTACACGTATATCTACTTCAGCTATTCAATGATATGCGCCACAGTCAACTAATGATTTATAGAAGTTAGACTCCTCCAAATGTCGGAGAGCTCGTAACGCCGTCGGTGTCGGTCGTCATGCAGATCTATCATAGTTGGCACGACGAGTCAGTTCGCAATCTATATCCTAACACTGGTCTATACTAGCACTGGACTAAGTAGTTATAGGTACTTAATAATTGTATATACAATTGAGTACCTATAACTACTTAGTTTCACCTTGCAGGGTGCAGGGTTGCGGAGGTAACATAGCAGTCGTTCTGTGGAAAATACCAAAATCCTGTTAAATCTAGTAAGACTAAAAAGCCGTTTGATTCAAAGCCAACCCTGGCTGCAAGTCTTGGCTGCAACCGGGGTAAAGACAAAGTTAAAAGAAAAAAGTACAGTTTCTAAGCTTGTTTTATGTAAGGTTTTGTTATACTTCAATATTTAGAGAAGGAAGATGATTACCTTCACGTTCTTGTCTGAGAAGTATTGTACTCACATGGCATCATATAAAATATTCTGCAGCAACACAGATAGCATTAAACATGCTGCATATTATTTAAGTCGTGTGTTGCCACTTGATACTTTATGCCGTTAATTATTCAAACATTCGCAAGCCCGTGCTTAGATAATGCACATTTCGACATACAGTTTGGGTAGATTGGATTAATATATCAAGTGTGGACACATTACACAGGCACCGCGGCGAAAGGGTACACGATACCATAAATGATGTCATTTATCAACTCCTACATGTGGTATCGCACGAATGACACCGACGTATGTATTATTCGTATACGCGGATAGGGCTTTGTTTGAAAAAAATATGTAGAAAAATTGAACTAGGTGCTATTAGCAGCGACATTTCATGTGTGACAATGAATGAGTGCGCAGTTACTGGTATCGCCCAAGCTCGTAATTCTGAAAAACAAATTAGTGTTGCAAACTTGAAAAATGACCGCGCGCCGCGTTTGTCGGATGTGGCACAATGTGATACAGAATGCCGTACATCCTGACTAATTTACCAATTACGTAACCGTATTAGAAACTACTTTACTTAGGTACCTATCTGCTTAAACACTAAAACAGTGCCATGTACAGTATCAACTTCTTTGAGTAGAAGATTTCTTTGAAGGATTTCGTATCTTCTTATTGAAAACATAACTCTTGTGTGGTCCAAAGCTATTTGGTTACAAGTGGTGACTGCAAAAAGCGGCTCCTTAGAATTGCCTGCAGAGGGGAATTCTGTGTTCTCACTTGTGCTGACGTATCATCGCAGACCCTGAACAACTGAAGCTAGAAACATGAAATGTAGAAAATGGGGACATTTTATTTTGTAAGGATTTTTTTACTATTACAACCCAAAGAGATGCAAAACGTGCCGGAAGCTAATTATAGTTTACCCAAATCGACAATAAATTCAAACACCTGGACCAGTTTACAATCAAATCCAATAACCGGGTTAGTGAGATAGTAATCGTTCTCGTTTGCTCAAAGTTCAATAGCGAGTTTTATCCGACTTAGAGGGTTGCAAAACAACGATCATAGTGCGCTCCCTCAATGAAGGTTGAGCCGTACGATTGCTGTTGAATGCGGGCCATCAGTGGGCCGAGTCAGTCAAAAGCGTCAGATGATTTCCTGCATTGTACTTGCATACTAAACCCTTTTTTTGTCTGGACTTTAAAAGATGAAGAAAAGACTAAAGAAATTGAAGTGACAAAAAAAACAATGACTCTGAGTTTGTTTCGGCCTTTCTTCTCAAGAAATCATTTAGCTAGGAAAAGCCGGCATCATCTAAAATAGGGTTTTGACATGTTAAGGTGTTGTAAACAACCAAAATGCAGAAATAAATATGTCTATGTCTACGTCTATGAACGTGAAATTCCACCGCACAATAATAATAATAATAAATCTTTATTTCGGAATCTTTACACTCCATATTTTACACAGAAAAGGAACAAAAAAATAAATAAATAGAAACAAAACATATCAGTATTAAAAATAAAATAAATTACATGACAAACAAAATGAATATATATAACTTCTCTACGCTATTACAAAAAATGACGCTATTAGGTAAAATTATTACGCTGCAATCTGTAACCATTTATTGTACATTGTGGTAGTATACAGTCTTTCAGAAAACTCTTTGATAATATTGTTCATACACGAACCAACGCTCGACATGAATCCAGCGATTCGTTTTCTCTGGATGGCATTAAACGTATCCAGCCTAGCTTCTGCAAACATACCCGACGCACTACAATGCGGCGCAAGACCCATTAGCTGTCTAAAGATGTTATTATACTGGACACGAATACCATCCAGAGACCTCTTCGTGTAACGCGTCCAGAGTTGGCACGTGAAGAAACACTGACAAAATGTCCTAAAAAGATGTACCTTCGTCTGAGTGTCGGCTTTAAAAAATCTCCTGGCTATCATATTGCCCACTACTGACAGCGCTCTGCGTTGCCTGTCTATATCGGCATCGTCTTTGAAGTCTGACGTCAGTATATGACCAAGGTACTTAAACCTCTCTACTACTTTGACTCGCTGACCTCCTATCCAAACTGGTGGGACGTTTTGTGAACTTCTTCCTGACCTAAATATCAACTATTCTGTCTTCTTTGCATTATACACCAAGTTATGTTCTCTAGCGTATCTCTCACAAATTGCCATCAGTTTCCTTAAACCCTTAATTGAGGGGCTGAGTAGGACCATATCATCAGCGTAGCTCAGGTTGTTGACATACCTGTCTCCAAGCCTAAACTACTAACTTTCCTGCGTATAACAGATGCTCAATACTCAAGCCATCGTGCCCTGGGGATTTCCCTCGCTTCATTGTCCTGAGAACCTCAACAACATCATCAGTCGACACCTGGAAAGCCCCCTCCTCGACACTTTTACAACAACTTGACGAAGGCACAGGTACTGCTGGATTAATTAAAGTCTGTTTTACATTAAAATGCGTACTAAAGTTATTTACAATAGCTCTCTTGTCAGATTCACCCTCTATACTGACTTTCCGTCCGGAAAAACATCCTTTATTCTTTATTATTTAATTGTTACTGAATCTAAGTTAACTAATTTAAACATCTTCCAAGGGTCGTAGCGTAATGGACTGCCTCGTTGGTCTCGCGGCATTAATGTACGCGTGGGATTGGGAGGTCTCGGGTTCGATTGCCGGGTCAGGCAAAGTGTTATTGGGTTTTTCCGTAAGGAAATTCTCAGTAGCAGCACGGAGTCTAGTAATGTGCCCGGTACGGCAATAGGTTCGCCCCCTATTAAGTGGGACCTTAAAATTCATGGCGAAATGTGGGTGTAATATTACACCTCTGCCTACCCCTTCGGGGATACAGGCGTGAGTCTATAAAAAAAAGAACATTTAGTTATTATTAGGTTTTCTCATAATAAACCAATTTTGTAACAATTTTAGTAATGTCCTGTAAAAATACGTATATACGTATTTTTACAGGACATATGTAGGCTATATAGCCTACCTATAAATAATGTAATTGACGTGACCATCAGTGACAAACCTTTATATTATAGCTACATAATAAAACTAGTTTGGTTTACTTTTGAAAAAAGAGATGATTTAAGAGGAATGTATGGTTTAATATTGTTTTTTAAAATTCTATACAACATTGAAGAGATAATATTTTTATTTGATCTTACTTTCCTGTTTTTGTTCAACAGCCATATATTAAAATTTGTCTAAGTATGAGTTTGAGGATGCTGTGCGAGAAACTCGCCTGCTTCATTTGATTTTAGTAGAATTACAAGCCCTATACTAAAGAGTTAGTGATAAATACGTATTTATGCGATATCCATAAACCAGTCAGGCCTGTTTTATGTAATGTTTGTGAGTAGAAATAAAATACGTATTGCCCGTAACTCCGTGTATTTCATACTGCAAAACCTTAGGCGACGGACGCAGCCGTCTCTACCTCACACATACATCACGCAATCGTACATTAGGTAAATAGATACACTAGTAGTAATGTGTCCCTACAGTACTCCCCCCTTTACAAAAGAAAAAAAATATATATTTACCCCAGTATAACTACAATAATCTTAATCATATTTATCATCACTGACACCGACACGTAACACTGGTCGATAGACGTGGAATGTGGCGTCGATCTATGACGCGTACTGTGGCGTTGGCGCTTGCTGACAAGGGACCGCCTGCACGCTAGCCAGCGTGGCGTTACTCGCGAACACTTGCCTGCGCACCCATCCTTTCGCCGAACCTTTGCAATGTCGCCATGTCATGTATTCGGCTGCGAGACTTTTTTTTATAGACTCATGAGTCTATAAAAAAAAGAACATTTAGTTATTATTAGGTTTTCTCATAATAAACCAATTTTGTAACAATTTTAGTCATGTCCTGTAAAAATACGTATATAGCCTACCTATAAATAATGTAATTGGCGTGACCATCAGTGACAAACCTTTATATTATAGCTACATAATAAAACTAGTTTGGTTTACTTTTGAAAAAAGAGATGATTTAAGAGGAATGTATGGTTTAATATTGTTTTTTAAAATTCTATACAACATTGAAGAGATAATATTTTTATTTGATCTTACTTTCCTGTTTTTGTTCAACAGCCATATATTAAAATTTGTCTAAGTATGAGTTTGAGGATGCTGTGCGAGAAACTCGCCTGCTTGATTTGATTTTAGTAGAATTACAAGCCCTATACTAAAGAGTTAGTGATAAATACGTATTTATGCGATATCCATAAACCAGTCAGGCCTGTTTTAGGTAATGTTTGTGAGTAGAAATAAAATACGTATTGCCCGTAACTCCGTGTATTTCATACTGCAAAACCTTAGGCGACGGACGCAGCCGTCTCTACCTCACACATACATCACGCAATCGTACATTAGGTAAATAGATACACTAGTAGTAATGTGTCCCTACAGTACTCCCCCCTTTACAAAAGAAAAAAAAAATATATTTACCCCAGTATAACTACAATAATCTTAATCATATTTATCATCACTGACACCGACACGTAACACTGGTCGATAGACGTGGAATGTGGCGTCGATCTATGACGCGTACTGTGGCGTTGGCGCTTGCTGACAAGGGACCGCCTGCACGCTAGCCAGCGTGGCGGTACTCGCGAACACTTGCCTGCGCACCCATCCTTTCGCCGAACCTTTGCAATGTCGCCATGTCATGTATTCGGCTGCGAGACCGATGAGCATAACTATTGCGACGATAATCCAGTGCATCGTGTCCAGCTTCTGTGTTATCATAGAGTTGTTCACGGTCGCCTGCGCAATAACTTGGTCTTCGCTGGATGTACCGCCCATGTTATCGACTAGTGTTCAGTGTTACCGATGCCTTAAAAGTCTTAATATAAAATAAACGACATGGTAGTCATATTAACTTAATACATAATTATGTTTATTACATTTCGCAATGCTCAATTGCTAAAAATGCGTCAATACGCAAAATAATGAAGTGCAATATAATCGTATTCTATATTTTAATATTTATTATATTGTAAATTTATAACCTACTTAGTGTTACTTATTATTAGTAATTATACGTAATGTAAATAACATTACGACTCAAAGTTGTATTATATCTACTTTAAATTACACAATTCATTTAGGTACGCTTATACAATAACAATACTCATAGATTCAATTACACATAGATACTCGTGACGACACCTGCAAAAGTGTTTACGAAGCAAAACGTATTGGACGCTTGATAACGCGGCCACTGCGCGATGTTCTCGGACATAAAACTTTGCAAGAAGTGTCTGTATTATCAGGCGAAAAACTATACCTATTGTTATCATAAAAAATATTAGAACTATTACTACTACTATCACAATCTGTTGACGACTCTTCGTCGATTATATAGGCAGGTTTAAGCCTATCTATCGAAATAGTCGTTTCCTTATCGCCTATTTTTATTACGAAAGCCTTTCCTCTCCTGCTTATGACGCTGTACGGGCCATCGTTCCTAACGACAACACTTTTGCAAGTAGTCAAATCGCTTGGTATAAATAACGAACGTGTATTACTGAGGCTTGGTGGTCTAGGTTTTAACTGATTTATGGTGTCTCTTAGCTTTTGCAAATATTCCGAGTCCGACACACCTAATCTACTGTTGTCATAAAAATCACCCGGTAACCTAATTGTCTTTCCGTACGTTAACTCAGCTGCGCTCACGCCACTGTCACTTCTAGCAGCGCAGCGGCGCGTAAGCCTAACAACACAGATGGTAATTCGTCGATCCATGAACTGTTGCAATTAAGACGTGCCATAAGAGCCACTTTTAGTGCTCTATGCCAACGTTCTATCATGCCGTTGCTTTTCGGATGATAAGGTGTCGTGCGCATTTTTTCAATACCTAAATACTTCATTAGTTGCTGAAAAACATCACTTTCAAATTGTCTGCCCTGGTTGCTCGTTAGCTTAACAGGGCATCCAAAACGGGATATCCATCCTTCGAACACCACTCTTGCTACAGTCTCTGCCGTAATATTCTGCACTGGAAAAATGTCAGGCCAACCACTAAAATGGTCTATCATAGTTACACAGTATCTAAAGCCATCTGCCGTCGTGCTAAGGGTAGGCCCACTATATCTATGTAAACGTGTGAAAACTTATCAGCCCTCTGATATTCGCCTGAGCCTGATAGCGTATGCCTTGTGATTTTTACTTTTTGACATTGGACGCATGATCTCGCCCAATGTGTAATGTCCCTATCCATGTCTGGCCAAAAGAATTTTTGTTTGATTAATTTCTTACTAACTTTGATGCCGGGGTGACTGAGATTATGGACAGAATAAAAAGCTAATTTTCTGAATGGTTCCGGTAAATAGGGTCTTACATTTTGCGTTGATGTTTCGCAATAAATAGAGGTATTACAATCAGGCAAACAAACCTGCTTAAATTGCAAGTTGCAGTTACTAGTCGATGTTTGTAATGCCTGCTGTAGATATATCACTTGACTGTAGTTTAGCTACCTCAGCGTAATCTATAGTCGTGGGACAATGTATCGTTTCGACGCGTGAGAGCGCATCGGCGACGACATTATGCTTACCACTGACATATTGTATATCAGTGGTAACTTCACTAATATAAGAAAGTTGTCTGATCCTTCTGGGACCTTCTTTATCATTAGTACATTTTGTAAAATAATAAATAAGGGGTTTGTGATCTGTATACACAGTTAGTTCGCGACCTTCCAACAGATTTTTAAAATGCTTGATGGCCATAAATACTGCCAAGAGTTCCCTGTCGTATGTCGAATATTTAGTTTCTGTTTGCGTTAATTTCTTCGAGAAATAACCGAGTGGCTGGCAGGTATTATTTTTATATTGTTGCAAGACTGCACCAACACTAGTGTTCGAAGCATCTGACATCAGCGCTAATTTAGTAGTAGGTAAAGGATAAGATAATGTAGCGGCGCTTTGCAAGCTCACCTTACATTTCTTAAATACCTCGTCGGCCTTATCAGTCCACTCAATAATAGTTTTATCATTCTTCTTGGTGTTATGCAAATATTCATTAAGTATTGATTGAAATTCTACAGCCCTAGGAATATGAGATCTATAGAAGTTTATCATACCTAAAAAGCGTCGCAATTGCTCGACGGTGTGCGGCCTCGGAAAATTTATCACAGCTTGGACCTTGTCGTCAAGCGGGCGAACTCCGACCGTCGACACCTCAAAACCTAAAAACTCAAGCTTAGATTGACCGAATACACACTTAGAAATATTTATATTAACACCATATTTGTCGAATCTTTGGAAAACGGCTTTTGAATGCTTTTTATGCTGTTCGGCTGTTTCGCTCACAGTGATGACGTCATCGATATAATTAAACAGAAAGTCTAAATCGCGCAGCACCACCGTATCCATAAATCTTTGAAACGATTGGGCTGCGTAACGTAATCCGAACGTCATTCTTGAAAATTCGAACAAGCCAAAAGGCGTTATAATTGCCGTTTTCTCTATGTCGTCAGGGGCCACTGGAATAAAATGGTACGAACGGTTTAGATCTAATTTACTAAAAAAACATTTTTTACCCGCTAATAAATATTTAAAATCGTGAATCCGAGGAATTGGATACCGATCCGGCTTGGTTATCGCGTTCAACCGTCTATAATCGCCACAAGGCTGAAGTTCACCGTTTTTTTTCGGTACTACGTGCAAAGGGCTTGCCCACGCACTCATAGACGGTCGACAGATACCCATTTCGGTCATTCTCCGAAATTCCTATTTCACCTTAACGAATCTACCCGGTGGCAAGGGTCTCGCTTTCGCGTAAACCGGTGGTCCCGACGTCTCGATCACATGATATACCGAATGCTTAGGTGGGTCCCGGTACGATACCGGTTTAGTCACCTCCGGATATTAACGTAACAATTCATGCCACTCGTTATTGCAATCTAAGGTTTTAATTGACGATTCATATAAACAATCATTAACAACTCAAGTGAGAACGTTTAGACGAGTTATTTCGTCTCTCAATTTCCGCGAGCTCAAGTCAACTAACAAACGATAATGGCCTAAAAAATCGGCACCAGTTATCGGTTGTTTGACGGCTGCTACAATAAACGTCCATCTTAACGCTCTCCTTAAATTGAAGTCTAAAACTAAAGTACGTGTGCCGTAAGTTTTAATCTCCGTGCCGTTTGCCGCGTACACTTTATAGCTATCACTCGCGGTATTTTTCGTAACGCACTCTTTCGATACTGGGATAACCGACACATCCGCGCCCGTATCTATTAAAAAACGAAGACCGGTTTTCCTGTCCGTCACACATAAGCGGTAATTAGGCGTACCGACACAATCCACCGCCCTAGGTTGTATCGCGTCTAGTTTTCCGCTTGCGGTGTAGGCTTCGCCTTATTCCAATTGCAGGGCTTAATGCATTTTGCAGCTTTGACTCCGTACCGGTGGTGGTAAAAACATAACCACTCTGGGTGTTTACGGCTCCTGCTAGAATCTTTTGGTCGTGAACTTGAACGGTCATATTGCCTTCCTCTATCTCCTCCCTTCTGGGGATATCGGGAATGCCGTAATTCAGCTACTTCAGTGCTTAGCTTCTGCATCATCTCCATCAGTTCTCTCGTGCTAAAGTCCGCGCGGGTTGTAGGGGCAGCTATCTCCGCTAATTCCGAAGTTGGTCTCGAAGCCTCCATAGCCTTGTTTGCCACAATTGCAAGGTTCTCAAGGTCTTTTACTTTAGTCACCGCTAAAACAGCCTGCACTGGCGATGGAAGATGACTGTTCCACATAATTTGTAGCGTTGGATCTGGAATCTTCCTCGGGCGAGCTCCCTCATTCTACGTAACAATTGAGAAGGTTTCTGGCTTCCCAATTCCATTTCGCCCAAAAGCTTCTGAAACTGTCTTGTCTCTGATTCCTCAAAACCTGTAGTAAACGCTCCTTAAGCGAATCATATTTTTGACTATCAGATGGGGACAACAGAAGGTCACTAACCTATTGTATGGCGGTTTTATTGAGCTTGGTAACCACTAAGTTTTGCTTAGATGCATCACTTAGTTTTTGACTCGCTACGGCGGCCTCGAATTGGACGAACCATAGCCGTGGTTGGTCCACCCAAAATTCCGGGATACGAGAAGATACCGTGATACTAGCCAAGGCTGTGTCATCCGACGCACATTTTTCACTTTTTGTTTCCTGTGGTTTCGCCGGTAAATATGCACTTTGGGGATTCATTGTCCGAAATGTCAATGTTTATTATAATGCACAACTAAAATGTTCAACGGGGTCACCACTTTAGGTAATGTGTGTGAGTAGAAATAAAATACGTATTGCCCGTAACTCCGTGTATTTCATACTACAAAACCTTAGGCGACGGACGCAGCCGTCTCTACCTCACACATACATCACCTTACATTACACACATACATCACGCAATCGTACATTAGGTAAATAGGTACACTAGTAGTAATGTGTCCCTACACCTGTCGATAACAATCAACCACTCAGCTAGCTTTAACACGAATGTACCAACAAAACATTCACACTAAAACCTCATATTGTCAAATGAAATTCAATTTTAAACTGAATGTGACAGCCGGCCCTCGAACGAGCTTTGTTTGTAGGTTCCTAAATTAGAAATTGGGTTCCGTTCACTGCTACGATGTGCGGTGCAATTGTTTAATTGCCAGTAAATTCAATAAAGAATCTGTAAAATGTGGAAACTTGTTCCAAAACTTGAACAATTAAATTTGTTCCGAAACGTTCTACGGCAAATGTTTCGTGCACCGAAAAACACATTTAGTTCTCAACGTTAATTCTTTTGTACGAGTTTTGTAATGTGATTTTAAGTTCTGCCGTCCTTACGAAAAGTGCAATAACTAGGTCAAACCTAATTTCGAGGAAAACGCGGGTAAAGATTTTATTTTTGTTTTGTTTGTATCTCCATCACTATACAAGGTATCGGATTGAAACTTTTACTACATGATGTATAACAATGTAGAGAATATTATGTAATACTTCATGTTTGTTCCCACATATAATCCCGATATAAAAACCAATAAATAAAATAATGTTAAGTATTATTACTATGTAGAAAGAATGTTTACTAGTCGTAACCGCAATAAGTAACCTATTTATTGCACTTATGGTTAAGAAACCAAGATGATGCATTTTTGAGTAGCAATTCATTTTTGTTTTTAACTGCTTCCTAACCAAATGTGCATTAAGTTTCTTATTTATTGCGGTTTTCATTTGTAAATTGCCAAATTATTAACTTGTTAGTATTAGAAAAACGGAGACGTTACACTATTATGTCAAATACTTATGAACAAACAGAAGTTTGCACAACATTATTTTTCCTCTCACCCATTTAGTATGAAACTGTTTTCTGCGTTCAGATGTGTTTTTCAAAATAATGTGAAATTGGTTATAATTCTATGAATAAAAAAATATAATATTAAGTCTTTTTTATTTCAAACTAAAAAAGTACAAGTACAATGGGAATCACTTCATATTCATATTCATTTGAATATGAATATGAAGGCCGGTTGGCGTAGCGGGAGTGTAAGCAACTGCTACATCGAAGGTCGCGGGTTCGATTCCCGCTCAAGTCAAACATTTGTGTGCATGAACATGGATGTTTGTCTTGGTCTGGGTGTTTCTATGTATAATATGTATGTATTTACAAAAAATGTATATATGTATGTTTATCCATTATCTAGTACCCACAGTACAAGCTTTGCTTAGTTTAGGACTAGATGGTGTTGTGTGAATGTGGTAGAATATTATTATTATTATTATTTATTTTTAAGATATAAGTTTACAGCATATAGTACACCAACTAAATTATATCTATACTAAATGTACTGTAAATAAAATACTAAGTTCTACAAAATTACTAAAACTAAAAATAACAATATAAAAATATAAAATTTGTTAACAAATACAACAATAAACTTAACTAGAGGTAGGAACTATAATTTATTTCTTAAATTTAGGTACTTATAAATATGTTTTAATAATACACTCTGTGCGTTAAAAAAATATGTCTGCATCTGGACTATATTTAAGGTCATTTATAAGCATAATTGTTCTTGCCGTAGGACTGTTTTCAGCTTGTGCAGAGCGCTACATAGGTGGATAGCAAACGAGTTTATGCTGTCTTCTGCCTACACTACGCAAATACTGGTCGGGAATATAAAAATGTATTAATCGAGATCGAGAATTGAGTTCAGTTCTCGCAGTGAATTCTCTTTTATGTCTTCTACCGATTGAACACGGTTGCCATGAAGTGGTAATTTGAGTTTAAGAAAAAGAAAGAAGTCAGCTGGGGCCATATCTGGTGAATGTGGTGGTTGCTCGATGGTATTTGTTGAGTGTTTGGTCAAAATTTCGTTCAAAATGATGGCCTTGTGCAAAGGCGCGTATCTTTCCACAAATCTGCCCTTTTCGTCGCATTCTCTTAAACACCGCATAACGCATAAATAATATTCCTTATTTACCGTTCGACCTTCCAGCAAGAATTCCAAGTGCACAACACCACGATAGTCAAAGAAAAGATCTTGGCGTGGTTTTTTCGGTTCAGTTGCAAGGCGCCACTCCGAAGCTTGCTGACTAGTTCGCATGTCAAACTCGTAAACCCTCGTCTTGTTACGAGTAACAATGCGTTTCATGAATGTTAGGTCGGCATTGACTCGTTCTAGCGTGTCCTCAGCGACTTTCATGCGATTGAGTTTTTGGAGAAAATCCAGGTCTTTTGGGACTAGCCAAGCGGCAATATGTTTCATACCCAAATATTTAGTTAAAATGATACGGTTCGAATCGTGAGATACAGAAAGTTCGGCGGCTGTCTCTCTCAAAGTTGAATGAGAAAACAGTGGCGCTCCTTATTGTTTCTCGTGAAAGTGTACGAGGATAAAAGCCTGGAATCGCCCGTTGGAGTCGGATATCGCGATAAAAAAGTTACTGTACTGCAAAATCCGTTCAGTGGTTTTTGCGTGAAACCGTAGCAAATTTCGATCCTGAGAAAGTTTCATGTTTATATTAGCGGTAAGACGTTTATATACTCGCTAAATCAGCACGCTGTCTAGACTAAGATCAAACCGGTGTCAAAACGTTCACCATCTGAATCTTGTGCTAATATATTAAACACGTAACATTTGTGTTTATGTAATCCCTCAGCCTAAGAAGAAATTCACACATACCACTACCTCAAAACGTAGCATGCTTTTACGTTACAGACGGCAAATGAGCAGACAGATCGCCGACCAGGGAAGTCACAAGTGCCTCACCGCAATTTGGCGTGGGAAAAACAATAGGAAAAGGAACACAATGAAGGAAAAGGAAGAGGGATGTGGCCTCCAGCACATATCACCGAACGAATCGCAATAGTCGATATTTTGTGAGTGAGTAGTACTTCTCCAGCCGAACCGATCCACGCATGCTAAAATCAGCAAGGCTCTACTACTCTAACTTGTATTAAAATGAATAGTTAAATTCACACGATCTACCTTTAGCAGGTAACGCAACCGTAAAAAGTCGCTTCGCTAATCCTATGTCACGAAAATTTTACTGAATTTTGTCGCGACGATGTGGTGTGCCAGTAGTACATATGAATCGAACCTTTAAGGCAGTTCGTATAAGTACCTACCATTAAACAATAGGTAACAGCTTAGTGATGTAAGCTCGTTTAGTCAGACGCTCTGGGCGGAATGATTGTTTTCTGTGTATGTTTCAGTAGTTGGCTCTTTGTTGTGTCCGTAGAGATTTCACAGAAAATAATACACACGCATCATATATACCGTATCAAATGACGTGAGAGAATATTAAGACGTTAATAGGATCTTGCCGAGTAAACGTCGAGAGTGTCAGAGCATTATAACGTATATAAGATTATTTAGACGTAGGTACACTTTGTCGGCGTTGCAAAGGGTTCGAGTACATTCGTTTTTCACCAATTCTAATGTCCTTTCACCTTCCCACGGGGCAGTGTTCCGTAATTAACGACGTTAGGCAAGGGGATTGGTTGATTGGAGTACGTCGAAAAAGTACACAGTTGGAATTGGTGACCATTCGAATAATTCTCTATCTTCCTTTGTGCGTTCGATAGGAAGGGTGGAATATTATTAACTTAAACTGCGTTCGTGTAAATGTGTTTTGTAATCTACGCATTCTGGTTAGGGAGATTCCATCAAACCTTATAGAGACAGAGACAAGAAGGAAGATAAATCAATTTTCATCGACTTTGTATAACTGTGATAACTGCAAAATTTATTTATGATTTGTACACTGCAAGATAAAAAAAATACACCCAATGTTATATAAATGTTAATGGAAATTATATAAATTAAATGGAATCCATATCTAGTAAAATACAATTTATGTTGCTAATAGAAATGCCATAAATTTTGAGACATATTTCTTCATGATTTTTTATTGTATTCAATTTATTTCGTGTAGATAAATGCAATTCACTCTCAAGTTTATTATTCTTTACAGAGTTTACAAAGCTACATCAATTGTGTAGAATTGTAGATTGTCTGGGCCCATTTAAATTACATTACGAAACCAAAAAAAAAATCTGTGGTAATTTTCGAGAAAAATTCAGACGGACACAAAAAGGGCATTGAGAACAATTCATGAACGTAACTTTGTTAGTGATTGTCTAACAATTTTGTGATTCAAATAAGTAGATGAATTATGCAAATCTATCGAAAGTTTCACAAGTGTCGAGTTTGGAAAACAACTTTGATTTATTTACGTTGTGGTAGAAAATCTACGAGGCGAAATGTTTTACTCGAACGATCTGTGATACCGTATAACCCTGGATTTTGTCGGTCTGCTCTCGAAAATAGAACAACATATTGCTTAGTCGATACGACGTATGGGCCTACTGAATTTATATAAGAACAGTCTTCTGAATATCTTAACTGAAATTCAATAAAACATACAAAATACTGTCTATAATTTTTCTGGAAATGTCTTTATTCGCTAATTCTGTGTATGTACGTAAAGATAATGTTGTGTTCAGTTTTATGTGTATTGCGTTAGAATTCAGGTGATTCCTTTATTGTCATATATTTTCGAAGTGGCTTAGATATTTTATTTCATGTTAATGGTATTAAAATAGTAACGTTAAATGGTTTTTATTGTGTTCACGTTGTTTCGGGACTGCCGCGACCACGGCTGAAGCAAGTCAGCCGAAACGTTGGCAAAAAACCGAGGTATTTATGCCTTAAATATAAGATTTATCGCGAGTAAGACTCGCTATATAACCTTGTATAATGTATACTAATCGCGAAAGTTTAAAATCGTTTAAGTAAATACTGTAACTAATAAATTTATTCAGATATCTTTTGTCACGCAGCCCGTGAAGAGGACATATTATTTTGTACGGATGTTATCCGACTTTGATGAGAACGAAGGAATATAATGAATTAATTATGAGCAACAAATATAGATGTGTGTGTTATATAGTTAGATAATATACATCAGAGTACGAATAGGTAGTTTTTACATAGTAAAAATAACTGTATCATAAATATCGGGTGTGGACAAATTTTGCAATCAAAATGGTCATTTATTTGCACCCAGAATCGTTCTATGCGCTCTGTATAAAAACAATTCTTATGTAACAGTTATGACTAGACAGTGGATTTCGGGTCAAAGGATCAACGATCATGCTGCAATTCACAAGCAAGAAATATAAACGACACAGCGGCTTAAAAATCGCTTCGCATAGAAAAACCCCACTTAAACATTTATTATAAAATCACAAAAAGGCAAAATCCTAGTAGGCAGACCATATGTCAAGCGCCTAGGACATATTTTACAAGACTATTTCTCATTGTGGGTCACGTTGACTTGGCTTTTCTAAATTGCCTTTAGGGCGGCACTGAAAATTTCGGGAATCAAGGAAGTGACACAACATTACTATTTAAAAATGTATTTATTGCTTTTCGAAGTATTCTCCGCGAAATTTGACACAATTTTCCATACGATGGAACCAATCATTGAAGCAACCATTCCATTCGGAAGTTGGGGTCTCCAAAATGGCCGTTTTGTAGGCGTCCACAGCTTCTTCAGGTGATGAAAATCTCTGTCCACGCAATTTATTCTTTATTTTAGGGAAGGTATAGAAATCATTAGGGCTTATGTTGGGGCTGTACGGCGGATGGTCTAATAATTCTATGTTTTCTTGCTCTAAAAACTATTTTGTTCTGTGCGCGGTGTGATAACTCGCATTTTCGTGATGGAGGATGATGCGGTGGTTGCAGTTCTCTTTACGGAGTTCAGAAACGACATGTGGCAAACAAATGCTAGCATACCATTCTGCATTAATTATTCTTTATCCCTCAAGAGGAATAATCGTAACATGGCCGGTTTTCGAGACAAACGTGGCCACCATTTTTTTTGCAACACTCCGTGAACGAAAAATTTTTGTTGGCTGTAACTCATTTTCGAACACCCAAACTCATGACTGGTTTTTTGTTTCGGGTTCGTACGAGTATATCTAGGATTCGTCACCTCATACGATGTTGTATACAGCATTTGAGGATCCTGCGTGGAATCTTTCGAGAGTTCTGACGCACCAAGTGACGCGAGCCGCTTTTTGCTCTTACAGAGCGAATGCGGTATCCATCGGGAAAACAACTTTTTTACACCTAATAGATCATACATACATACATAGACTCACGCCTGTTTCCCGTAGGGGAAGGCAGAGACTACGGAATGCCATTTGCAACGATCCTGACATACCTCTCTTGCTTTATCCACTCCCATCAAGTTTCTCATGCATGCTCTTCTGTTTAGGGTACTTCTGACCTGTCCTTTTTTTAGTATGTCTCCAATCTGGTCAGAGAACGTCCGCCTAGGTCTTCCCCTCCGTCTTGTCCCATTCACACTTGCCTTATATATCTTCTTTTTCAGTCTTTCGTCATCCATCCTCTCCATGTGCCCAAACCATCTTAACATGTCTTTCTCGATGCTTGTCACTACATCTTCTTTTACCCCACACCACTCTCGTAATTGATCATGCAAGATTATTTGTATTTGACTCATGCCAATGTCTAAAGTTGCCGGAATTTCGCGGTATGTCACATGTCGATCTTCCTCAATCAGCTTATGCACAGCATCAACGTTTTCTTGGGTGACTGCAGTTTTTGGACGACCTTGACGGGCATCATCACTGAGCTTGACACGTCCACGTTGAAATTCAGCAAACCAGCGATAAATTGTGGTTTTGGATGGGGATTCATCACCAAATGCAGAAATCATCCGGTTAACACACTGTTTTTGTGTTAAACCACTTCGAAAGTCATAATAAATCATCGCTCTTGAATTTTCTCGAGTCAATTCCATTTTCTCAACGACTAAACAAGTTGGACAAGACCTTGTGACAAGACCGAGAATCTTTTTTAAAATAAATAAATGGTATTCGATTTTTAAAACCAAGGAGTTTCCAATTAAAAAGATTTTAATATGAAAGGAACAGTGGAAATATTCCATTCCCGATACTTTTAGTGCAGCCTATGTATTACCTTAATGTTCGGTGGCAATGTGTTGCGTATATTTCATTCTGAGCTTAAACCGCATCTAGCTCTTTCTATTTATCTAGTAGCAGGTAACTACGCTACATACGTGGACTACAAACTTTTATATTACCTTCACGTAAATTAAATGTTTTAAATTCATTTCGTCCTAGTTAAGTCTTCGACCACGTGTCCGGCTTATAACAAGTAAAGTCTTGATTTATAAACATATTATTATGTTATATTCTTTCTTGGTTAGTTATTTATATAACTATATGAAAATTGGTGTAAGGTACTGTTGGGAAATGTCTCTTCATAATAATATGGCAACTCTGCAATATGAGAATCTAACCATATACTTTTCCTTTAAAATTAAATGGTCATCATATAATGACTGCGATGTCTTATGGTTAACTCTGCTTTACATTGTGCTGTTGCGTAATTATAATGGGGAAAAGTTCCATCAATATAAATTTAACACATGTTAAATGCACCCAAATTATAAATTACCCAAAACGAAAAAATAAACAATCCGCTAGAATATGAACTAAAACAGTTTCAAATAAAACATAACAACTTCTAGGCTCGGTGGAGTGTTGTTTGACTAAAAGGATTAGTAAAACGCTACAGCAGCAATTGCAGTGCTTATATTAACACATTCAATGCCACTTTCCTTGTGAGACTTATTATATCTATTATATAGATATATTATATACGTATCATTGTGGCCATATATTTTAAGTGTTTTATTATTTTTAATGAAGTATTATGCTTAAGGCGCTGTCCTAAGCGACTGTTTTGGTAAATGAGGGGGTGAAGCAGGGGAGGTGTAGGGAGCTTATCTCCGTCTACTGCGGGGCGCCCCCCTTCATTCTCGTCGCGTGCGGCCGTATTCTGGCGACATCCGTATTCCAATATTTCAAAATCGCAAGCAAAACGTTTTAGCATATTGAATTGAGATACTGATATTAAAATTTATATTACATACATCAATCTGTTTGTACAATATAAGCATAGCGCAATTTTTGTTCTCAGTGCAGCCATGAGCAAAACTGGGTTACATTAGACGTTATAGGTATTAAATGTTGACGAAAGTAGGTAAATACCTACGTGCCGTAAGATGATAAAAATAATTAAGTCAGTTCCATGTATGGAGAGACCATTATTATGTTTGTTTTGTTTTTGTATAAAAATAGTGAAGCAGTTCATAGAATACCTACATCTAATTCCATTCCTGCCAGTTTTCAAATCTGTTTTGCAATAAATTTTCTGTGACATACGGGCGGACAGACAGACAGACATTGCGAATCTATAAGGGTTCCGTTTTTACAATTTTTGGCTACGGTACCCTAAAAACACAATACTGCTCTACTAAGCGCAAAAGCCGTATCTCAACTAAAGCGAGTTACGAGATAATTGAAGTTTAGTAAAAGTAGATTTCTTTTATTTATTTATGGATGTTTATTGTTATTATAGGTATAATTATCATGGCAAAGGTTTCGAAATACGTCGCCGTTTTTAGGGGTTGTGAGTGATTGGAGAGGGAGCAGGGGAGGTCTTGAAACCCCCCTCACCATTTTCACTTGCCGGAAATAATTGGTTTCCTCTGAAAAAAAAATCTCCAAACATCGGTGTGTATGGCACTGCCAACTTCCACATTCATCACACTAGTTTAATAAACTAATGTTGTCGGAGCCCTGCGAAGGGCTCCTATTTTCGGATTAAGGGTCAAAAGAGAACCGAACATAACCTATTTCCGTTTTGCATAATTGCCGAAGTATTTATGAAATTTTGGAAATTGTTTAAAAATATTTAGACGCAACTCCGGCAGCCAAAATTACTTTCAGGGGATTAAAACGAACTACCTTAAGCCCCCTACACTACCAATACCCTCAAATTCAGGCGACTCGTTTCGAAACCCAACCCATTATTATTTTTCAAAATAGATGAAACATCAAAAATATATGTGGATATACCTTATTCATGAGATACTGCTATGTCGCTTAGAAAATTATAGAATTAGAATTTGAGTTACTGCTTTTTCGTTAGCTCTCGTCATACATGTTTGTATGGAAAATATAAAAAAATTCTTTCGCTTCAAATATGTGTTGTTTCAAAGAAAATAAAAATTAAAAGATATTTATTTATATTCATTTATAATTTATTAACGAAATACAGAGTTTACAGCTCATCAAAATTTAGCTGTCTGCTACAACCCGGCAGGTTTTCTTTATTCTCATCGAATGTTAAAGGCAGTGTGTGAGGTGATAAGGCTTCAATACTTATTATTTGCTGTTGTTCACGAGGCACAGTTTGATTTACTTTCCTTTTACGGCTTGGTATTGTAGAAATTTCAAGCTCTGATGAAACATTTTCCTCTCCGTGATCTCGCAATGCCATCCCTTGAGCTTGACGAGACTCAACAATTTCAGGCAACTGCCAATTCATATAAAACGCCACAAGCTTCTCCCAGAAAACATCATCTCTTTCTATAATTTATATTTTTAGTGGTATACTTTCGCCACTCCACACAGCAAATAAAACTTTTGTTTGCGTGTAACGTGGCGTTGCCCCTGAATTTGGTAATAACAATTACAATATTTGTTTAGACTAGTCAGTTCACTTTTTATCATGTTTCCATATTTGTATTTTATTTGCTCTTATACTATTCTCCAGGCCATTCTTATAGGCAACTTTAGAACATTAAATTTCCACAATCGTGTTTGGATCTATTAATCCATCTGGCGTGGCACCAATAATCGAATAATCCACAAGGCTCGATTGTTACATTTTCTTGCTTCGCCAGTTGTTGCAAAGCCAGTTGTTCATTTTAGATTCCATGCGCAACTGATTTTACATTGCAAATATTTTATTTGTACAAAATATTTTTTACTAAGTTGGCTTTACTGCTGTTATCTCTTCTTTTTACCACTATACAAAAATTTCAATCTGTCAACATATTCTTACGCAATTCAAACCATTCACTGCTATCGCTCTTGTAATTTTTGCTTATCACTACGGAATTTGAGTCAAATTTGTTAAAAAAATTGTTTGGCATTTCTTGGCTAGCTCTTGAACAGATCATGTTAGGAATGACTGAAGTCAAGTCAGTCAGTCAGTTACAATAATGATAATTAGTTACGTACTTTATTATTAAAAAAATACTATATCTTGTGTTATAGCAAACAGAGAAGTTACCTTCTTACTTATAAATGATTGATTTTAGAAATTAAAAAGATATTAGACGTACTGAGACATACCTAATAGTTTATGAATAATCAAAGTTTTACCCGATGTACCTAAAAAGGTTTATGTTCAAAACACAATAATACAACATTCGTTACCGCTTGTGTGCGGATTGCGGAGCGCCATATTAGCGCTGTCATCATTATTGTTCGCCGTGGCGGCATCTTAGCGCTCCAGGCGCTCTGACAAGCTAATGAATTTGAAATATAACCGTACATAAAATGATTCGATTTTATGTTATTACTCTTTCAAAAATTGAAAACTGTGGCAGCTATGTATTGTGAGAATAATTTATATAATTAAATTATGCATAATCGATAATATATAAGTAACATAGTTAATCATAAAAGACTCTTATGAAAATAATTTGTGTAAAAATGTTACATATTTCATAATCACTTGCCCATGGATGAATTTCTATTTTATTACGACGCTTTCTTGTACAAATCCTTCGTAGAACTTCATTTCTCTAATTGTCCATATTTTATTCTTCTAATTATATATTTATGGTGCATAGGGTTCCCACCAAGAACTTAGGGTCCCAAGCCAACCTCACCTGCAAGTGGTGCACCTGCCGAACAACGGAGGAGGCTCTGGCAAACAAAATGTCCCAATATGCGGCAATAGGCTCGCCACCTATTACGTGGGATCAAAACACTGGCGAAAAGTGGGCGTTTAATATGCCTCTGCCTACCCCTTCGGGGAAACACGCGTGAGTCTATGTATGTATGTATATATATATATTTATAAGCACAGAAACAATAACACATTAAACGCAACAAGAGTATAAACTTAGGTCCTAATTATATGTGCCCATAGTTACATGAAAAGCCTATTTAATTCAAAGTATTCAGTCTATAACATAAAACATGAAATTACGAACTCAAATCGGCGTATTATAATAACAAACAGGTTTACGTAAAATTTCGTGCAGCGGAGACGCAAGCGACATGACCTATCTCTCACAGGGCTCATAGCCGAATGATGAGGTCTGGGCGGGGCGTAAACTAGCAACTGACACTCAGTACACCGCTTATGCTAATAAGGTTTAAATTGCTGAAGCGTTTGATATAGATGGGATCTAGGCATGAGACCGATATATCAAAACGAAACTTAAATCCGATTGCAGTCAGAAATCGTATCATATCGATATTCCAATATAAGAAAACCGATTTTAGAAAACGCCAAACAATACCACGATATCGCAAACAATCTAATCCGAACAAAACGGTGCAGTGCAAACGCAACCAAACTACAAGCTTACGTTTTCGAATTTCGATAGTTTTCATATTCGTTCGTTCTCTTTCACTCTACCCAACGACTACTTAGTTAGAATGAGAGAGAGCGAATTTCATATCCATTTCTTTCTTACTTAGTGATCCGTTTAAAGAGCAAAAGAGATGAAGCGAATCGTGAAATCGTCGCTAAGCAAGCCAGTCGTAGTTTTTGGCGGTTTTATGAATAGCAGATTGAATAGAAAAAATAAAACTAAACATCGAGGCGATAAGATCTAATTCAGATTGCAACTATTTAATGTTTATTTTGAAAATTGCAAATAGTTTTAATAGTTATTAGGGATTTATGTTTGGAGAGTTTTGACTTGATCGATGTTTATTTATTTTGTTCACTTGACCTAAGTGACACGTGCAGTGCGGTGCGCGCGTAATAATAATTAAGTACCTATATTTGGTTTTCGTGTAAGTTATAATGATAGGATTTAAAAAGTTTTATTGTTACATTGTTAGGATTGTAAAGTGTTAATAAATAGAAACAATTCGTGTTGTGTAGTTTTAGTTTGTTTCGCGACTGAGTTTTTTGACAATTAGTTTTAGGTAGTTAGTTGGTTAGGATTGTAAAGTGTAAATATAAATAGAAACAATTCGTGTTGTGTATTTTTTTAACTTATCTATGAGTATGACTAATCGCAGCGTAAAATGTACGAGCTTACAGAACTTTATGCTAGTCCCAAGCCTAGGTAAAGCATGAGGGAAAATCGTCATAATTACAACCATAACCATTACTAACTAAAAACCACCAGCAGATGCTACGTAGGTACTAATAGACAACCAAATGGCAATAGAATAAGAATTCGATTGTTTGCGTTTGTCTACGCAACTAGCAACTACGCTCGAAAACGATTTCAGTAGCGGATGTCGGAGCGATGCTCCGACATCCGCTTCTGAAATCGATTTCTGAAATCGGTTTTTGAAATCGATTTCAAAATCTGAAATCGGATATTTATCGGTTTGCGTAAAAATCCGAAAACGCCCATGCCTAATGGGATCTACCAAGCGTCAAAATCATAGACGTTTGGCAGATTTTATTTAATTTTACAAAATATACACGTATAATATGAAAATAAATAGGGTAATTCTTTAGTTCATTAGATTTCCTACAATATTATCAAAAGAAATATGACAGCTTACGATCAAAATATTGCAAACAGTGAGAAGAAAGATTATTATCTGCCTCGATTTTGTGATTTTTTGACCGTGATTATATTTTACGTACATGAAAAATTCTTTCAAAAGTCTTTTGTTCAGACTTTTGACTTTAAGCTCTAATTTTTGCTAGTTTGTAATATGTACCGTTATGGCTAGATGCGCGACGAAAAATTAGGTGTTTAACGGCTTCTGAGGTATAACAGCGCCTTAAGTTTTGGTAATAATAAAAAGGAAGCTAGCTGTTTTTCTTCAAAAAAATGGCAAAATCGCGGTGCCGTGTAATTGGCCACTAACACCTCTGTAGACTATTTTTTTTTACGAGGTGGAAAATCCCTTCGGATCTCCGACTCTTGGGGGAAATGAGAGCCGGAGTATGTGGTGGTTCTACTAAAAACCACCTCGACTTTCTCATGTACCCGTGTGAAGAGGGTAGCGCCGAAGCATTCGGCGTTACCCTCCGACGGGTATTGGCCCGCCAGATGGTCAGGCGGGCCCCGAACAAAACACCCTTGGCGGCGGATTAAGGTGTTGGGCTCCGCTGCCAAAACACCCAGCGGTCGCAGAGGATAGGGAGGACGGCAACGCAACACCGCATCTCCTCTTCCTCTGCGGCCCCACCGCGACGCAACGAATGGTGCGCTCCCATTTGGTCGCGGGAGATAGGGCGCGCGACTACGCAACACCGACACGCCTCTCCTCCCGTGACCGCGCCCGACTGCAAGGGACAGACAGAACTGTCCCCCGCACCCGCACCGTTGGACGCATCCTGCGCAGGCCCCTCTAAGTCCACGCGGAGCGTCCTCTCCCGGGATATCTCTCAGCTTCATCGCGGGTATCCAATCCACGGTTACTGAGCCCCCCCCCCACCACGACAAGGTGGAGATCCCACGGGGGGAACACCTCTGTAGACCAAGTATAACCTATATAACTTAGCCTACAGAGGTGTTAGTGGCCAATTACACGGCACCGTGCCGTACTGTAATTAGATTTATATTTATACTCATTTTACGGCCTTTTTAGTACGGGAATATGAAGTTATTAGGCTACTTGAGCGCTTAAATAACTGACAAGCCAGTTCCTTCACCTGGCTTGTCAGTTATTTTAGTGTAAGAATATCCACTTTTCAAATGTCCGTATTTCGTAAATTAATCATGCAAATCCAAATCCAACACTTGTTTTATATTGAACAAAACGTCACGTGTATGGTTGCGTGCTTCACGTACCGCTATCGCTATGGCCGAAGTCATTCTTATGGATAACTCTCAATGTCAGGATTGACTTCTTGGCGTGATTAAAAAGTTCGAAGGGGTTGCTTTTATCTTTACACTCTGATTGGTAGTCCTGTTGTATCTATAAGTGCGTGTGTAGATTATGCTTTATTATTGTATTCGTCTTTTATTACGCTAATCTTTATCTTTTTACCTCACTGCCTCGAAATATATGTATGAACTAGCTGTTTCCCTCAGTTTCACCTGCATCCTGAGGGAACTACTTCGCGTACCCGATTAATTTATAGCCTTAATTACTCTTTGCTATATTAGCTTGCCGCCAGTGAAGGTCCCGTCAGAATCGGTCCAGCCGTTCCAGAGATTAGTGGGAACAAACAGACAGACAGACAAAAGTTGTAAAAAATGTCATTTCGGTATATGTAACGTGTTTACATCCATATGCATTTAGTAAAAAGCGATTATTTTAATATTACAAACATCATAAATCGATTATAATATACTTCTTTCTCTCACTTAGCGCTAACCCAGTTTCAATCTGGGGTCCGCTTACTAGTCTAACCGGATTTGGATGAATGAATGAACTGAATATTAGCTTTTCCACAGAGCGACTGCTTGTTTGACCTCCGCAACCCGAAGGGATAGCGATATTCCATGGTTTAGACTAGTCTCAGTTTATTTAGAAGGTACTGACACCCTGTAACGACTGTCAAAGATCTTCATAACAACCGGGACCGACGGCTTAACGTGCTCTCCGAGGCACGGGACAAGCGATAATTAACAATTCAATACGCACATAACTCCGAAAAGTCATTGGTGCGCGCCGTGGATTCGAACCCGATACCCTCTGCATGGCAGTCTGTTGGTATATCCACTCGGCTATCGCTAAAATATCGAATATAATAATTATATAATTAAAGCTGTTTTCGAGAGTCATCACGAATCGTCTCGAGTGCAAGCTAGACGACTTCCAGCCTCCCGAACAAGCCGGTTTCCGTAAAGGCTATAGTACCATAGACCACATACATACGCTACGGCAGGTTATACAGAAGTCCGAGGAGTATAACCAGTCACTATGCTTGGCGTTTGTGGACTATGAGAAAGCCTTCGATTCGATCGAAACCTGGGCGGTGCTACAGTCTCTCCAACGGTGCCGGATTGACTACCGATATATCGAAGTGCTGAAGTGTTTGTATGAAAACGCCACTATGTCAGTCCGCCTCCAGGACTAGATTTCGAAACCTATTCAACTCCAGCGAGGAGTGAGACAGGGGGATGTCATATCCCCGAAACTGTTTACCACTGCGCTGGAGGATGTTTTCAAGCTTCTGGACTGGAATGGACTCGGCATCAACATCAACGGCGAGTACATCATTCACCTTCGATTCGCAGACGATATCGTAGTCATGGCTGAGACCATGGAAGACCTAGGCACAATGCTCGATGGCCTCTTTAGAGTCTCCCAACAAGTAGGTCTTAAGATGAACATGGACAAGACGAAAATCATGTCGAACGTCCATGTTGTACCTGCTCCTATTCAGGTTGGGAACTCTACGCTCGAAGTTGTCAACAAGTATACCTACCTGGGACAAGTAGTCCAATTAGGTAGGTCCGACTTCGAGAAGGAGGTCAATCGTCGAATCCAACTCGGTTGGGCAGCGTTCGGGAAGCTACGACATATCTTCTCGTCCGATATCCCGCAGTGTCTCAAGACGAAAGTCTTTGACCAGTGTGTGTTGCCAGTGATGACTTACGGATCAGAGACGTGGTCGCTCACTATGGGCCTTATCAGAAGGCTCAAGGTCACTCAGAGGGCGATGGAGAGAGCTATGCTTGGAGTTTCCCTGCGAGATCGAATCAGAAATGAGGAGATCCGCAGTAGAACTAAAGTCGCCGACATAGCTCTCCGGATAGCCAAGCTGAAGTGGCAGTGGGCAGGGCACATAGCTCAAAGAACCGATGGCCGTTGGGGCAGAAAGGTTCTGGAGTGGCGGCCACGTACCGGACGACGCAGCAGAGGTAGGCCCCCCGCAAGGTGGACCGACGACCTCGTCAAGATCGCGGGAGGCGGTTGGATGCGGGCGGCTCAAGACCGGTCTGTGTGGAGAAACTTGGGGGAGGCCTATGTCCAGCAGTGGACGTCGTTTGGCTGATATGATGATGATGAATTAAAATTACATAATAAAATTACATTTAATAAACATAACTGGCGAAGGGTGGGAGTGTAATACACCTCTGCCTACCCCTTCGAGGATAAAAGCGTGAAGTCATGTTATGTTATAATAATATTAAATTTCAATACCCAAAACCCAAATCAAGTCCCAACCCAAGCTTCTTGCTCAACAAAAGCGATATCTGAAACTCGCCTAAGTGCAGAATACATATTACATATAGACAGGATTACGAAATAGTGGTTAATGCTGGACCCACGTCGAGTTCCATATGCATGTGTGCCCGGCCTCCCCGGAAACAATAACGGGCCGATGCCAATCGTTATTGGCCGACACCATCTCTCTTGAACATACGAGAGAGGAATATTTTTATTTTAAACCCTGCAACATTCTTTTATCTATGTATGTAAATTAATTTTCATTTCATTTATTCAGTTTGTAAACATAGGTATTTATGTACAGATACACATAGATGTTGACATGGTAAAAGTGCTAACTATGTTTTGCCGATGCTTGGCGTACAAAATGTCATATGTATGGGAGACCGGGTATGGTTGTCACACGGGTTGTTTGTCACAGAGGTCATAATAGAATATCGAGTGGTCGCATAAGTCCATGAAACGCCATGTCGGAGTACGCTGACATGAGGTACAAATGGATGTGCTACTCCCTCGCTCCTACCACGCCGTTTAATTTTTATGCACGCCGTTTTTTTATGGCCTCTGTGACAACCAACCCGTGTGACAACTGTACCCGGTCTCCCCTAATTATATTAAAAGGTAAAAATATTCGGATTACAATTTAAACAATAATGCTATTATAAATAAACCAAAATAATAATTATGAATTTAAATTTCGGAACAACTTAATCATAAGATTGAAATGTCAAATTACATAAAAAAGTAATAATAATAATTTAGTCCATACAAAATATCATGAGGTCCTAGATTCAAAAGTCGGCCGTTCATACCTCTGTTTATCCATTATAAAGTCGGAGATAGAATAGTAACACTTATTTACTAAAAATATAAACAAGTGTTTTTTAAAAGAATCTAAACTTTCCTGGGTCCGAATTTGCAGCGGTATGTTGTTGTATAATTTAGAAGTCATACCGAGTACCGATTTGCCGAACAATGCCGTATTATGGGGTGCAACACAGATAGTATTTTGATGCCGCCGAGAGCGCAGGGTTTCAAATAAATACCAGTTACTTCTTACAAATACTCCCATTTCATAAATGTTACTTCTTACAAATACTCCCATTTCATAAATGTACATCGATGGAAATGTCAATATCTTTAACTCTTTAAATAGAGGTTTGCAGCTATCGGTTGACTGTAGATTGCAGAATGATCGTATACATTTTTTTTGGGCTTTGAAAACTATATGCCTGCCACTTGAGTTGCCCCAATAGATAATACCATACCGAAGAGCAGAGGCGACGTACGCATTGTAAGTCAATAGTGTAGTATGGCGGCTTACAATTTTAGATAATTTATAAAGAGCATATGCAAATGAATTTAATTTTTTTGTAAGGCTCTCTATATGCTGTTCCCATGTCAAATGACGGTATAATTAAAGATCTAAAAATTTTGTGATGTTTGTTTCACAGACAGTAGTGTTTTCGTATTGTATGGCAAGATTTATTTTAGTAGTCCGTTGATTAAATGTCATTATTTTCGTTTTATTCAGATTGATTTTTAAGGTATTATTTATAAGCCAATTAATTATATTTTTAGGTCGTTATTTATATCGTATTCGAGAGTACTTATGTCATTTCCTGAATAGATTAAAGTGCTGTCGTCAGCGTACAATGTCATATTATATTTGGTGACTTTCGGCATATCATTGATATACATTATGAACAATAGCCGGCCGGCAATTAAGAGAGGGCCAATTCTCGTATATATATTTGATCAAAATGCAGATTCGATCTAATGTCAGTGTCAAACCTATGTCATATATTAGGTATATTCTCCTGAATCAACTGATACTTGAATGATGTCACGACTAGATCGTAATATGAGGAAAGAGTCAAACAGTGTCAACATCAAACTAAATAATGTCAAATAAGACGAGAATGACATTAATTTAGCAAAATACCAATTGTGCGTCAATTCAAAATCTAATCGCATTTGGTTCGAAACAAAGTGTCAATGTCAGATAAAATACGAAAATTGGCCCTCTGGAACACAATATTTTTATTTTTTATTTATAGACTCACGCCTGTATCCCCGAAGGGGTAGGCAGAGGTGTTACACCCACATTTCGCCAGGAATTTTTAGGTCCCACGTAATAGGGGGCGAACCTATTGCCGTACCGGGCACATTACCAGACTCCGTGCTGCTACTGAGAATTTCCTAACGGAAAAACCCAATAAGACTTTGCCCGACCCGGGAATCGAACCCGAGACCACCCAATCCCACGCGCACATTTATGCCGCGAGACCAACGAGGCGGCCCTGGAACACAATATGCGCTATATAAATAATGCTGTTATAACACCACAGTGATGATACTATTGTTGCTATGCTAGTTTTTTGTTGGCTTATCCCTTTATTCACGTAAGGGCTATCACTGCGGAAGTGTGGCACAATTGTTGTTTTAAACCGACTGCTAAAATCAGTCGCACGACGCTAAAGATATATTATGTTACAATAAAAGTATTTATTTATTGATTTCAATATTTTAAATCAATCTCGTATCATTGATAAACTTGTATTTTCGTAGAGCTAGCTTGAAAATCAGCGCATTTTCAAACAAACTTTCATAGCCTATAGGGATAGATATTTATGCAGTTGCGAGACGCATTGAGAACCCTTCTAAGAAGGGTACTGAAAATATACGAGAACATGTTACCCAGGAAAGTTATAAAATAAGTGCAAAAGTTGTTAGTTAGTTTTTAACGAAACAAATTTTATGTTTCATTACGTATGCGTATGTTCGTGTTTGAACTTCTCAAAGCATTTCATGTTTATGGAGTCCACAAGTTGTGATATATCCTTAAAATATTCTTACAGACTGAATATGGCGTTTTTTCGTATATGCATTAAACGAGGATACCAGGATATCACTACGGTATCCGTAACGTATATTATTTGGATTTGATTTGTTTTCAAGAAAAGTAAAACACGCAAGCTTTTGGAAACAAAAGTTTTATCTATGAAAATATTATATGAAAACTACGTTTGGTATACCGACATCTTGTCTTCGTATCATTAGAATAGATAAGACGCCTCGAAATAAGGAAACAGTAATCTAAATTGCTGACAATGAGAGTGGCTGCTATGCTCATGTGAAGACTTAAGACATCGGTTGCAGATGGTAACCCTGTAGTTTTAATTTGTTATTATGTATGTATATTATATAACGGTGTAAGAACGGTGTGAATGTGTAAATTTTCAAACATATTTTAAACACAGTAGTAGCATAGTATTATATTATCCCCGGACGCAGTCAGTATCTTTTTCGAAAAGCTAAGTCTAATCAATGCAAGCTTTACATCGCTTCACGCTACGCATTGTTGCGGTTCCAAACCCTCACATAAGGAATCTTGGACCTCAGCCTTGCGATTAACGATAAAATTTTCTTTCTATTTGGTTAGTGCAATTTCGTCCTACGACATGACACTACACCGAAGCCGATATATTGTGCCGAAAGTTCGCTACAAAGTCGCAAAATGATCGTTATGATACGTTTCAATTTATTATTCGAGTGTTATCGACGTAATATCTCGTTTATTACATCCAGCGAATGCGGAGAGCCTACTTTTGGACGACAAGATAATTTTATAGACGTCATTTTGTTGATACGAAGAAATATAAATAGCGTGATTAGTTTTTATGACATCCAAATGATGCGTAATTATGTTTGATTCATTTGCAATTGTAGTTGGAATAAAACGAAGATGTATATTTGCGCAATACTTAATAATAAACCTTTCTTACAATATACCGTTAGCACTTTTTTGGAATCCACAAATTTTTGTTTCGAAGCTGAATGTACTTTGTGGCCGTTGATTGAATATTTGTAAGGTCATCCGTAACTAGTGATGTTTCGGATATCCGTATCCGTATCCGCGGATATCCGAGGAAGAAAAAAGATCCGTATCCGTATTCGTATCCGTTACTTTTCTCGCGGATCTTTTACTGATCTTTCACCCTATTATTTTCAATTGATAGGATGGAATACTATAGGTGGTTAGGTAGAATTAAAAAACTATAAAATTCCATTCAGAGTATTTTTAATATTTTTAATATAATTTCAATACAAGTCGAAACATAATCTGTCTATTGTTACGCCGGGCGTGCGTGAAGTCAACTATCGTTTCAAGGTCGCCCGCACCGACATCGATACAGTAAGAAAATCAAGATCCGTATCCGCGGATCTTGACACCAAATATCCGTACTCCGATCTGTATCCGCGGATATACATTTTTAATGATCCGGCACATCACTATCCGTGACACAGGATTCAGACCTAGTGTGGGAGTCGTCTTTTTATACAAAGTAAATACCAAAAAAATCTTCATATTGATCTAAAAATAAAATAATAAAGTCTAAGTGAAAGCAAACCTAGCAATTTATATCATCTTGATTTTCTTCAGAAATCTGTCACTAGCACGATTTTGTAGCAGGGACAGTCCTGCGCTTTTAAATGGTTACTCCAATAATCAAAATCTGATGTTGTTAAAATAATTACGAGTATACGTATGGTCTTGTAGAAGTAGCCTGTGGTACACTTACATACAAGAGACCTCTTTAATAATATCCCGGTGCACCACTCATAACACAACTCAATACAAGCGCATACCGATAGTATAATTGTAGCTGCAACGAATTGTAATGTACGATACATCACACTTCAAAGCTAGTTTATTATCCAGGTGTGACTCGGATCCTAAATCACGTATATGCTCGATTACAACAATACGTAAACAATGTAGGTGCAAACCTGCCATACAGCCAGTTGGATGCAATCATAAAACCGCACAATTCCGACTACTAATGTGAAAACCAGTTGTATCAAATTCACCACAACCGCCATATTCTATTAGATTTATCTCCTTTATACGTTATAGAACCCTTATGGTCCTAACCGAACAAGAGCGGCTCTGTAAGTCTCAATTTGGTCTTAAGCCAAATGACATTGCGCAATTGAATACAGTTTCCATTGCGACTAACTGCCCTCTCTCCTCAGCTTTGAAAATAATAACCGAGTGTGTCTTTTGTGAGCAAGTGTACAGTCTTGAAAGACTAGTAAGCTATTGAGGCGGGCGGTACAGTCGCGCGGTTAATTTACACCTATCGGTGTTCCTAATTAAGGTTACGAGTGAATTGTGTCACGTGAATATATTTAATGAACCCGCGTCACTACCAGTGTTGCGACTGATATACACACAACTAATTGGAATGCTTAAGCCGCGCTTCTACTCCTCAGTATTATTTAGAATGACTGATACTTTAGTCAAAGTGACCATTTCTGCTCGATAAGGGGGTGTCTGGGGTCGACATAAATTCCGATGTCGGTGTTATTGCGGTGTCTTTAGTTTGACGAAGGTACCGCACGAATTGTTGAGGCTATCTGAAAGAAGAAAAAACCCCTACAATTGTGTTATGTTTATTGTTTACGTGGAGGCTGAACCCTTCACGGTGTGCGGTGTGGCGAGAATTGTGTCGATTTATTGGTATTTAATAAGTACGTCATGAGCACACCTGCCTTGAAGGTAATAGGGTTTCCACTAAATTGGATGTCATTCGTCATATCTGATGAACGACGTCGGGATAAAGGTGAGACATGTTCTAGCGTGATAACGTGACGCTATGTCGTATATTTATGACGTGTTGTTATATTTCGTGTTGCCAACTACTATATTCAAACGATAATGATTAAGCTTTAGCGAATTCGCGTTGAAAATTATGGCAACATTAAAGCGTCTGTTATCAACGTATATTGTGAGGATTTTACATATACATACGTGGTGTACGCCAACATCAAAGGGATCTTATGATCTCGACAATGTGAGAAATGTTCCAAGTATTTAAAATAATAGAAGCTTGTCACGGAATTAAAAGGCGTGTAATGTTTTGGCTAAGGGAAACTTCAGCCGGTGTTGTTTGATAGCTAACCCTACATGATGGCTCTGTGGTTTAGGTTGTAGGCATATTATTATTTGCAGACGACATCTCACTACTATACCGTGTAAAAATAATACTAATATAAACAATCAATTAAACAAAATTTTAAACACAACAACTAATTGGCTAGACGAACATGATTTAGAGATGAATACAGGAAAAACAAAAATAATGACTTTTCACCCATACCAAAAGCAACCCCTTAAAATAGATTTCATATATACATATGTATGGTAGTGAAAGTTGGGTATGGCAGAAGAGACTTGAAAGTAGAATAAATGCTGTAGAAATGAGAGCACTGAGAAGTATGTGTGGAGTGTCTTTGACCGACAGAGTAAAGAATTGTGTGATACGAGAGTGGTGTGGGGTAAAAGAAGATGTAGTGACAAGCATCGAGAAAGGCATGTTGAGATGGTTTGGACACATGGAGAGGATGGATGACGAAAGACTGACAAAGAAGATATATAAGGCAAGTGTGAATGGGACAGGACGAAAGGGAAGACCTAGGCGGACGTTCTCTGACCAGATTGGAGACATCCTAAAATAGGGACGGGTCAGAAGTACCCTAAACAGAAGAGCATGCATGAGAAACATGATGGGAGTGAATGAAGCAAGAGAGGTATATGAGGATCGTTGCAAATGGCGCTCCGTAGTCTCTGCCTACCCTTCCGGGAGGCAGGCGTGAGTCTATGTATGTAGTATGTATAAAATAAAATTGAAACAGTAAGTAAGTTTACTTTGCTAGGACTAACTAATATAGACTAATATAAACTGGAAAACCACGTTCATAAAATTTATACAATACTTTCAAAACTCTCATATTATGCTCTTCGAGAAGTTAAAAAGAACACAAATGTCGAAACCGCACTCGTCATTTACTATACTTTTGCATATGCATGGCTTAGTTACGGTGTAATCCTTTTGGGCAATAGCACTGATGCGCCAACATTATTTATATAACAAAGAAAGCTAATAAGGATAATAACTAACATTAACATAAAAACAGCTGCAAACCCCACTTTAGAGAACACAAACTTTTGACTCTTCCATGAATATACATATATATATATTAGAATCATGTACATTTGTGCGTAAATACAAAGAATTATATACAGAAGAGACGACAACCAATTCAGATATGCATTACGCCCCCGAAACAAACTAAACCTGCCTGCTTCTAACCTGCACATGCACTCAAATAGTCCTTATACAATGTTAGAAAAAAATAGCACGTGAACAGTGCAGATATAAATGATTAAAATACCCCTCACGTGCAAATATGTTTTGCGGAAATTTGATAAGATAAGCATAGGTAATGACTTATAACATACGAAAAAGCAAAAATAGAATAGACCCCTTATAATTTTTTATGTATTTTTCAGGTGGGCCACATGTGGTGCACTCACGTGCACGCTATAGATTTCGTGCCACATATATGTGCCACTCACGTGTACTTTGTTCTCATTCATAAAAATGTGGGTAGAATCTAACATTTATGCCGACCCCTTAGACGATAACGTGCATATGAGTAAAAGTTTTCAAAACTAAGTAAGTTTTTACGAATTCGTGACGCTCCGGTCATAGCAAGTGTTGTCGATTTCTTTTATTTCGGTTTTCATCTTGGTTCATTATGAAACGTTCGAGGCCGATATCTTCATTGCCTTTGACGGAAGAGGAGTTTGGAGGATATCGATGGTGAAGAGAATGTTGTAGAACAATTGGAGGAGTCAAAATATAGCTGTTACAATAATTAGTTCATTCGTTATTTCATCTTTTAATTAATTATTTTCTATAAAAAAATGGTTTCATTTCCAACCTCGATTGCCTGGCAACACTGACGAAATTTTCGGACGGTTTTTTGGACATTTTAATATAAATGGTTATACGTGTATATCATAAAAACTGGCGCAATTGGCACGTGCAAACTCAAAAAAGCATTCCATTGATATAGACTCGTAGCCCATTTGTGGTGCACGCACGTGTGATGATGTCTTCATAGTAGCCCACATGTGGTACATGCACTTTGAACGTGTTAATAATAAGCTTCCGGACAACATAAAAAACCTAGCAATAACTACAGCTTTTTAAAAAAACTCAAAATGCCTTTTAATAGAAAAATGTTACTACACGATCGACGAATGCATAAACGATAAACAATTAAATTACACTACACAGACACATATAAATAAGTAAAAACACAATTAAGTCAAATCCTCCAGGTATTTAGTTACTTCATATAAACAAATACCGATATCATATAATATAAAATTGTGATAGGTATCACCCTCTCTCCTACTTTGTTGTGTCCGACAGGGTTCACAATGACTCATTTAAGCTAAGAACTACCACCTAAGCATACATAGTGAAATGCAATAAAGTATTGAGTAGTGGGTATTGTGTCTCCATCAGTCTCTCGTCCTATCGTTCTCCGGGCTAGAATACGTCAGGTGAATGCGTGTATTTTGGGTTATTGAGAGGAAATGTCATAATATTTAACATTGTTGTTAATTTTAGTGAATTCGAATTAATGCATAGATTACTATTGCTGGTACAGTAATTTTCGACCCTTTTCGTATTTTTGTGTTCTACGCGACCGGATATCGAGTAATGTTCCTTTCCAGGATGCAGAAGGTTTATCAGTCATTTTTGGCCTATACCCTGGGCAATAGCCACCCATTTATAAAGTTGCTTAGCAATCGACCCTGTTACTTGCTATTGAAATACATTTACAAGCTGTGCACTCGTACACTCAGCTTTTACCTAGTGAAGCTATTTATCTTGTCATCCATATTGTGCTGCACCTCGCTGGGGCTTACGCAATATACTAAAGTTACCTCACTACCATTGATTTTTAGGCATTTTTGCTAGCGCGAGAATTTTACCCCGTTATGAAATAAAACTAGACAATTTACTCGTCGTGTCACACCAAAGGGTGATCCTGAGTTATGCAGTTGAGGTATAGCGTACACACACATTGTGCAAACATGTTCGGTATTGTGTTTTTGAAATATGATTTATAACATAATATTGCATGATGGTTTGTGTATGACGTTGGATGGTATATGTATGACGATACTAACAGATAGAGTATGATTTATTACGCTGTTGCTTTGTCAAGCTTTTGTAGTTCTTACACGAACTATGACTTACGATATTTTATCGTGTTCGGGTATTTTGATGTGACTGTACGTTGACGCATAGATTATTTACGGTATATTTAATTATAAAATTAACCATTCCCTAAGAAGAGACAAAGCTAAGAATTGGGCTTGCTATCTCCTATCTTTACAGAAACGAAGAAAGAGAATGACACCAACGTATAAGGCGTATCTCTTTGGCAAGTTTCTGTAACTATTTGACAGTTTTCTAGAGAAAATTGAGTCTTGCTCCGACAGTTTCCAGTTTGTAAGTGAAAACTTTGATCACAATCAGTTCTCGCTAAAGGAGCCAGCAAAGTGCAATTTAATTACTAATTTGTTAAGGTACTAACTAGGTGCTGCCCACATTTTCAAAGTAGATTCAAAATTAGTAGCTTTTTAAACTTAACAAAGTTTCAACACCTATTACTGTTGGAATTCTAAAGTAAACAATGAAATAAACAAAATCTCAATTGAGCAGTGATATTGTTATAACTAGCAGTCGTCTGCGGCTTCGCCTGGGGGTACCATTTTAGCCTCTTAGGTGGTAGCACATTAAAAAATCCTTCTTTATTTAGTGCCTACGTCATAAAAGTAATCTGCTTTACTAATTCATACGGTATGTTTCTAGCTTCAGTCATTTAGACTCTGCGATTATAAGTCAGTGATTATAATTTTATTTATTTACTTTAAAACCTCATATACACAGTGCGTATACAAGGTGGACTTAATTCCTTAGGCATTTTCCGCCAGTCTACCTTAGGGTAGTGCAGAGATTAAAGTTAGGTGTAATTTACAATTAAATTGAGACTGATGTAGTTTTACTTAAATATAATACAAAATACATAAATATATAATATACACAAATATATACTACCTATACATAAATATACACTATACATAAATAAATATTACGCATACATATTTATCATAATAATACGAAACAAATACCTTGATATGAACGAATGCTATGCTACTTCTGCTAACTTTTCCAATAGCAGTGCTTTAACTTTTGATTTAAAGCCATACCTGGTAATGGACGTCCTGACTTTGAGAGGGAGGCAATTCCAGAGAAGGATAGCTTGTATAGAAATAGAAAAAGAAGAGTGAGTGAAATTGGTAGTATGAGGAGGACAAAGAAGGAGAAGATTATCAGATGAACGAAGGTTTCGGTCGTGAGTTGAACAAAGATACTGAAAATGCTCACTTAAGTACTTTGGGGTATTAGGGTACATAAGGATAGAATAGAGGGTTGTGAGGGCACACAAACTGCGTCTTTTACGAATTGAAAGCCACTTCAACTGAGAACGAAAAGTAGACACAATGACATGGTCATACTTGCGAAGATTGAAAACGAATCGAATGCAGTTATTGAGAAGACGGTCAAGTTTGTTAAGAAGTTCTGCATTCAGGTCATAGCAACATACATATATCACCATAGTCGACCAAGGGAAAAATTAAAGCTTGCACAAGCAATGTCTTAGTCGTGGACGGCAGAAAGTTCCTCAACCGATAGAGAGTGCGTAGGGTACTGGTAATTTTTTGGCTCACTTGCGTCACTTGAGATTGCCAATTAAGAGTGCTATCCATATATAATCCTAAGTTCTTAACAACTGGATACATTTCAATAGTAGTGTTATTATAACTAAGTTTTGAAAGAGATGTAATGTCAAGTTTTCTGATAGACCATTGACTACCTAATATAATTGCTTGACACTTGCTTGGGTTAACAGATAGCCAAATTTTTCGGACCAAGTTTGTAAGGCGGCTAGGTCTCTGTTAACCATGTCTATTGCTACCGAAACGTCATCGATTGTAGCCTGAGAGTATATCTGCAAGTCATCGGCGTAAAGATGATAAGCGCATTGAAGATTAGGTGTTAAGAGATTGATAAACATAGAAAATAAAAGAGGAGAAAGAATACCGCCTTGAGGAACGCCAGAGCTACTGTCACACCACTCCGATGATGAATCATCTAGGCGGACCGACTGCTGACGACCTCGAAGATAGCTTGAGAACCAATCCAGAGCATCGGATGAGATCTTGAGATGGGAAAGAAGGGATAAAAGGACATCGTGACTGACGGTATTAAAGGCATTAGAGAAATCGATCAAAGCCAACACCGTGACTTTGGTGTTCTCCATACCCTCCCTAATATTGCCAGTCACTTTGAGGAGGGCGGTGGTAGTACTGTGACCAGGACGGAAGCCAGACTGGAAATGACTTAACAGGTTATTTAGGGAGACGAATCGGGACAGTTGTTTTTGGACACAGGACTCGAGGACTTTGGATAGAAAAGGCAAAATAGAGATGAGACGAAAATGATTAGGAAGAGAAGCATTTTGGATTTTTGGCAAAGAAATAACGTAAGCCTTGCGCCAAAGGGACGGAAAGGTGCCAGAATCGAGGGAAAAGTTGATGATGTGGGAGATAGCAAGGAAGAGATGGTCCAGGATGGTGGTAATCATGCGACGGATGATGTTGTCGCATCCTACGGCATTGGACTTGATGAAGAGTATAATCTTTTTGATCTCATCTGGTGCTACTGGCGAAAAGTGGAAGGGTTCAATATCGGGGCAAGGTAAAGCAGCCATGTAGCTAACCGTGAGACGCGAGGTTTGGTGATCCAATGTAGAGGAAGTGGTGAAATGTCTATTGATATCATCCAAACCGAGCGTCCCAAAGATGTCAGCACGCCGCTGTTTGCCGATACCTAGAGTTCCAAGGAACTTCCAGATATCGGCGGGGGATGACGAGGAAATATTTTGGAGAATATGTTGGCGTTTAGCGTTGCGAACCATCAGGTTACACCGATTTCTTGCTGATTTAAAAAGAAGCCAGTTATCTTCGCAACGCTCCCTCTTATATTTTCGGAATGCCCGATCCCTCCGCCTCATTGCCATGCGCACCCCTCTCGTAATCCAGGGTGCGGGTGGCCGTTTCACCTTTACCTTCCGTACGGGAGCATGATCATCATACAGTTAGCAGACAGCAGTATTAAAGATGCTAACTTTCTCATCTACCGTAGCCGCAGATTCCATCTTTTCCAAATTCAGGTCGGCTGCATCCTGAAGGAGTTTGGTTACATCCATACGACTAAAACAACGCTTGTGCAGAACTTTGGGAGAGGATTTAGGAGGTTTTAGGCGATAGGAAAGGAAAATAAGGTCGTGACGGGAAAATCCAGGAGCAGAATGTTGACCATGAAAGGAAACTAAAGTATGAGTAGATGTGAGCATTAAGTCAAGCCATGTGTCCTCCCCGTTAACATTGTGGTGAGTGGGCTGTAATGGCAAAATGTGGAGGCTGGCTGACTCAATGATGTTAAGGAGTTTACGGGTACGGCTGGAATGGTTAGAAAGGAGATCGGTATTAAGGTCGCCCATGATGAGGTGATGTTCGTACTCTGACCCTAAAGATTCCAGTATCGGCTCGATACTGGAGAAATAATCGACGGTTGGTGGACAATATACGACGCCAAGCACAGCTTTGGCACCTTTGACATTAATTTCAAGGATCAAGTACTCCGCAGGTGAAGAAGTAGGTGAAGAAGAGGCAAGAATTTTTATAGGGTATAGTACTGCAGAGGTATGTTTTATATATATGTTTTATATGTTATACTAAGATGATGCTTCACAAATTCTAGTGAAGTGCTTAGTAACCTCACTAATATCTTCGCGATGCTTTGTAGCCGGCACGAGGAATGCACTGCGATTCCTTGTCTCATTGATTAAGTAAGTAGGTTGCACCGAGCGCTCTTTTGTCAGTTACTAGGTACGTCTGCTAATGGTTCGTCGGTTTTACTACTCAGTATCAAATGTAATAGGGAACTATTTGAAATACTTGGTGCAACAATAATAGTTCATGCTTACTGCATCTATGGAGAAAAGTTTAAAATGGCTACTTCTCAACTTCGCCAGTTCAAAAGCATTAGAGTCTACTCCCATAAAGCATAGGATTTTTTTTTGAAAATTTACTTCCATATGTGTGTTTTTCTTAGTTTGTATGATTTATAATTGTTTTGTAGTTTTATTCGTGGCGCCTTCTTTTTAAAAATAGTTATTAAAAATATCTGCACAAATGAAAACAAAATCTGTACGGAATAAAAATATTTTAGCTGGTAAAACGTAAGTACCTTAAATATTTCAGCTCATTCGACTGTTCAATCTCTTACCAAATGTTATAAAATTATTTTGCGAAACAAAACGTCACTACAGTGAGTGACATAACAAAATTCAATATAATTCCCAATTATTGTGATTCATGTGGAATTCTTCAAATAAATTACAACTGTTGAATTTCGATATTCATCCAAGTCTTTAGTTAGAGCATGCAATTTAACGTAACACAAAGAGAATACATACATACATACATATACTCGCGCCTGTTTCCCCGAAGGGGTAGGCAGAGGCATATTAAACGCCCACTTTTCGCCAGTGTTTTGATCCCACGTAATAGGTGGCGAGCCTATTGCCGCTTATCGGGATATTTTGTAGCCTCGTCCGTTGATCGGCAGGTGCACCACTTACAGGTGAGGTTGGCTTGGGACCCTAAGTTCTTGGTGGGAACCCTATGCACACAAAGAGAAATTACATTTATATATTTATTATTATTATACACCACTATTTTTTTATTAGTACAAAAAATTTAACAGGTCACTAAGTATCTTTAACTGATCATATTTATGTAGTTGAAAAATAAAAACACTAAGTCCCAAAACTGTCTGAAAACTGTCCACAAAAATACGTGATAATTGGTAAAAGCAATACTAATACTATGACCGACCCGTGTACTATCATAGTAAAATTAACCATTGATAAATAAACCCCCCCCCCGCCCCTCTGCGCCTGCGCCACGCCCCGACGATGCGACAAACAGTACTAAATTATTAGCTAAAGTGAGCGTATCTAATTTCGTTGTAAAAGTTAATTCTTTGTCTACGTTTGCCCGACTCGATGGCCTTTCATATCAGTTCATATCACGGGAGTATGTAGCTATGCTTCGTGTGTACTTTTTGAGTGGAAAAATCGCGAATGCAGCTGTGTACCCGTGGACATCGTATTGTGAGTGTACAAAAGTGACCGGGTCAGTGTCAAACCATTAAAACAGTGCATATTGGATGCTTTTGACAACGGTGGTGGACATTTCGAAGGACAATGGAAATACTTGTAAGTTTAGTAAATAATACGTACTTAAGTAAATAATAATTTGTTGCGGGCGGGCGGCTCAAAATCGGTCTGTGTTCTCCACACACCTTGAGGAAGGCCTATGTCCAACAGTGGACGTCTCTAGGCTGACATGATGATGATAAAATAATTTGTAAATAGCAGATGATTCTAACTTCATAAATACGCCAAAATTACTCTTTTCTTTTAGTCCAGAACACCTTCTTTTATTTTGATATTTGTTTGCTTTCTAATTACATACCTCCGTATTTAATTACTTGTTAAACGATAAATTTTACTGGTCCTAAGCCCGAATGAAGTATAAAGGAGAGGGTAGAATTAACAAAATTAAAAAATGACTACCCACATTTATTATTTTCCTTCATTTTATTTTTTATGGCTACCTACATCATAAGTACGACAGAGAGAATGCGAATGAGCAGGATGGAATATTATCAATGAATTAGTGAATGGATTGTAAAATATGACTATGATTTAAGTGAGATTTTCTACAATAAACAAATGATAATAACTTTGCTCTTTATTGATATTATGAAATTCTTACGTCACATATATGATAATAATATCTTCGCTAATCTGTCCTTAAAGTTTTTGTACTAATTAAAAAATAGTGGTGTATATTATTATTATTTTATTAGAATATTATTTTCACTCCATATTTCAAGTGGGTTTTGTTTAACAAAGGATTATTCGATTAATATAGAATATATCTAAAATTACACTGGACAGTTACATTTGTGTAAATCACAATGTGATGTTTTCAATCACGTAATAAAATCATAGTTTGAAAAAAGAAATTTTGTATTGCTAGAGATCGGCCAGCCACACACGCTACAAAATAACTGTCAAGTGTTCCCTGTGCTGTCGAACTGTTCAGATAAGCTAGTGCTAGAATTTAGGTCTCACAAATTATAATCAAGCTACTGTCCTGGTTGCGGTCAAGAAATTTATCCCAGTATCTGAAGTCTGTTTCCAAGTAAATCAGTTAATATTCTGGAAAATCTAGTTGATTACTAAGCATATAATAGAAAGTATTTTATAAAGAGTAACTGTTGTCGGGATATTCGATGGTTTAGAAAATATTCACGATATTTAACATCACTGATTGTACGAACCGACTGTCAAAAGTCATGACGGACAAAATCGACACGGTTCCGTCCCAATATTAGCAAATATATGCATGTATTTGGAAGAAACAAATAATTATATATATGTACAGTACAAAATATGCTAATAATATGTTAACACGTTATTCTTCCCCATTGTACTCGGTTAACGTACCGAATAGTTGGAGAGACGTCACGGCGTCCTCACCTTCCGGTTGACTCAAATGCTTACCGGCCATGGTTGTTTTGGCCGGTATTTGTAGAGGATAGGCCGGGAGGAAACGCCCGGATGCCACCATTGTGGCAGCAGCCGCGACCCTGTCGAAGACACGGCGTTGCATACTTTGGCGGAATGCCCAGCTTGGGCATCGCAGCGCCGTGATCTGGTCGCGGCTCTGAATACGGTTGTCCTCTCGCTCCCGGCCGTAGTTCTGTCTATGGTCCGGAGTGAGAGGTCTTGGAACGCCGTCGCCTCCTTCTGCGAAGCAGTCATGCTGAGCAAGGAGGCGGCGGAGCGGGAGAGGGAAATACATCGCCCTTTCCCCAACCGTAGGTCCGGGCGTCGGGGACGTCGAACAAGAGATGACCTCCGACCACCCTGAATTCAGTGCCTGCGGGCGGTGAGCGCTGGGGCTGCTCCCTGTCCGCCAAAAGGCGGGAGGCGGCGCGTGTCCTCGCCGCCTCCTAAGTAGCTTTGTGAGGTGATGGATGCGAGAAGTTTGATGGATGCAAGAAGTTTGATGGATGATTGCGAGATCATGACGAGACGGGGCCCGCCAACACCAACGGCGGGCCAATCCCGGGCGGGGTCGCGAGAAAGTATGCTAATCGCGAATCGCGTGACCCCGCCAACACACGTGACCCGTAGGGACACCGCGGTGGTTTTTAGTGGGTATACCCCGAACGCCTGTAGGGGAGAGCCTCCACATACCTCCTCCGCCAGTCCCAAGCCCAGCCGTTTTAATGGCTGGGTTGGCGGAGTTGAGACGACTCATAAGGAGAGTTTACCACCGTAGTGAACAAAAAAAAAAAACCGAACAGTTAGATAAATAATGCCATTTAATCCTTTACGAAACGGGAACAAACTTTTAAAATTACGCCAAAAGAGATTTCAGTTTACGACTTGGAGACCATAAAAAGGAAGAGGAAATTATGTTATTGAATATGTTTTTGGTATCTACGTTCCTCAAAATGCGGACGTTCCCTTATAAATCTTGTTTTTCCTTTTACTTAATTGTATAATACAATGCTAGGGTATAACGGTTATCTGAGGGCTGGCCTAGATGTTGTTGTTAGGTACATAAAGATGTGCTCCCAATAGCCAATTACTGGTTCAAGTCTATCCTGAGGCTACTTATGATCTTGAATGTTTAACCCTTTCCTTTAAAAACGGTGTAACCAGATGTTTTTTTAAAGCGTTTTCATCTTATTATTGCTAAGATTGCCTATATATTTTTCATCTAATTAACATTTTTTCCATCTAAATAATTGGCATGTACATAAATTTCATTCTCAAAAGATGGTGGATGGTGGATTGTATGTATTATTACTGTCCGCCCACTGTATTTTATTCCATAAATTAATATTACTGTGTTTCACCGATAGACTCACGATTAACCCTGCATGAATATCGGAGGCTCGGTCGCTTTTAGTAAGACAATATTAGACCCTTAATCTATACACCACAGTTAGTAGCCGCTACTTCATACTATATATGTAGCTTAGCAACTGAATCTGTTAGGTGTAATTTCAATATACGTGGCGTCTGTAACAATAAAGACAGTTATAACACAGTAAAGATACGCCCCTCGTATGCTTACTATGTAATAACTGTCGGGCTCTTGGATTTCTCTAAACATAGTAATTGAAAGGCCTCATTTTTATCTATTTTTAAATTATGCTTCATTTTTAAGGTAAAGTAAAGCTTAAAATTATTTCCTTGTATCAGCGTAATGCTGAAGTATATCGTGCAGGTATAACCTGAATAATCCATTATAACTAGGGTGTTAAAGTCTGTAAATTCATCATCATCCTAGCGTTATCCCAGTTGCATCCAAGACTTCTCGTCTTAGAGCCCGGGGTCCGCTTACTAGTCTAAACAGAATTGACAGAATATCAGCTTTTCTATAGAGCGACTGCCGTCTGACCTCTGCAACTGCAAGGAATAGCCATACTCCATCGTTTAGATTAGTATCAGTTTATTTGAGGGTACTGACTCTCAATAACGACTGTCAAATAGCTTTATGACAGCCGGGACCGACGGTTTTACGTACTCTCCGAGGCAAGGGGCAATACCCACGCACCTAAATCCTAAAACTCAGTTGTGAGCACCGTGGCTTCGAACCCGATACCCTCTGCATGGCAGTCCTTTGCCATATTCACTAGGCTATGGCTACCTTTTTCATGGTTTGTTAAAGTCTATAACTTATACATACATATATTATCTAAGTTTATCGATAGCCTATTTTACAAACAAGATATGAAACTCTACTCGATTTATATTAACAAAATCTGTTAAGCCAGCAAAAACATGGCCTGTTTTCTTTTAATATTATTATGTGTATAAGGAATTCCGTTGCAAGAATATTTCTATATAACCAAAGTGATATAATATTAAGCCTTTGACACGATTCTTACATTGGCGTCCGTTAAATGGGCATCACTTTCGTAAGCGTTTCGTTTTCTTAAAAAAACTTTTGATGTGAAACCTTATAAGAAAATTACCAAAGAAAACCTATGGCGGCGGTATAGAGTAGGAAAAATGTGAGGAATATTGAAAGTTAGATCAAACATGTTATTTTGAATGTTTGTGTTACACATACATAATGACTTTTGGACTGGTTTCCAGCAAACTCAACATATGAAACACAATTAAATATATGCAATTACCTTCTAAATTCTGCGAAAATTTATGCAATACTTTATTTGCAAGCCCTCATATTAGTTGAAAGTATCCAAAGTTACACTTCCGAGCTCATATTTGGTGCTCATGTATTGCTCTCAGATTATTACTAAAGGTTGTTAGCTGGCGATACTTAAAAGTTGTTAAGTAGAGTAACTTTGAAGTTCATAGTTATGGAAACTAACAAGTTGTAAGCTTGTGGAATTTAGTTGTAGCAACTGAAAGTTGTTAACAAGAGAAGGTTTAATTTATGATAGGTACATTCAGATAAGATAAACAAAGCTTTTAAATAAACAAACCACTTTGAGTAAAAAAGTGACGATTAGTTTTATTGCATTAGGCACATTCTACTTAATTGAAATGTAGAATTATATAGTAATTTATACATATAAACGATTTTAAGCGTCACACTTTGACCTAAGCGAATAAATGTTTTTTACTTTAACTTCAATAACTTGTAAATTTTAAATAAGAATAAGACCGAAATGCTTAACAATCTAAATTTTATTAATAAAATTTAAAAATAAAATAATGAATCAGCTCTTAAACGGTTCATCTGCGCCATGATCTATGGTCTTAGGTTTTATCTGTGCCTCAGTTACGACATTTGCAGATCTCAAATTTTAATACACCCCTTAAAAATGGCCAAGAATCTTTCATATTAAAAGTAACGAATCTATAAATTGCTACTTTTAAATAACAACGCGAGTAAATATTCTTTTCATACGGTTGAAAGCACACTGAAGCGTGTAACTTCGGGAGTAATAAAGATGTTGCCACAAGCCATATTGACTGAACAGTAAGATAAACGGTAAGTGTGGCGGCGACATTAAATAAACATACAATCAAAGTGGGGCTCGTTTCGTGAAGTAGTCTCCCTTTCAAACAGTTACAGATCGGTTCACGAAAGTTGACCACAAATGGCGGCCGTCGCGCATATGCACATTCGTGCACCAATGGCGTGGCTCCGTTCTTGACACATTCCCTAAGCATTCCACCCGCGCCTCACCCCGCACCTCTACGGGGACCTAAAAAATGATTTCTGTGCAGTGGTCATCTTTCATGAACCGACCTATACATAATATTGACTGCACAAAATATTTGACCAAGAGAAACGCTTAATTAAAATACTTAGCAATTCTCAACGACCGTCCGCCGAGGTTAGTTATTAATAAAATAATTAGATTACTAATAATACTTGTAGAAAACACGATATCCTTATAGTTTAGTAAGAATATCGTGTTTTCTTATTCTGGCTAGTTACTCATACATAATTGTTTAGTTACAACATACAAAGCATAAATATCTTTTACTAGGTTCGCCACCAGGTCAAGCAAAATATTGATGGGACGGCTATCTCGGTATATACATACTTAGTTGCTTCACAAGATAGCTTGAGCAGTGTTGATCTATTATTAGTGTCTATATCAAGCTACCAAAACGCATGAATGTTTTCATGCGATGACGTTTTTGCACTCTTAACTCTTAAAGCATTGTTGGGTAAAGAAATAATCTATTAAAGCCAACAGACAAATTGTCATTCTGATTTGCTTAGCGGGTTGTTAATTAAATGACATAATTCATCGTTTAACTGAATAAAATTATTTCACTTCGTTTTAAAAATTGATTGTTTTTTTGATATAAATTTCCTTAAAAATAACTATCCCCATTTTCATCACAAACAATGATCTCTTAATGAGGAGCGTTACATCTTTTCAGAAAATTTTATCCCGAAAAAGCTCTTATTATACCGGATGGTACTCCCGCCAGTAACAAAGATTTCCAGAAAACTACGTTCAATACATTGCAGATCGCTTTTATTCGAAGCACGAGTGCTCTTTCTGTGAACAAGTCATTACTCTTGTAGAACATTAATCAAGGACATTTTAAGAGCTGCCATGTACCTGCTAAGGAAATTTATGGTCCATGATAACTTATTTTTTATTGATATAAATTATGTTGGAATATAACCTTATCTTAGGATGCAGATGGACGGTGATTCGAGCCAACGATTTATTTATTACACATTAAAAGGCAATGAACATGAGTCTGCATAAATTTTAGTAACACAAGGCGCCGAATCACCAGAAACCAGTTGGGCCCTTAATCAAATTATTCAGGGTATAAAATGAAAGAGGGGAGTTTTGTCCAAATGACCACAATCGTTCAGTTTAACGTTTTCTGTACGAATAATGGAAAATCAACAAAATTCTTCGGAGCTTTGCCGACTTAATAAATTGTAAGCGATTCCTTTGATTTGGCTTTTGGTAATTTTAAAGCTTATAGTTCATAGCGCTATGTTACTTACCGTTAGGCTCTAGCTGAGCTTAAATGATTTGTCAATTTTGAAAATACATACACAAATTAATGTTATTATTTTTTCTTTTATCTAAAATAATAAACACTCAAACAGTTTTCTGTGCAGAGAAAAATCTTTAGGTAAACGTCTAAAGTGTTCTAGGGACTATTAATCAATCAAAGAAGTGTCCGGCTGTGTCGTTTTGATGTAGGTGGAAAGTAAACGATAATGAATATGAAATTTACTACGATATATATGCGATTTGCATGTTTCTTTTTAAATGAAATGTAGGCACCGGAAATACTTCCTAAATTTTCATGGATTGCTTTGAGACTCTTGAGGTTAGTTTTAGCAGCTTACCATCAACGGACCATAGCTAAATTCCTACCCTAATTTTACGTATAAAATATATCCCTTATATGTTTATAAAATTATCTACTTACTTGTCTTAACTGACATATATCAGTGTAGAGTCCAAAATAAACAATATAGAAACATATAATTTAGACAGGGGGTTCATTTACCCATTAAGGATTTTTGAATTATTATAAGGGTGTAAAATAAACGTTGAAAATTTGGGTCAGGCGAATCCGTAGGCGACTGCTAGTAAGAAATAAAAGTGCGTCGAGGGAACCGTGCGCCCATTGAATTTCAACCAACGGGGTTAAGATACACAAATTATATTATACAAGACAGTTTAGGCTACAATATTGAAATGTTCCTCTGTAAGAGACTACGATATTGGGAAAGTTAGGGAGCGGCGCAGTTTTCACTCTGACCTGTATCGACGTTATTGCGGTATTAGGTAGCTGTAGCCGGTTATAGGTTTGGTGAGGCATACAAATGTTTGATCTAAATAAATGTTATGTTAACTGTGTTACTTGTGGATTGACTTATACTAGCGAAATGACTGTGCTAAAGTTGTTATAGTTGTTAATAATTACGTTAATAATTATGACATAGTTATAACAAAATATATATAATGATACACTTTATAAAATAAACTAACTAATATTATTAACTGACACACTATAGTAGACTCCAGAAGAAGGTTTAGGTGTAAAATTGACATTGGTGTAGTTGCGGCTTACAAACAAAATACAAATACAATTTGGAAGAGATTATGCCATGGCCATGAGTTTTATTGCTTATTCTAACTCGTGTTTCTAGCTATTGCATTGCGAACGAAATAAATAGTGATAATTATATAATAATCATGCCAGTGGCTTCCTCCTTTCTTCTTCTCTATTTTTCCGTCCCCGTCAGGGTACATATTTAGTCTATTATATACCTATGTTACATCATGTAAAACATATGCAGAGCAATAAACCATTGAATTGAATTGAATTGAAAGTAGCAGTAAATGTACGAGTAGAATCATTTAGTAATTAACTGAAATTTTGACGTTTCTAAGCGTCACTTTGTGGCCTAAATGAATACTTACATGATTTTGACTTTAACTACTTAATTATAGTCCAAAATAACCATTTTAAAGCATCGTATATTAAAATAATTAACTTTCAGAGCAAACTTATATTTAAAAAATCCACGTTAAAAGTTCAGTTTAGTGCGTTCCGTTTAAAAACGTTAATTAAGAGCAAAGCAAACCGACTTGGTTGCCGAGTGGGCCTTTTAGAATTAGTGGTTTTTTATAATTTTAAATAATGATCTCTTTTCTGAATCAACGAGTTTTAATTTACGCAAAAGAGCCTCGGATTAAACTGATGTTTTCAATTATCGTTCCCATTAAAGGAGAGGTAAGAGGGTGTTGGTGGAGATTCATCAATTTTTATGTCCCAGAGACTGGAGATAAGCCAACTCATTACCGATGGTTTTTAATGTGATTGACTTTTTCGTCAATTTATTTGAAATAGAGTCTGTATAAAAGGTTTTTTGGGCTTCCTTAAGAGTATTTAACAAGGATTGTTCTGGCTTTCCGTAAGTGATCCGTCTTTGAATGATAACAGTCGTTTAACTGTCAGTTCTTTAACAATGTACGAGTATACATATACATATACATACGAGTAGTTACATTGTAGCCTCCCACTTATACCTACTTTGAACGGCAACAATGAAAATAGTAGATATTGTTCTTAGATAGAGATTCTAGGAATATTTATGGAAAGACAATTGAACAAAAGGCTAACAAAAGTGCCGTTTATATACTGTTCTGAGTTGATAATGTCACGGTTCTAAAGGAATACAATGGTTAATACAAATTTTATCCATAGTGTGAGCTACTACATCTTTACTACTGACTTCTGAAATAATTGTATATCTCACTAAGACAACAATGCCGCAGTAATGATGTATAAAATAATAAAAGAAAGAAAATACAAATAAAATATACGTTAGTTGCGCTTGGAACACGAGTTTTAGATGCATCAATTGCAACGTAACTTACAAACATCATCGGGATCTTCTCAAAATGACAGCTCTTGCGCTAAATTATAAATGTTGTGGCACGGGAGACAGTTCAACCATACATACCCATACCTAGACGTGAACAACCATTTATGTTTCACGGTGTCTAGCGGCGAGGTGACCGCTTAAAGCCACTACGCCCAACCGTCCAGTCATTTCGTGATTCATATACCAAGAGATTCAAAACTGTACGTTATAGTAGTCAACATCTCAATTGAATTGATAGATATGTTTCAGAGAAAAGTCCTAAAACTGACAAGAAAATTCAATAACGGAAACATTAATTTGCCAAATAGTTAATAACTGGATACTCAATATTCCTCAGGGCAAATAGGCGCCTGTTGTCATCACTACAGCTACAAACTATGTTAGCAAGATTGTCAATATAAATAACTACAGGCTCTTAGTAGTCCAATCGGGGCCTAATCCAAGATGACATTAATTTACAAGACCTTGATAAGCGTCCAAGATTAAAACGCTTCCAGAATTACAAGCGTCGATTAAATGATGTCATCTGTTGTTTCTATTAGACTCGGATTAATAATTGATTTGTACCATTAATTATGATATTTTTAAGAGATTATAGAATAGAATAGAAAAAGTTTATTAGATCACAATACAATTATTAGTTATAGGTACTTAGCGTAGTTAATTTAAAAACAAGCAATTACTAATATAAATTATATATGTATATATATATATATACACTACATACACGGGTCTCGCTAGGTTCGGTGCAGTATTGTGTCTAAAAGGCTATAGGTCAACATATGCTACAGTTGAAGAACTGTACGTATTCAGAATTATTACAAAGCTAAATTAAATTTAGAAGACGTCGGTATTATTAATATCTTTAAGATATGTCACACTTTTAACATAAATTAACTTGTTCAATACATTCAAATAATTTGTTCATAATCTTCGTGTCTTAAAGATGCACAAACATGTGTGGCAAATGTTTTTTTATTAATGTGTAGTGTCATAATTCAAATTATCCCAAAGGAATAAATTACACTGCAATTCAGTATTTCCTTTGTAATAATAAAACAGGAGCAATATAGCACTTGCATTTGAATGTTACCAAACAAAATGTATTCAAAATTATGCAGTTACGCTATAAAAGCACTTACGGGACTTTACGTAATAAACTAAAAGTTAGATCTACGAATAAACAAAATTACGTGAAGCATTTTTTATTTCAGTCTCAATGGAGGTATTAGTTCGCTTTCTAAACGACAAAAAGGTCAAATGTTTTGTGACAAAGCAAATTGTTACGTGCACGCTGCTATTATTAATGATGTTAGCCCTTTTGTAATTCGTTTTATCGAGAGCAGAATGTTTGTTTTCCATTACAATAGAAATAAATATTGGCTATGACTTGCCTGATATTTTCCTTGTAATGATTTTAGTTGCAATAAGCCAGCACGTGTGCGTTATGTCACAGACAATACAAGTTATGTGCATGAATGATGACGCGTGTTGAGACGCAGCAAGTTCTACTATAAAGCAGTGAGGGCCGGTTTCACTACGTACGTGTAAGATAAGTTTGATTAACTTGGCAGATGACGTGATACAATGTTCGTTCTAATTTGGAATTAATCTGGAGTAGTATCTACACAGAGGCGTTCAATTTGGGCTTCGGCACCTAACACTTGTATACGAAAATTGTATGCTGATAAACACCAGTTAATTATTATTATTTTCAAGGTACGTATAAGTATTCTAATTTCATTAATTATTCTTAAATATACACATATTCTACAGACAGCATATACAAAATATGTACGTTTTGCTGAGATTATTCGGCGTATTGCACTTGGATATTAGCTGAAACAATAATGACAATTATATGGAACAGATTACAAAATAGTTTGGTTTGACTCAAAGAGAAAGTACGGTACTATATAAGTTATTGTTAGAGAAAATTTGCTATGACGTCAATGAATATTTAAATGATAAATTTATTTCAAATACACAATATTGACATATTTGATCTTAATTTATTAAAATTTTGACTTTATGACATTTTTTAATATAAAATCGAATTGTAGACAATAACTTTATGACATTTTTTATATAATCCAATTGAATGCATGTGCTATATTCAAATATTTAAAATTTACACGCTTTAAATGGCAGAATATGCTGTAATATTTTTTTATTTTTAAACACCATTTGCACCACCATATTCTTGTAAAAAAAATTATTCTATTCTATTCTGTATCACGTGCCTTGTATTTGGTAAACGCCAAGAAACTGCCATCTTTCGAAATGAAACCTGAAGCGACCGAACCAGATTTTCATGATAGGATTTGCTTCTTATGTACTTAAGTCCAGAATCTCAGCGACTGCACAAAATTAATTTTCACTTGGTACTGCTGTAGGCTCCGGCTAGGTAAGTTACCTTTATATTAGAATAGTTCTAGTCGATCTAATTTCCGACTAGTGCCATTCTATGAGTGAAACTTTAGTAAATGACAGGACTAGTGCCTTTGGACAGCCGTTTCATACCAGTAATACAGCTAAATAGACTTGTGCTCCAATAAGTTCGCTTTATTTATGTACAGGTAGGCGATGAACTCAGGAATCTATAATAAGTAAGAGCTCTCAGCTATAAATAACGAATAATAGGATCTAGTGAATGATTAAAATAGCTGATCTGTTAACACCATATTCAGAAGTTATTCGAATATAGAAATTATGTTGTATAGGCATATGAATATTAATATGTGCAATGTATTGCCTACTTAGAATATTGACTGCTTTAAGTAATTGGTGACTTTGCCATCTAGTGAAAGGTTGTGAGTCAATCCATACACGAGAGAAATAGATATGGTAGCGCCATCTACCTTCCTATCTATAACTAATCGCATCAACGTCAATCGTTCCACGCTTGTTTGTCTAGTGCGAGCGATACCATGTTTCCGTCCCTGTCTCCCATTCCCTAGGAGGGGCACACCTTTCGCGGATTGGTCGCCGCGATCGTCGACGCGAGTGACAGTCCAGAACTTTAGAGATTCGCTAAAATACGTGTCCGCCATACCGTATCGCACCGCGCCGCTCCCGCTATAATTATTACCGCTTATACAAAACCGCTCGCAAGTGAAAGTGATTTGTGTAGTGGAGTGAATCAAGCAGCTTCATCCCGAAAACACCAGGAGGCTGTCATTTGCAAGGAAGGAGGACTGACGTACGAGGTAAGTGCCCCTTATCATTAGAATATCCTATACCCACTCACAATCCTTTTCCACATCCTCTTCCCTTATCCAATCCTAGGAGACTAAAACCCGCCATCCTTTATATACAGTCCATTTCCTTCTCCAAGTCGCCTAGAACCTACGGTTTCGGTGTATCGCCGAACCAAGATACATACATGATACGTGTTGGGACTGCCTCCGTGGTCTAGTGGATAGCAAATACGTTTGCTGATCAGAGGTCCCAGGTTCGATTCCCGGGTCGGGCAAAATTCCGAAGTCTCAGCAGCACGGAGTCTGGTGATGTACCTGGTAACGGCAATAGGCTCGGAGGACTAAAAATCTAGGAGCTGAAAATTCATGGTGGAATGTGGATATAATATTACACCTCTGCCTACCCCTTCAGGGCAAAAGGCGTGAGTCTATAAATTAAAAAAAAGAACAATATTCTATTCGTGACATAGTACTTGACAGGTACATAACTACACATACACTGGACAGTATCATTATATTTAATCTTTCGGAGATTTCCGTCGAATGCCCTTCAGAAGCAACACTCAACTAGTCACTACAGAATCAAGTAAATAGCTTTAGTTTAGTTTAGATATTCTTTATTGCACTTCAATATTTAATTGAACAGTACTTTTATCCCCGAAGGGGTAGGCAGAGGTGTATTTCTACACCCACTTTTCGCCAGATATACTTTAGTCCCACGTAATAAGGGGCGAGCCTATTGCCGTACCGGGCACATTTCCAGACTCCGTGCTGCTACTGAGAATTACGTGACAGAAAACAAACAAAGATGGTATTTGCATCGTGTTATCCCTTAGTCACCTCTTACGACACCCACGGGAAGATAGGGGGTTGTGACACTTGTATTCTATGCCATCAACCATCATACATAGACAATACATACAAAAATAATAATAATAGACATATAATAATAATATAATATTCTAACACATTCACACAACACCATCTAGTCCCAAACTAAGCGGAGCTTGTACTATGGGTACTAGATAATGGTTAAACATACATAATATATACAATTTTTTTGTAAATACATATATAATATTATACATAGAAACACCCAGACCAAGACAAACATCCATGTTCATGCACACAATTGTTTGACTTGAGCGGAAATCGAACCCGCGAACTTCGGCGTAGCAGTCGCTTACACTCCCGCTACACCAACCGGTCGTCATAAATAAACATATATCAAAGATATGACTGTGAATATATATATAAACATACTCAGAACAAACAGATACAGTAAAAAAGGAAACGAAAAATCAGACAACCGTTAAATCAACAAGTTAGTGAGTAGTGCTTTTTAACCAGGTTTCATATTTATTGGTCCACACACAGATGCGCGCCAAGTCCAGGTACAGGCTTCAGATAACTTATTTTAAAGGAGCTTGCATATAAATTTGCAAATCGTCTGCGTAAAGGTGGTAGGATGAAAGTAATTGGTTTGAGATAGAATTTATAAATATCGCGAAGAGTAAAGGAGATAGTACGCCACCCTGTGGTATACCGGCATTAGTATCAGACCAAGTTGAACATAAGAATCTTCTATGTGTATACGTTGCCGGCGACCAAACAGGTAACTATGAGCATCTTGTCATGACAATAAATTTCACGTAACATCATTTCCTCATGTTAACTTGACGCATTAAGCTAAAAATGGAATGGGAGAATGTAATAAGTAAAGTGGAAAAACAAAAGTGATTGATTTAGCAAAGTTTGTGAAGGATAGGCATAGCCATCTGTCGAACGGTGATACAGGATAACTTTATTGGATCGCTAGCTGGGCAGGATAATCTTAAGTAACTTACCGGGTCAAGCATCTAAATGGGGAAACGTAGGAAATGATGTAAGAGATTTTCTAAGTAAAATGTATGGTAAGGAAAATTGTGTGTTATGATGAACGGAGGATTGGCTAATTCGGATTTTCTTAGAGATTACTACCAAACTATGACCAGAATACAATTTCAAATCTAAAAAAGAATAACACTATCTTGGTTATAATCGGGACAACGCTAGAACGATGATGATGAATTAAAACATATTCGTCGGAGGTGAATCGATTCGAAAGTGCGCTTCCTGCTGGCAACGGTTGGAAAATTGTTACATGACAGTAGCTTAGTGGGCTTCACAGAGACAAAATGGGAACTTTCCTGGGTGACCAAAACATTAAATTTCCATCAAGTACCAGTACCAAAACTGTTATCAATCAGTGCCAAGTTCTTAGTGAAGTCATCAAAATGAAGTTTTAGACTGACAACTTTGCACCAACAGACAATGCATGAAATCAAAATACTCGGCTGGATAGTGCCTAAATATCGGTAGAACCGACTGACAGTCTTCTGTGTGTTAACACATTTATGACAAAAATACAAATATTTTTATAATCTATTATGTATACACGATATTTTCAATAACAACGACGCAGATCTATCACTGTTTAAACTGCGCTAATTTTTATATGAAATGAAGAATTTCAAAAAAGTTTTAAAAGGCTTTCTCTTATTTCTTTTTATTTTACGATCATGTAATATGATCATAAAACATAAATGCTGTTGAGTGGAAAATTACTTTAGTTGTAAAACTAGAAAAAATATTTAGACCATTTATATAAAAGTTTTTTGAGCTCTATTATAATAAAGCGAATTATTTGTAGAATGTATGTTCAGCTGTTATGAAGATGGAATCATTTCGCGTAGGTAATTTATAAAAAGTGTTATTTTATTGTAATAATTTGGGTTGTTATTTTCTGTAACCCCTTTTAGCCTAAACTGAATAAGGGTCATTAGTACAAATATATACCTCGAAATGGCGACACAAATTAACGATACCCAATTATATTATTTTACAATCTTTATTATGTTATTTGTGTTATCTTTTTATTGATTATAATTTTAAGACTATTTCGACAGTATAAGTATCTCGGGGGCTGTCCAAATATTCAATCAACACGCAAATTTGAGAAACAACTATGTATTTGTGTCACAAAAAGTAAACATTTGTAGGGATAAGTGTGCTCGGAATGATCGGAGCTAAAATAAAATGAAATATAATCTGATTCCCATCTCCACATGACAACTTGCTTTATAAAAGTATGATACACGCAAAAGCTAATTATAACAGAATTTTTACTTTTAAAATGGTAATCATACATTTCTAAAAGAGTGGAAATTAAACGTGTTAACCACAGACATAGATCTACATAGATAACGCAAATGCATGCACTTCGCGTGTCTGAACTCCGACCAAGCGTCGAGCTTGGTCGCCACTAACTTCAGGCCCCGCGCGTCCGTTTTACCGTTAAGTAAACTTTATTCACATTACGTTGCCGCGTTTGCTTCGGACGTTTGATCTGACGTTGTGTATTAGGAGACGATGAATATCGCACAAGCGATACTGTCGCGCATCGCTTCGACTTCGTTATACAGGCAACGTCACAGTACGTATTAAAAAGTCGGCACGCTTGGTTTCAATACAAATCGTGATAATTGCGTTATCTATGTAGATCTATATCTGTGGTGTTAACCTTTACATTTGATAAGGGTTGCCCAATATACGAGATAGGGTACTTTGTTGACGTCAGAAGTATCAGTCAACGTTGAACCAGACTAAAGCTAAACCGACGTATGAAATATTTCAAATTTAGATTTTAAAAGTATAAGCAAATGTGGTGGGTATCTTTCCCGTCGTCAGTTCGTAACAAAAGTTTACAATATCAGTGTTGGTGATATTTTAACCATTTTTTTGAGTATATATATTCTATTTATATGTAAATGTAAGATTTGTTTTGATTTTTATAGGCATTGCTCTGAGAAGGTAATGAAGTTTGAAGAAGACTTTGAAAGTAAAATTGTTGTACATTTGTTGTACTAGGATTTTTTTATTTGTTGTACTAGTATTGAAATATGGAATACTCAATTCTACGTTTCGAAATGTACCTATAACATCATTTAATTTAGCGGTTTCCATAGGCTAAAGTCATAACTTTAGCCTATGGAAACCGCTAAATTAAATGATGTTATAGGTACATTTCGTAACGTAGAATTGAGTATTCCATATTTCAATACTAAAGCCAAGTCATATACTTTGCACATATTATCGAACGCTTTTAGTACATGTACGGGCAAACCCGTACAATACAAAAGTTTTACTTTTATGCTGACATCGATGCGCCGCGAAACACACATTTTATTATAATAAATACTTTTAGTCTACATCAGCAAATTATATCTCATATAGTTCAGTAGTCGTTGCAACACCGTACACCGCGCTACCTATCGCATATAATATAGCACCTTTCGCCGCGTATCGATCAATCAATCAATATCTGTAAACCTGTTAATTTTAGTGTTTTATCAATATACTTTATTTTACCTATCAATCCATCTTTGATTTGCGCATACCGCGTACATCTGGTCCTTCGTAGACCTCACTTTCGGCAATTAGTGCAGTATTTAGTTTATTAACGTGCCGTACTTCTCGCCGCGAGTGAAGTGATTTGAACTAGCAGTGTCGGAGTTCGTACTGTCAGCAAGTGTGCAGTACATTATCATAGCAGTAATCATCTAGGATCAACAAGGATCCGCACCTGGAGCAACAAGGCTCTACGCTTGGACTTTCAAGTAAGATCGTTCCATTTATTTAGCATTTAGCAATATGTCGTCTTTAGAAGACATTTTAGCAAATCAGCAGCAACTACTCGGTGCGATAGAGCAGGTTTACACAAATTTTAAGAAGGATGGCTCCGATCGTAAGACTCCCGACTACATACGTCGGAGATTGGAGACATTGGACGCCTACTGGAGAGACTATCAATCAAATCATGTGCAATTATGCAGCATTGAATATGCCGCATCTCATAGCTATTTTACTTCTAAACAATACGAAGTCGTGAAGGAAAAATATGAGAAAATCAGAGGAGTGATTCAACAGTATACGAAATCAGAAGACAGACCGTCAACACCGTCGTTGAGACCCGCCACCCCTCTAGCAGCATCAGGCTCAGCGCAGCAGTCCTCTGCAGCCCTCTCAAAGACCCAAGGTTCGAATAGCAAAACCGATGAAATGATACGCAAACAACTGAGTAATTTTAAGGCATTTGAACATACTGTTTCTAAGATCAACTTAGATGCGGTATCAGAGAAGTGGGAGTTTGAGCACCTACTGAAGACCGTACAAGATCGCTGGTCAAGAATAGATACTCAGCATTGGGAGCTGGACAGCGAGCTTGGAGATCGGAATCAGGAGTATTACACCATGTACCTCAGATATGAGAATACATACAACGATGCTGTGAAGGCGATTAACAAGAAAATGTCGTCTGTCTCCCATAGAGAACAAGCTACGCCGAAAATAGAGATTCCATTGTTCGGCGGGAATTATCATCAGTGGACATCATTCAAGGATCTCTTCACTGAATCGATCCACAGCAACCCTAGTATCTCCGGAGCTCAGAAGATGCAGCTCCTTAAGACGAAGGTTAAAGGCGAAGCAGAACGCCTTATACAGCATCTACCCATCTCTTCTGATAACTACATCATCAGCTGGGATATTTTAAATCATAGGTACGACAATAAAAGGATGATTTTTACGTCACATATTAACATTTTGTTAAACCTCCCAGTATCGCAACAAGCATCTATCAATCACATAAAGCGTATTCATGACACAACTCAAGAAACCTTGAACGCCATCAAGAACCTGGGTGTGGACGTCACATCCTGGGATCCTCTGATTGTACACATCTTATGCCAAAAATTAGATTCGGAAACATTTTCGGAGTATAATGCATCTATCAAGCAACCTCGAGAATTACCCGAGTTGAACGAATTTTTGTCATTTTTGGAGACTAAGTTTACCAGTATGGAGGTCAGCAGAAGAAAGCAAGAAAATGTTTACCAAAAACCTGTTTCTCCAAATATCAAATCTGTAGGAAATAACCACTCAAACCACCAAAAATCATATCATTCTAAAAATACATTTACAAGTAATAAGGTAATGTCGCAATCACTGAACGACAGAAAATTGCAATTCAATATACCTAAATGTCCGGTCTGCAATGACGCACATGCCTTGTACTTTTGCAAGCAATTCTCAGAAATGCAACCAATAAAGAAAAAACAACTTGTTGCTAACCTGAATTTTTGCCAAAATTGCTTGTATGATCATCATGGCAAGGTATGTTTATCTAAAAAGCGCTGTCGTGAGTGCAATGAATTTCACAACACATTATTGCACGAATCGTACCATCATCAGCAAAAGGGTATTGCAACACCTTCTACGAGCACGCAGCAAGACAACGTGCGTTCTGAACGCGATCGTATGCAAAAGGGTAACACTCACGTGGCTCAACAAAATGTTCTTTCAGAAATTTTGCTGTCTACAGCACTACTAAAGGTACAAAAGGCCGATGGCACCTATCAGATAATGAGAGCACTTATTGACCAGGGATCCCAAACCTCCCTTATTACGGAAAACGGTGCGCAGTTGTTAGGTTTGCCAAGACAAAAATGCAATAACATCATTACTGGCATAGGACATACTGAAAACAGTTGCAAGGGTATGTTGAACTTGAATTGTGCCTCTACAATTAATAACTACTCATTTAGTATTGACGCATACATAATGAAAAACCTAACAAAGTATTTACCATCATACACATTCCCAAAATTAGCATGTCCATTTTTGGAAAACATTGAACTAGCCGATCCAGAATACAACATTAGTCGCCCTATAGACATGTTACTAGGTGCTGAAGTATACTCCTGCATCATATTAGGAGGTATGTGCAGACTAAGTGATTCGCTCCCCATTGTGCAACAAACACAGTTGGGATGGATATTATGCGGTGGCTTCAAATCTCTCTCGTGCAATGTTGTACAACTAGACCTAGAGAATATCCAACAGTTCTGGGAGATAGAAGATGTTACGGAAGAGAAATCATTATCATCTGATGACACAGCATGTATCCAGTTTTATAAGTCAACAACACAACGTTTGGATGACGGAAGATACCAAGTTAGGCTTCCATTAAAGCCAGATTTTCGCGAACATTTAGGCCAATCTAAGAATAAAGCAATTGCACAATTTCTTCAGTTAGAGAAAAAATTACACATGAACATACCTATCTATAATGAATATAAATCGTTCATTGACCACTACAAACAATTAGGTCACATGAAACCGTCAGTAAGTAATCAGACACTTGAATGCTATTTACCGCATCACTGTGTTTTACGTCACGATTCTACAACTACAGCTTTACGCGTTGTTTACAATGCATCAGCAAAAACTTCCAGCAATAAAAGTTTGAACGATTTGATGTATACTGGCCCAAATTTGCAGAAAGACCTTCAAACGCTGATCTTAAAATGGAGACTATATCGGTATGTGTTTACCGCTGATATCGAGAAGATGTTCAGGCAGATATGGATCCATCCAGAAGATCAACATCTCCAGAAAATTGTATGGCGAGACCAAAAATATCAATCTATAGACGAGTATCAACTTACGACGGTGACATACGGGACAAAAGCAGCACCATTCCTCGCTATGATGACACTTAGGCAGTTAGCGACAGATGAAGGTCACAAGTTCCCAGAAGCAGCCAAGGTCATTGAGGAATCCTTTTATATGGATGACGTCATCCATGGATGTCACCTTATATCATCAGCCATACAGTTGCAAAAGGATTTAAGCAACTTACTAAAATTAGGAGGCTTTAACCTTCGGAAATGGGTCTCCAATGACGGGCAACTTTTACAGCAACAAAACCAAGAGCATCACGAGCAAGAAAGTATGACTTTTAAACAAATGGACTCAACCAAAACTTTAGGTCTTCGTTGGAATCCCGTCACTGATACTTTTACGTTTTTATCACAGATTGAATCATCAAACAAAAAGGTAACTAAGCGAATTATATTGTCTGACATGTCGAAAATTTTTGACCCGTTAGGCTGGATTTTACCCGTAACCACAAAATTGAAAATTCTTTTCCAACAAACATGGTTGTCAAAAATTAATTGGGATGAGAATGTACCCGAAAACATCGCTAGAGAATGGATCAAACTCAAGGCCGAACTAGAACATATTAACCAGTTTAATATACCGAGATGGTACTCCATTCGACCCGATAGTTTAATTGAACTACACGGTTTTTGTGATGCGTCCACAAAATCGTATGCATGTGTTATATACTGCAGAGTACATAACCAAGAAAAATCTATTACTTTAGTAGCTGCGAAATCAAAATTAGTCCCGACCAGTAAGCAATTATCATTGCCCCGATTGGAGTTGTGTGGGGCGCATCTGCTTGCTAAACTAATGACTAAAGTCCAACATTGCTTAGCCGGTTACAACATAAATATCTTCGGTTGGTGCGACTCTACTGCAGTGCTAGGGTGGCTCCATGGTGAACCCGGCCGGTGGAAGATGTTCGTAGCGAACAGAACAAAACAGATTACGGAAATCATACCACCACAAAATTGGAGATATGTGAAGTCTAGCGATAATCCCGCGGATTGCGCAAGCAGAGGTTTAACAGTATCTCAGTTGAAGGAACATACACTATGGTGGCATGGACCAAAGTGGTTGCAATCTTTCGATGCAAGGGAAGAAAGCCAACTTATACATACAACAGAAGAGGAAATAAACAGCAAGACATTACACGAGCAAGTCAACAGTATTATCAAACAAGAATCAAGCATTATCACTCAACTATTACAAAAATATAGCACAATCAACAAGATTTCCCGTATTCTAGCATGGATTTTGAGATTTATTTCTCGAAAGCAAGACAGAAAGCATGAGCAATACTTAACTCTAGCTGAAATTTCTCAAGCAAAGCTAAAAATAATTAAGCAGGTTCAGCAAGACGAATTCGGCAAAGAAATTAATGATTTAAAGCAATTAGGTAGATTAAATCCTAAAAGCAAATTAAATGATCTGAACCCTTACCTGGATAAACAAGATATCTTGCGTGTTGGGGGAAGGTTACGAAAAGCGAATATCAGCAGTGATATGCAGCATCCCATCATCCTTCCTCATGGTGGTCGCTTAACAGAGCTAATAATAGCAAACGCTCACCAAACAATGCTTCACGCAGGCGCTAGACTCACTATGAGTTGGATTCGACAGAAATATTGGATCTTAGGCGGTAACTCAGCTACGAAGAAACAATTAAGGCGTTGCGTAGTTTGTAGGAAGCAGAATCCTGAGTATCAACCCCAAATAATGGGCGATTTACCCGAAGCAAGAACAAATCCATCCCGCCCGTTTACACATACGGGCGTTGATTTTACGGGCCACATCTTTGTCAAGTCTAGCAAAGGACGCGGCATACGAACTACAAAAGGATACGTCGCCGTATTTGTTTGTATGGTCACGAAGGCCGTACATCTCGAGCTCGTTAGTGACCTAAGTACCTCAGCCTTTCTCGCAGCACTGAAGAGAATGGCAGCACGCAGAGGAACACCTAGCCAAATATACAGCGATAACGGCCGTAACTTTGTAGGCGCTAACAAGATATTGCAACAGGAATACAATGAGCTACTAGATATCATGCATAGCAAAGAATTATCTGCAGAGTTGTTAAACATGGAAATAAAATGGAACTTCAACGCCCCATCATGGCCGACTGCAGGCGGACTATGGGAAGCAGCCGTTAAAAGTTTCAAGTATCATTTTAAGCGAGTAATTGGCGAACAAATTTTAACTTACGAGGAGCTGTACACCGTGCTTACCCAGATCGAAGCTTGTCTCAATGCAAGACCGCTATGTGCAATATCAGAAGATCCTGACGACTTGGAGTTTTTAACACCCGCTCATTTCCTCACAGGTGGTTCTAATGTCAATTTATATGACACAGAAACAGATCTTCGGACACGGTGGCAGTTAACGCAGAAAATTGTAAAAGATCTCTGGAAGAAATGGAGAAACGAATATCTGGTACAGATAACGTCGAGAAGCAAATGGCGACAAGCGAAAGATAACATCAGACTGAACGACGTTGTTATGGTCCATGATGACAATTTGCCGCCAGGAAAATGGTTAATGGGCAGAATCATCGAATTGCATCCAGGGTCCGACAGTCGTGTCCGCGTGGTAACATTGAAGACAAAAAACGGCACATTGAAACGTCCCGTCACCAAGTTATCTGTATTACCCATAAACGATAACACTCAAACCGCCGACGATGCTAAAAGTTGTCATATTGTACAGAAAAATAAGAGAAACAAAACAACTCGATTCAGCTTAGTTTCAGTGTTTACAGCTTTTATCTTATTTTTAAACATAATAACAACTTCCCAATGCGCTCTTAACATTACCAAATTCCGAAATAATCAACATCTTTACTTCGATAAACTGACGAACATGAAACCAATAAGAGATGATTGGAAACTTATTGTATACTACAATATGGAACCTTACTGGGAAGGCATTACGACACTAAACAAAAGCATAAATTCAATTGAACAATCGTGTACTTTGATACAGGAGGTAACACCTTGTGATATAGTATTACTGCAATTGCGTCACGGGTACAACGAACTCGTGTACAACAATCACAAGTTACTCGCTCAGCACTTTGACACGCGAGCGAACAGGTGGCGCCGTGGACTTATCGACGGTGTCGGTTACATCGCAAATGGCCTGTTCGGCGTACTGGACGCGAGATTCGCAGAGCAGTACGAGAAAGATATCACCCTCCTTCGCAACAATCAAAAACATATCGCATCATTTTGGCAAAATCAAACCTCCGTTATAGAAGCGGAGTTTAATCTCTTGAAGCGAACAGAAAGTACAATGCACAGACAGCACAAAATGATTCATATGCAGTTATCAAACTTGAAAAACGCTGTATCAACACTTAAAGCGGAAACACAAAATATTAGCCTAGCTTTTATGGGAAGTGTCATCGCAAGTAACCTGTTACATGACCTAAAGGACTTACAAAATGCCTTAATTGATACCATCACGGACGTGTACCACGGACGGTTCAATCCCCACCTCATAACAGCGCAACAATTACAAGATGAACTCAGTTCAATAGCGAGTCATTTATCTAATGACATTACCTTGCCTATTGAAAATATTTACACAGATCTTACTCAAATTTACAAGCTCCTAAGCGTTAAGGCGAAAATGCTTAGGAATTATTCCATATTCGAGGTGCACATACCGTTAATAAGTCGAGACACTTACGAAGTTTTTAAACTTATTCCCATTCCGCTGGAAAAGGAACATAACGCTATGTTAACTATTCAGCCTGTTTCGGATTTTGTAGCCGTTAATCTGAAAAAAGATGCTTACATAATCATGACAGAAAATGGATTGAACGCCTGCCAGTCTACAAACGTAAAATTATGTCATATCCACTCTCCTATCTATAAACTGAGTCGAGATAAGGACTTTTGCCAACTTAGAAACGCTGACTGCGCACTGGACATCAAACCCTGTACAAACATATGGATGGAGACCCACACTACAAACTATTATATTTATTTCTGTTGCGGTCAATGTCAGGTACGAACAATATGCGGAGATCAAATTGCAACACACCAGCTGACGCACTCCGGTCTTATTTCTATCGGGCATGGCTGCATAATGAAGTCTGACAACTTCGAAATAATCGCACATGAACAGAGGTCTAGCGGCATTGATATCTCGCCAAACTTGTACGCTCCAGTAGTCGCATCCATAAACCATATCATAAACGTCTCCATATCTCATGATGATTGGAACGAAACAAGCAAAGAGAACCATCAAGCCGAGTTGAAAGCCATACACGACAAGATAAAGATTTTGAAGGAAAATGGAGCTTTAGCTAGCAGCCTGTCATATCATGACATTCATCATTACACGCTGATGTACGGCGCGCTAGGCCTGGCAGCAGTAACCCTCGGCGTGTACATGTGGAGGCGCGCGCGCTCGCGCCCCTCCCTCGACGCCGCGCCGCCGGCCCCCGCGGCACCAGCACCCGCGCCCGCCGCGCTGCCACGAGCAGCGCTGGCGCCGGCGCCCACTCCTCACGTCAGCACCCAACAGGGTGTTCCCGCTAGTGAAAGTGTAGTGTATCAAAGTGTGAGTGAGAGAGCCAAGGTGGTAAGTGCAAGGTTATCAGATAAAGCCACCTCCCCTATTTTAGGCTCGTACACTAGTATTTCTAACTTGTGAGTGATTAGTGTATTTATAAGACTTACTAGAGACACTAAGAAGCATTTTGATATACCTTAAAATATTTCATAGCATTGTTTTTACATTCATTATCAATATTTCACATTTCGCAATTGTTTTTCTTTGCTTCTTTCTGTAGGGGAGCATGTACGGGCAAACCCGTACAATACAAAAGTTTTACTTTTATGCTGACATCGATGCGCCGCGAAACACACATTTTATTATAATAAATACTTTTAGTCTACATCAGCAAATTATATCTCATATAGTTCAGTAGTCGTTGCAACACCGTACACCGCGCTACCTATCGCATATAATATAGCACCTTTCGCCGCGTATCGATCAATCAATCAATATCTGTAAACCTGTTAATTTTAGTGTTTTATCAATATACTTTATTTTACCTATCAATCCATCTTTGATTTGCGCATACCGCGTACAGTACACATACCTTAGTTATTTATCTTTCAAATAAGATTTTTGTGCGAATATTTTTAAATGATATAAAAGTATTTAATAAATTAAAACGGTTTATAACAGTGGCGGCTGAAATATGATTAAAGGCATAATGCATTTAATATAATGTAATGTAATATAAATTACAGCTTTTTCCATGCATGTGCCGCCGAAAATGGTGAAGCATTCGCTCCGGCTATTTTTTACACCGTAGGTCCCTACGTATTGTATGACCTTTAGGTTTGTAGGTCACGTTACTATGAAATAATTTCTATAAATATAATGATATGTTGTAAATTTGTAAATTTGCCTTTTAATAGCGTCACATTAGCTGCTAATGAAGCGAGGAAAAAAAACACAGTATTGGTACTATTTTTCTCACGCACCGCTCATCTTCCCAGCTTATTTCTTGCAAAATGACAGGTTTGTTCCTACGGGTATAGGGCTGGCGAATTTTCAACGAATCAATCGTGCGATTTAAATTGACTACTCGTTGACGGTTTTTGATGTTTGAATAAATTATCATAGAGTGAATCTAACAACCGTGGTCAAAATGTGTGATTTTATAACTATATTTTTTGTCGCCGTCCTGATTTTAACCAACTTATTTATGGGTTGTATTTAACTGTTAGTCAAAAATACTAATTTTCCACCAAAAATACTAATTGCACCACTAAGCTAAGTTGAAGGATTATTTATATTTTTGGGAGCAGGGTCACAAGAGAACCTAACATAACCTATTAAGTTTTCTGACTGGATAAGTTTCCCAAGCAGACGAAACTTTTCATATCAAAAGATATTTTGTAAAAAGATCTTCACATTTGGTGTACAAATAGTATTTTAGTGCGCAAGTCAATATTTTAGTGAAATAATAAAGTTTTTTTGCGTAACTCACTTTAGTGTGATACATAACATTTTTGATACGCTGTTAAAAATATCCCCTTATTTATAGCACTATTATTGCACATTATTCTTCTCACAGTAGAAAATATATTTCAGAGTAAAATTTATCAATTTTCAACAGCAATTGTCTATTCTCTCTTATCTTTACAAGTTATAGGGTCCAGCCAGACCAGTACAGCGACCGAACCTAGTCAAGTCAAATTGAAAACAGTTCCAGTCATTTCAACACTTTGAAATCCGCCTTAACAGTTACTAAACAAACAAAAAAATTTAAGAATTCTTAAAGCAAAAACGGCTACACTGTAGCCAAAATGTCTTACTCAGAAATAACCTTTGAGTTCGCTGATCCAATAACATTAGTTCACTTTTGTGACTGACAAAAAAGCATGTTAGTGCCGAACGAAATTTCTCCTTTGAATAGTCACTGCTTACCAGTGTATATGTCCTCTATATACATCAGTGTACACATTACGGAAATATTTTTGTAGCGTTTGAAAAGAGATACAGTCACAACAAATCTGAGTTCGCTTTTTGTGTATAAACAGGGTTGGGTTGCGTTCACATGGGAATGTTCTTGCTTTCACAGCATTATTTTAGGCTTACTGTGAGAACTTTTCTGTACCTCTTGTGCCGCTTTTATTCCGAGTCATGTCTTTGCAGTTGCGGAAATGTTTTTTAATGTATTTTTTACATGTTTTTGTGACTTAGTAGAATTCTCATTTATATATCCGATGTTGGTTGTGTAGGCTGAGTCAGTTGCTTATTACGTTACGGAGTAACGGTTGGGAAAATAAGTTCGAAGTAGTATAAATCTACATGGAAATGTACGACAGCTGGATCTAGGTTTGGCACTTAATTTATACGTAGTGGATGAATGTTTTTGTTTTTTTTTGGTGTCGGGTTGGGAAAATCCTAATGGAGTCCCTCCGCCCTGGGGGACGGGCGAAGGGGACTGTCAGACTCTTACTGACTAAAAACCAACCCGTGTTCCTCATGTACCCGTGTGTCGGAGGGTCGGGTTTCGCCCAAGCATATGTCGCAACTCCCCGACGGGTATTGGCCCGCCAGATGGTCAGGCAGGTCCCGAACAAAACCCCCTTGGCGGCGGATGAAGGTGTCGGGCTCCGCCGCCAAAACATCCTCTGCGGCCGCGCAACACCGACACGCCTCTCCTCCCACGACCGCGCCCGACTACGAGGGACAGACAGAACTGTCCCCCGCACCCGCACCGTTGGACGCATCCTGCGCAGGCCCACTGCCAAGCCCACGCGGAGCGTCCACTCCAGGGATCCCTCTTAGCTTCACCGCGGGGTTCAAAGCCGTGGTTACTGAGCCCCCCCACCACGACAAGGTGGAGATCCCAGGGGGGTTTGGTAGTAGAGCCTTGCTGATTTCAGCAAGAATGGGCCGGCTCGACCGGGGAAGTACTACCCTCTCACAGAAAATCGACGTAAGGTAACAGTACCTAAACTGTTGTGTTTCGTTCGGTGAGTGAGAGTGCGGAGGCCCTATCCCCTATTCCTTCTCCCTCATCCCACTCCTTATCCTATCCCGTTTCCCAACCCCAAAGGGCGGCAACGCACTTGTGATCCCTGTGGTGTTACTTGTGTCCATGGGCGGCGGTAATCGCTTACCATCAGGCGATACGTCTGCTCGTTTGCCGCCTAATACTGTAAAAAAAAAACATGGAAGGCAAGTGGTATGAAAATCATTATGTCATTTGAATAATGCCGATAACTTGAAAAGGTTATCTCAATTCATCTCAAACTGTCTTAGTTCTTTGTCTTTTGAATGACATGAATTGCATATTTTTTATTTCTAGTAGGACGGTGCTATAATTTATTGTAGTGGTGGATATTAGAAATATTAAAAATATAATTTACAATAGTATATTATTCTATGAATAGACGTGAGTGTCCGAAGTACAATTAGATTGAATTAGGTAGGTATTTTCATAAGAATAGTAGGATAAGATCAATAATAATTAGAAGTAGTAAAAAATTGTCCTAAAAACCTATATTTTTGCTGAAATATACTTTTATAGGTTCTATTCATTTCATAAATTTGCTGTACTAACGATGAGTAACTACTAAATAAATGATGCTCTTGTCGGCTTAACTTTGTAACTCAGTATCTACCGACCTTGGGTGTCTAGTTCGATAATACTAACTACTAAGCCCCTTCAAACTAACTGATCGAACTCACGCTCTCTCCGAGTTAGTAATACTAATTGACAGCGCGTTAAAATATTCGTATAATCGTTCGTTATCTATGCAACGTCGTAGCTCTGTGGCACAAATGGTTATCCATTTGAGCATTCATCACTGTGCTTTGTGTTGCTAGCTTCTGTGATCATTTGTCAACAGAGTTGTGACCATTTCCCGGTTTTGATACATGTGGAAAATCTACTTGATAATATATTACCATTGCCTGCGCTGAAATTCTGCGGCCAATCATCCAAAGGCGCTGTGTCTCGCTGCATAAATTCAGGTCAAGCTTGCATTTACGTGTTTAATGGTATTTCATACAATATATAAGTGTCATATTGGCACTATATTAAAGTACCATAATAATAACTGATTCTTCAAAAAGATTTGCCACATTTTGCATTTATTTGGTTTAGTACCTACAACTTATGTATACAAAGTATCTCATGCACTATGATAAGGAAGAGCTTAGGGATTTTACCATCGAATATTAACGGACTGAGAAATATACGAAAGGACTGAGGGCAGAAAGTCTTAATAGCCTTACATAAATTTCGAAGGGTCAAATTGACAAGACGGCGAAAGGGCAAAATAATATGTTGCACTGTTTGAGACAAACAATAAAATATCATCCTTTCAGAAAACTATATATTTTAACAGTTAAAGTTACGCCATATAACTGTTTACATACCCATCAGTCATTTCAACTTTAAATATTGAAATATTGAGTATTTCATGGATTTTCGACAGTTTTATTTAAGAATAACTAGAATTTGCTCAGGCATTGGTAATCCTTCGGTAAATATTTACACGGTCGATAGTGAATAAATCGTCACATTTTACGCAAACAATGCATTGTTATTCACGGTACAGCGATATATCGCGGACGCGTGTCATCACGTATGCATAAAAAATCTTCACCCCCACTACGGTTCACGGAATTTTGGCCATCGGACTACTTAACGATTGATTGACATGATAACAGGCTTAAGTATTTACAAACTTCAAGCAGTCATTTTCACAAAAAATATTTAGATAATAATAATCGCAAATCATTAGAGTTTAATTTTTCTTCAATCAGTTTAAAAAAATATATAAATACATATATTGACACAATAGGTCAAAATTATTGATTGGCTGAGATGTGTTTTTTGAATTATAGGATATTTCACGATCAGAAGCGACATTCGTAATATCAAACGGAAAAATTCTATCGTAGAATGATACAGTTTTTTGTGCGCCTGTCGCCGTCGTACCTATCCATAGCACTCCTTAGTGAAATGGCTAGGCCATTTTACCCTTTACACTTTCACTCCAGCCTATTACAAGCTTCGTTAACGAAACAGTGGCTGCCAGTTGTTGTGGCAACTTGGGATCCAACTAGCCTCTTTGCTTATCTACAATACGGGACTCTACGATCGTTCTAACAGATTAAAGGTTTGGTCGGGACGTGAGTAGTGCCTATACACATTTTTGTTTATTTTCGTGTACATGAAGATCGTAGCAATTGCCTTGATTATTATACGGTTTCTTATTTGGTCTTCGTTGCTTTATTTCGTCAATTGAATATTTGCTCTGATGAGCGTATTGAGTGTCATATATATTTACAAAAGAACACGTTTTCTTGGATGTTTTTGTGTTACATGCTTATTGTTAATAATGAAAAGGAATAAGGATGAATATTTTGTAAGATTGATAACGCGTCAGTGATAGTTTATTGTACAATATGAATGCTACTGACCTTTTATATGTATGGCTCAGTCCTAGAACCTTGATATAAAACGATTACAGTATACAAATTATGCCTTTTGGTTTCATTCGTTTCGCAGTGACACATATTAATTTGTATGAGTATTATTTGTATGGGTTGACAAATCCTTATTGGATGAAAACCCCTGTAAAAAATGAAGGCACAAGAAACTGAATATAATTCCACGAACAATATTTATAGTACACTACACACCACAACGCCTGACAATAAAAATCACGAAATCTTTACCATGTAAGTTCCTTTACATTTTTTTCTTTCTTTCTTTGTAAAAAATAAAACTTCCGCACTAGGACTACATCCTATGGCCCAGGGAACTTAACAAACATGCAACTAACGGACACAATGAACACCCAGACTCGACACAACAATTTATGAATCACACAAAGTGTTGTCTCGTGTGGGTATCGAACGCACAACACTCGGCGCAGTGTCAAGCAGCGAGGCGGTTATTTATTTACTAGCTGTTCCCCGTGGTTTCACTAGAGTTTGATATCAGTATCTTGACAACAGCACCACAAAATCGTTTTTAGTTATAATTTAAACAATGATGATGTCTTAACTATATTTTATAGCAAACAAGATTAGTTTCCGAGTATAATGACATATAATACATATAGTGAAATTACGAGATTGCGTCGCTACACGTTTTTCAAAGCAGAGCTGTCGTCACTCCAACGCGCGCGATGTCGAACTTAGGGCAAACAATTTTCAGTCGTTATTTTTGCAAAAAAAGTCTATAAAAATGACAACCAGTTACAAAGCAGAATTAAAAAGAATATTCATACTTTGCAATAGTGGGGCATAATCTTATTGGTGGAATTATTTTCACGTCATTTCAAGGAGTGAAATATGGCGCTGTCATTGCGGGACACGGGACATACGTGTTTCCCGCAAGCGGTGGACGGAACAAATTTTCCTGGGACACACGTATGTCCCGCCAGCATTCCAGAGGTTAACCCACTGCCAGTTGGTCTGAAAAAATTATTAATTTCTTACTGTCAGTCTTTACTGGATGCAGTTCGTTTTGTGTATTATACTGAGATCCATGTGCATTCAATTCTATTGATTTTAAACTAATTTCAGATTCAGCAGGTGTAGTTGCACACTTAGTTGTACAACTGGAACAGTAATTACTAGAGTTGGATAATGAGATAAGTTGTTTTAAATTTTCTCGACCAACTCTTGAAATTTCTTCATATTTTAAGATGTATTCATGAGTCTCATTCTGGTGATCCATTATAGTCCTAGTGACTTAAGCTTGTAGATTTGATATTCTTGGTGCTTGCAACTCACTTGTGTGTTGTTCGTATAACAACCTACCAGAAACTAATTCTTCATTTGTTGCTTCAAGCTTTAATAAAAGAGACTCACATTCTTTATTTAATTTACAATTGTCTTGTGCATACTGACTCAATTAGGTAGACCACTTAGAACCAGATATAAGTTTCTTAATTAATTTATTTAACTTAAACAATTTTCTAAATTTATTCTTACTAAGACATTTTTTGAGACAGTTACATTTAAGAGCTTTTAGCACATTAATTTTGTCACCCAGGAGCTCAGAGAATAAGTTGTCAGTAGCAGTACTTTTAAAGGCCGCAATTGTGTCTTCTAGAGTTGAAATTCTGCCATAAGCCTCATTGAGACTAGCTTCTAACTCCGCATTGCGGCTGAGTTGTCTGGAGTAAAGGACCATGGGCACTTTTGTATGAACGCTGGACCCACTTTTCAAAAGTGTGCAACAGTAATGAAACATATGTCAAATGAAAGCTCTTGGCATGTTCTTTATTTCATTCTATGGCAGCTAAGTTCAAATCCAGCGCAAAAACAGGGTTTTGGTACGTTAAACTTTTTTCTTTTGTAAATTACAAATGTGCGTGAAATATTATGCAATGCACATTTTTTCATTTCATTTCAGCCTGTTAGACGGCCACTGCAAGACATAGGCCTTCCCCACTTGGATTTTTTCGTAGGTAGCTTGGCAGGCGGATTGGTGAATGCAGGTGCGGGAATGTTTGATTCTAGGCGCTGGTGCCCATTTAATTTTGACATTGGTTGACCGTCATGCAACATGCTTAAAAGCACACATTAAATCGTTTGTGTTAGTGTCGATTGCGCGATTGATTGACATATCGTGCGTAGTGTGCGTGAAGACTATGCCTATACGTACACGTCTCTAGGTGGCGAAAAAGTGGCGACATTGCCGCGCGTATGAAAGTGCGGCCGGGGCATATCTCGTTATTTATTTGATCTGAGCCAACGACAAACTTTTCCAAGGCACGGAGGTGTAACACCATCAACCTCCAGACTTGAGCTTTGAATTAGATAATTCTTAACAGAAAAACCTAATATCCCTTTTTCTTGACCCGAGAATCGAAACCGAGAACTCATAATCTGCAGCCGCTTACACTACCACTGGGCCACTGAGACATTCAAAAGATCTTTTATTGTATTTAGCTACTATCATCATCCTCTTAGCGTTAACCCAGTTTCAATCTGGGGTCCGCTTACAAGTCTAACCAGATTTGGCTGAATAGGTATAAGCTTTTCCACAGAGCGACTGCCTGTCTGACCTCCGCAACCCGAAGTGATAGCGATATTCCATGGTTTCGACTAGTGTCAGTTTATTGAGAAGGTACTGACGCCCTGTAACGACTTTCAAAGATCTTCATGACAACCGGGACCGATGGCTTAACGTGCTCTCCGAGGCACGGGACAAGCGATAATTAACAATTCAATACGCACATAACTCCGAAAAGTCATAAGTGCGCGCCGTGGATTCGAACCCGATACCCTCTGCATGGCAGTCTGTTGGTATATCCACTAGGCTATCGCTGCCTTTATTGTATTTAAACTACCAGTAGGTAGCTAAATATAAATAAATATTGTATTATAATTATTAATTAATTGTAATTATAATTAAATATCAAATCAACACAGATTTTCAATATCGCAGCAATTTTCGCGCTGGAATTGAGCTAAGCTGCAATAGAATAAAATAAAGTACACTTCAACAGCTTTCATATGACATATAATTCATCACTGTTGAACAAAGTCCAAAAGTGGGTCCAAAATTACACATGGTCCTTTGGTCGCAGGTGCTGAAACACCTTACTTCTTCTCATAGTCTGTCCCGTTGATACAAGACATCCATATGCTCTATGTGCAGCTCCGTGAGTTGTGTCTTCAGCTCAGATACACGGTCATTCACAATCTTGATTTCTTCTTCACAGTCAACGCGTTCCCTTAATAGTTGACTGTTGTCGTCCTTGTATTTCTTTAACTCAACCAGAGTTATTCTTAATTTATTTTCCGTCTCCTTGACCGTTGCCTTCCGAGTTATCATATGGGTAGACATTGCCAAGGATTACAAATTACCTAAAAAAGAAGAAAACAGCTGAGCAAAGTCAAAGAAGAGAAGAGATGTTGAGGCTGTAGGGCTTGAGTATTATTGTAAAGACTTAGACAGAATAATTAATAAGAAAAGTTACAAAAGAAAAAGGTGGGTATATGAATAAAATAAATTAAATTAATTAATGGTAAAAACTAAGAAATTGAGAACAATTTAGGTTATTTGAATACTTTAGAGTAATTATCTAATAATTTTACAAGGTTTCTATTGAAATATCTCAGCTGATGTACTTAATCAACTTATTAATAAAATGTAAGAAGGTATACAAGTTACATGTTTAAAGCAATAATAGCTAAATACCACAGAAAAGTACACAAATATATGAAGTACAGACAAGAATAAACAGTATAGTAATTGTGAAGTGTATCTGTAGATTGTGTTTGTCTGGGGCTGTTGTTTAGTCCTCGATTTTGCTTCCACATATAGTCAAGCAAAAGGAAACAGAACTGAGCCAAATGTGTGTTGGACGAAGCTCACACGGGGGTGAGCCGAATAATTCGGTGTTGTGGAGTGTTGGATAACTTTTAATAAGTATTATACTCCCCGGGTTTAAGTCGTAGCAGATGTAAATTAAAATCCGTCCGTTGACACTAAGTCTCTATTCTATTCGCTCGTAACTTTTGCTGTGAAGTTATTATACTTCAAACACAATGATAACAATAACTTATATATATATTAACTTATAAATATTAACTAATATGTTAAATAATCAATTATAATTATATTAAAATTACGGAGCTAAAATTATTGACGACTGGCGGTTACAGTCAAGACATCAATTCATCAATCAATGAATACGGTAATTTAGTGTCGAATATAAACCTTTAGTAAACGGGCACTATTAGATATTGGGCATTTCAGGGAGCTATAAGCATAACCCTTAAGTTTACCGTTTTACTTAAGTGAAGGGTAATCAGTCCATGGTTGGCAACCTTGTTTTATAAAGGTTCCATAGGTCGCTTTCTTTAAACAGTATGATGTGAAACTTCTATGCCTTGACGTTATTTTACATCTATACATATACCATTCATAAATATGGTACCGTAACTTTTGACCTGTGCCCAATATTGATTAATCTATTTTGGAATATTTTTCAGCATACATTTATAATGATAATCAAGCGTTAACCTAAACCTAGACATCAAGAAGTACTTTAATCACCACACACACACGCAAACAATTACGCATAAAGATTTAGATAGCTATCTTTATCATTGTTTTACATAAACAACCCCTATAGTCCTTAGATAATATTTGTCAGTGCTCGAAACAAATATCTTATGAATATTTTTGTTGCATTTTTAACAAAATTCCCTACTTTAGTATAGTTTTTATTTACATGTTTGTTATATCGATTGCTTATTATTATTTGATGATATTATTTGAACCTACTTTATAAAGTACTCGATACCTATCGCCTTGCCACATTGAAATAGTCCGCATTTAACAAATAAATACGCCACAAGCTATAAATAATGGAAATAACTGTGAAAAACTCGGCGTGTTTATGGATGAGTCGTTCGATTCCTTACAAAGGATAGACGAGTGTCTTGTTAGGCGTTCCAATAAAATTCTCCGTAGATTCATAAAATATTATGTAATTTGATCACGATCGTCAGTGGCGTCCGAATCCCGCAGGTGAAACGATCGCCCATCGAGTTACACTGGAAATAGAACTGAATACTCGTCTCGTGTAACAATATCTTGATCTATACCGCCGATACACGAGAACCGAGTTTTATTGAACCATTAATACGATATATTGAAACGCACCATTATTTATTCTACTCGAATCGAATAACGCACTGAAGTACTCACAATCGTATTATTGGATATATTTTGTAAGAAACGACGGTGATATAGATTGAGATATTTATTTGATACTATTTGTTTTATATTACTTTGTTATCTATACAATAACAAGCACGTGTAGATATCGTTACGTTTTAAGAGCTAAGCTTTTACAAAATCCGTTAAACTTCACATCGACACAACAGTGCCAAATAAAAAGTTTATGCCATAGTTTAAACATTTACATACAATTGGTGGCGATACCCTAACAATTCTAGTAATTAAAACTACGCTCGACTTAGACTGAGGGATCAAAAGTTGACCAAGTTGCGCTATAAAGCGGGGAGTAGGCGCCTCAATAAACACAATCACAAGAGATGCTGTTTTACTTAATTAAATGGAGACAAAGACTCAGAGTCTGCACAATCGTCTATTCAAAGCGTTTTCTTGTAACAAAAAGTAATTTGTATTTTGAACTGTACTCACTTAATATATATAGCCCTTTTTTTGTTTTCACAGTGGAAAACCAATTTACGGACTCACCTATCTCCTCTTTGGGTAGGTAAAGGGGACTCGAACGTTAGGCTTGCCATAAGCGTTCGGAGCCTTCTTACTACAGCTATCTTGGTGTCCGTCGACGTCCCATAGTGGTGTCATCACACAAAAGGCACGTAGCATAGTTGGTCGCGACCCAGTCGGCTACAACTTTAGTTATATTTTCAATTCGACCAAAATTAATAACTTTAAGTAATTAAGCATGTAAAATGATCAATGACCCCTGTAACACGAGATTCTCCTAGCATAGGGGTTTTCTGTGTACTAATATGTTTATTTAAAAAGTAGATAAATGTGTAAGTTGCATATTATGTAAGTACATCTTATTTGTTGGAAAATAAATTATTATTATTATTATTAAGTTAGTAATGTTTTATTACAACACAATATATCAAAATATATGTATTTCAATAAACCTTCATCTGCAAACCTCTCTTACTTACGTAGAGATACTCAGATACACACAGTGTTTCAGTTTCATGTAAAATAAATAGTGATTCTTTGTTATAATTTCATTATCAGTGTTCCTAGTAGATTTTATGCAAATTGAATAAAAAATTATACAAAAACTTATGTCCAGAAACCATTTTTGTGCCATAACGGGTGCAGGATACAAATGCACTGGCCGTACTTCGCAAGCCATAATGTTTCAGACAAAAAGTTTTGCCTGCGAGACGTGGACATTAAAAAACCCCAAAAGTACACTGTGCACACTAAACAATTTATAGTGCAGGCTTAAGGGAACTTTATATCCGATGCAAAGTGTAGCTTTGTGAGAATATTCAGTCGGTGATTTTCTACGTTACATATACATGAATTTTATTTCTATAAAAAAATCACAGCTGAGGTGACAAGACAAGATAGCACGTTCTGTATCAAACCATTCGTGACAAACAATTCGTGTTTTCCCAGAAGGGATTTTGCCAAGTCTTGCAAAATATATTACGAGGGTCAAACTGAAAGTTCTTAGAAAATCAAAAACTGATTACATTAGCCAGTTATTAGTTTTATTATATCTTTTCAAAATATTGTCCATTGACGTCAATACACCGCTGCATGCGATGGAACCACTGGGAAAAGCACTTTGCCCACTCGTCCTTAGGGGTCTCTTCAATGGCATCGCGATACGCAGCCACCGCTTCTTTAGCATTCATAAACCGCTTTCCTTTAAGTTTTTCTTTAATTTTTGGAAATAAATAAAAATCACAAGGCGCGAGGTCGGGGCTATACGGCGGGTGACCCAGTAATTCAACGTTTGATGTCGCCAAATAGTCGTTCGTTCGCTTGGCGGTGTGCGACGAGGCGTTGTCGTGGTGAAGGAGGATCCTACTGCGAGGTCGTTTCTCTCGAACTTTTTCCAAGACAAGTGGCAAACAATTGGTAGTGTACCATTCTGCAGAAACTGTTTTTTGATCCTCTAACACAATTGTTGCGAAATGACCTATCCTTCCAAAGAACGAGGCCACCATTTTTTTTCCCGCACTTCGATCTCTCTTCACTTTAGTTGGCAACTCCTCGAAAGGAAACACCCACTGAGCAGATTGTCTTTTGGTTTCAGGATCATAACAGTAAATCCAGCTTTCGTCACCTTTTAGTATGTTGAACACAGCATTTGAGTCACCTCCGTTAAATCTTTCAATCATTTTACGGCACCAATCCACACGATGGAGTTTTTGAGCCTTAGTCAAATTATGAGGTATCCACTGGGCGCAAAGCTTCCTGACCGCTAAATGTTCGTGGAGGATTTTGTGCACTTGACTCATACCGATGCCTAAGCTTGTCCGAATCTGCTGATAGGTCACTCTTTTGTCAGTCTCTATCATACGCCGCACAACACAGATGTTATTTTCAGTCGTCGCCGTAGAAGGCCGTCCCTCACGTACATCATCAGTGAGATTAGTGCGACCACGTTTAAACTCATTAAACCAGTTGTAAACAGTCGCACGAGATGGGGCTTCATTGTGAAAGGCCAATCGTAGACTATCATAACTTTCTTGTTGACTTAAATGACATCGAAAGTCATAAAAAATCATTGCACGAAAATTTTCTCGTGTTAAATTCATGTTGACGTGACACAGACAATTTTCAATTTGCCGCCAAATCGTAAAACAAATGACAAATGAATGAAATATATACTCAGTAATATTGGCAAAGAGTTCTATTTTCAAATTTTAGAATATTTTTTTTATTATATTGTTTATAAGTGCCCAGTTCTAAGAACTTTCAGTTTGACCCTCGTATGATGTTGTGTGATGTATCACGTATGTCTTGGCTGCGATCCATATTACATAACACTGGCGATTTGTTTATTTTGTTGTGAAATACATCAGGCAGCGAAGGCCCAGTGGAGAGACCGACAGATTGCAACGCAGAGAATCTCGGGTTCGAATCCACAGCGCACAACGGTGACTTTTCGAAGTTATATAGTTAAGCTTATTCAATTGTTAATTATCACTAGCTAAACGGTTAAGGAAAGCTAGAGTACTCCATAATGTTCTCGAAAGACGTGTGAAATCCGCCCACTCGCACATGGTCAGCGTGCTGAATTATGACCTTACCTTTCTCATAGTGAGTAGAGGCCCGTGCCCAGTAGTGAGACAATTAATAATATTATACTGGGATCATGATGATGATGAATATAATACATTAATGCAAAATTGAAGATATATTTTTATTAGGAGCAGTTTTGTGAGAAGTGCGATTTACATCCCAACTGCAACGCATGATGTACGATAATTAGGAGGACAAGTGAAAAAAATCTGTTTTTAAACTTTAGCGTTCTCACTGACTGACGGCATCTAAAGCATGTAAAATATTGGTTAGGCAGCCAATAAGCACAACTATGTCTCTCTCATCACAGCCTATACGGTATGGTATGGAGGTTCTAATAGATTTCAAATTATGTAAATACCTTTCGCTCTATAAATTCAGCTCAAGTATGTACCATTTTAGTTATTGTCCAGCTTGGTCAGGTAGTGTAGTAGGGCGGTGCGCTGGCTACAAAAATTACAAGCAAAGTTTCGCTTTGAGGTGGCCGGCACATACCACTTTGGATACTGTGGACCGTGGCCCCGGCTTTAGTTAAACATTAAACATTGTTTGACTTCAAAAGTTACGAAATGTTGACATTGCTTTGAAAAATCATGCGTGCCTACCTACCCTTTGTTGTGATGTGCGTAAGGAAACGACTAGACGTTAATTTAATGAATAATAATTAAAGCTTGTAGGATTTCTTTTTGTGATTATTTGTAACCTACCGCCAGAAAGCATAACTGCACGGGGTATCGTTATCATCTAATCTTATATCTTATACTAATATATAAAGCTGAAGAGTTTGTTTGTTTGTTTGTTTGGTTGAACGCACTAATCTCAGGAATTACTGGACCGATTTAAAAAAATCTATCAGTGTTAGATAGCCCATTTTTCGAGAAAGGTTATAGGTTATATAACATCACGCTATGAGCCACGGGAGCGGAGTAGTAGCCTTAAATAACGCAGGTTCATCTACCGCGGGCTCATCTAGTACTAATATATAAAGCTGAAGAGTTTGTTTGTTTGGTTGGTTGATCGCACTAATCTCAGGAACTACAGGTACGATTTGAAAAATTCTTTCTATATTAGATAACTCATTTATCGAGAAAGGCTATATAACATCACGCTATGAGCCACACGAGCGGAGCAGTAGTCTTAAATAACGCGGGCATATCCGCGGGCTCATCTTGTATTAAAATTACTTGTCCGCTACTGAAGCTACACATTCCTTTTATGATATTTATAAGGTATCTTAACAATATTTTCAAATAATGTCGTGACATACGCCCTTTATAAATATTACTATGTGTACAATTCGCGAAAGTTTAAAAGTATAAATTTATTATTTCCAATAACACCTTCCCAATAACTCACAAAATAATAAATCCAAGAGATTCTTGCGAGCCCGTAAAAAGCGAGACAATGAGTGTAAAAATCGATTTGAGATATGGACGCAGGTGTTGGGCCATCCCCTAAAACTTTGAGAGGGGTTAATGTCATCCTTTGTGACCTCTCAAGTTTTATCTTTAATGTTTTAACATATTGTTTTGTTAAAAATTAACCATTATTGCGATGAAACTCTTTATACAATTAATTATATTGAATGATGTTTTTTAAAATTTTCTTGATTACACACACGAATATTGATGTAACGTGGAAAGTCAGGTCATCCCGTGACGCATATAAAGCTTACGCGTTTAAGACCCGTTACAAAAGATAATAATATCTTGGACTAATCAACACACGGTCATCATATTCCAAGCCAGATAGAGCCATCATTACTTATATATATACAAATTGGTACATACTATTAAATCCTTACATAAATTACTGCCAGATACAGATGAAATCAGCGTTCTTCTGATACAAAGATTGGTCTTGGGAAATCGAGCCAACGAGCTCTAGATTAGTAGTCAGGGTCACCAACTAGTAAACTACGTACAACATAACTTCATCTTTATCCCCTAAAGGGTAGGCAGAAGTGAACACACGCACACTTCGCCAGTTATGTTTTGGTCCCAATGTAATAGGGGGCAAGCCATCTACCGGGCACATTATTAAGCCAGCGATAATTAAAATTTTTAATACACACATAAGTTCGAAAAGCCAGACGTGTGTGTCCGGGATACCCGGGGATCGAACCCGATACAATCGTCTCGGCAGTCCGTTACACCTCTAGGCTATTTATGCACTAGTAACAACCCAACAACCCAATGATTATTAATTTTTCGATCTCTAAGATTTGTTACAGGTATCTGGTTTTGTGACAGTATCATGAGAAAATTCCTACCTTATGTCATTACATTGTAACAGTGTTAGAATCGTTCTCAAACTTATTTTGTCGATTTAGTTTATGTATTGAATTATATCTCAATGTATCTATGAATAGCCTTTTAGGAACATTATAAGAGTCTGGAACATATCGGCATGGGGTCTCATTCCTTAGAACGTTTTCCGTCATTCTTAACTCTCTCAACAGATGGCTTTACTAGTATCGATTTTATTGATGACTTTCATGCATAAGTGATAAATAAGAAAATAAAGTTCTAAAATATGATATTTATGAATTAAATAATCCCTTTATTACGATTAAATAAAAAAATGAAACATTAAATTGAATATGAATATTTCTGAAAAATATGATGTGCACTTCGTTGCTCAGGTGGCCAAAATACGTACTAGCTTGTAGTAAAACGTTACAATGAGTTAACTTTCACTCGGCATTCATAGATGGCGCTTTTACGTATGTATAAATTTATTTTTATTTAATTTGGTATTAATCTGTTACGCGTCGCTACCGAAGGGAGATCGCCGACGCAGCACTTCATACTTATTGACGATATTTATTGCAACATACATCGAGCGACGGAAACGGCGAGCTTCGTATGCATTTTATGACGCACACATTAGGTTTCCTAATTATTGCAAGATGACAATGATGTATTCCATATTCACACTTCGAATAGGCATTAGGCTAATTTTAGATATAATTAATTTTAAAAGTTTTTATTAAATTAAATTAAGTTAAAATCATTTTGGTTTTTTTTTCAATCTTCCGATTGCAGCTAACGTAATTGGCGCAGTCGGTAGGATATTCGCGGGCCGGTTCGCGAGCTTAGGGATCTCTAATATCGATATCCGTGTACGTGAGTCGCCCGGGCGGCTATCAAGCCCCGACGCCGAATATCCGAATCTACGGTCCAGCTGCAAATCCGGAGGAGGAATCCAGACATTGATTCACGAGAGAACCAGACATGAGATATATGTAAGTACACTTGAATTGGTCTTGTGTTGCTTCCTTTTATTCCCTAAGTGTGTATTTCCTTTTCCAAGATTTTTCATCCGAAAAATTCTAAGGCCGGGGAGCCTACATCGCGTACGGCTCGCTGGAACACTATAGATATAGGTAGAGATTTAGATAGTAGCGATTGTTCAATTAATTCTGTAAGAATGGCCCATGACGCGGACACCATTTACAAAACTCTCCGCATGGTGCCGGAGTTCGATGGAAATCCGAATATATTAACTAGATTTATCTCAATTTGTGACCAAATAGTTAATACCTATGTTAGTCCCGCGCCTGGTAACGAGTTAACGAATTTATGTTTAATAAATGGCATATTGAATAAAATAAAAGGTTCCGCCGCTTGTACTATTAATTCGAACGGCATACCAGATAGTTGGCAGGGTATTAGAACTGCATTAATTAACAATTTTTCCGATCAAAGAGACGAAACAGCGCTGTACAGAGACCTCTCTTTAGCCACGCAAGGAAATAGAACCCCTCAGGAATTTTATGAGCATTGCCAAACTTTATTCAGTACGATAATTACTTATGTAACATTGCACGAATCAATTCCAACGACTGTTGAAGCAAAACGCACATTATATAAAAAAGTAACTATGCAGGCTTTCGTAAAAGGCTTAAAGGAGCCCTTAGGGTCCCGTATTAGGTGTATGCGACCCGAGACAATAGAAAAGGCCCTTGAATATGTTCAAGAGGAACTTAACGTGATTTATCTGCAGGAACGTAGTGAATTTCAGAAGCCCTCTACTAGCCATAAAAACCCTAACCAGTCGTCACTACCTGTCAACCATATGTCGCCACGTTTTCCCAATTTTTCAGGACCTATACCTAACTGGCCTAGTCCTGTAGGAATGAAACCCAATCAAACACCTCCTCAACCATTTAAGTTTAATCCTAATATAAATCAGCAATCGCAACATCGTATGCCTACACGTACACAGCAAATGTTCCGCGCCTTGCCACAGTCTTATAATCCACAAAGTAACGTTTTTCGATTACCACCTAGGAACGTGCCACCACAAAATCACGGCCCGAAACCTATGAGCGGTGTACAACATTTTACACCTAAGCCTATGTTATCTGGTCATGATTGGCGTAGATCAGGGAACCCGCCACCAAGTAATTATTTAAAATCGCGAGAAATGAACATGAACGAGTGCGCGTCACATGACGAGTCGTATTACCCATCGGAGTATTGTTACGAGCCGGAGTATTATAATAACGATTTTAATTACTATGATTATGATTCATACGCTTCATTAGAGTGCAATTACGACCCGACGTATAATTATAGTAATATTGATAGCACTCTAGAGTGCGATATTGAACCACAACCCGGTCCAAGTCACTCTCCCCTTTCACCTAGCCAGGATTTTCAGAAAGGTCCCCTTGTAAAAAAGCCAAAATAGAACTAAACCTTCAAACCCAGCGTCAGTTACCATATATATTAATATCGAATCCCCCTTTAAGATTACTCATAGATACTGGCGCAAATCAGTCGTTTATCAGCCCGGAAGCTGTAGAAAAATATTTTCCAAATTTCCCACTTAATTATAACCCCTTCGAGGTTACGAATGTACATGCAGTTAGTAGAAATAACTACTCCATAACCTTGCCTTGTTTTCAGGAATTTAACGATCCAGATAGCATTAAATTATTTATATATCGTTTTCACGATTATTTCGATGGCTTAATTGGTTTAGATTTACTAACTAAGTTTGAATCAAAAATAGATTTAAAAGATCAGAGATTAATTACAAGATCATCATCTAATCCTATTCGTATGTACAATTCATGCAACGTGAACCTGTACGAAGATATTATACCCGCGCAATCCTCGAAACTCGTTAGAATTCCCATTGACGCCCCCGACGGCACAGCATTAGTTAGCGAACAGACTATATGTAATTGCATTATACGCGAATGCATTACTACTGTAAAGAATAATCGCGGCTATTTAGAGATAGAAAATCCGACTTCTAATGACACTATAATATCACTTGACCGACCCGCGCGCGCAAGTTTATTTAATATTGAGACCCATCACTTAGAGCATAGTAATAATAATCGAATCAAAGACGTCATATCACGCTTACGTACCGATCATTTAAACGAGGAAGAAAAAGCAAACCTTATAGCTCTCTGTTCTAAGTATAGCGACGTTTTTTATCTTGAAGGCGAATCGTTAACATTTACCAACCAAGTTAAGCACCGAATTAAAACCACGGATGAGGTGCCCGTTTATACAAAGAGCTACCGCTACCCGTTCATTCATCGCCAAGAAGTTCGGGACCAAATATCGAAAATGTTAGATCAGGGAATAATAAGACCCTCAGACTCTGCTTGGAGTTCACCTATATGGGTAGTTCCCAAGAAGATAGACGCTTCTGGAAAACAGAAATGGCGATTAGTAGTCGATTTTAGGAAGATTAACGATAAAACCATTGACGATAAGTACCCTATCCCCAATATCAACGATGTCCTTGATAAGTTAGGTCGATGCCAGTACTTCACGACCCTTGACCTTGCCAGTGGGTTTTATCAAGTCCAGATGGACCCTCAAGACATTCAGAAGACTGCATTTAACGTCGAACATGGGCATTTTGAATTTCTTCGAATGCCTATGGGACTTAAGAACTCACCCTCAACTTTCCAACGGGTAATGGATAATGTCCTTAGTGGTCTCCAGAATGAGATATGCCTGGTGTATCTCGACGATATTATAATTTTTGGAACGTCTTTGAGCGAACACATGCTTAACCTCGAAAAGGTACTCCAAAGACTTCGAGAGTCCAATTTTAAAATCCAAATGGACAAATCCGAGTTCCTAAAACTTGAAACCCCTTACCTCGGGCACATCATAAATAGAGAAGGTATAAAACCGAATCCCGATAAAATCAGTGCCATAGAAAAGTATCCCATTCCCAAAACCCCCAAGGAAATTAAACAATTCTTAGGCCTTGTTGGCTACTACCGCAAATTCATCCCAGACTTCGCCAAGATAACTAAACCACTTACACAGTGCTTAAAGAAAGGTAGGAAAATAGTCTTAGATTCCGAATACGTTAACAGCTTTGAGAAATGTAAAACACTACTTACAAACGATCCCATACTACAGTATCCCGACTTTTCCAAAGAGTTCGTTTTAACAACCGATGCTTCAAATGTAGCCATTGGAGCTATCTTATCTCAAGGTGCAATAGGATCTGATAAACCTGTATGTTATGCGTCGCGAACCTTAAACGAAAGCGAACTTAATTATAGTACCATCGAAAAAGAGCTTCTCGCAATAGTGTGGGCAACCAAGTATTTTAGACCGTATTTGTTTGGTCGTAAATTCAAAGTTTTAACTGACCATAGACCTTTACAGTGGATGATGAACATTAAGGAGCCAAATTCGCGTTTAACAAGATGGAGATTAAAGCTCAGCGAGTACGATTTTAGTGTAATCTACAAGAAAGGTAAAAATAATACAAATGCGGACGCCCTCTCTCGGGTGGAGATACATAACGAAGACACCAATTCTCTCATAGAAGAAATATTTTCCATTATGCCTAGTCCTACAGAAAATCCGCCATCCGCACATTCGTCCACTGCAACCGAACATACTAGCCTAGAACACCCCATATTAGAAGTACCGATTACAGACGAGCCCCTTAACAAATTTCACCGTCAGATATGTTTCACAGTAGTAGAAGACGTTAAACGTAAGCCAGTTACATCTAAGCCATTTGAAACGCACACACGAATATCCGTCCAAATATCGTCATCTAATTTAGAAAACGATGTAATCAGCGCTATTAAAGAATACGTGAATCCCAAAGTTAAGACCGCAATCATGATAAATCCACCTCTCGTTATGTACTCAATTATACCGGTTATACAGGCAAACTTCAAAAGTTCTTCTATGAACCTTGTATTAACCAAAATTGAACTCGAAAATGTTAAAGAATATCTTCGCCAACAGGAAATAATTCAACATTACCATGATGGCAAAACGAATCACCGCGGAATTACTGAGTGTTATTTAGCCTTATCTAGAAAATACTATTGGCCTAAGATGAAAGATCATATAACTAAATTCATTAATGAATGCATCATATGTGGCCAGGCTAAATACGATAGAAGGCCTATTAGACCCCAGTTTAATATTGTACCTCCTGCAACAAAACCATTCGAGATAGTTCATATGGATTTATTCACGGTTCACAGCGAAAAATATATTACCTTTATAGACGTTTTCACTAAATACGGACAGGCATATCATCTCAGAGATAGCACAGGAATAAGCATCCTTCAGTCCCTATTACAATACTGTACACACCATGGAGTACCCATAACCCTAGTAACCGACAATGGTACCGAGTTCACTAACCAACTCTGCTCTGAATTTACACGTCTCCATAAGATAAATCACCATAGAGTTTTACCGCATTCTCCCAACGATAACGGTAACATTGAACGCTTCCACTCAACCATTCTCGAGCACTTAAGAATTCTAAAATTACAGCACAAAGACGAACCTATAGTTAATCTTATGCCATATGCTATTATCGGATATAACAGTTCGATACATAGTTTTACAAAGTGTAGATCATTCGACTTACTAACGGGACACTTTGACCCCAGAGACGCTTTAGATTTAGATTTTACCCAGCAGCTATTACAACAGTATGTACAGAACCATAGGAATAGAATGAAACAAGTTTACCAAATTATTAACGAATCTTCCCTAGCTAACCGGACCGCATTGATAGAAAATAGAAATAAAAATCGTGAGCCCGAAATAGAATATGTCCCTCAACAACAGGTGTTCATTAAGAACCCTGCAGCTTCCCGTCAAAAAACAGCGCCTCGGTATAACCAGGACACTGTTTTGGCAGACTTACCCATTCATATCTACACGTCTAAAAAACGTGGGCCCGTAGCTAAAGCCAGACTGAAGAGAGGCCCTAAAAATCCCAACTTGTTACAGGATTCTACTATTTCTGATCGTCCACAAGACGCGACCAATGGAGATAAAACTTGAAAGTTTGGCCGATGGACCAGGCTTATTACCGTACAAACTCGGACCAACAAGAATGACCACCCACCACCATCCTTTCCTTCAGTATGTTAATTTGTAGGACATTGAGGATCAAGTTATAGTCTTACAAAATCAGCTTTCAGGTTATCAAAATCAACTTAGTAAGGATATATATGCATTATTCGAATTTCAGATTAATTATCTTACCGAAAAAATTGGCAAGTTATCAATCCAGTTAAGAACCCTGGAACCTGACCGTGTTAAAAGAGGTCTAGTTGACAGCTTTGGTTCAGTTATAAAGAGTATAACAGGAAACTTAGATTACACAGATGCATTAAAATATAACAATGCTATTCAAATCTTACAAAGTAATCAGGATAAACTAGCAAATGAATTTAATAATCACATAAGTCTCAGTAAAGAATGGATGAACAAACATAATAGTGTATTATTACAGTTAGTCGAAAATCAGAACAGAATTAATAGTTCCCTAGAATTACTATTGAACGTTACGCACCAGACAGGCGACTTGATCAATTACGCAAAGTTTGGTCAACTTTTAACTATTGTTGGTGAAAATGTAGAAGATTTAAGATTAGAGTTAATTAGAATAGAGAATACGTTAGCATTTATCCGTGCATCAAGCACTCACCATTCTATGATAGATATAGATACACTTAAGTCTATGTTGAATAGATTAGAAAAAATATATAGTAAAGATGAGTTATTGCGGTTAGAATTAAGAGAGTATTATCATGTTATAAGCCCAGGATCATATTTTAATGATAAGCAAATAGTGTTAGTTTTCAGGTTTCCTATTATTTCTAAAAGCATATATAATTTATATAGATTATCTATAGTACCCAATAGGAATGGTCAAGCCCTTATCCCTACCTATCCTTTCATAGCAACCAATGATGACTCATTCGTGTACATAGAAGCAGAATGCTCGAAGTTCAACAACTGGTATCTCTGTGAAAAGGATATATCTCACCAAATACGTACAAAGTCAGACTGTATCCAGGAACTCATCGCAAATCAAGCTCTCAAGACTACTTGCCAGTTTACCAAAGTATTCCTGACGAAGGAGGCAATGGAGAAACTCGACGACCAGCACTACATCCTGTCGTTCCCCCATCCAACAAAGGTTCAACTATCTTGCGGCAGAGAAGATTTCAATGCGCTACAAGGTAGCTATCTCGCTACGATCCCTCTTAACTGCTACCTGCGTACAGATGAGTTGACTATTATCAACGAAAATGATGAAATACAAGGTCAACCGTTGAAACTTATGAATATCCCGTTTACTGAAGAGCCACAAGACGAAAAATCATCTTATGTCCACCTCAATTCCATTGACCTGAGAGGACTACACAGCATTCAGAATCGAGTCAGATTGACGCAACCACTGCAACTTAGCCAGAATCAAACAGACGTCCTATATCATACGACGATACCTTTCTATGTCGTACTATTAAGTGCAATTGCACTTACCGCAGCTGTACTGAGCTATAGATATAAACGGCTCTGTATGAAACCCATTCGGGCCAAAGTCGACGAACACATATATGCCGAACCCGGGAGAAACGCAGAGGAACAGACACCTAGTGGCCAAGTACCAGCAACATTTTCTCTCAAGGTTCTAAAATAGTTGCTGATCTGCGGGTGGAGATGTTACGCGTCGCTACCTAAGGGAGATCGCCGACGCAGCACTTCATACTTATTGACGATATTTATTGCAACATACATCGAGCGACGGAAACGGCGAGCTTCGTATGCATTTTATGACGCACACATTAGGTTTCCTAATTATTGCAAGATGACAATGATGTATTCCATATTCACACTTCGAATAGGCATTAGGCTAATTTTAGATATAATTAATTGTAAAAGTTTTTATTAAATTAAATTAAGTTAAAATCATTTTGGTTTTTTTTCAATCTTCCGATTGCAGCTAACGTAATTAATCTGTAGATGGTAAAATAAATAAATATTTATTAAATAAACATAAAATATTTGAAAAAGTAAGATATTATGTTAACCAATGAACGGCCATGAGCATTTATTTTAAAAAGTATATAGTTACCTAGTCGAGCGATTGCGTTTTATGGAAATTTATTCCTTACTACCATATATTTAAGGAACTTTGTCGCGCAAAACCTTGCAAGTTTTATATTCCCGAGTACTCAAAATACTTTCAAGTATTTTAGTGTTTTGCGCGATAAAGTTCCGTAAATGTATGGCAGTAAGGAATATTATTTCATAAAAGTATCTGTAGGGTAAATACGCCATACGTCGGCCCCTCCCCAAACTTCGGCCGTCTGCACATTTTCGGCTTACGTTCATTTAAAACGTATTGAAGTTACAAATTTGCTACTCGAATTACAATCTTAGTTCATAATCTATATGTACAAACCGTTACTTTCCGATTACGGTACACACTCTTCGCACACTGAGCATCAGTAGCGATTGCGCCGTCGAAGCGTCAATTTCATATTTAAAGTACCTTACTTGCTGTGAATACCCACACTTCGGGGATTGATATTAGAACGGTCAGACGTTCCTTTTTTATTGTTTTAAGCATTATTATTAGTAATTAGTGATTTTTACTATATTTTGAGATAGTTTTTTCAATGTTTAACGTATTGTTTTAAAGGGAAAATAGGAGGCCGCCAATAGAATACCAATTTTGAATTAAAACCGGATTCTCGGCCGTGGCCGCCTAAAAGTAAATGCAGTCTGTTTTATAAATTCCAATTGTACTAATTCCATTGCCTTAATAAGAGAATTTGAAACGCATATAGGCAAATAAATCTATTTTACGTTTAATCGCGAAATACCGGCCGGGGTGATATTAGTTGAACCTCGAGAAATAATGTACACAAAATAGGGGCCGGCTTTAGATACATTAAAGATCGTAATGTCGACCAGCCTCAAATTCGAGCCCAACTATACAGGCTGATTACTTTTCTTATTTTCTCCAAATTAAATATTTATTATACATTTATTTAAAGAGATTTATTTATAATATAAAGAGTTAAGTTTAAATGTAGGAATTGATCTTATTGAAAACATTTAAATTAGCTTATTATGGTATGGAAATATAAGATATTAATTGCTCTTTGGAACTTGCTACCTTAACCCATGTTAATTACGTAGTTTAAAAATATAAATTTATTCAATAAGGATTCTCTTGACCAAAAATCGTATGAATTATTTTTGAAAAGATATCCAGAACTAATTATAATTATTTTGATGTTTACTTTACTTTGTTATAAATTCGAATTGTGTCTTAATTTAAAACATCCTATACCCGGCCGATATTTGGGAAAAACGCGACCGACCATGGGCCGTGAATGGCCGACTTTAGGGTTTTTTCGTTCTCGACGCATATAAACCTTAGTACTTTTTCCTTGTAGTAGAAATGACAACCTTATACCCATAAACATGAAATAGATTTATCAAACTATCCAAAACCGCATCGGAAGCTATCCTTTCGTTGCAAATTGATGGTGCCAGACCGATTCCAAAACAGAAAAACCGTAAGGATGCCGACATTTAGCGTATTTACCCTACTACGTTACGGTCGGGAGTCGGTAATACGCGAAACGTGTTCGCGTACGTTCAAGTAAAAAATACTTTGAAAGTGTTGCAAATATTTTAGTGTTTTGCGCGACAAAGTTCCGTAAATGTATGGCGGTAAGGAATAATATCCCATAAAAGTAAAAGTACTCCGTTACGATCGGGGATCGGCAAAACCCGAGACGCGATCGCGTACGTTCAATTCAAGTAAGAAATACTTTGAAAGTGTTGCAAGTATTTAAAAAAAAATTGGGCAAGTGCGAGTCGGACTCGCGCACGATGGGTTCCGTACCATCATGTATAAAAGAAAATCACGTTCGTGGTATGTATATCTACTTAAATACTTTATAAGTTTCTACATGTTTATTAAGATCAAGTACCAAATTGCTTAAAAATTACGTTTGTTGTACGGGAGCCCCCCTTTATTATTTACTTTTTTAAAATTTAATTATTTATTTTGAAAGGTAATATACAACTACATACCTATTCTGTGAAAATTTAAAGCGTCTACCTGTTACAGTTAGTAATTTTGAGCAAAAAATACGAAAAAAAACTGGTTTTTTGTATGGGACCCCCCTTAATATTTTCATTTTTTTATTATTAGTACTTGTTGTTATAGTGGCAACCGAAATACATAATTTGTGAAAATTTCAGCTTTCTAGTTATCATGGTTTATGAGATACAGCCTGGTGACAGACAGACAGACGGACAGACGGACAGACAGACAGACAGACAGCGGACGCTTAGTAATAGGGTTCCGTTTTTTACCTTTTAGGTACGGAACCCTAAAAAAATCGTTACAATCAGCTTCAAAATTACGAATCCTACAAAACAAATGATTTTATAATAGTTAAATTTAGTTTTTTATCTACTAATTCTATTTATCCTTTTTGATGGAGGAATAAAAAACTACCTAATATATCAATTTAAAATATTAATTTGCCAACATCTGGGTTTGAGTTTAAACTAACTTGCACGTTTGCATAACTTGCTTGGTAGGCCGAATTAATAAACCAATTATTGTAATGACTAGCTTTTGCGTGCGACTTCGTTCCCGTGAAAGTTGAAGAGAAAAAAATCCAACGTTTTTGCAAGATTTTTTGTTAGTTGACGAGGTATCATAGTTTTATAAATAAAAAAAATAAAATTAACTGTTGTTTCATTGCTACATTTTAATAGTTACCTATTCCCCTTTTGCAATCTCGACGTTCGCTTTGCCAGGGGTTCGCCATTTAGGTTGCATTAATTTCGCCTTAATACCAATTTAATTAAGAATATAATAATATAAATTAAGAATAACAATTTTCACGAAGCAGAACTCAAAGGAAAGCACCATTTAGTATAGTAAGTACCTATTATATTATCTGTAGCATGCACCGCAGACCCTGGGACCACAGACCATCAGACCAAGGCAACCTCACAAGGTCATAGGTTTTGTCAAGTCTATTCAAACGAGCCCAAACACTACTAGTTTCTCATGTGTAGTTTAGGAGTTCTAGTGACCACCTGCCGGCTTCATCATCAGACCAAGGCAACCTCACAAGGTCATAGGTTTTGTCAAATCTATTCAAACGAGCCCAAACACTAATAGTTTATCATGTGTAGTTTAGGAGTTCCTGTGACCACCTTCCGGCTTCATCATCAGACCAAGGCAACCTCACAAGCTCATAGGTTTTGTCAAATCTTGTCAAACGACCCCAAACACGACTAGTTTATCATGTGTAGTTTAGGAGTTCCTGCGACCACCTTCCGGCTTCATCATCAGACCAAGGCAACCTCACAAGGTCATAGGTTTTGTCAAATATATTCGAACGAGCCCAAACACTACTAGTTTATCATGAGTAGTTTAGGAGTTCCTGTGACCACCTTCTGGCTTCATCATCAGACCAAGAAATCATCACAAGGTCATAGGTTTTGTCAAGTCTTGTCAAACGAGCCCAAACACGACTAGTTTATCATGTGTAGTTTAGAAGTTCCTGTGACCACCTTCCGGCTTCATCATCAGACCAAGGCAACCTTACAAGATCATAGGTTTTGTCAAGTCTATTCAAACGAGCCCAAACACTACTACTTTATCATGTGTAGTTTAGGAGTTCCTGTGACTACCTTCCGGTTTCATTATCAGACCAAGGCAAACTCACAAGGTCATAGGTTTTGTCAAGTCTATTCAAACGAGCCCAAACACGACTAGTTTATCATGTGTAGTTTAGGAGTTCCTGTGACCACCTTCCGGCTTCATCATCAGACCAAGGCAACCTCACGAGGTCATAGGTTTTGTCAAGGTTATTCAAACGAGCCCAAACACTAGTAGTTTATCACGTGTAGTTTAGGAGTTCCTGTGACCATCTTCCGGCTTCATCATCAGACCAAGACAACCTCACAAGGTCATAGGTTTTGTCAAGTCAATTTAAACGAGCCCAAACACGAGTAGTTAATCTTATGTAGTTTAGAAGTTCCTGTCACCACCTTCCCGGCTTCATCATCAGACCAAGGCATCCTCACAAGGTCATAGGTTTTGTCAAGTCTTGTCAAACGAGCCCAAACACGACTAGTTTATCATGTGTAGTTTAGGAGTTCCTGTGACCACCTTCCGGCTTCATCATCAGACCAAGGCAACCTCATAAGGTCATAGGTTTTGTCAAGTCTTTTCAAACGAGCCCAAACACTACTACTTTATCATGTGTAGTTTAGGAGTTCCTGTGACTACCTTCCGGTTTCATCATCAGACCAAGGCAACCTCACAAGGTCATAGGTTTTGTCAAGTCAATTCAAACGAGCCCAAACACTACTAGTTTATCATGTGTAGTTTAGGAGTTCCTGTGACTACCTTCCGGTTTCATCATCAGACCAAGGCAACCTCATAAGCTCATAGGTTTTGTCAAGTCTATTCAAACGAGCCCAAACACGACTAGTTTATCATGTATTGTGTAATTTAGGAGTTCCTGTGACCACCGGCTTCATCATCAGACCAAGGCAACCTCACAAGGTCATAGGTTTTGTCATGGTTATTCAAACGAGCCCAAACACTAGTAGTTTATCACGTGTAGTTTAGGAGTTCCTGTGACCATCTTCCGGCTTCATCATCAGACCAAGGCAACCTCACAAGGTCATAGGTTTTGTCAAGTCAATCTTAACGAGCCCAAACACGAGTAGTTTATCATATGTAGTTTAGAAGTTCCTGTCACCACCTTCCCGGCTTCATCATCAGACCAAGGTACATTCACAAGGTCATTCATCACTGCAGCATTTCAATGTTACCGTAACATAGCCACCAAACTTACGTAAGTATGTCAAATATCAGCTTTATGGAACAGTGTACAAAGTACATTCCAAATTTTGAACAGAAAGACACGAAGTCATAAAAATATCGCTAGATATTTTAACGCCACCGGTACATACGTAAAATAGGTACCTACTAGATCGGTAGATCGTGTTATAACCTTGAAATGAGGCACACTTGGGTGACAAGGTGTTCCTGTTGACAAGGTGAAATATCATAATATTGTTAACATTTTAGACATAATGCTTTTTTATTATAGCGCCATCTCTTCTTTTTAATTTAAAATAACATTGCTTACAAAATGAGACGTAAGATGTCGCTACCATCGACTCCCATTTTTTCGTCGCTAGCGCCATCTGTTGTATTATTTACGGTATTAACAAGTACTTATAAAAATAAAGGTCTAATATTAAGGATCTAACGTGGCGAATTTTTATGGACGACTTGCGGCATCTGTACTGGTATTGTCTTATCTGTGATATCGGATATTATATTACGACCACGCAACCTTAAATTATGTATTAGTTATTAGAGGCTAAACGGAATACTCTTTGTCTGTTAGGTATACTGAATGTTTTATAACCATCTCTGCTTATATTTTATGTTTATATGAGTAATACTGAAAGCACTACCTACTTTCTAGATGAATAGTGCCATAAAACAGATTTCTACATCGACTTTTGGTTACATACGATGAGTCCTGCCCTAAATACTAGTCCTATATCGCAGGCGATTTAAAATAATTTGAGCAATGGATACAAAGAACACCTGGAATACTTGGAACAACTATTTATGGATCACACAACGTGTTGTCTCGTGTGAGGATCGAACCCATTACTTTCGAAGTTGTTCTATACGCCGCCGAGCGAAGATTAAATCGTTACTCCATACGTGCAGTATTCAATCTTGAATCTGTAATAATTTGTTATAATTCTTGATTATTATCTGCTGCGGTCATAAATTATTATTTAATTATACTTACGACCATACATACATACATAGACTCACGCCTGTCTCCCCGAAGGGGCAGGCAGAGGCATATTAAACGCCCACTTTTCGCCAGTGTTTTGATCCCACGTAATAGGTGGCGAGCCTATTGCCGCTTATTGGGACATTTTGTTTGCCAGAGCCTCATCCGTTGATCGGCAGGTGCACCACTTGCAGGTGAGGTTGGCTTGGGACCCTAAGTTCTTGGTGGGAACCCTATGCACCCATTATACTTACGACCGTAGCTAAAATAATAAAAAATACTCCGGCAGTTATCTTAATGGCGCTGTTTAGCCGCTATTTTATTATTAAAAGCAATTACTGTTAAAATTAAAACAACGGAGCCAGAATAAGAAGTTAGAAATTCGCCAAAATAAAATACAGAATAACAAACAGGTGTTTAGCGTTGACATTCACAGCTTGCCTCACTTGACCCCGTTTTTATTAGCTGCCTTGAGCCCATTTAAGACTCTGTAGTGCTTAGCCGTATCGCGTTCGAATTCATAAGGATCGTAAAGCACCTCCCAAACGTGTTGAAATTGAAATTTTCTTCGAAACAATAGCTTTTAAATTCATACCCAATCCTTTATATTTTTCATCATAATACGTAATTTATATACCGTAGTCGGATCTGCATTTTAATTAATCAGTATCCCGCATCATATTATTGTTTGGCAACGTTGCATGATTCGTAAAAGGCGAAGCTTTGGTTCGGTCGGTTCCATAACTTGATGGCGTTCAACTGTGCCATACTTTCGCTGCTTAAGGAAAAACGATCGCAGTTTTTCTGTTCACTGCATATTAAATATTGTGGAATATTATATTATTCTGAATTATTCTGTCTTAGCTGATTGTATTTTAAGAATATGAAATATATCTTCCCTGGAATAGGATGATTGCGTAGTTGGGATTAAGTTTCTACCCCGATCAATACAATCTTTGTTATGTTTGTTTTTCAATAGATTGTTAGTCATCTGAATGGAAATTGGTTTCAAAACAAATATCACGTATATCTAGCAGCAAAAGAGCTACAGTCATTTCACTCGGAGCATTAATTAGCTAAGTAAACTCGCTCTGCTCCCGTTTCCACTCACGTACGCAGTTTAAGTTCACTCAAGTGTGTTTGTTTATACACTTTATCCACAAATCTTCATTCCGATATTAAATATATTCGTCTTCAATCTGCTTGTTTCCATGGAGGTGAAATAAAATGTCTTTGTAAAGCGCCGTTGACATTATATCTTGGAATTGAGATTGTGAATAACTTTATTGTTATTCTTGGTATTTTTAATAGAAAATTAACTATTGTATGATTTTTTTAGGAGACTTTGCGTTTGATTGAATATTTTGATCTATAAGAGGTCGAAGATTTGTTTTAATACGAAATATGGTGGTATATTATGGATTAATAGTCAGATAAATTAGATTTTTAATTTTCTGCTGTGACAGCTTTTCAAGGCCTCGGTTTCATCTCGCGAGGCAATTACTCTTACCTCTAGGCAAATAGCTCGTATTTCAGACTTATTTAATTTATATATAACATTTTTCTCCTGGAACATTCTAAGGGAACCTTCAAAAGGAAAATAATTGACAAATTCCAGCATGTGTCTACTCGTAAATGTTTTCTCTCTCGTCAGAAATTCTTTGGCGTTTAAGAAATATTTGTAGGACGATTCTCAAAGCTGTTCTGAAATGTAATATATTTTTAGCTGAGAAAAAGACTCGTTTCATTGTACAGGTATAAGACGGTATAGGTACTATGTGTGTTGTGTGATGTATTTTATCTTTAGTTTAATCTAATAGAACAGTTTCCTCACTGTTTTCTTAAACTTTAGGATGTTTTGGAGCAAATAAAATAGCCTGCATGCAACTATCCCCGTATCCATTGTTATGTAAAAACATGAAACTATTTTTTAAAGAAAAGGTTTATTTTCATTCATTCCTTACTTTCTAAACGAGTTTTATGTTTTTTTTGTTTGATTAATTATGAAGAAGAACCTGTATATTTTTCTCTAACTTACAGACGACCGTTGCACTACTGCCAAACCGGTCTTCTTATACAATGCGAGTGAAATCGCATGCATACTAGTGCTCTAATAGATACAGTTAACATTTTCTTACAAAGAATTGCAACAATCTGTATCTATTTCAAACATCTACCTTCAGTTTTCATGAAACTAAGTAGAAACGGTTTCAAGTTTTGAGCGAGGATGTTCCGAAGTCCGTTGCTTAGATTTATGACCACTTCCATGTAACACTGATGTTTGATTTATGAATTCCACTATCTTATTCCATGAATTTAAGAGATTTAATTGTTTAGATTAGCAATGTAGTCAGCTTTTCCAGGTATGAAGTGAATTTATCTATGCATAGTTGTTGAGAATTGTGATGTTTGTCTCTCCGTCACATAGAAAAGTAAACTGGCAGTACTGGCTTTGCGCTAAGTACTAAAATGATGACGTTTATTAAAAAACATCATCTTTTGTTCATTTGACCAGAGCTCTGACTTACTCTGAGTCCATTCACAGGATACATATGCCTACCAATTTCCCAATCTGTAGTCTCAATAGTTTTGGACTAAAATGGTTGTGATATACGGATGGACAGATAGAAGTAGCCAAATAGAATAAAACGGCTGGTTTTATGCTATTTGGCTACTTCTACTTAGTTTTACCGTCAATTCTGATCTATTATGGATCAGATTCTTCTGTTCTACTTACACATGTGCTATCCGAAGTATATGAAATTGGAAATCACTCGATACGCGCTCTCTCCGCGTGTCATTTAGTTCATTTTAGTTCACGGTTGCAAAATGCCGAATCAATTGACTATCATCCCTATGGGATCCCTTACTATGGGAAAATTTGGTATTAGGTTCGAGTAAATAATACACCGAATGATGATTAAATACTGAGTTTATTATATGAATACATGGCTTTATATACATGTTATATCAAGTCTCCCTCACATCTCCCCCATATTACAAAAATAAAATAAAATAATTATTTTATTTTATTATAGGAAAAGAAAATAGCTTAGTCTAGACAGATATTAAATATATAATGCTTATCACAATTAAATGGCGTGTACTTCTATAACAGTAAACATGTAATAATATAAAAATATGATTTATACACGATAAATTATACAATTCAAATATGAACCTACAGTCTCGCGACCGCGGTTCGTCTCCGCTTACCAATGAACTATGCAATAAATTTGGTGATACCCTATAGGTTAAGTGTAGTATAATTTAGTTCTGTTTTTGTGTACAATGTCTGATTTTCCATTTACTTCAATTTCAACATTGGGTGAAATATTCCTGATTACAGTATAAGGTCCGGAATACAGATGTTTAAGTTTATTGCCAGTTTCATTCTTAACTAAAACTTTATCGTTAGTCTTATAACATACGGGGTTAACATAACTATCGTATCTACATTTTCTTTCTATTTTACTGCTTACTAAATTTTTCCGCGCTTCGGTTTGAGAAACCTGAAGTCGATATTTAAGTTCAAGCGGGTAACTGTCGTAGTTGTAACATGCGATCTCCTATTTAAATAATAAGAAAAAGCTCTGAAAAATTCCAAATCGTATCTAGAGTATTCTATTGATATCGAGTATTTACTTTTGCGTCCAACGGTAATTTATTTTCCTCATCTGCATTTAAACAGGTATACACCAAAATGTCAGCTATTGAGGACAAATTGAAATAGATTATTTTGTTTCTGCGAAAGTCGCTTGAGTAATGAGACGATATATTTATATTTTCATTGTTGTTTCGCTTCCATGTGTAGATCTAAAAAGAAAATACGCGGGTATTATTTTATTAATGACATATTACAGTATCATCATTATGTAAAATTGTGTTCCAATTCTGTAAACAAACTTGTAATCCCGAGTTCTTTCCGAGAGTGTGTAAGCGACGCTGTCGGAGTTTATAGGCCGCCCAAAGGCCTCCTACGTAAGCCTAAAGGTAATGCCAGAGAAAACAAACCGGCCTGACGGCTTTACGTGCCTTCTGTTGTACAATGGCGCTGTAAATGCAACAAGAAGCCATTCAAGTGGTGACCTTTGTGAAGGTGGCTTAACTTTGACAATATAATTATTACGAGTGGCAAGTCACGCTACGAATGATATCTACATAAAATCAGTGTTACATATTATATCTAAACGTAATTTTATAAAGCTTAAAAGCTTGTTTCCTTGGTTGTATGCGGAGTAATAGCCATAAAATGCGTCAGTGCATCCGCGGGCTAAGCTGGATAAAATTGTATATAAAGCTTCGTTGTTCCTTTACATAGGCGATATAACTTTTAGTTTTAACAAATTACACGCGCCAAAACACTTGCCATGTCTATCTGGAAAAAGAGATTTATAACATTTTTGTCATAGCCAATTATAAATAATACTAGAGGACGCCAGCAGCAACGCCTGCATTTTTTTTTAATTTACCCGTTTTGGCCGATCCCGTGGGAATTTCAGGCAATCCCTTCTTAGTGCACCCCTACGGTCCCCAAGGAACATACATCCCAAATTTCAGCTTCCCGCGCCCAATAGTTTCGGCTGTAGCGCGTCTGTCAGTCAGTAAGTAACGCAAGGATTTTATATATTAAGATTACATACATACATAGACTCACACCTGTTTCAAATTCAAATTCAAATATTTTTATTTCAAGTTGGTAATTTACATACTCTTTTGAAACGTCACTGACTCTAGTTGCCGGTTCCAAAAGGTAGGCCCAGGGAAAAGATTCCGGCAAGAAACTCCTCTGGACACTCTTTTAAAATCTTTGGTTTTTTACAATTTTGTTTTAAGAGTTACAATATATTGTCAAGAAAAAGAAAAAGCGAGCACAATGTAGAATAGCAAATATATGAATTAACTGTGAGCAGTAGTTTGCCAGATTAAAGATCTGGACTTTTATATCAGAGATAGGTACTTTGACGATCATAGTATTATCAGCTAACATTGTGCTCACTTTACAAAGTAGATTACTTTAAAAACGGTTAAGGACGCGTTTACAAAATTAGTAGGTAAAAAATCGCGTCACTACAGCGACACGGCGGCAACAGTACGTACTACGTACGGTAATTTGCGGAAATGTAGTTCAACTAAATAACTTTGAGACTTAGAATTTTTTGTGATATGTATCTATGTGTTATAGGCCTGGCTGTGCAAATTACGTACAAATAAGTTTCTTATTTTTATATACCTAAATGGACATTATTACTTAATTTTTTCCATTATGTTGATTCAGGATATATTTCGGTATTTAGATATTATTTTGTTTCTTGCGTTGAAATCTGGTAAGATTATGTGGACTGATGGTATACCATCCCATTCAAGTGTTGCGACTGGAACTCATAAAAGAGTAGACCTAGTTATGCCAGGTTGGGGCTCATTTTATTTGTTTTAGTGAGACCCTACCACTGGTACTAGTGAAGTAACCTTCCAAGGTTATTCGATGAGTCTTACTGGTACTCTTATGTGAGTAGAGCTAGGCATGCCGAGTTTGGGCTCATTTTGTTTGTACATAAAAGACCCTACCACTGGAACTTATGAAGTAACCTTCCAGGGTTATTCGATGACTCTTGCTGGTTCTTATATGTGAGTAGAGCTAGGCATGCCGAGTTTGGGCTCATTTTGTTTGTACATAAGAGACCCAACCACTGCAACTTATGAAGTAACCTTCCAGGGTTATTCAATGACTCTTGCTGGTACTCATATGTGAGTAGAGCTAGGCATGCCGAGTTTGGGCTAATTTTGTTTATACATAAGAGACCCTACCACTGAAACTTATGAAGTAAACTTCCAGGGTTATTAGATGACACTTGCTGGTACTCACATGTGAGTAGAGCTCGGCATGCCGAGTTTGGGCTCATTTTGTTTGTACATGAGATACCCTACCACTGAAACTTATGAAGTAACCTTCCAGGGTTATTCGATGACTTTTGCTGGTTCTTATATGTGAGTAGAGCTAGGCATGCCGAGTTTGGGCTCATTTTGTTTGTACATAAGAGACCCAACCACTGAAACTTATGAAGTAACCTTCCAGGGTTATTCGATGACTATTGCTGGTTCTTATATGTGAGTAGAGCTCGGCCTGCCGAGTTTGGGCTCATTTTGTTTGTACTTAAGAGACCCAACCACTGAAACTTATGAAGTAACCTTCCAGGGTTATTCGATGACTCTTGCTGGTTCTCATATGTGAGTAGAGCTAGGCATGCCGAGTTTGGGCTCATTTTGTTTGTACATAAGTGACCCTACCACTGGAACTTATGAAGTAACCTTCCAGGGTTATTCGATGACTCTTGCTGGTACTCATATGGAAGTAAAGCTAGGCATGCCGAGTTTGGGCTCATTTTGTTTGTACATAAGAGACCCTACCACTGGAACTTATGAAGTAACCTTCCAGGGTTATTCGATCACTCTTGCTGGTACTCATATGTGAGTAGAGCTAGGCATACCGAGTTTGGGCTCATTTTGTATGAACATCAGAGACCCTACCACTGGAACATACCTAGCTCTACTCACATATGAGTACCACTAAGAGTCTTCGAATAAACCTGACAAACCTGAAAGGTTACTTCATAAGTTCCAGTGGTAAGGTCTCTTATGTACAAACGAAATGAGCCCAAACTCGGCATGCCTAACTCTACTCACATATGAGTACCAGCAAGAGTCATCGAATAACCCTGGAAGGTTACTTCATAAGTTCCAGTGGTAGGGTCACTTATGTACAAACAAAATGAAACCAAACTCGGCATGCCTAGCTCTACTGACATATGAGTACCAGTAAGAGTCATTGAATAACCCTGGAAGGTTACATCATAAAATGCCGTGCTAGGGTCTCTTATGTACAAACAAAATGAGCCCAAACTCGGTATGCCTAGCTCTACTCACACATGAGTACCAGCAAGAGTCATTGAATGACCATGGAAGGTTACTTCATAAGTTCCAGTGGTAGGGTCTCTTATGTACAAACAAAATGAGCCCAAACTCGGCATGCCTAGCTCTACTCACACATGAGTACCAGCAAGAGTCATTGAATAACCCTGGAAGGTTACCTCATAAGTTCCAGTGGTCATCATCATCATCCTAGCGCTGTCCCGGTTGCGCTCCAAAACCCACGCCTTGGATCCCGGGGTCCGCTTTCCGGCTATGTCTCCTCCACTTCGCACGGTCTTCAGCATCCCTGGTGGTTAGTTGGTTGGCACGCATATCATCCCTTACGACGTCAAGCCAGCATTTTTTTGGCCTTCCCCGTTTACCGGGGCCCGGTGGAGGTAGCATGGCAAGACATTTGTTACCCACGTAAGATGCCGGTTGACGTAAGACGTGTCCATACCAGCGTAGACGACACTCTTGCAGTTTGTCAGCAATGTCACGGACATGAAGGCTACCCCGGATGCGGGAGTTCCTAATGCGGTCCTTCCGCGTGACACCACACATCCAGCGCAGCATGTTCATCTCCGTGACACATAAGTTCCAGTGGTAGGGTCTCTTATGTACAAACAAAATGAACCCAAACTCGGCATGCCTAGCTGTACTGACAAATGTGTACCAGTAAGAGTCATTGAATAACCCTGGAAGGTTACTTCATAAAATGCAGTGGTAGGGTCTCTTATGTACAAACAGAATGAGCCCAAACTCGGCATGCCTAGCTCTACTCACACATGAGTACCAGCAAGAGTCATTGAATAACCCTGGAACGTTACTTCATAAGTTCCAGTGGTAGGGTCACTTATGTACAAACAAAATGAACCCAAACTCGGCATGCCTAGCTCTACTGACATATGAGTACCAGTAAGAGTCATTGAATAACCCTGGAAGGTTACATCATAAAATGCAGTGGTAGGGTCTTTTATGTACAAACAAAATGAGCCCAAACTCGGTATGCCTAGCTCTACTCACACATGAGTACCAGCAAGAGTCATTGAATGACCATGGAAGGTTACTTCATAAGTTCCAGTGGTAGGGTCTCTTATGTACAAACAAAATGAGCCCAAACTCGGCATGCCTAGCTCTACTCACACATGAGTACCAGCAAGAGTCATTGAATAACCCTGGAAGGTTACCTCATAAGTTCCAGTGGTAGGGTCTCTTATGTACAAACAAAATGAGCCCAAACTCGGCATGCCTAGCTCTACTCACACATGAGTACCAGCAAGAGTCATTGAATAACCCTGGAAGGTTACTTCATAAGTTCCAGTGGTAGGGTCTCTTATGTACAAACAAAATGAGCCCAAACTCGGCATGCCTAACTCTACTCACATATGAGTACCAGCAAGAGTCATCGATTAACCCTGGAAGGTTACTTCATAAGTTCCAGTGGTAGGGTCACTTATGTACAAACAAAATGAACCCAAACTCGGCATGCCTAGCTGTACTGACATATGAGTACCAGTAAGAGTCATTGAATAACCCTGGAAGGTTACTTCATAAAATGCAGTGGTAGGGTCTCTTATGTACAAACAAAATGAGCCCAAACTCGGCATGCCTAGCTCTACTCACACATGAGTACCAGCAAGAGTCATTGAATAACCCTGGAAGGTTACTTCATAAGTTTCAGTGGTAGGGTCTCTTATGTACAAACAAAATAAGCCCAAACTCGGCATGCCTAGCTCTACTCACATATGAGTACCAGCACGACTCATCGAATAACCTTGGAAGGTTACTTCACTAGTACCAGTGATAGGGTCTCACCAAAACAAATAAAATGAGCCCCAACCTGGCATAACTAGGTCTACTCTTTTATGAGTTCCAGTCGCAACACTTGAACGGGATGGTATACCATCAGTCCAGATAATCTTACGGTTACCAGATTTCAACGCAAGAAACAAAATAATATCTAAATACCGAAATATATCCTGACTCAACATAACGGAGAAAATAAAGTAATAATATTCTAGCTCGTCTCTGCTTGTACGTAATTCGCACAGAATACGAGAAGTATCAAATTGATTTTAGCGAATATTTTGTATTCGTATATTGCTTTTTTCGTCTTCGGGCTGCAGCGACAAGCGACATAGAGTCCACTCCCGACGGCGCTCAAGCGCAGACTGAGATCTCATTGCAGAATTTGGATATATAAATCAAGGAAGTGGCTAAATAAAACGAACCTTATTGCCACATATTAAGACACACGTATGCGAGCAAAATAGAAGAAAAATGTAAGATGATTTTTTGCTTTTTTTGAGTCAATTTACAATATTTTGAAAAAAAATAATCAAATTGTTTTTGAGTTGACTATATTTACTACCCTATTCTATCTTTGAAAATCTAAATAAATGTAAAAATAGAGAGAAAATTGTACCCAAAAATAGCAGTATATGCCTATTTTTGATTTAAGAGGCCGTTTCGAATCGATTTTACATTAATATTAATTAAATATTTTTTATTTATTTTCAAATTGATTTATAGATAAAAAAGTAATCAATTTATCGTAATCATTAGTTTTATTAGTTATTATCTAAAATTGTCGTAAAATGTACCGGAAATATGTGGTTTTTTGATACAAGCGTAAACGCGTCCTTAATATAATAACCTACATGCTGAAAAAGGCAAAACTGGGATACCTGCTACAAACTAGAGAAAATAAACTTTCTAGGTCCGGTTACTTACAAATAAATTTTACTAATAAATACTAAGACTTCAATAATACCTAAGGTTACTTAGTTGCCAGGGAAGCCGCATGTGCAGAAAACAACTAACGCCATACATCCCTATCGTCAATGTAATCACTTATCTTATAATATGCTTTTTTAACGAGAGCCATCTTAACATGTTTTTTAAATCTCCCGTCAGTAAGATCTGTAACTGCTTTAGGCAGTTTGTTATAGAAACGTACACAATTACCTAGGAATGATTTATTAGTTTTGGTTAGTCTAAATCTAGGTACTACCAATTTTTGTTTATTTCTGGTGTTGATATTGTGAATGTTGCTTAATGTGTCAAACATTGAAAGATTCCTACGTACAAACATGATGTTTTCGTAAATGTATAAAGAGGGCATAGTAAGAATGTTAATTTCTTTAAAGACTTCTCTGAGAGACTCTCGTGGACCCATATCATAAATAGCACGGACAGCTCTTTTCTGCAAAATAAATATTGAGTCACGATCGGCCGCCGCCCCCCATAGCAAGACCCCGTAAGACATTAAACTGTGAAAGTAAGCGAAATAAACAAGTCTAGCAGTAGCAACGTCAGTAAGTTGTCTTATTTTTCTAACAGCGAACGTGGCAGAGCTTAATCTACTAGATAAAGAATTAATATGAGCTCCCCATTGTAATTTCGAGTCTATAGTAATACCTAGGAATACTGTTTCTTCCACAATATCCAACTTGTTATCTTCAAGCATTATGTCTAAACCTTCCTGAGAAACGTTTCGTAAAGAAAATCTTAAACATTTCGTTTTTGTAGCATTTAGCAACAGATTGTTTGCGCTCAACCATTCTGATAAGGATAATAAAGTTTCCTCGAAGGGGTAGGCAGAGGCATATTAAACGCCTACTTTTCGCCAGTGTTTTGATCTCACGTAATAGGTGGCGAGCCTATTGCCGCTTATCGGGATATTTTGTTTGCCAGAGCCTCGTCCGTTGATCGGCAGGTGCACCACTTGCAGGTGAGGTTGGCTTGGGACCCTAAGTTCTTGGTGGGAACATGAAAAACTTGCATTATTTTATTTATTACTTGCAAATGGGATTTACAAACAAATACGTATTTTAACATGAAAATGAATGTTGAAATCGTTTTAAATCGCGTTCAATTAGCATTTTGTTAGAAATATTCTCAGTCACATGTTTTTATACTAAAAATGCAGTGTGATTTTTAAAAGGGCTTTTGTCTATACTTTTGAAATCTACTTAAGCTTTTTCAAAGGTTTATTCTGAAAAAAATTAAAATTTTTAATCAAACAAACTTAGTAACTTCTTTGGACAAAAGCATAAATTCTATCCATAATTATATGAGAAAAATTTCTTATCCTTAAACATCTGTAGGTCGTAGAATAACGTACTATGGTACAGTCATATAGCAGTTTAAATGTCCTACTGAGAATATGTTTGATTACACACTTTGATTACTCCTTTATTTCCTTTTCTATTGTAAAAAATAAATATAATCAACGAAATACTCATCAGTTGTCACGTTACTTTGAACTTATGAAATATGCATTTCAATATCCGTAAGAACAGCTTGTAGATGAGAGTACTTTTACTGTCAAAGAATTTTAAACATTATACAGATTAGCAAAGTGTATGAATATCACTTGGGAGACGCAAGTGAATTGTGTCTAAAGGCCTGCAGCGTGCGCTAGAGTGTCGATGGGTGCAAAATGGCCCGTGAAAAGATAATGGAAAACGTAAAAACCTTATGAAATTCACAATCGCCAAACTGAAGCATGAAGTAAAAAATTATGTAGCAATGCCGTTTATTCACCAATCAATTCTACCGCAGATTGACGTGTTGGTTGTAGAGGGCTTGCAACGGTTTTTCCACTTCAAAGGTCGTACATATCAATAATTGATTTATCCGACATTAAAAAATGAAGCGATTCACAGTTATCAGTAAATTATTTGATAGGATTACGTATCTGTTCTGTAGCGCTGATAAAGTCAAAAACTTCATGTACTTATTATTTTTTTTATTTTAATTGGATCGTTTGTATCCAACAAACGATCCAATTAGAATTAACCGTTACATAATTGAAACCCTTTTGTTCCAATTAAAATTTCATCGGCACGACAATTTCATAAATTGATTATATATAGTACCTACCAATTCTAGTAATGATGCAGTAATAAGTCCTGGAATCCTCGATTTATTACCACAAACATTTCAAAATAATATGTAAAAGAGTGTGTCAGGCTTCGCAAAAATACATGAAAATAAAATTGTACATTTTCGGTAAAATATATAATATTATTATAAATGCTATAAAATAACGCAATTTATCTCGGTATGACTATTAACTTCGAATACATGAATACTTAGATTAAAGTAAACATAATTTCGAAAGATTAGGTAGAAAATATAATCTCGAAAGACTATCTCACACACATATATTTTACCTGACACAACAAATTATCGTGCCCATCACGTTAAGATTCGTACCGAGTGAGAATCGAGCAAAAAAATTTTAAATAATTATAATATTGGGGATTTAAAATACCTAAATCTACATAAAATATAGATGTTTTCAAAAGTTCCACTCTAAATAAAGTAATGTATTTTATTCTATTGAATTTCTATTTTGCTGCACACTGTCTAACTTTTTAAGACCCGTCAGTAAATAGCTACATAATTAAGTATCTTGCTAGTCGTAATGTTCTACTTAAATAACGATTCGGACGGACTCCCGTCAGTTTTTGCTGCTAGGGCTGCACCAGGTCTTGTTAAACCACTGCGTCTTATTTTTAATAAATCTCTGAGCACCGGTGTGTTTCCTGCGTACTGGAAGGTGGCGTTGATTGTTCCTTTGTACAAAAGTGGACAAAAAGAACAAATAAAAAACTACAGACCTATTTAAATTTTTCCGGGTTTTGCTAAGATTTTTGAGCAGCTTGTACATGGCCTTTTGTCTTGGCATCTTAAACAGGTAATTAACCCTTATCAGCATGGCTTTATGAAAGCAAATCTACAGTGACAAACCTTACGTCGTTCATAAACAATGTGTCGTTGGCAGTTGACGCTGGTTCTTCTGTTGATGCTATTTACACCGATTTTTGTAAGGCATTTGACAGAGTAAGCAGGTTCTTCTTCAAAAGCTCGCTAATTGCGGTGTTTCGGAGCCTTTGCTGCGTTGGTGTGGGTCGTACTTAGCAGAGAGACATTCTAAGGTTGTGTTGAATGGTTACTGTTCTGGCTTGTTTCCAGTCACCTCCGGAGTACCCCAAGGATCACACCTTGGACCATTGTTATTTAACGTCTTTATCAACGACATTGGCGACTGTTTCCACCACTCTCGATATTTTTTGTATGCCGATGACTTGAAGTTTTTCATAACCATAAACACTACTTCGGATGCAGACCTCCTACAAGGGGACTTGAATAGACTGGTTACTTGGTGTGAGTGCAACCTAATGGAATTGAATGCATCTAAATTTCAATTTTCGATAAAAGTAAACAAATTAACGACGAACTATGATATAAAATCGAAATACTTAGAGCAAGTTAATTCTATTAAGGACTTAGGGAATGATATTGATACAAAATTGCAATTTAATGTACACATTGATAATATTTGTGCTAAGGGATTAAAAAATTTGGGTTTTCTACTTCGTAACTGCAGGGACTTAAGATCACCGAAAACTAAAGTTCTACTGTATAATTCGATAGTCTGCAGTGGTTTGGAGTATTGTAGTGTCGTCTGGAATCCTTTTTTACAATGTGTATAACAACAGGTAGGAGAGTATACAGCAGAGATTTTTGAGGCATTTAACCTACTCGATCAACCAAGGAAAAGTTCTTGTGTTCTACACTGAAAGGTTGAAGTACTTTAATATAACATCACTTGCCGATCGGAGACGTATGCTTGACCTAATGTTTCTATATAAGCTTGCCAATGGTATCGTTGACACACCTGAGCAACTATCTTCCCTGTCTTTTCATACACCTTTACGGTTACCACGTGCATCTAGATATGAATTGTTGACAAAGAGCTCACATAAATCGAATCTTGGCAAAAACACACCACTTAATAGAGTGGTTACAGAATATAATAATTTTAATAAATCCAAAGAGACTTACTTGTTAGACTTATTTGTTGACAACATTGGCAAGTTTATAAAGTCTATTATGTTTTAACATTTTCAATATTCTGGATTACTCAACCATTTATGGCATTTTTTTTAATTATATTAGTTGAATTTGAATTTATTTGTTTCTGCATGACGTTTTAATCAATTATTTATTATCATTATGATTAATCATTGTTTCTAGCATTTAATATGTAATTTTTTTTTAATTATTATTTCTATTTTTTTTAATACTTATTAATTTGTAGCATTTATTAATTTGTATTTGTATTAATTGATTTTTTTCGTATTAATTATTGAATGGACTAGTTCTTTTTTTAACTTTTATTATGAATGATAGGCATACGCCTGTGTTTGCAAATTTCAATGTTTAAATAATTATGTGGTACTCGCTTTAGCATTTCATGGAAGCGGTCTGCATCTGTAACTGCAATGGCATTTAGCATGTTTTAATTATGTTGATTTTTTATAAACTTTTAATTGATGTACATTGTGTTGGTGTTCATTATAAATAAATAAATAAAAATGCAGTTTTTGCCATTCGAATTTTGCTTTTCATATGTATGTCAATTTTATGTAGCTCACCTCAGATCCCTATCGAAGAAAATTTTGTGTCCAATTTTCACTTAATTTTAATAATTGAATTTTGCTGCGATCCAAAATACAATTCCAATTATCCTGTACTTTAAACCTTATCTTACCATCAAAGACATCGTATCACTTTTTTAGTACTTTTATAGTACAAACATCATTCAGACATACAAACCACTTCGCACGTAAGGAAAAATAAAACTGCAAAGTTATATTACTGTCGTTTAGCAGAGATGGATGGAATAACAAGTAATCCTATTGGAAATAACTGAAAGGAAATCTCATGGGTGTATTTAGGTATCGTCTGATCACAACTGAGTGATTGATGAACGCGATAAGACATCAGACAGTATAATTAGGTACGGATATGTCAATGTAAGGATGTGACAGTTATTGAAGTGAAGGTGCGACAAATTGGTTTGTAATGTATATATTTTTGGATTTGAATTTATTTATGTTATGTTTCCCAGTTGTCGAATAAACGCTGTTTGAGAGATTCGTTTACGATAACTACTGGATTGTATATGAATACGCGTATAGCGTAGTGGTTTAAGTGATAGGCTTGCAGTGCAGAACTTCGCCGAGGGATACATGATAACACTTTATGAGACCGACAAAATATTGTTTCGTGTCTGGAGGAACTTGGTATCTGTTGATTAAATATTAAATTTGTAAAGCTACGCGACATAGAATTTATTAATGGAGCGAAAGTTATCTTTTTAAAAGAAAACAAATTATACGGCTTTATTTTATCAATTCTAACATAGTTTATAATTAGTTATCTGATATAAACTAAAATTGAAACTAATATACATCTCTTACATGCAATGTAAACATAACGTAATCGTTATGTTATACACGAGAGCTGTCGTTTATCGCAATATTGTAAGTGGCCTGTAATTAGCGCCAAGCCGCCAGCTCAACACCGCAATGACTGAGATACAACAACAATTATAACAAATTTGACTACCATCCGAAACACTGTATTGGATAATAACTGTGATTTACCTGCCAGTTGCTAAATTGGTGCAGGAAATATACAGTACACTCGTCAAAATAGTCTATCAGACAAGGCTCCTAAGGTCATGTCGGAGGCCTTAACGCGGTCTGAAAACTGCGACAAAAGAGTTGGCCACACACTCACACGAAAAAAACAGAAAATCAAAATAGTATTCAACATCTTTTTAACCGACTTAAAAAAGGAGGAGGTTTACAATTCGTCGGAATCTTTTTTTTATGTATGTTCCCCGATTTCTCTAAGACGCCTGGACCGATTTCGAAAATTCTTGTTTTGATTAAAAGAGTATACTTTCCAGTTAGTCCCATTATCAGCAAGTCGGGATCTGATCATGGAATCCTGGAAAAATCGAAGGAACTCTTCAAATTTTATAAACACACTTGAAGCGATTTGACGATAACAACTCAATGCCGTCGAGTTTGGGCTCGTTTAAGTCGTCTTTACATAGACTTTGATGATGGATGATTTTCATGGTCTGATGATAGAGCTGGAAGGTAACCATGAGATCTTTGTGATACAACAACCCAGTCTCATCGAGTTTAGGGTCGTTTGATTCGTTTTTACAGGACTTTGGTACTGGATGTTTTCCAGGGTCTGATGATGGAGCAGGAAGGTGGCCATGGGATCTTTGTAATACAAAGAGGCAATCCCATTGAGTTTGGGCTCGTTTGAGTCGTCTTTACATAGACTTTAGTACTGAAAGTTTTCCAAAGTCTGATGATAGAGCAGGAAGGTGGACATGGGAAATTTGTAATACAATTACGCAATCCCATTGAGTTTGGACTTGTTTGATTCGTCTTTACATGGACTTTAGTACTGAATGTTTTCCAAAGTCTGATGACAGAGCAGGAAGGTGGCCATAGGATCTTTGTAATACAATAACGCAATCTCATCGAGTGTAGGCTCGTTTGTTTTGTCTTGGCAAACACTTTGGTACTGAATGATTTCCGGGATCTGATGATGGAACTGAAACGAACGTATTTAGGCTAGTTAGCTGAAAACAAAAGAAGCACTTGAAATTGCCAGAAAGATATTATATAAGAATATCTAGTTGGTCTCGCGGCATAAATGTGCGCGTGGGATCGAGAGGTCCCGGGTTCGATTTTTGGGCCGGGCAGTGTTATTGGGTTTTTTCTGTCACGAAATTCTCAGTAGCAGCACGGAGTCTGGAAATGTGCCCGGTACGGCAATAGGCTCGCCCCTTATTACGTGGGACTAAATTATATCTGGCGAAAAGTGGGTGTAGAAATACACCTCTGCCTACCCCTTCGGGGGATAAAAGGCGTGACGTTATGTATGTAAGATTATAATATAATACATTTCAGAATTGAGGCACGTAAAGAAAGCCTCCCTATTATGTACCACCTACACTATCCTCTGTACCTACTACCACTAAAAAGCAAAAAATAAAAAAATATTTTTAAATAAAAAAAACCGACTTAAAAAAACACTAAGGAACTAAATAGCAAAAAATAATTGGTTTTGGAGCAAAAAATTTTGGAGTCGGTGCCAAGCCCTTACGAAAAATGTTACTTAAGTACAAACTACCTATTCTAACAACAACGAAAGTTATATAATAAAAGTGTTGAGGTTTTATAGTCAGATCAGAAATATTTGGCTTGGCACCGACTCCAACATTTTTTGCTCCAAAACCAATTATTTTTTGCTTTTTAGTTCCTTAGTGTTTTTTGAAGTCTGTTTTTTTTTATTTAAAAATATTTTTTTATTATGATCCTTACTGCTTGGCAAAGTCTTTTTCCATTTTGATCGTTAGTTAGCCTAGATGTAAATAATGATTACCATAATCCATCATGGCCAAGTGCGCATTGTTACAATTCAGAGTCATGTCTTTCAAGAAAATAATGAAGAACTCTTAACATACTACGTTTTAATTAATAAATAATGGCACTCCAGTGGTCGAGAATCGACCATAGTTAGGTAATCGTAAATTTTTCTTAATTTAAAAAATTGACACAAATTATTAAGTGCTTACATAAAAAGTGACTTGCCCGTAGGTAAAGTTAGACACTGTTGTGACATACCTTACAAAAACAAGCAAAATAAACAAGCTTCTAAAGTAGCTTTCAGCTTTAAAATTAATATTTCTCCAGTACTTTGTTCAAAGAGTCAGCGCGCTTTATAATTAACCTACTACCTACCCTGTCCTAAGAAGAATTGCATTCCGGCAGTAAAAAATAATTCCTGTCACTTATAAAGCTGCTTATTCTATCGTAGACAATGCAAAAGCAAAGTTGACAAGGTCCTTTTACACTGGCCGGTCGAGACGCGGCCGTCAACATAAAGAACAAATAATAATCCACGAAACTACTATTGTAAAGTCTCTTTGAATGTTATTATCATCATCATCAGCCTTTATCAGTCCACTGCTGGACTAGGCCTCTCCTTTGAAAGGAGGAATTGGCCTACTATACCACGCTGGCCAAACGGATTGGTATAGGGTTTGTATCAAGTTTTCCTTCTCTTACAGTGCTGTTTTCTGCATAATATGCTCCCTCTGTCGGCTCTTACAACACCCATGGGATGATATGGGGTGGTGACAATCCGTATTCTTAATCCGTCACCACAGAGGATGACATCTGTCATAGCAGTGTAAACATTGTCCGTATAATTAAAAAATCAAATATATTATAAAGTATTAGATACACAACATAAGTTTGTCAGTATATTACTACAGTGCCATAACTACTGCCAATAAATGTTTGCAACAGTCTACTGTAAACCGAACCAATAAAAAACTTTTGTTTGCGGCGAAACCTTAGAGAAGCAGTTTTGTGAAACTTGTGAGTGATTACCGGCCTAAACCGTGAGTACATACCAGAACTAATCAGTAACAACACAATCACAACATAAAACAAGGATATTTACCAATTACATCAACAATATCATTTTGAAAACCGTTACTCATACATATTGTTTTGATTTGAAACTTGATGACTAACACACATTTATTTTGACACTTCATCAACTAGTGGTGTGGCTAATGAACGAATGATGAACAAAAGGCAGAGAAAATAAAGCTGCACATTCACGTTAGTATTTATAATCAATGTTGCCAGCAAATATACAATTATACTGATTTGAGGAACAATATAATACATAGTGCTAAATATGGACACGAACGGAACGAGTAATATAACACAACGTAAACATACGTACAAGCTTAGACATAAACAACGGTCACTCTCAAATGAATCAATCGACTCGTTAGCCTCCGATCTGAGCATTAGAAGTATGAAAAGCCTGATAGATCTATCTACTCATCTAAGGGACGATGAAATTATTAAATTGAAAAACGAAAACCAAGATTTAAGAGAACAGTTATTAACAGCTCACGCAGAAATTTATACACTTAATTTGGAAAACACTTCTTTGAAAGAACTTGTCAATAGCGAGAAACAAAGAAACGAGCAATTGAAAAAGATGTACGTAAGAAGTATGAGTATTAAACGCAGCGACACGATCTCAAGTTCAAAAATCTCTCGAAAATCGATAAAATCAAATAAGCTTAATATTACTGCCCGCCGCTTAGACTTGGAGACCGAACCGGATACACCTCAGCCTCGCAGCACCAAAATATCTCTTACAAATTCACCGACCGTCCAGGAAATACATTCACGGGTGTCAAGTAACTCACAAACACCGCCAATTGTACATAAAAGTCCGGCTAAATTGTCTCGTAATACAGCAAGCGGTACTAGTGGCAACATTATTGTTTTTGCTGACAATCAAGGAGAAAATGTAATTCCAACCATTCTACAAAATAAAAGAAAATTGATAATCAAGGACTACAGAATCATAGGATATAGGAAAACAGATGCAAGAACCGATGCTGTTTTATCTGATTGTCATACGATTGCACAGACCTTAACTAAAGATGACCATGTCATTATTATGACTGGGTGTAACGATACAAATCCAATCAATGTATTGTCAGAGCTTAGCTTAGCTCTCAAACTTCTACGGAATTGTAATGTCTATGTTATAAACGTCATCTACAATGCATTTTTAAATGAAAGAAAGCTTAACAATTACATACGACTCCTCGCTAATAATTACAGTAACTGTGTCTATATTCAAACTAACTCTTCTACTCCTGATATTGCCCAGAAAATCATACATCACGTAAATGTGGTGCAGTATAACAATACGTATCTTAATTATACTAAGAAAACAAAAAATAACAATAATATTTACAATACCCAGCCTATATCATTAGACACTAAATGTACGACTAAGCAAATTCCTATGCATTCCATAAAAGGCACTATACCATTTTATTTCCAGAAAATGGAAACTAAAAGTTGTGCCAAAGAAAAGTCTTTACCTGTACCAGGGCGTAAACACTTAATAACAGATTATTTTCCAGTTATAAAAAAAGTAAGAAATTGCAAATTATCTATTACAAATGAATGTACATTTTTTCGAAACTAATAAAAAACCCTCACAGCTTGTCGTTATGCATCAAAACATAGCAGGTCTTTTAAATAAGACTCAGGAATTAGAAGTTGCTTTAAGTGAACTCGGTAAATTTAATATACCAGCGTCTGTGGTTTGCTTGAGCGAACATTTTATTAAAAAAGGTGATGAAAAATATCTTAGCCTTAATAACTATAGACTTGGTTCCATTTACTGTCGGAATAACCAACGCAGAGGAGGTACGTGCATATTAGTTAAAAACGATATAGATTGCGCTGACTTGGCTTTTATAAAAGATTTCGGGGTAGATAGTCATTTTGAAATATGTGGTGTTGGTATAAAGTCGATGAAACTGTGTGTGCTGTGTATTTACAGAACACCTAATTCAAATCCAAACATATTTTTTGCAAAGCTACAGTCTGTTCTTCCTAAACTAGATTGTAAATTTGTTAAAATTGTAATCTGTGGTGATTTCAATATTAATATTTTAGCACAAGATCAAAACAGCGTTCAATTCTCAGATATATTATCAAATAATGGCATGCAATTTCATATTCACGAACCAACTCGTCGATTGACGTGCATAGATAATATTATAAGTAATGTTCCGAATGTTTTAGGGAAAACTGTCAAGCTCTTTTTGTCTGATCATGAATCAGCACAAGTTGCAATTTTAAAAGATGTTCAATATAATAAGCAGTCAGAGTTCTATTTTGAACAAGTCTTAGATATGTGCAAAGAAAACTCAGCAAAGTTCACTGATAGTATCAGTAGTCTGACTTTCACAGACATCTACAATACTTCTTGCGCTAATGATGCATTCAATATATTTCATGACCTTTTAATTCTTTTTCATAGACTGTGTTTCCCTATTATCAAGATAAAAAAAGTTTTCAAAACATTTAAGCGTAAAAAGCTGTCAAAAGGACTTAAGATAAGTTGCAAAACTAAGAGAATGTTAAGGTTCGAGTATTACAACAATAAAAATAATAAAAATAAAACAAAATTCAAAGTTTATTCAAAATTACTTAAAACATGTTTAAATAAATCTCGATATATCTACAATGAAAAATATATAACTACTGCAAAAAACATGGCTAAAGCAACTTGGGAAGTTGTCAACAGTGAAATAGGTAACTTAAGGTCGAGGGAGTTTCTAAATCGAATTCAGGATGATGGCAGTATTATTTCATGTGGTACAGATATAGCTAATATTTTAAATAACTTTTTTACTGAAAGTGCTGACACTGATCCAACTATTTCATTCATAGATCAAGGTTATACGTATGCTAAGATTATTTCAACCTGTAGTAGTATTTTTCTTGATCCTACGACGCCTGAGGAAGTCTACAGAATCATTAGTAACTTAAACAATACACAGTCAGCAGGATATGATTGTATTACGACTAGACTTCTAAAAGATATTCGTCGCTACGTGTCAGCACCATTGTCCCATATCATTAACTTATCGATGGAGCAAGGATATTTTCCGGATAGACTCAAATTGTCAATCATCAAACCTCTTCATAATAAAGGTTCTAAATATAATAAAGATAACTACCGTCCGATAGCATTAATACCTGTCCTTTCAAAGATCTTTGAAAAGGTTATGTATAGGAGATTGTTATCATTCTTTAATACTCATAGCATTTTTACAGATTCGCAGTATGGGTTTAGAAAGGGCAAATCTACAATATTGGCTAGTTATGACCTTGTAAGTTCAATAATAAATACTTTAAATGCAAGAGCCTTTTGCTCAGTCCTCTTTCTTGATTTAAGTAAGGCCTTCGACCATGTGGACCATACTATCCTATTAAACAAATTAGAGAAGTATGGCATTAGAGGCCCAACTCAACAATGGCTCACGACTTATTTGACTAATAGAACACAGATCACCAGAATCACTAAACTCGACTTAGCTTCAAACAGTTTAATCAATTATGATTCGGAATCTAAAAGCAATGGTTGTGGTGTACCTCAAGGGAGCATTTTAGGACCCTTACTGTTCTTGATTTATGTCAATGACTTGCCGTCAGAAATAACACATAAGAGTATACTGTTTGCAGATGATACTACCATAGTAATAAAATCTAGTGACATCAAAAATCATGAAAGTGACATTAATAATTGTTTTAAAAATGTAATTAATTATATGAATTCAAAAATAATCTTTAAATAAATATAAATAAAACTAAAATAATCAATTTTAAAACACATAAAAGAAAACCTATAACATTAAATATTAAGCATAACAATAAAATTATAGAACAAGTTAATAATATAAAATTCCTAGGTATACATATTGATGCACACTTGTCGTGGAAGAATCACATTGAAGCTATTTGTAATAAACTAAATAATCTAGTATTTGCTTTAAAAAAATTAAAACATTGCACACCTGCAGCCACTTTACTGACAGTCTACCACGCCTATGTTTGCTCGATAATCCGATACGGTATTATTGTTTGGGGGAATGGAAGGGATCTACTAAGAGTTTTCATAGCCCAAAAAAAGTGTATCAGGGCTATTTATGGTATGCGATGGGATGAATCTTGTAAGACCTTATTTAAGACTAAAAAAATACTTACTGTGCCTAGCATCTACATTTACGAGATGGCCAAATTTGTCAAATATAATATGACAATGTTTGAAGTTAATTCAAATTTCAATAAAAGGACGACTACACACATTAGTCTGAAAATGCCTATTCCTTCCTTAGAGTTGTTCCGTAAAAACTGCTCATATATGGCACCTTTAATATATAATTCTTTGCCGCGAGAAATAGTTAAACAGCCTTGCAATAAATTCTGCATTGACCTGAAAAAATCGTTAATTGAGGAGAGCTTTTATACGGTTGAAGAATTTTTACAAAAAGGGTCATTTCGATTTTATATATATGGAAATGCACTGTAGATGATTGTATACCTACGTTATGTGGATTTAAATATGAAGTTAAGCTTTAAATATTTGCATGCCAACTTCATTTGGCGGAATGTGTCGCTGCTCTAAATATAATATTATTGTACCAACTTTTGTATAAACCACATTTTACGCAAATAAATTATTATTATTATTATTATTGTTATACCTACGTATAAATATGTAGAATTATACACATAAGCTGTGTTCATGTTTGGCTTAGAATTAACAACGGTTGAAACGGATTATTCGCCATTTTAATGTTTGTAAAGGCCTTTCATGTTTGTGAGCAGCTACTTTTTATTAGTACTGAAGCTCTATTTTGTTTGATAATGAAAAGCTGTGAACAATAATAGACTCTTTTATCTTTCAGAAAACAAGGCCGTATATTACAATTAAAAATAAAACCGAGTTTAAAAAATTAGTTCAATACCTTAGACTATATATCGTGGGTATAATGGAAGAACTAACTAACTACTAGACCCTTACAAGTCAGCTGGACCCGATAACATCCATCCACGACTACTAATCGGCTGCGCAGATGCCATTGCCATCCCTTTGTCTCTGCTATATAAAAAATCATTATCTGAAAATACTTACCCAAAAATGTGGAAGTCTGCCTTCATTACACCGGTACACAAAAAAGGACCTAAAACTGATATAACTAATTACAGACCCATTTCTAAACTGTGTATCGTTTCAAAAGTATTGGAAAGAATCGTCTATAATCAGTTGTACAACGCTCTTAAAAACTCTTTTAGTCACTCACAACATGGGTTTCTCAAAGGCCGATCTACTACTTCAAATCTTATTATCCTAAATGATTACCTAACAGAAAATATGGATGCTGGGAAACAAGTAGACGTCATCTACACTGATTACACGAAGGCTTTCGATCGAATCAGCCATAATATACTGCTTAGAAAGCTCCAGACTGTAGGCATAAGTGGAGACTTGTTAAGGTGGTTCTCATCTTACATCAATAATAGAATACAAGCCGTAGTGTTAAGCAATTACATCTCAAGCTGGGTTCCTATACCAAGCGGTATTCCTCAGGGATCGCTCCTTGCACCTTTACTGTTCACAATATTTGTAAACGACATAGAGAAATGTTTCAATTTTGCCAAATTGTTATGCTTCGCTGACGACATGAAAATCTATGCAGCAGTGACATGTCCAGCAGATAGTCAACTAATGCAAGATGACTTGACGCGCCTAGATCACTAATGTCACGTAAATGAACTGCACCTCAACCCTTCTAAGTGTTCAGTGGTTACCTACAGCCGAAAAAGAGAAAACATAGTAGCCCAATATGCAATAAAAAATCAATGCCTATCTAGAAGTGAACACATTAGAGATTTAGGTATTATCCACGACTCCAAATTACTATATGACCAACACATAGACAATATCGTGGCTAGAGCTTCTAAGGCACTTGGGTTTATTATGCGCTCATGTACTTGCTTTAAACGTGTGAAAACATGGAAAATACTATACTGTACTTTCGTTCGAAGCATACTGGAATACGCATCCCAAATTTGGAACCCCCGATACGACACATACATTGTAAGAATTGAGAGAATACAGATAAAATTTCTGAAATACATATGTTTCAGATTGAAAATACCATTTAAAACATCAAATTACCATAACCTTTGCCGACAATTTCACTTATTGACCCTTTCAGAACGTAGAAATATAGCTGATGTGTGCTACGTGCTTAAAATTGCCTCAAATAACATTGATTGTCCTGACATGCTGAAAAAGCTTAGCATTAATGCGCCGCCAAAAATAATAAGGTCTATTAAGCCTCTGTATGTATCCCACTCCACAACAAACTATCGTCAAAACTCCTTTCTGAGTCGAGCGAGCAACAGCTTTAACACAGCAGCTAAAGAATTAAACTTAGACCTATTCTGCACTAGCGTCCCCGTGGCGAGAAGGCGAATGGCCAATAGATTTTTTGAGCAATAATTGCGTCTTTTTTGTAACAATGTATCTGTAAACTAAACTGTTATTATTATATGTGCTCTGTTGTATTTTATGTAGGCTCTTAATCTTCTATTTGAAATGGTTTCTAATTACTCGCAAACGCATAGATTCTTGTAGATTTTAATTAAATACTATACGTGAAGTCCTGTAATTGGCTACTTGACACATACTATTGAAATATTGTAAGATAGATTAAGCTGTTGGACTTCCTTAAATAAATAAACTAAATAACTCAGATTTTGGCCAAATTGACCTTTTACCATTTTCGTGAACCCCAAAATTTGCCGCATCTTTTGGTCTAACAAACATTCTTATATCTTAACCCAGTCCAAAAATAAAGCCATTTTTGTGTTTCAATTGTAGAAATAGATATGTATAAATGAACATTAAATATTAGTAGAAAAAATGATTAACTCTATAAATAAATGAACAACTGTGACTTCTGATCACTTGAGTATGAAATGAATTAGCTAAATTGAGTTATTTAGTTCTTCCGCGCACGAAAATATTTTAATGAAACTAGTCAAGTTGAAGGAAAACTGAACAAATTGAGTTATTTAATTTGGGGATTACTGAGCGTTCTTTTGTTTATACATAAGTGTTTTTATTTATTTTTTCTTCGAGAAAATATAAATTTATAAGAGATTCTAATCAAATAAATGTCAATAAGTGCAGTTATTTAATATTTCCATTTATAGTATACGCACGTAAGCAAAGCTATCGTGCAATTCAGTAGTACAAATTAGCGCGAAATAATATAAACCTATAGATCAACCATTGTCAAAGTGTGCCCCGCGGAGCGCCAGGGCTCCACGAAGGATCTCTAGAGATTCCACGACAATTTTGCTCCACTTAAAATTACTTAAATATAACTAAATTACTAGGTAGCAGAATACAGCAAAATGATCGGTTTAGATTCTAAACTCACTGCAACTTAAAGTACCTAGGTAGTACGTGATGTTTTTACCGGCGATTTATTACAACCGGATAATTATAGTATAAACAGATATACCATTATTATACATATTGTGTTACTAAGGTAGGCAGCGATAGCCTAGTGGAGATATCAATAGATTGCCATTCACAGGGATCTGGTTAGAATTTTAGGCAGTAAGTTTTCGAAGTAATGTGTTTAAATTGTTAATTATGGCTTGCCTTAGAGAGCAGCTCTTTAAGACTGGTAGGTGTGGACACCCCTACCTACTTTTTTTGATATCAAGATTAGATGTCTTCCAGCCACCGGTGCAGGCTAGGTTTTTTAAAGATTTAAGTTCCGTGGCCCAAATCCATATAGAGCATACTTTTTCATTGATTATTTAGAAAGCCAAAGAGTAAAACCGGCCGCTGTGGCTGGCTTTTGTGGATTTCCAAAATGCCTTCAACTCCATTGAAACTGGGCTGACTGCAATGCACTGCCTACACTACATGCCTCTCAGAGAGCTATGAAAAGGACAATGCTAGGGATTTCACTGATGGATAATTTCCGGCACGAGATTATCCAGCAGAAGACCAAAGTAACTGACATAGTTCGGAGTTATAGAAAATTGAAGTTATGGTCTGTCAATTAAAAAGCAGGTTCTTAAATTAAGACCACGCCTTAGCAAGCGTAGTGTTGGCCGCCAGAATGGCTCTTGTGGCATACCCTGGGGAGGCCCAGCTCTAGGAGTGAAAGGCTGATGAAATGCATTGAATAAGAACTACCTAGTTAATATAATTGTTTGACCATTATACGCCCCCTTCCTATTATGAAAGCCTAAAGGTGAGAAAATACTTCGCGAGATAGCGAGCAAGGCATGACGTGGCAAACCGAAGAGGTAGACAGAAGTTGTAATAAAATTATTACACCCATATTTGGCCATGGCATGCATTTTTAGGTACTACGTAAAAAGGGGGTCTATTCACGTTGCCGGGCACATTGCCAGACTTTGTTCTACTACTGAGTATTCAAAAAAATCGGTTACCTACTCTCTTGCCTAACCCGGAAATCGAACCCAAGAACAGAACGTCTCGATCAACAGACGCATACGTTATTACTGGGCCATGGAGGCAATCAGCGACAAAATAAATATAAAATATACGAAAATTTATGTCATTAATATAGTCTTTTCTGCAAATGTGGACCTTTTTGCACAACTTCTAACTTCAATTTGTCTAGTTATAAAGCGTAGTATGCTGCAGTAAAAGTTCTCCCTTTCGATCTCTCTCCATGAACATCCCAAAAAAACAGTCAGCATCTTTTTTCCAGCCGAAAAAACGGCCTTTGTCCTTTGGAGTCGGTTCCTCCTTAGCAATTTACTGTTTGGAAAGTATTTTTAATTTGGGCGTATAATGGTGTATCCAGGTTTCATCTACAGTCATTAATTGGACCAAAACTTGGATTTATTAGGCCTAAACCACGCAAAGAGAGCATTAAATCTTTTTCATTCGAATGCGGTTTTGGTCTTAACGTGAGCAAACGCGGCACCCATCGCGCTGGGACCATGCTCATGCTTAAATCTTGATTTAATATGTAACTAATACATTTGTTGGTAATTTTCATATACCCTTATTCCTATATCCGCGGTCATCTAGCACTATTTGGTGAAATTTAGCGAGGTTATCGTCAGTGGTTGCAGTTTTCCACGTCCCGGACCTTCATCTGTATCCCTAGCTCTTACGACCAGGTTTAAATTCAGCTGCCCAAAATTTCATTGTGATAAATGATGGAGCAGAGAGACAGCGATAGCATAGTGGAGGTACCAATGGCAGTCCGTGCAGAGGGTATCGTGTTCGAATCCACGGCATGCACCAATGATTTTTCAAAGTTAAGTGTGTATGTATTAAATTGTTAATTATCGCTTGCCCCGTGCCTCGGAGCACGTTAAGCCGTCGGTCCTGTCATGAAGATCTTTGACAGTCGTAACGGGGAGTCAGTACCCTCAAATAAACTGATACTGGTCTAAACCATGGAATATCGCTATCCCTTTGGGTTGCGGAGGTCAAACGGCAGTCGCTCTGTGGAAAAGTTGATATTTTGTCATATCTGGTTAGACCAGTAAGCGGACAGCGGGCTCTAACGCTTTAACGCTAGGGCGATGATGATAGAGCAGAGAGTCCCCATAAACAGTTTTAATCAAATTTAAATGACTTCAGCGTATTGTCTTTTAAAAACAAGAATTTAATGACAGGTCGATACAAAATTTCCCATTTTCGCAAAAAAACACTCAAATCGACTCAATCGTATGGCTGTCAAACAGCAACAACTGGTACAAAATAGCTAAAATGTTGGTGGGTAACTGCCACAGGAAGTACAATTACATCCACAACACTTTTTTGACGAGTGCTACTTCCTTCAGGTTGAGGTCGGAAACTTTTCAGACCACCTTAGTATGTTTTAATGCAAAGGCAAGTTATTTTTGTTTTAGTTGATTTTAGAATATTTAAAATAACTAATTTATTTAATTGTATTACATAATCATAATATTTTGTTGCCATACCGAATTCTGTTAATTTTAATATTGTAATTAAACGTTTATTTTTTTATATATACAGTGTTACTTCTTCCAATCCAGGTTATTTATTACATGTGAGATCAATAATCAGTGATAAAATTTCAGACATAATCTTTCACTAAGAATGCCTAACTTTCGTGTTTAAGTATTTCTTTAGGTTCAAAACTCAATAAGTGTACTTAGTTGACCCAAATTCATGTATTCACATTCATCTTATGTGTGGGAAAACTGAATAAGTACAATATAGAATTAGCTAACTACGGTATATTTGCAATACGAGTTGGTGTGGCAAAATGGAATAACTTGGTTTTTTATTTTTATAATTTTTTTTGGTTCATGATAGGCGTTAGTTTTATCGAGCATAGAATCGACAGCAAATATACTTAAAGCATATAAAATCGCCGACGGTAAAATTATTCTCCATTTCTTAGTGATTTAAAAAAAAGTGTCAAAAAAACAGTAAATCGCGATTATCTCGAAACTTGAAATTTTGAGTTATTAATTTCTTCCATTATACCCACGATATATTATGTTATAGACGGAGGGATCCCATCACTCAAAGGTCTGACATAGGTCACCGTAGTGGGGACCCATTTCCCGTCAAAATTTAATAGAACTTCATTTGAAACTTTGATACTTCGTTCATACACATTTTGATTTATTCGTATAAAGATTGTGACGCATAAACATAGTGACGTTATAACTTTATCGATACTTTTATTTTACAGACTAGCTTCGGCCCACGTATTCGCCGATGTGGGTGACAGTTATTGCAAAAAAAAAGGTAGCCTTTGCACTATTGTGATGTAGAAACTATACTGCAATATTTCTTTGAAAAATAAGTATACTTGAATACAATCATATATCTCAAGAAAAGTGTTTTCATCGATTATCACAAACTTTCGGCTATCGCACACGCTGCCTTCACGTACAACCTTTACTGTAACTATAAAAATATGTAATAAACATTTTGATGGTGAGACTAGTCTTCCTCTGTCTTTTACTTTTATAAAAATAATTACATAAACCTGCAGTACTGCAGGTTTGTGGGATAATTTTAATTAATATTCTATTCTCTTATTTCTATTTTTCTCTTCGGTGAAACCAAAGGTTTTGTCCTCATAATTATGGACGAAGTTGTCATGACAAACAACTACCGATAGTATATAATGAGAGACGGTGCGATTGACATAATTATGGCGGGCATGTCACCAGCCCGGGGAATCTCTCAGATATATAGTATCCGGTTGTTCGAGTTTTGCCAACGGCCAGTATTTGCACACAATCAAGTGGCCAAGATAATCCATCAGCAACTAGTCCTTAAATATAATCTCATTGGTTCACCGTACTACAGATACAGATTGTGCCCGACCCAGTTCTCGAAAAAATGCTCGTACGTTGTTGTCCTGGTATAGGTCTATCATTACAGACAGGTTTATTGTAGCCAATAAGCGTGATATTGTAGTGATCGACCGAGCAGAGCGACTCGCATTGATAGACGTTATTACCATATCGCATGACAGCAATCTAGTAAAAGAAGAAAAAGAGAAAGAGTTCAAATATTTGGGCCCAGCTCATGAAATTGTCGATATCATCATCATCATAAGCCTGCCGTAGTCCACTGCTGGATATAGACCTCTCCAATGGCACGCCACTGAGCCCGATTTTCGGCTCATCGTGTCCAGCAGCTGCCAGCCACTTTGCGTATATCGTCACTCCACCTAGCCGGAGGGCGTCCTACACTACGTTTGCCAAGGCGCAGTCTCCACTCTAGAACACAACTACTGCATCGGTTATCGGTTCTGCGACAGATGTGACCAGCCCACTGCCACTTCAACGTGCTAATTCACTGAGCTATGTCGATTACCTTGGTTCTCTGTCGGATCATTTCATTACGAATTCGATCCTTCAGAGAAACTCCGAACATAGCCCTCTCCATAGCTCGCTGAGCGACCTTAAATTGGTAGACTAGTCGCACCGTCAGTGTCCACGTCTCGGCACCGTAAGTCATAACGGGTAGGACGCACTCGTTGAAGAATTTTGTCTTAAGGCTTTGCGGTAGGGATGACGGAAAGACTCGACAGAGTTGCCTATATGCCGCCCAGCTAAGCTGTATTCTTCTGCAAGCCTCTCTCCCGAAGTTGTTTCTACCCAACTGCAAGGTTTACCCAAGGTAGACGTACTCCTGAACAACTTCGAGAGGGACCCCATTTAGGATAATCGGTTCCAAAGAGACATGTTCATTGAACATTATCTTGGTTTTATCCAAGTTATTCCGGAGACCAATGCGAGCAGAAGAATCAGCCAGGCTGCTCAGCATATACAGCAAGTCTTGCACGGTTTCAGCCACGATAACGATATCGTCTGCAAATCTTACGTGTGAGAGGTACTCGCCGCTTATGTTAATACCGCGTCTTTTCCAGTGCAGCGTCTTGAACATATCCTTCATTGCATTTGTGAACAATTTGGGGGAGATAACATCCCCTTGTCTCACACCACGATGCAGGTGGATAGGTTCAGACTGCTGGTTCTGTACTTGGACGGTCATAGTCGCGGCGTCATGCAGACCTCTCAGCACTTGGACGTACCGCTAATCGATTTGGCACCGTTGCAAAGACTCCGGAACAGACCAGATTTCGATGGAGTCAAAGGCCTTCTCATAGTCGCACTGTGTATATGTGGTCTATGGTGCCATATCCTCCTCGAAAACCGGCCTGTTCGGGCGGCTGAAACTCGTCGAGTCTACGCGCGAGACGATTCGTGATGACCCTGGAAAACGGTTTATAGACGTGGCTCAAGAGCGAGATCGGTCGATAGTTCTTCAAAAGAGTTTTGTCTCCCTTTTTGAAGAACAAAACGACTATGCTCTTGCTCCACGCCCTTGGAGTTCTCCCCGAGAACAGGACAGAATTAAATATGCGTTGGAGCTGCACCAGTATAGGTTTTCCACCTGCCTTTAGCAGCTCCGTCGTAATTCCATCTTCCCCGGGGGCTTTTCCATTTTTAAGCTGCCTCAGGGCCACCACGATTTCGTCTTGGCTGACGTCTGGCAACTCTTCCGTGAAGTGGCGGGTTAAAGTGGCTCTTGGATCCTCGGAGTCAGGTTGGGGATGGGACGCTTTCGAGGTGTAGAGGTTGCCGTAGAAGCTCTGAACCTCCGCAAGAATCTCTGGCCTAGAAGTGGCGACTTTCCCGTCTGACGTGGTCAGCTTCCTCTCCTCCAGCTCCCAGCTCCAATACAACGGCCAAACTTGGAAATTCGAGATTTAAAATTGCAAGAGTATAAAGCCAGTTAATTCATTCAAGGGTCGCGGTTAGGTCACTGAGCGACGTAAACGTTCTTTGTGTAATAAGCCTTATATTCATTTACATACTTCGTTGTATATTCACACAAAAAAGACCAACAAAAACAGGGGTGTTGTGTGAAAACGGTTATTTAAACGAATTTAAAATGGGTTAGATTCAGTTGGTACCAAGTAAAATGAGATGAAACAATTATTATGTACACGAATACAGTTTAGGCATTCATATATCAAAATAAAAGACCTGACGTAGGCTGAATGAGTCATCAACAGGCACCCTACATTTTAGACTTGAAAAGACACTTATCGTGATGTAGATAACGTATACAAAATAAATTAGCGGGTCTTAATCGCGTACAATTAATTTATTTAAGGTATAAATACCTATTTGTTTCCGACGTTTCGCTCGTCTTGCACCGAGCGTGGTCGGTAGATAACGTATATAATTACTGCTTTTCAAAAACGTGTACGAATGAGGTAAAGAATAAGTTACGCTATAAATTTTGATGCAAAGTTATACATTTGTTCTTCTATAATAGGCGAATGAACACGTAACATATAAAATTGCATAAAATTCATATTATTTTCAGGTTTTATGAGGAGCTGTAGAGCTATCATTATTTTTATTTATAGTTTGTTCTTGGGAAAATATAGGTTTCTATCTCAGATTTTAGAATTCTTCAACCTGCAAATTTAATAGAATAACCATTTTTTTTAGAAGCCAGCTTAGTTAATTAATTCAACGCAGAGCTCACGGACAAAACGTGGCTGCAAAAAAAAGCGCTGGTCAGCGACGCAACGTGTAGAATATTTCTATAATAAATAACTTGCAGTTTTAAACACACCTAATGCTATTTATTAGGATCAACGTGTATTATTCCAAAATAATTGAATTCTATTTCAAATAAAATAAGACTCATTTTCCTGCAGCCGTGTTTCTGTACAATGGTGTCCTCATTATGTTGGGCTCGTTATATTATTTGTAAACAGTACTCTGGCTACGAGTTACATTTGCAAAGAGTTACAAGTAAAACACCTACAAATTTTATCAAAATTCCAGTTTTTTAGTATCATGATGAACACTTTTATCTATTGATAGCATAAAAAAGCATCAAAAGAGGTTTTATTAATGTATAACCATTCATCAACGTCATAGAATATTTATTTATAGACCGCCCAAAGGCCTTAGACATGGCACGATTATAGTCCCGCTACATGCGGATCGAAGGACTTTACATGGCCTTTGAAGAACCGTAGCGCTCTGCTGTGACAGATACCTAACAAACGGTCACCCATTTAGGTGGTTACTGTGAAGATGTTGCTTAACTTTGCTGATTACCAAAGGCCAGTCAAGTCTCACTATGAGTATACTATATAGGATTTTGTAAACAGCAGTTCTTCTTCTGCCTGCCATGTTCCCAAATTACTTGAGTTCGCCGCAGAATGTCTTTCTCTTTCATTCTCTCTTATCAAACGTCATCTAATTATTCACTCCCTTTTCATTCATGTCATCCTTCACACAATCCATACATCTTTTCTTTGGTCTTTCTGTTGCAGTATAGGTATTAATTCCGTAGTGCCTCACAAAATCGATACACAAAATAAATCGTGCTCACCTAATCGCTTCTCATGTCGATCCAATGAATGATCGTCAAATATTTTAGCTTAGAAAATAGGTATTAATTTCCGTGACCTAAAAATAACTCTGCCGTACACAAACGACTTATAGCAATAATTTATAACCACTACCTAGAAAAAATAAGACATTTCTAACAATAAGGTTATTATGGAAGAAAGTCTAAACGTTTTGTTCTCACAAAAAACCACACTAAGCTGTCACCTACCAAAGCTCGATTTAAGGTAGAGATACCGAAAATCTTTTGATGAAAAGTCTTTATTTTTTATTAGAAGGTTCTACTTTCTTTTATAATTGAGTTAGGTGAACAATTAACATTAAGGTTTTTGTTATCTAGGTGTTTGAAAATTATAAAAACAACGCGGGAATTTTTATTTGTCTATTTATTTTTAATAAAATCTTAACACAATGAAGAAATAAGACTGCATGGTTAGCCCACTGGTAAAAACTGCCTCCTTGGTTGTAGTACAGCTGTGTGGATGATTCTATGTTTGATCCCCGAATAGGCTAACACTTTGTGTGATGTACCCATAGGTAGGTACCCATTGTTGTTTCGAGTATTGATGTATTTTGCGTCTGTTCATTTATCATTTCTCCGGTGAGACAAGATTTATTCTTAATACAGGCGCTATCTTGAAAAAGGAAATAAAGATACTGACAACCTTAGTGCTCGGCCACAGTGAAAGGCGGGCGCGGGTGCGGGCGCGACGCGGGAAACTCAAACATATGGAACTCTATAGGAGTGTCCGTAGTGGGAAGGCGGGCGCGGCGAGCGGCGCGATCTGTGCAGCGCGGGGAGCACGCGGGCAACTCAAACCATAGGACTTTCATACAAGTGTCCGTAGTGAATGCGCGGGCGGCAAGCGGGAAACAATGCGGAGCGTGCTGATCTCAAACTTTTATGAGCAATGATATTATGAGTAATTATTAAATCAAGTGCGAGTCGAACTCGCTCATCAAGGTTAACGTAGTAAAGGGATTCACTTAACATAAGCATCACATAGCCCCCTAGTCAAAAATCACTATCTATTTTTCGCCAGCAAAAATAACTTTGCTTTCCTTAGTGTTTGTATATTGATATTGTTTATTGATATTGAGCACAAGAGTTTTGGGAATCAAAATTTTAATCAACAAAGGAGTCACACACAGCTTGAGACTGCAAGTAAATTTATGTTAACCCGACCTCAATGCGCGCGAAACCGCGGGAAAAACCTGGTATTATATAATGTTGAACTTAAAAATGCAAAGTATCTATATAAATTCTAGTTTGTTTTATTTATTTACATTACCACATATCTCTTTTTAACCCTTCCATTCATTCCCGAAGTTACTAGAATTTTCCAAATTTTATTCAAAATATAATTTTTATTTTTAATTTTTGCCAAATATTCATAAACATTTTCCAAATTTCATAAAAATCAAAATTCTCATAGCAGTTATAAATGTGATTTGAACCCACGCCCTCAGACCGTGAGACGGTTGTATTATCCGCACGGCTATAGCCTTGTTATCATTTAGTTGCGAATTTGGCGAACAATTGACAGAGTGTTACTATGGTGAGTGCTAACGTCATCTAACTGAAAATTCATATTAATCTAGCCGCGATCCGTCACAATACTAAATTTGACAAACACTGTACACCGCACCCGCAAACGCGCCACTACGGACACATGAAGAAGCGCGCGGGGCGCCGCGCGCGGCCCGCGCGCGAGCTGCCCGCGCTACTATGGCCAAGCACTTAGTGTATATAAATTATCTAAAAAAATCGTAAAGTTTTTACTAGAAAGACGTAACTGTGCTGTCGCTAGAATGATCTCATTTAAACTCATTTTTAATAATGTACCCTTGAGATAACGAATGATATGACTAAATAAACTAATTTGATTACCAAAAATAATAAATAGCGCGTGACCTTGTTTGGCAAATAGCAGGGTTATTTACAAGTGGAAGTCATTCCACAATAATTAATCATATTTCTTTAATCATTATGCCTAGTTAGCCGCGTATTCGCTTGCTCTAATCTTCCGTGGCCTGTTTGAATATCCTTTGTAATATTTGAGGAGATTAAGTTCTATTGTTTATTGTTTTTGTTCAATGCAATGAAATTGAATGAAGATATTATTAATACAGCTTAGATACAATCATTATTTTGTTACTGTTTAAATATTTATATTTTCTTTCCATACTTCATTGGTGTCTGTTAAATCAATGAGAATTTTGTCTTTTTGTACTTGAAGCTTATATTATCAACCAACGAAATACCTTTGTGATATTTCTAAATTTAGTACGAATAATATTCACAATAAAGACGCATTACTGCGAACAAACTGTATTCGAAGCGATAAATCGTATTCGTTGTTCTAGTAATCAATCAACAGACGCACGCACGGTTGTAATTAGTAAGTTGTGATAGATCACCGAGGGGCGTGGCCTCAGAAACAATAGGACAGTCTTCATCCCGATCTATTCCGATTGGCTCATTTACGACTAGCAGCAGCGAGCGGTAGCGTCAGCGTTTCTGATGTCCATTGCGAGTTTGTGACTGACACGATGTCGGCCGCGGCGTAGTAGAGCGCGGCATGTACACGAAATCGCTGCCACTGATAGTCGTGAACCGTGAGTGAGACCACTCGCCTGTATTTTGTGGCAGCCATTAGGATTTCGTTGATGCTCCTTTTTTAATGATCTCGAATTTGTTCTCGGTTTTTTTCTGCGTAAAGAATTGGAGATTGCATCAAAGTTGGAGTAGCTAACTGACGGCATTATGAGGAGGACAGCCATGATAGTGGTATAGAAGCAAATATGCAACAAAATAGCCCAGTTTTGGTCATTCACCTTTATATTAATGTGTGGCACTGAGAACCTCGCATACATGACGATAATTATAATAACACTGAAAACGAGGACATTTTTCTATCCTTACGAGTATATGGATGTATACTATAGTACTGACACATACTGACTTGACTATACAAATGGGCTATATTTTTGGCGACACTTTCGCAATTTGTTTAGCTTGTTTGGTACCTATTAGATTCAAAGAAAAGAAAACAGTAACTCACTTTCAAATTCAAAGAAGAAAACAGTTTCTCGCTGCAGTCTAAATGCCAATAAACTTAGAATCTATAATAACTATCTGAGTTATTTCATTTGGGGTACTCCGGTGTTCCTAATCTATTTTTGACAAAGTTTTCATTATACAAGAACCTCGTAACAATAACGAAATACTGCAATCTTGTACATTTAATCTTCTTCGAGTTAAATATAACACTACGCTTTAACAATCGAATAAGCAAGTTAGCAACATTGTTTAACTTTCACCTAAACCACTACGTTCAAGTTCATATGAGAAAATTGCTTCATACCTAATTTAGGGAGATCGAATAACTTTATAAGCAGTGGGACTTTCGATTACCCTTGTGACCATTTCATTTTTCAATATGACTGGATGACATATGTGATGCATTTGATATTTTTTATACTAAATAGACAGATTGCAGCCCGCGGCTATGCCTGCGTCAGTTATAGAGAGCAAAAGTAACCTATATGACGTACTAGGTGAGCCCGCGGTTACACCCGCGGTATTTAAGGATACTGCTCCTCATAGCGTGATGTTAATCATGATAATAATAATCATTTTTTTTTTTATAATCATAGACGGCAAACTAGTAGACGGATCGCCTGATGGTAAGCAATTACCGCCGCCCATGGACACAAGCAGCACCACAGGAGTCGCAAGTGCGTTGCCGCCCCTTGGGGTTGGGAAAAGGGATAGGAGGAGGAGCGGGATGAGGGAGAAGGAATAGGGGATAGGGCCTGCGGCACTCTTACTCGCCGAACGACACGCAACAGTTTAGGTACTGTTACTTTACGTCGATTTTCTGTGAGAGGGTAATAGGTACTTCCACATTCAAGCCCATTCATGCTGAAATCAGCAAGGCGCCATTACCATGTTTATGGCAATATTTTAATTGCCAAAAACATGGTGTACAATAAGGTGGAGCGACAAAAACTTTTTTTTCAATTTCCATTTGCCTGTTTGCGTATTTATCTGTCTGCGGACCTGAAGGTATAGATAGTTATTGCTGTACTAGGATTAAAGTTAGGCACGATATTTCCTTTTTCTTGCTTTTCAACGCCAAATCCAATTGTTTTCACCAGAAAAAGGGTTCTAAAACTACTGATGTAAAACGTTCAAGCTCTGAAAATGTAGTAATTTTATGATTTTATATTAAAGGTGACGATATTATAAATAAAATTAAGTGTTAATATTATAAAACAATTAGTACGATTGGTTTAAATATAGCTCTGGCTGAGACGCAAATATGACACATTTTCAAAAAATTAAAGTCTCGTGCGCCACCTCAAGATGTTTAGTTAGAAAGCTGAAATTTGACATCAAAGCTCCTGCAACTATAGGTCATTGATAGACATTACAGGAAAATGGAAATAAAAAAAAAAGTTTTTGTCGCTCTACCCTAGTGTACAAAGGTGTTATAAAAATTCAATAAGGCAAATACATGTTTTGCTAAAGTTACATAGCACTGTGACTGCACGGTTGGCGTAGTGGTTTAAGCGGCCGCCTCGCCGCTTGACACTGCGCTGAGTGTTGTAGGTTCAATTCCCACACGAGGCAACACTTTGTGTAATTCACAAATTGTTGTTTCGAGTCTGGTTGTTCATTGTCCGTCCGTTAGTTATATGTTTGTAAAGTCCCTCGAGACACAGGGTTTAGTCCTAATGCGGCAGTTGTCTTTTCTTATTTTTCTAGCATGCAATTATTAGGTAATTATACTTATGACTACGATTTATATAGTCTTATGTTTTATAGCCTATAGCCTTCCTTGATAAATGGTCTATCTAACACTGAAATAATGTTTCAAATCGGACCAGCAGTTCCTGAGATTAGCGCGTTCAACCAAAGAAACATACAAACCCTTCAGCTTTATATATTAAGTATGAGATATGCAAAGTTTAGTCCAAATCTATTCAGTAGTTCTACCTGGAAGAGCTAGAAACATCCAGCTATACTCATAACTGGATTTCTTTGTTCTTAATCGAATCTAGAATAAATATCTCTAGATAACCTTGGTCCGTTGTATCCTTGCAATTTTTGCAACTCCTCGTCACGGATATATAGTGCAGATGGGTTTATATAGTTCCTCATCAGATGCTTCGATTTTTATAAGTTAATAGAAAATGCTCATCAGACTGAAAAACTTTTGCTAAGACGTCAAGCCTGTATATGTTATAGAGTAGCTGGGCTCTTAGAGTTCCACATCAGATGTTCAAGATCTTCAAATTATAATCACTCATCAGAAAATGCTCATCAGGCGTAATGTTTTTGCTAAACCGCATTTTTTATGTCTTATAGTTTCCCTGGGCAGTTAGGGTTCTGCATCAGGTGTTCTACTTTTCAAAATTAATTATAGCCTTTATGTTGCTGAGACCTAATAGCAATATAACAAAAAAAGTTTCATTCAAATCCGTCCAGTAACTTCGGAGATTAGCGTTTATAAACAGACAAACAGATACCAGCGTTGTATTGTGGGCCTACCACAATGCAACAATATAACTGAGTGTGTACCTATCTGTCACAGATTACTGTATGTTAAACTTTTTCTGTGTCCGTGACAAATAAATAGTTTTTCTTTCTTTCTTTCTTCTTCTTCTTCTTCTATAAACAGACAGACAGAATTGTTCTTTTAGATTCTTGCTCCATTACAAATTTCTAGCCTAACTGTATAATTTTTTTGTAAATATATTCAATATACAGTTTTTTTTTACTTTCTTATTATATGTATAGATCTAAAGTGTTATAAAATATTTATGGTTAAATTTTGTGCAAAAGTCAATAAATTTTCAACTAAATCTCATGTATAAACTACAATGCTTTTGATAAACTTAACAATTTATTATAGAAATGGTGACGCGGCGCACAGTGGACTATTTTTTGTAAAATGGAAAAAAAATAATTTACATTTATGATTTTGTTTTTAGAGACATAATAATAATTATATTATGCTCATTTTTATTATTTTAACCCATTTCAATAAAATTTTATGATGTATACAAATCGCAATTGTCCGTCCGGATTAAGAATACGGATTGTCACCACCCTATATCATCCCATGGGTGTCGAAAGAGCCGACAAAGGGACCATATTATGCAGAGAACAGCACTGTAAGAGAAGGAAAACTTGATACAAACCATATACCAACCCGTTTGGCCAGCGTGGTATAGTAGGCTAATTCCTCCTTTCAAAGGAGAGGCCTAGTCCAGCAGTGGACTGTTAAAGGCTGATGATGATGACAAATCGCAAAAGCTTAAAATCGATTTATTTTAACGAGGTTATCATTTTAAATGTTGTTAAAAAACCTTCTTTGGAAATGCTTGATCTATGTATCTATGGCAGAAGATTTTTATTGTGTGTTGGAGGCGAAGCAAATAAAAACATGACAAGATAACTTATTGAAAATCTTTACATTTCATCTTATTATATTTTGATCTTATGATATATATTAAGGAGATGAAATTTATTATTTATTATTATTAAAAAGGCAGCGATAGCCTAGTGGAGATATCAACAGACTGCCATGCAGAGGGTATCGGGTTCGAATCCACGGCGCGCACCAATGACTTTTTGGAGTTATGTGCGTATTGAATTGTTAATTATTATCGTTTGTCCCGTACCTCGGAGAGCACGTTAAGCCGTCGGTCCCGGTTGACATGAAGATCTTTGACAATCGTTACTGGGCGTCAGTACCTTCTAATAAACTGACACTAGTCAAAACCATGGAATATCGCTATCCCTTCGGGTTGCGGAGGTCAGACAGGCAGTCGCTCCGTGGAAAAGCTAATATTCAGCCAAATCCGGTTAGACTAGTAAGCGGACCCCAGATTGAAACTGGGATAACGCTAAGAGGATGATGATTAAGAAGGAGATGAAATAAGGCAACTGCATTTGCTATTATCACTGTATAGACAATGCTGTATTCTGGCAACCTATGAAATACCTAAAAGAAATACTGTTTCCATGTAGTAATAGTTAGTTAAACCGCTGTTCATTCATACCAATTCATCCGGTCCATTATGTCCACTGTGCGTGGATTCAAAACTAACCGCACTGTATGGAGCGGACATCGATAATTATATCCGCGATGAAATTTAAGTTCGTTTGTCATATGAAAAGTTAAGCGGAATAAATAGACCAACTTTGTGTAAACATACTACGAGAACTTCAAAAGAAAATTACTTTGAGGTTTTCTGATCAAAAATTATGATTTACATACTTGTAAGATACCTAATCATCTAAACTCATTTTTAATGAATGCCTATCTAAATTACCATATATATTTAGATAATGCTACCCCGAATTTCCATATATTTTTAAATAAGGATCCTCGCAGGTTTTATTCGATGCCGTTTTCATTTTACTCCGCATATCGGCAAATTCCATCTCAGTGCAGCCCTGCGCTCCCAAGGAACAAACATGCCAAATGTCATTTTCTTGTGTCCAGTAGTTTCAGCTGTGCATTCTCAGTCAATTAGTCGGTAACAAAATAATTTTACATAATAAAATAGTATTCAAATGTAAATTCATACTTACAATTAATTGGGAACACTACTAATCAAAATTAAAGCCACTACAACCGTATATCTACCAATTTTGCGTTTTCAACAGATCTATTTCGCTCAGTTATTATCATACAAATCATGGCAAATGTTGTAGCAATTATGCAATGAGCCATTTCGACTAAATAGGCTCTGTACGGTCAACGTACAGACATCGCGTATGCATTTTGCTTACGCTGCATACGACCTGACCTACTTTACGCATTTTACTTAATAATTAATTCAGTTGACTATAAACTGTCGTAACTATCGCCGCGGATTAGCATCCATTATACTTAACTTGTACGTTTATCGTAATAAATCTTTATTCTTAACTAACCGTGGTTTCCGTCAACTCAACAACTAAACTTAACACACCTTTGAGCCATACATATAGTTCTGGTCCTTCGAGAAGAGAAAAGTGATTACAAAGTGCGCGCAGTGTTTTCAGTTCGATAGCGAATCGGTGCAATTGGTCTCCCAGAAGCAGGTCGCCCCAGTTGTATTGAGACGAGGACGCACATATCGAGATTGGAGCGCGAGCGCACTGAGTAAGTAGAAATCGTTTGCGAGAATTTTCGTAAATAACTGAACTTAGCGCCTGTGGTATATAACTCTACTTTACCTACGGCCAACGTTAACAAATATCTGAAAACATGGCTCAGAGCGTGGAAGAACTGATTAGCCGTCAAGAAACACTTTTTTGCAACTTGAAACAAATATGTATAAACTACAAAAAGGATGGTCCTAGCAGGAAAGATGCTGATTATCTAGAGGAACGTCTTTCTCGCCTTAACAAGATCTGGGAAAAGTTTGTACACAATCACCAGCTATTGGAAGAGTCCGGAGCAACGGACATCCAGTATTTTACTGATGATATCTTTAACAGCACGAAAAAGGTCTATGAAGAGGTTTTACAAGATATGCTGAAAAGAAAAGCAACTCTGCCGTCTTTAACTACGAGGAAGGCCGGGTTGCCAGCTGCAACTACAAGCATCGCGGAGCAGTCAACCTCTGCGGAACCTATAAAAGGTAAATTAACTTCTAGATTCCGTTTTGATGACATAAAGTTTCAGGTAGCCCCTCGGGAGACTACAGAGTCAACCGAGAAACAACAGGACCTTTTACGTCGTCAATACTGTAACTTCAAAGCTTTTCAGCGAACTGTGGAAAAGATCGACTTGAACATTTCGATGGAGAAGTGGGAATTAGAAGATAGTCTGAACGTCCTCAAAATCAAGTGGGAACTTATTGAAAAAGCGAACTGGGAACTAGACTATCTCTTGTCGGAAGAAGACCAGATATACAAAGAAAAATATGAGGCTGCGGAGAGTATTTATGATGACTTGCGAAAGAAAATTCAACGTAACATTTGGAATAATGCGCACTACGAAAAGTCGACGCCCAAAATCGTAATACCTGATTTTTATGGCAACTACAACCAGTGGCTAGCCTTCCGAGATCTCTACGTAGAGAGTGTGCACAACAATCCTGTACTTTCAAGTGCGCAGAAGATGCAACATTTGAAATCCAAACTCAAGGGCGAAGCGGAAAAATTGGTGCATCATCTTGGCATTAGTGCTGATAATTATTTTCTGCATGTTGGGAGATTATTACCCACCGATATGATAACAAACGATTGCTGTTTACTTCTTATATGAATACTCTTATAAACCAACAAAACCTCCAACAAGCGAGCGCTTCTAATATAAGGAAATTGCATGACGTCATATTGGAATGTCTAAACGGCCTCAAGAACATTGGGCTAGATATTTCTAAGTCGGATCCCATTATTGTTCACCTTATGGTACAAAAGTTAGATAGCGTGTCATACAACGAATATATAAAAGATCTCAAAGAGCCGAGACAGTTTCCCGACCTAGAAGAATTTATGAATTTCCTGGAGTCCAAATTTATGGCATTGGAAGCCTTGCCAGGAAGCAATCAGAAGTTTTCCTCTTCATCTAAATATCTATCGTTAGATAAACAGCAGAAAAAATCATATGAAGTCCGTAGTAATTATAATATTCAATCACATAATAATGCACAGAGGTCATCGTACTATAACAAGGCATATAAATCGCCGCAAACCTTCTTCACGACAGCAAAAAACTGCCCGATATGCAAAACAGACCACGTTTTGATGAAGTGCGATAAATTTCTAACCATGCATATAAAGGCGCGTAAAGACATTATTCGCGACCTACGTATATGTAATAATTGCTTATACAGCCACGGTGATCAACAATGCTTTTCGAAAAAGACTTGTAAGATGTGCCACAAACCACATCATACACTTCTGCATGAGACTCAGAATGAGCAATCCAGTAGTCCAACTACCCCATCGACCTCAAATTCTTCTCGGGCGGTGAATAACTTGACAAACGAAGACAAAGAAGTTTTGTTGACCACTGTAGTTCTGGCAGTCAAAACAATAGACGGCAATTACATACAGTTAAGAGGCTTACTCGATCAAGGCTCACAAGTTAGTCTAATTACAGAAAACGCCGCACAGCGCCTCAGATTACCGAGACGAAAAATGAGCGCCGTTGTGTCAGGTGTCGGGTCACTAAGTGGCAGTTGTAGAGGGTTAATGCACTTAGAATGCAAGTCAATACACTCAGACTATGTTTTCAATTTAGAACCTCTCGTAATGAAGAAACTTGTAAACAATCTACCAACAGTCGCATCACAGTGACATCTGCCACAATAGATTCAACTGTAATCAGCTTGTAAATCAAATAAGTACTCGTATACCTCATCGTTCAACGGCACTTCGAAGTACACGAAAATGTTGTCTGTTTGCACCAAATAAGTGTAAATCCAATGCAGGAGACCGCTGCCCCTTGCGCAGAATAATGAATGTGTATAACACTAGTTTTACTGACGTTGATATATTTGCATGTCTGCCCTCTAGTTTTAAGAAACACATAAGAAATATAATTGCTTCTGAATAGAGTTACATTTTGTCCAAAAAGTTGTCTATGATGCGAGAATTTGTTGCTTATATGCTAAGTATACCATGTAATAATTGATAGTGGAAAGTATTTTCTGTAAAGGTACAATTACTTGTAAATTATTTGCGGACAATGTCGCTGGTTTCACTGTAAGTAAGTAATTTGTCGTTTATATGTATTAACTTAAGCTATCAGTGTTACTGTTTGTTGTCCTAAATAAATTAAAAAAAAAAAAAAAAAACAGTATCATTTTCTATTGAAAACTGGCACTACTTAGAAAACTTGAAGCTAGCGGATCCACACTTTAACATTTCGAGTCCCATAGACCTACTTTTAGGGGCAGATGTTTACTCAGAACTCATTCTTAACGGTGTCATAAGGAGTGATAACAATTACCCTATAGCACAACAAACAAAGGTGGGCTGGATTCTGTGTGGAAACGTTAAAGCGTTTAACTGCTTCGTGACTCTCAACGACTTGGAAAACATGACCCGATTTTGGGAAACAGAGGAAGTTGCTGACACCCCAGCATTCACTAGTGAGGAACAATTCTGTGAAGAACTTTACAGCTCAACTACTGAGAGGACAGCTGATGGGAAGTATGTTGTGCAAATGCCTATGAAACCGGATTACCAAGCGCACGTAAAAGATACGAGAACTCAGGCACTCGCCCAGTTTTTGCAACTGGAAAGAAAACTGCAGAGAAACATAGAACTTAGAAACGAATACAACAACTTTATGAACGAGTATATCGCTATGGGGCACATGAAACCCATAACTGCAGAAAGTGGGCCTAATGTCTACTTACCCCATCACGGCGTGATTAAAGCTGACTCCACTACAACGAAATTAAGAGTGGTTTTCAATGCGTCGTATAAAACTAACAACAACAGTAGCCTCAATGATCTCATGTATACCGGCCCTAACCTGCAAAAAGATATGCTTACTCTTTTAATAAACTGGCGGACTTACCGATACGTATTCACAGCCGATATAGAAAAAATGTATCGTTGTATCTGGCTACACGAGAAACAGCAACATCTACAAAACATTATATGGAGATCATCTCCAACTGAACCCATACAGAACTGGCAGTTATGCACTGTCACTTATGGCATGAAAAGTGCGCCTTATCTTGCCATGCGCACTCTCCATCAACTTGCGCACGATAACAAAAACAATTATAGAGAGGCAACGGATGTACTCCAAAACTTTTTTTTTATGGATGACTTAGTCTATGGTCAAGACAGTATCTCACTTCTAAAAAGTTGGTTTCCCAACTGATTGAACTACTGAAATCAGGAGGTTTTAACTTGAGGAAATGGAAGAGTAACGAACCGCTGATATTGGAAGACTTGAAAGATGATCAAAAAAGCAGTGCTAAAACTAACATCGATTTCAGTCCGGAACTAACATCGAACACAAAAATGTTGGGCATGAGATGGAATCAAACTAGTGATACATTTAGTTACCATTAGAGCCTGCCTACCAAGAAAATACTCACAAAGCGTGTGTTATTAAGTGAAATAAGCAAGTTATACGATCCTCTTGGATTTCTTTCGCCTATAACAATAAAAGCAAAACTATTGTTTCAAAAACTTTGCATAACTGAGATTCATTGGGATGAATGCCTACCCAAAGCCTTACAAATGGAGTGGGAAACATTGCGTAAAGATCTGCCACTCATAAAAGACATCTCAATACCACGATGGCTGCAAACCTATGAAGATAACCTGGAGGTACATGGATTCTGCGACGCGAGCGAGAAGGCTTACGCGTGCGTTGTCTACAGTCGCGTAATAAACTCCTATGGCACCTGCAAGACTACGATCATAGCTGCAAAAACAAAGGTTGCTCCGCTAAACAAAAAAATAACATTGCCTAGAATGGAACTTTGTGGAGCTTTGTTACTTGCGAAACTTATAGACAAAATAAAGCATACTCTCTCCAAAAAACATCTACAAGTTCATTGTTGGAGCGACTCGATGGTGGTGCTAGCCTGGTTGCAAGGTGATGTAAACAGATGGGAGAGATATGTGGCGAACAGAGTAGCACTAATTAACAGTGTTATTCCTGCTGAACTTTGGCGGTACGTCAAGTCGGAAGATAAACCTGCTGACTGCGCAACACGAGGTCTCTCTCCTTCGCAACTTTTAACTTTTCAACTTTGGTGGGAGGGGCCTGTGTGGTTGAAGAATAACTTAACTAACATCGATTATAACAACAAGATGACATACTTCACAAACGATGAACATAAACAAGAAAAATGCTACCTTGCAACTTACAAGCGTTGTGAAATTATAAATACATTATTAATAGTATTATATTATATTAATATAGTTGTTATAATCGTGTAATCAGAGTACTTGGCTGGGTTGTACGAATTATAAACAAACGAAGCAATACTATGCAATCTAAAAATAACTTACCCGACTGTAACAAAAAGGAAGTTTTGTGTTTGTCACTCGAAGAAATGACAAAAGCGAAGGAGATAGTGATCAAAGCGGTTCAAATGGAGTATTTTGGAGATGAAATTGAATGTTTAACCAGAAGCAAAACCATACCAGCAAGAAGCAGCCTACTAAAGTTATGTCCATTTCTCGACGAGAAGGGATTATTACGAGTTAAGGGTCGGCTGACTAATTCATCTTTGCCGCCTGACTCGAAACGACCGATTATACTGCCCGCTCAAGGAAGACTAACGGAGCTTGTTATACAAAGGGCGCATCGCGACACCCTTCATGGAGGAGCACGCCTCACTTTAGGTTACATTCGTCTCACGTACTGGATCATTGGCGGAAGCAGAACTGTAAAAAAGGAACTTTGTCAATGCGTAAGATGTCATCGGTTCAAGAACAACAAAAACGTACAATTGATGGCAGATTTGCCGAAGGAGCGTGTCACCCCCGCGAGACCATTTGCGAACACAGGTGTCGACTTCACCGGCCATGTAGACATAAAGATCAATAAAGGGAGAGGTGTTAAAACATGTAAAGCTTATATCGCCGTGTTTATTTGCATGGTAACGAAGGCCGTGCACCTGGAATTGGTCTCTGACCTAACAACGCAAACTTTTATAGCCGCTTTCAAGAGGATGTGTGCACGCCGGGGGACTCCGAAGCATGTGTTCTCCGATAACGGCACCAACTTCGTGGGCGCAGCAAAGCTATTGTACGAAGATCTAGAACGATGCAACACTTTTAAAACTTCAGAGTTCTTTGATGAAATGAGTAAGTTAGAAATTCGGTGGCATTTCAACGCGCCACTTTGGCCAACGGCTGGAGGGCTATGGGAAGCCGCAGTGAAGTCGATGAAGTACCATCTACATCGCGTGCTGGGAGATCAGAAACTTACGTTCGAACAATTTACTACACTACTGACTCAGATTGAAGCTTGTTTGAACTCCCGCCCGTTATGTCCCCTCACAGAGGACATAGAAGACCTAGAATATTTAACGCCGGGTCATTTTCTCGTCGGCGGACCATTGCTGTCGTTACCTCACGCAGACGAGAACTTTAACGAACATGATCTCAGAAACAGATGGAGGCTTATAGACCAAATGAACATACATTTCTGGAATCGCTGGTCACAAGAATACTTACATCAATTACAGATACGAAGTAAATGGCAGCAAACAAAAGAAAATCTGAAAGAAGGAAGCCTAGTACTAGTAAAGGATGAACACTTACCTCCGGGACGCTGGGCTCTTGGAAGAGTCGTGGAGCTCCATCCGGGTACCGATGGTAGAGTTCGTGTAGTAACGCTCAAAACCAAAAAAGGCAAACTGAAACGGCCCATTACCAAACTATCACCATTACCGCTGCCTGATAATACTACCGCTGCGTTAGAGACGAACGAAAAGGAAGAAAAACAGCCTGAACCTAGGAAACATAGATATGTAAGGAAGCAAAACATCGTGTCCTTTATCCTTATGACGATTCTGGCTTTGACGGGGATTGCAAGATCAGCACCGATTACCAACAATTACAAGGTAACATCAATACCGAACAGCCACCCTTTATATTTCGATGAAGCCGGAAAGTTACATCTCATACATGATGAATGGACACTACTTATTTATTATAATTTGACATCATATTGGCAAGGGACGGATAAGATCAGATCGTATATCAATCAGATTGACAGCCTTTGCCAAAGGATATCGCACGAGTATACACCTTGCATAGCTGTTGTCAGTCACCTACGTCACGAACTGCGGCACCTTGAAGATTACAACTCTATGTTACGCTCTCAACATATACGCCAGAAACGAGGCTATTTCGATGGAGTTGGAAAATTATCTAGAACTCTTTTTGGAATTTTGGACGCTGATTTTGTGGAGAAGTACGAGAATGATATACAAAATTTACAATCAAACGATAACTATTTATTAAAACTTATGAAAAATCAAACATTGATTGTAGAAGCTGAAAATGATAAAATAAAAACGAACACAGAATTTATGGATCAGCAGTTCAAAACTATACAAGCCTACATGAATCACACGTGCAGCGTAATCACAAAAATTGAAAACAGAGCGCAAATGTTGTATACGATATCCGATATTAACTCCGCCGCTATGACGTCAACTTTAATTATGAGCGACTTAAACCGTATTTTAGAGTTGCTTATGAACGCCCTCGCGAACATCTATAGAGGTCACTTAGATACGCACCTGCTGTCAGCCTCTCAACTAACCGAACAATTAAATATCATATCCGGTAAACTAACGCAAGGACTAGCATTACCTGTCAAAGATATTTAGAACAATTTCAAGGATATCTATGAACTGATACATGTGAAGGCTCGTGTAGCGTAGTCATAAGTTTGTATGTACTCATTAGCCCTAAAAACTATATATATTTGGTTACTATTGAATAAACAGTCAGTATGATGTCGTAATTGTTGCGTTTCATTACTCTCATCCCTACATGGCGACCCTGCCATAGCGGATCCGCGCGTCGAATTTCACGCTAAGTTCGTGACACGCGGTTAAAACAGTTGAAGTAATTTTTGTAGTTTTCAAGATATTCGTAGTTTTATATTCTCGTTTACGCGATGTGTCAGTCATATCAAACGAAAGTAGAGGTTTTTCTCGCCCAAAACGCTGCTGGAGCTGGTGGAAACAATGCTCATTTGCAAGACATTGGGGCACATATGAGTATCCAAACAATTTTGACAGCTATTATTGTTTGTGTGATGGGATTGCTGTTCCTGTATTTTGCGTACAGAGCTTACAGAAGGTGCCATGCGCAGTGGATGCGCCAGGAGATAAATCGGCAGGCCTTCAGAGGCTTGAGATGGTCAGGCCGTCAACGGAGCCCGGTTCAACGACAATCAAATTCGGCTGAGTGTGCGTGTCGAAGTGATAAAGTGTAAATGAGTAACAAAAAAAAAATAACTAAGTGTTCGTAGAGTGTGTATGCGTAACAAGTGTTTTAAATAAAAGCGTATATTCTACTTCGGTTCGGTTGCGTTCCAAATGTGTAAGTGATGGTGTCATATGGCTAGCGAACAAGATAAAATATATAATGACTTACGTAATATAAGACAATATTTGGTAAAATTTGGTCCTAGGCGTAGACGTGAATCTAAGACGTGTTCTAATAAGGTTAGTGAAAGTAGTTCCATATATCGATCCTTTGAAAAGTTGATGAATGGTATAGAAAGTAAAATTAACGAATTTAAATGTGACGAGCTAAAAGTAATTAATGAATACTGTGTTAAGATAAAGGAATTATATTTAGAAATAAAAGATTTATGTACGACTGTGAGTAGTAACAGAAGTAGTGGTTCTGATTTTGAGAGCGCTAGCGAAGACGAAGGAAAATTGACAAAAATGGCAAAGTTTGAGATAAAGGTAGCATTAAACTTAGTGCCTTTAATGACCAATCATGATGAATCTAGTATTAAGCATATAATCGATAGTATAGATTATTATAGTACATTATTAGACTCACAGGCGCAAAAAGAATTAATTACATTTGTCTCAGACGGCAAAATTGAAACTTTGTAAGGACTATGATTCTGTTGAAAATTTATTACAAGATATGCGATCCCAGTTATTGCCAACTAAGTCTTCTGCAGCTATACAAAACAAATTACATTCTTTCTCCCAAAATAATATGTCAATTGATGATTATGGTAAAGCTATTACCGAAATGTTTGTGGATTTGACTATTTCACAATCCGAAGGCAACCGCGATAATTATACTATTTTAAAGAAAGTTAATGAAAAACAAGCTATCAAGCGGTTTGCTAACGGATTGCGAAACCGTCGAATAAGCACCATTATTGCAGCCCAGAAATTTGATTCCTTGAAGGACGCCATTCAAGCGGCCGTGGACGAGGAGACTTCAATTCCTTCGACTTCTCAAGGTGATATCAGAATGTTTAATGGAAATAATTATAATTACAGGCGAGCTACAAACAATACTTTCAGGAGTCATCATAGTCGAATCTTTAGGGGACAATCGAGCAGAGGTCAGGCGCGTGATGTGCAGATGAATCATCCAGCCACACGGCGAGGTGGAACGTCACGAGGTACGCGGTATACGCGCCCAAACAGACCACAAAGAGGTAGGTCTTCTTTTAATTATGGTAATCGAAACCAGTGGACATGTAATCCGGAATCTATGCGTGTTATGACGGAAAATGTGAGCAAAAATGACGTCAAAGACAATATCAATCAGTTTTTTCGTGAATAAAGAACATATTTTTTCATGCGATAATAACACGACTATAACACTTTCTTTATATGGTAAGCCATATCGATGGTTACTTGATTCGGGTGCATCGATCTCGGCCATCAAACATAAACATTTAGTAGAGCAAAATATTCCATTCACTTATAAGAACACGGAGATCAATGGACTCGGAGGCAAAGTGCAATCCATAGGATATGTTTATTTAGATTTAGTAGTGAACGACGCAACTTTCACGCATATGTTTTATGTTTTTAAAACATTGCCATGTTCGATGCATGGAATAATAGGTGACGACTTCTTACGAAAACATAAATCATTATTAGATTACAATAATAATACATTGACACTACATAATTTAGATGGTAACATTATAACATTAGGTATTAGTAACAATAACAATTATTATACAAACTGTTTTGTTATACCACCTAGGTCTGAGTCGATTCATTTTATACCTACAAATAGATTAGAAGAGTGCGTTGTTTGTGCATCCCAATTAAGCGAAGGTGTATATATAGCTAGCACATTGGCGAAGCCAGTAGATGGGAAAATACCTATACAGATTTTAAATGTCACTGATAAGGAGTTAACTATTAATAAATTACAAGCTACTATACATAGCGCCTCGGATTACAACGTTTGCAGTTTTGATAAGTGTGACAAAACTACAGATCGAGTAAAAAGGATATTGTCTTTGTTACATTTAAATCATTTAAATGGTGAGGAGCAGATTTCTATTGAAAGTATATGCGCAAAGTATCCCGATATTTTCTTTTTACCCGGGGATAAATTAACAACTACGCACATATATCAACATTCTATTCGATTAAAGCCTAATTCAGAGCCGGTATTCATGAAACCATATAGGTTGCCTCACTCACAGAAGGCAGAAGTGCAAAGACAACTAGATAGTATGTTATCAGATGGTATAATAGAACCATGCAAAAGCGATTGGTCGAGCCCGATTTTATTGGTTCCTAAGAAATTAGACTCAACTGGTGAGAAAAAATGGAGGCTAGTTATAGATTACAGAAAATTAAATAATGTCATAGAAAACGATAAATTCCCTTTGCCAAATATAACCGAAATTTTAGATTCGCTATCCGGATGCATCTATTTTAGTCATTTAGATCTTCACCAAGCTTTTTATAATGTAGAACTAGACCCGAATAGTAGAAAATATACAGCTTTCTGTTCCGGATCACTCCAAATGACTAGGATGCCCATGGGTCTCAAGACCAGTCCTAGTTCATTTTCCAGAATGATGACCATAGCAATGGCAGGTCTTAATTATGAAAAATGTCTGGTCTATCAAGATGATCTAGTAGTATATGGAAATTCACTATCAAACCATAATAAAAATTTAATTTCAATTTTTGAACGATTACGTCAGGTAAATCTAAAGTTAAATGCAGCAAAATGTGTATTTTTAAAGAAGGAAATGTTATATTTGGGTCATATTATTTCTGATAACGGTGTTCTCCCAGATCCTGAGAAAATTAATATTATAAATAGCTACCCAGTTCCTAAAACAGTCGAGGAGGTTAAACGGTTTGTGGCGTTTGCAAACTACTACAGAAAATTTATCAAAAATTTTGCAGATATAGCCTATCCTCTAAATAACCTATGTAGAAAGAATGTCAATTTTATATGGGATAAGGAATGTCAGACTAGTTTTGAAAAATTGAAGCAAAGTTTAATATCTTCTCCAATATTACAATATCCCGATTTTTCTGATGAAAATATGTTCACCCTACAAACTGATGCATCGGGATATGCGTTAGGTGCCTTATTGTCTAACAAAGACGGGCGACCAGTTGCTTATGCTAGCCGTAGTCTAAACAAAGCCGAGAGAAATTATCCCACTATAGAAAAGGAGTTACTTGCTATAGTGTGGGGAGTTAAGCATTTTCGACCGTACTTATATGGCCGTAAGTTTAAAATATACACGGATCACAAGCCATTAATATATTTATTTAATTTAAGAGATCCGTCAAGTAGGTTATTGAAGTTTAGATTGATTTTGGATGAGTACGATTATGAGGTTTATTATGTGCCAGGGAAATGCAATGCGGCTGCAGACGCATTGTCAAGGGTATGTTTGTCTTCGAAAGAACTGAAAGAGATGCACGAATGTGTTATAAATGTGATGACGAGAGGACAAAAAAGGAAATTATTAGGCAGCAATTCTTCGGATGATATGGTTATCTCTGACGATTGGTCTGATCAGCCAAAAGTCGTGAAAACCCATAGTAAGCCGAAAGAATCTGTTGAAATGAAGTATATTACAATACCTAACTGGAATAAAATGATGTCACAAGTTAGTAGTGATAACGTACGATTAAGTAGTAGAGGTGCATTTTATTACGTGCCGTCTCAATTTACATTGTTTATAAACCCGACAGCCCGATCGCAATTGACGCCAGCCGCATTTGTGAGGGAGCTCGGAGAATATTGTGCACAAAATAATATAGATGAGATATATTTTATTAAAAATGATACTAATAATGTATTTATTGCCAAGTTGGTGGCGGAAATTAAAAATAATATAAATTGGTCCGGACCGAGATTATGTGTTTTAAAAGATGTGAAAAGGATAGTTGATAAAGACGATATAAGAGTTATTATTAATGACTTTCACCTATTATCTACGAGTGGCCACGCGGGTATTAGGCGAATGTTAAATACAATTAAGAAATATTATTTTTGGCCCAATATGGAGCGAGACATAATTAATTTTGTTAAGAAATGTCATAAGTGTCAGACACAAAAACATTCTACTTATACAAAAGAGCCGATGGTCGTGACTACTACAGCACATACAGCGTTTGAAAAAATATACCTAGATATCGTAGGACCGTTAGATAAAGATATACATAATTATTCTTATATATTAAGTATGCAGTGCGAATTATCAAAATATATAATAACATGTCCACTTGTTTCGAAAAGTACCAATGAAGTTGCAAAAGCTTTCGTTGAAAATTTAATTCTTAAGCATGGAGTCCCTACTAGCATAGCGACGGACAGAGGAACCGAATTCATCAGTACAACAATGTCAGAGGTTTGTAAGTTATTAAATATTAATAAATTAAGTTCCACAGCCTACCATCATGAGAGTATTGGTGCGTTGGAGAATACTCACAAACATTTAGGAGCATTTCTAAGGATACAGTCCAATAATTATCCCGAAACTTGGAGCACATGGTTACCTTACTGGTGCTTCTCGTATAACACGTCGGTACATAGCTCTACTAATTATACTCCATTTGAATTGGTATATGGAAAGAAATGTAATTTGCCTAGCAACCTTTCAACATCCATTGAACCACTTTACAATCATGACAGTTATCCTCTAGAGTTAAGATATAGACTACAGGTTACGCAAAATGAAGCTCGTAAAAGATTGATTAAACAAAAAATAAATCGAAAAGAGCATTATGACTCGAAAATTAACCCAATTATATACAAACCAAATGATCAGGTACTATTAAAAGAGGAAACAGGTAATAAATTTAGCCCTGTTTACTCAGGTCCATATGTAGTAGTTAGAAACTTATCGCCTAATGTAGAAATAATTAAGAAAGGAAAAATTGATTTGATTCATAAAAACAGAACTAAGCTGTACTGTTCCTAGTTAATAATGTAATTAGACTATGTTTATATTGTATACTTACTATATTATAATAACAAAATAATACCTACATTATTCATGTATGCTAGAGGAAATATAACTATGAAATTATTTTTTATTTTATTTATTTTTAAATTGCACAAAACAAATTACAATCTTATTATAAATTAAAAACAATCAAAGCTTATGTTTAGATCTAGATTGCAACTCAACACATGTGCATACATTGAAACAATTAAACATCAAGTTAACAGACAGAAGAGATGTACAAACATACACGTGTTACGAAATTAAACATAAATGAATTAAACATAAATGAATTATAATATATACAATCGATTAATCATTCTATTAAACTTATACTACATAAATATATGTAATAAATAAATATTATAACCTTAGTTATTAAGAAATATATTGTCAATGATACAATTAAAATATTTTAGCTATAAGTAAAAGTAATGTTTTATGAATATATAAATGTACCAAAAAGAAAATGTTAATCAATGTAAACTTATGTCTTTACTTGAAATAATTAAAGGTTAATTCAATTAATATAAATAAGGATGTTTGTAAAAAAAAATTACTTATTCTTATCATTTTTTTTATTTTTTTATGTGGGAGATGTAGCGTAGTCATAAGTTTGTATGTACTCATTAGCCCTAAAAACTATATATATTTGGTTACTATTGAATAAACAGTCAGTATGATGTCGTAATTGTTGCGTTTCATTACTCTCATCCCTACACTCGAGTCACAAACACCTTTTTTCTATTTGAGTTACACATTCCGCTACTGAATGATGATGACTATAGAATATATCGAGTTATACCCATACCATTCCTAAGACAAGGCCGCTTAAAGTTAATTCAACCGAATTCCAGTTTTATTGCTATTAACTTTGTGAAGAACTCATACATAGCTATGGGAGTGCAAGACATGAAGCAATGTACTCTGTACGGTGAAGATGAGTATATCTGCGTGTCGCAGCAGCCTGTATACAACTTGCACGCTCAAAATGCACCTTGCGAAGCACAAGTATTCAGTCAGCAAACGTCATTATCATGCGTCATCAAGGACGTAACTTGCAAGGAGTCCTGGATAAAGTTGCACCAACCGAACGTATGGCTGTATATATTATGCGATCAGCAAATGATGCGTGTCATATGTAACAATCAGGTTACGCCTGCGTTCATCAACGGGACCGGCGTAATGACACTGATGCCGAAGTGCTTGTTACAAAAGAAAGATGCCACCATATTTACCTATAATCACTTGGGTAGTCAATTATACATGACACCGGAGATTGAAGTACCAAGCATGAACTCAACGGTAAACAATATATTTGACCTTGGTTGGAAGAATGAGCATTTGAACTTCACTGACATCGGAACGTCGCCTCCAACCGATTTCTCAAGGATAGATTCGCAGTTGAAGTATCAAAAACAACACGAGACTTTACCGGAGACGTCGTACATCTCAAGTCACGACATATACCATTACACTGTGTCTTCGGTGTTGTTGGGAGGAATTGCTGCTTTAGTTCTCTACCTTATATTAAAACGACGGTGTAAGAAAACAAGAGCAGAGAGGACTTCTAAACCTAAGGGACAGGACAACCCTGGAATGGACATCGAAATGCACGAGATAAGTCACGCGATGCCACATGAGGTTCGCAGCGAAGTAAGAAGAGGTTTCAATTTTGAAGAACTATCCCCATAATATACATAATTGTTTTACGTTTTATCTTTACCTATATTTTACACATTTTATCTTTACATTTTTTTACATGCTTGCTATATTTTCTTTGCTTTGTGCTGGATGCTCATCCCACTTTTTTCGCTCGGGAGTATGTACGGTCAACGTACAGACATCGCGTATGCATTTTGCTTACGCTGCATACGACCTGACCTACTTTACGCATTTTACTTAATAATTAATTCAGTTGACTATAAACTGTCGTAACTATCGCCGCGGATTAGCATCCATTATACTTAACTTGTACGTTTATCGTAATAAATCTTTATTCTTAACTAACCGTGGTTTCCGTCAACTCAACAACTAAACTTAACACACCTTTGAGCCATACAGGCTCGCTAGGCTCGCTGATGTTGTGACGTAGGCTATGCTAATGTTAGCAACTGTTTATGACGTTTCTGGCCGAGCGAAATGTTATTTAGCTATTTGTATTAATGCCGATATTTCATTATATTTGGCGCTTTCAAAGGTTTCAAACTGTGATGCCAAAATGTGTTTGTTATGTACGCATGCCAATTTCAGTTGTGTTTTCGAGTTGATAAAAAGTATTCAATTTTGCATAATAAAGTTTCTTTTTCAATACAGTTTTCCTAATGTTAGACTCTATGGTACATTTGCTCGGTGGGTGTGAGTGTCGGGGGTTCTATTCCCTTTTCCATCTCCTTCTCTTATTTCTTTTCTAACCTAGGTCAATAACTCACTTTTGTCACCTCTGGTATTGAGGCTGTCTATGGGCGACGATTATTGCTTACAATTGCTCGTTTACCTCCGATAATGTAAATCATAATGTTTCACTTTTCGCTATTAATTGTAATGAGCTAACTTACTCATTGACCACACCGGTTGGGTAAAGCACTATTTTGCACTGCGCCTAGTGTTGTGGGTTCATTATTAGTAGAGACGAACCGGTTGACGCAGCGGGAAGGCAAGCCACTGCTACGCTGAAGGTCGCGGGATCGATTCCCGCAAGGCTAGATTCCCAGTATAACACTTTGTTAAAATTATTCACAAATTGTTGCTTTTCTTAGTGCGATAGTTGTCTTAAATACTAACATCAACATTATCTTCACAACACCACTTCAACATTCTTCAGTCAGTACATGAAGTACTTTTCACGAAAACACGAACACAAAAGCTATTATATACTACATTACTTGTTATCATAATGTTTCTTTAATATTTATTCGGTACTAAGCTTAACATGCTTCATAAAAAGTAAGTACATATTTTTGTATCAGGTAAACGTCACGTTACTGTTACGGTCTGTGATAAAAATCATAATAAATAGTATACGATTAGTTCTGTGGACATCTAAACACATCAGTGTGTAAAAAGTGACTCATAGTGTTTGCAGTGACTTTAATTAATAGAAATAATAATAAACTTAAATTAATTAATGTGAACTAAAACTACGTTAAAACTACCCTTAGCTTAGAAAGTATAAAGGTGATCTCAGCTTTCAAACATTATTGATGTGAATAAGTGTGTGCAGTGTTTAACGTGTTGGCGGCTCCTGAAACTTTCAAAACTCGCGCCCTGTCATTGCGCGCCGAAGCCTCACAATAGAGCCTTTTAGATTAATTGAGCACAACGCCATCTCTGGGTGAACGCTAAAACTAATTGCTTGCACTGACAGCTCGATTGACGTCGGTTGGAGTAGCAACGCCATCTGTGATTTAACCTGCGTACTCGCAAGATCACTTTTATTCCAAACATGTTGAAGAGCTGTTGTCGCTGCCGCCGCTTCTTGTCTCCTACTGAGGCTGCGAGATGTCGCCACTGCGATGGCTACTTTCATCTACGATGCGTCCAGTTACCTCCGTCAGGCAGTATCTCCCCTTCCTGGCAATGCCCCGGCTGCATTAAATCCAAGGCAATAAAAAAAGGGCCTGAGTTATCATTTCGTCCCCAAAGACCTTCTGAATAGTCTGCCGACCAGCATTCTGAAGACCCCTCACATCACAGCTCCCCTTTAAACTCGACCTTTGAATCAAAACACGAGATAGCAAACGACATCACAGAGGAGCTGAAAACCCTTCGGGATTATCTGCGATCTATTAACCGTGACGTGCAGTTCTTCAGAGATGAATTGGCCGTCATAAGAGAGTCTGTGAAAGAGTACCGACACAAGGTTGACACTCTAGAAGAAAGGGTTGATGCGCTCGAGAAAAAACATACACAGTCTCAGAGTGACGACGACATAGTCTCTCAGCTCTGGCAGGATCTGCGCGAGCGCGATCAAGAACTGTTGGCCAATGACGTTGAGGTCGCTAACTTCCCTGAGGTGAGCGGCGAGAACACAGTCCACGTCTTCATGCAGATAGCGGTGAAAATTGGGATAGCAATTGAAGATAAAGAAATTGTCAGCTGCGAAAGAGTAGGCGGACGGCGTATCGTGGCCACGGATGCGGCGGGCCCCGAGGCGCGCCCGCGTCCGCTTGTGGCGCGTCTTGTGCGCCGCGATTTGAAGGACGCGTTGCTGAGCAGCGCCCGGGTACGGCGTGGAACGACTTCGGCCGACCTGGTCCCGGGGACACCTAGGCGCTTCTTCATCAACGAGCGCCTAACGAAGGCCAACCGGCAATTATTGCGATCGGCGCGAGAAGCCAGCCAGCGCTCGGGCTGGAAATTTTTATGGGTTAAGCGCGGCCGCATCTACGCTCGTAATAAGCCTGGGGACAAAGTTTACCCAATTAGGTGTGAAGCAGACATCGATAAGGTTTTTAACTCTAGCACTGTATAGACTTTCTAAATATTTTTGTAGTAACAGCATAAACGGCTATATTGCTTGCATAAATTATTATATTTTTAAAATAATATGTATTTATAATATATTAATATATTTATATATTATATTATTTCTATATAACTTGTTAATGGATATACACATATGTACTAAAATAACCTACATAATCTTCTCATCAAAAGCATACATGCTCTCACGAATAACATCTACGAATAAATCAAACAACACAAAATATCAAAGATTAAATATAATAAATAATGACATATTTCTACTAGTTATACACAATTATATGAAAAAGACAGTAAATTTTAACTTTAAGATCTAATAATGACAAAGAATAAATATTTAAAAGTAGGTTTATTTAACGCTGGCTCGCTGAGCACACGCCATGACGAGTTTTTGTTGGCAATGGATGAGCTTGCAGTTGATATTATGGCAATCAACGAAACTTGGCTGCGGGTGGGAGAAGAAGGCCGAGCGCCGAAAGTTCCTAATTTCAGGCTTAGGCACGTACCAAGACCGTCGACAGTGCGAGGTGGCCGGGGTGGGGGCGTCGGCTTTTATGTACGCCGCGACCTCAAGGTCCGAACTATGCCACATCCGGTCGCACCGGGTGTCGAACAAATGTGGCTCAAACTCTCTGTCAACTCTCAATCAGTTATCATAGGTACAGCATATAGACCACCTTGGTCGGACATTAACACTTTTCTTGATGCGATCACGGCCTCCCTCACATCTTTCAGCAAAGCTGATAAAACAGTACTCCTCGGAGATTTTAATATTAACTACCAAAACAGAAATGAGAACAGTACCATACTGTTAAATAATTTCTTACAGTACACTAGTCTCAGGCAAGTCATCCAACAACCTACACATTTCACAGACCATAGCGAGACTCTCATAGATATTGTGTGCACTGATGCTCAAGTAAACAATGTATCAGTTCAATATATACCTGAATTAGGGCAGCATGCCATTGTTACTGTGACTTGCATATTTAAGCTTAGTAAACCTACCCCGCAATGGATCCATTACAGACCATTAACTAAGATCATGCTTGATGTTTTCCAGGATGACCTCTGCAAACTAGACTGGCCCTATATAGCAACTCAGGACAATGTGAGTGACATGGTTACAATATTTAATACTTTCTTTCTAACTTTATTTGATCTACATGCACCAATTACCAGAGTCTTAATTTGAGAAAGGTCTTACCCATGGATCACAGACACAATTAAGGAGATGGTGAAATTGCGTAACAAATACCAGGCACGATACAAATTAAGTAAATCAGATACACACAAAAATTGTTACAAAGATTTAAAATGTATTGTATCTAGTGCAATTGATAAGGAGAAAAGAGCCTATTTTAAAACTTATGTAAATGGACACATAATAAATGCCAAGAAACTATGGTGTAATTTAAAATCTACTATAAATATAGGTAAACAAGGGAGGCGTGATTTACCACATAGCCTTAACAATCCTGAGGATCTTAACAAGCATTTCTTAAACATTCCTGGTAATGATACAATTTCTCTGTCTGACTTGATATATTTTGAGACAAACAGGTTCCACTCAAATACCTTCAGTATTGAACCGGTCAGTGAGGAGGTGGTCCGCTTGCATATCAACAGTATCAAATCAAATGCAGCCGGTGCTGACAGCATTACACTTGAAATGCTTAAGATGACTCTTCCTCATAGCCTTCCATACATTACAGCCATAATAAATAAATCCATTGCAACTTCTACCTTCCCTCACATGTGGAAAAACACAGTTGTAAAACCAATACCCAAAGTTCCCAATCCAACCTCACCTAAAGATCTTAGACCAATCTGCTTACTTCCTATTTTATCAAAAGTATTGGAAAGGGTGGTGAACAGTCAATTCAGGAAGTACCTCGAGAAGTATAGCATCATACCTCAGAGACAGTCAGGTTTTCGCCAGGGATACAGTACAAACACCACTCTCATGGATGTTGTTGACGATATCTTGGATGCTAGGGACAAGGGTATGGGTACCATGCTTACCCTACTTTATTTTTCACGTGCCTTTGAAACAATAAATATTTCACTCCTTATTGCCAAACTTTCGTTTTATGGCTGCGACTCAGCAACAGTAAGATGGTTCCATAGTTATCTGACTGACAGATTTCAATTTGTGCAACTGGATAATGACAGGGATGGTAACAATGCAACTTCTTCTTGCTGTCAGGTAACCCGAGGTGTTCCACAGGGATCAGTGCTCGGCCCTCTCCTCTTCTTATTGTATAGTGCAGATGTTACCAACCATTTATGTAATACACAGTTTCATATGTATGCCGATGACCTCCAACTATACATATCGTTTCAGCCCAATGACTGCCATGAATCTGTAAATAAAATGAATAAAGACTTAGATAAGATCTCTGACTGGGCTAAAAAAAATTCACTGGTACTCAACCCCATCAAATCCAAATTCTTAATATTAGGCTCAAAGGAATGCATTAGAAAGATACAAGATCTAAATCCTGTACTACTCGTTAATGATTGTCCCATAGAGCAAGTAAGTGAGGCTCGAAACCTTGGTTTGGTCATGGATGGTGAATTGCATTTTGAGACGCATGTACTGGAAGCTGTCAAAAACTGTTTTTACCGTCTCAAACTGTTATATTGAATTCTCCAACATCTGAGTACTGAATTGCGGATATTGCTTTATGAGACTCTTATTTTGTCTAAACTTAATTATGCAGATACTGTGATTGGTCCATGTATATTGAATAGAACAGAGAAAGTTATTCAGCGAGTACAGAACGCCTGTGCTCGGTTCTGTTATAATATCCCACCTCGTTCACATGTCACTCCATTCCTGAATAGTGGGAACCTCATGAAGATGACTGCTCGCAAGCATCTTCATCTGGCAACTCTACTGTTTGGTATTGTTCTATACAAAACACCGGCATACCTGAACAGAAAGTTGACATGGTCTCGTGATATTAATCAGTACAGTACGCGGGCGGCATCACATCTTTTGGTCGCAGCGCGGCATATGACCACTGCTTTCAGAGGTAGTTTCAGATACGCCGCCACCCATTGTTGGAATGACCTTCCGCCCCCCATGCGCAACCTGAAAACAGTACACGCATTCCGCAATAAGTTTAAGTCATTTTTAATGAACAAACAAAAGACAATGTTATGAGAATGTACATACCTTTTAGAATAAGTAAGTATGGTAACATCACTTACGTGTCTACTGGCGAAAGGTATAGAAATAATAGTAATATTATAATGTGTATAATTTGTTATTATTTATCTGCGTATGCGCAGTGACTTTATTATAATAATAGCTGCGCGCCAGACTCTGGTAAACGACGCTTGGTTGACATGACAATTGACATTGATGACAGATGGAATCTTTAGCGGCTAGACTGACGTTTCATCGTAGGCTAAAGTTTAGCCTACGATGAAACGTCAGTCTGTCAAGTACAAGTAGCGTTCGGAAACACACTACTCGTTGCTATTTTAATTTTTATTTTAATGTAACTGAGGCATGCATTGTGTATTGTATAATTATAATAACATATATATAAAACCTATTAATAATTTGAACACTATATACGTATATATTTGTATATATAATTGTGTGTATATATATAATAATTTTTCGTTATTTTATTTTTATTTCATTTATTTATTAATGTAGTAAAGTTATAATTGCATATAGGCCTGCGAGAATACCAGCGTTGTAGTTATACAACTGCAACAATAGCTGACGCAGTTGCCTAATTTGTTCTCCACATACCGCCTTCTGTTAAGCTTAGTAATAAGAAAATATAATTATGTATGTAATGTTTTGGAGAAACAAATAAAATATTTTTTGTTTTTGTTTGTTTTTGTTATTATCATAGAAATATATAAAAACAAAACTATCATAATACTCTCATAAAAAAGCTCACGAAATCATGTTTTACGCTTGATTTGAATAATGTTTAGGCTAAACTATATAGATCGTAATAATGATAGACCGATCTAACCTCACAGAGAATACCCTTAAACTACGAGACAATAGAAAGCATTTGTGATTTATTTAACTGCAGTGAAAACTAACTTTATGAGATCATTTTATGTATATTACAATAGTATATTTTAAATTTTCTATGAACATAAAGGAGCTCAAATATTTTATGAAATGAAATTGTTTAGTATAGTGAGAAATGGACTATAGAAAAACAGTTTTTGGATCGCAAATAGGGTACCTGCGTCAGTATTAGTTGCAGAATCAGGTGAGACTGCAACACTGATCTCCCCGCAGGACCTACTTAGATAGATAGATAGATTACACTTTATTGAACACCAAAACAAACAAAGTATTTACATAAGAATATAACATAATAGTGTGCAATTGGCGGCCTTATCGCCAATAGAGCGATCTCTTCCAGGCAACCGCGGATGGACAGAAATGATGTAGGTTAATAGTCATGTTCATTGATGGTGTAGCGTCGGTAATCTATAATATTCATAAATAAGTACTTAAATATACACACATTGTAATGTACACTTACATAAATACATACTATATTATACTATACATACTATACATACTACAATATATATATATATATATATATATATAATACCTTACATACTATATTATACTACCATAATATACATAAGTATAGGTACTATGATACAATACATTAGATAAAATGTGATTATATATAAAGAAGCAGTGAAAAGAACACTTGTAGAACGACAGCTATACAATATATGATAAATTAACTATATTTATAGTGATTCGCGTTAGATTGACAGGTAGTGTTTTTTTAACATACACTTAAATATGTTAAGCGATTTGGCTTTACGGATTTCTAGTGGCAATCCATTCCACAGGCGTGCAGCTTGAACTGTAAAGGATTTTCCATAGTAATTGCAAGAATGGATTGGCATCGCCAGGCTCAAATTCTCAGACGACCTCAAGGACCTTATATGTGTGTCATGAAGGAACCTAAAACGTTCTTTGAGATAAAAGGGAGTACTGGGATTAAATAAAACATTATAAAGTAATGTTAGAATGTGAGTATTCCTGCGAAGACGAATTGGGAGCCACTTGAGTCTGTTGCGAAATTCTGAGACATGATCATATTTGCGTAATCCAAATATAAATCGTATACAGAAGTTTTGAAGGCGCTCAAGTTTGTCTAGCTGCTCCTCCGTGGGATCAAGATAGCTAACATCAGCGTAGTCGAGAATAGGAAACAGCAGCGATTGTGCAAGCGCAATTTTAGTAGCAGTCGGAAGAAAGTTGCGTAGTCTACGCAGAGATCCAGCTGATGCAAATAGTCTGCGACTCACCTCCTGTATTTGTGGTACCCAGGATAGATTCTCATCAAGGTAAATCCCCAGATTTTTAACCTTCTTAGTATAAAGGAGATCTTTTCCGTCAAAACTAATTAGTGGTAGATCGGACCAGTTAATTTTTGCAGTCATTCTTGGGCTACCAATAATAATTAACTGAGTTTTTTCAGGATTCACCATCAGTCCATATTTCTTGGTCCACTCGCAGATCCGGGCCAAGTCTGTGCTAATGGTTCTACAGGCATCTGGCAACTCATCTAAGGGGGCTTGCGTGTAAATTTGTAAATCATCTGCGTAAAGGTGGTAGGATGAAAGAAGTTGGTTAGAGATAGAATTAATGAATATCGTGAAGAGTAACGGAGATAGCACGCCACCCTGTGGTACCCCGGCATTCGTGTTAGACCAAGTGGAATAAGAGTCTTCAATGCGTATACGTTGCCGGCGACCAAACAGGTAACTATGAAACCAGTCAATCGCCGTTGGAGATATGTTAAGAGAGCGGAGAATGCTGAGTATGATGTGAAAATCCACGGTGTTAAAAGCATTGCTGAAATCGAGCAAGGACATAACCGTTAGATTTCCACAATCCATACCTCTACGAATGTCATCAGTGATGTGTACCAATGCAGTGACGGTACTGTGGCCGGGACGGAAACCAGATTGGTATGGATTAAGGAGTGAATTTTTATGAAGAAAGGTACTGAGTTGGGTGTGGATTAGGCGTTCAAGGACTTTCGACAGGAAAGGTAGTAAGGATATGGGACGGTAATCTGAAAAGGAACAAGGTTTAGGTTTTTTAGGTAGAGGAATTATAAGTGCATCTTTCCACGCTGACGGAAAGATGCCACGGATAATGGACTGGTTTAAAATGTTGCATAGGATTGGAAGGATTATATCTAGGATGGGAAGGATCATTTTCCTGCTGATGCAGTCATCACCGACTGCATTGGACGCAATTGCCATAGTACTCTTCTTAACATCACAATCGGTGAATTGCGAGAAGACAAAAGGAGAATAATCTGGGGTTGGTAAGGATGAAAGATATTGTAATGTGTTATTTTTAACATTTCCATCAAATTTGGGCGAAGAAGAGAAATGCGCATTGAGAGAGTAGAGATTTATATTGTTTGGGATAGATTGGTGCCTAGTCTTACCTACTCCTAAAGTGTTGAGAAATTTCCAGACCTTTGCTGGATCACCATTTTCAACGGATTTATGTATATGTTGGCGTTGTGCTTTCTTACACACCTTGTTGCAGTGATTTCTTATAGCCACATAATTTTCCATGTTTGAAGGAGTTGGCCTGTGCTTTACTTTTGTCTTCGCTGCAGCTTTTTTTGTCATAATCTTCTTGATGTCCTCAGTAAGCCAAGGTGCGGGCAAATGTTTTAATTTTATAGCGCGAATTGGGGCATGAACGTCATATAGCTTAACGAGATTGGTTGTCAGAATGTGCACCTTAGTGTCCACGCACTCGGTGGACAACAGTGGTTCCCAGTCTATTTTGGCAGCATCCTCACGCAGTTCATCAAGCACCATGCCACCAAAATTGCGCTGCAAAACTATCGTTGGCTTCGCTTTAGGGGGGCGTATTTTGTACGAGAGATAGATAAGGTCATGGTAGGAAAATGCATCGGCAGAGCATTGACCATGCCTGTAAACAAAATTAGGAGAAGAAACTAAGATGAGGTCTAGTAGAGAAGGAACAGAATTAGGAAAGTGATGTGTCGCATTAAGGTTTAATATAGTCATATTACAGGATTCTGTAACACGACGAAAAGAGGTAGTTCGAGAATCACGTTTAAGGAGACAGGTATTAAAATCTCCCATAATAATGGAATGATCATAAGATGGAATAAGATTTTCCAGGATTTGCTCGAAGGAAGAAAAGAAATTTATACGACACGAAGGAGAATAATATACGCCAAGCAACACTTTTGTATGATGGAGTTCCACTTCTAAGAAGAGATGCTCGCCAGCATTCGACGGTGGCGGCTGTGATGACATAGTGACTATATGATACGGAATGTGAGCACGTAAATATATGGCAACGCCGCCACCACCGCCAAAAGCGCGATCATTCCTAATTAGTTGGAAACCTGGAAGATAATAAGAAGTCGATAAGAGACACGGTTTCAACCATGACTCAGAGATAAGAATTGCATGTATGTTTTTGCAATCAAAATTGGCCAGCATATCTGGGAAATGGGCTGGAATACTTTGTGCATTTAAATGGACTACATTAAAGTTCTTGGGTACGTCTGAAAACTGTGATTGAAGAGTGTCTCCCAGAGACGGTATACTAGTAAAGCTATCATCAAAGCTCGTAGCTGTTAGAAAACTGTCATCGTCGCTAATCGAGTCTATAATTGACATATAAATATAAAATAATAATAATAAAATACAGAAATATATAAAATAATGATAAAATATAATAATATATAGTACTTATATAAGGCTATATCAATAAATAATTTAATACACAATAAAAATGTTACTACCTTAAGCGTATTCATTTTGTCCACCCGCCAGTTAAATGCATTATCGAAGAAAGATAACAAATGTGAAGAGATAAGCTTAAAACTAACAAATATAACAACAAAAGTAAGATAATATAATACACCAACACAACAAAAATACTCAGAGTAGGCATTAACATTATTTTTAATTCGTACATTTCCAAATCTAAAGACTACTTATAATTTTTTTTTTATACACTACTACTTACTTACATACATCATCATATCAACCAAACAACGTACACTGCTGGACATAGGCCTCCCCCAAGGTTCTCCACACAGACCAGTCTTGAGCCGCCCGCATCCAACCGCCTCCCGCGATCTTGACGAGATCGTCGGTCCACCTTGCGTGGGGCCTACCTCTGCTGCGTCGTCCGGTACGTGGCCGCCACTCCAGAACCTTTCTGCCCCAACGGCCATCGGTTCTACGAGTTATGTGCCCTGCCCACTGCCACTTCAGCTTGGCTATCCGGTGACCTATGTCGGCGACTTTGGTTCTACTGCGGATCTCCTCATTTCTGATTCGATCTCGCAGGGAAACTCCAAGTCTAGCTCTCTCCATCGCCCTCTGAGTGACCTTGAGCCTTCTGATAAGGCCCATAGTGAGCGACCACGTCTCTGATCCGTAAGTCATCACTGGCAACACACACTGGTCAAAGACTTTCGTCTTGAGACATTGCGGGATATCGGACGAAATTATTTATGTCGTAGCTTCCCGAACGCTGCCCAACCGAATTGGATTCGACGATTGACCTCCTTCTCGAAGTTAGACCTACCTAATTGGACTACTTGTCCCAGGTAAATATACTTGTCGACAACTTCGAGCGTAGAGTTCCCAACCTGAATAGGGGCAGGTACAACATGGACGTTCGACATGATTTTCGTATTGTCCATGTTCATCTTAAGACCTACTTGTTGGGAGACTCTACAGAGGCCATCGAGCATTGTGCCTAGGTCTTCCATTGTCTCAGCCATGACAACGATATCGTCTGCGAATCGAAGGTGAGTGATGTACTCGCCGTTGATGTTGATGCCGAGTCCATTCCAGTCCAGAAGCTTGAAAACATCCTCCAGCGCAGTCGTAAACAGTTTCGGGGATATGACATCCCCCTGTCTCACTCCTCGCTGGAGTTGAATAGGTTTCGAACTCTGGTCCTGGAGGCGGACTGACATAGTGGCGTTTTCATACAAACACTTCAGCACTTCGATATATTGGTAGTCAATCTCGCACCGTTGGAGAGACTGTAGCACCGCCCAGGTTTCGATCGAATCGAAGGCTTTCTCATCGTCCACAAACGCCAAGCATAGGGGCTGGTTATACTCCTCGGACTTCTGTATAACCTGCCGCAGCGTATGTATGTGGTCTATGGTACTATAGCCTTTACGGAAACCGGCTTGTTCGGGAGGATGGAAGTCGTCTAGCTTGCTCTCGAGACGATTCGTGATGACCCTCGAAAACAGATTGTAGACGTGGCTCAGAAGTGTGATGGGTCTGTAGTTCTTTAAGAGGGTTTTATCCCCTTTCTTAAAAAAAAGCACCACCACACCTCTGTGCCACGCCTGTGGCGTTTTACCCTCGAGAATGACGGAATTAAATAGCTTCCGGAGGGCTTCTCTAGCGGGTGCACCGCCGGCCTTCAGAAGCTCGCTCGTAATTCCGTCATCACCCGGCGCCTTGTTGTTTTTGAGCTGTTTGAGAGCCACACTAATCTCGTGCATGCTGACGTCCGGGATATCTTCGGTATAGTGTCGGGTCAATCCAGCTCTAGGGTCTGACGCTGAAGTGCTTGTGGGTTGTTGCGTTGTCGTGTATAGCTGTCCATAGAACCTTTCGATCTCCTCCAAGAGCTCAGGCTTGGACGACACGATTCTGCCATTTTCCGTCTTCAGCTTTGTCAGCTGACTCTGCCCAACAAACAGATCCCTCTGGAACACTTTGGAACCCTTATTCTGCTCGATCGCCTCACGAACACGTTTTGTGTTGTATTGGCGGAGATCGCGAGTCAGAGACTTAGAGATCTGTCTGTTGAGGTGCCGATATTTCGGCATGTCGTCGGAGGATTGCAGAACCATCTTGCGCCTTTCTTCTAACAGCTCGAGGGTCGGACCCGAGATCTTGCTGGTTCTCTTGATTTTCTGGGGCTTAAAGAATTTAGCCCCTGTTGTATGGACAGCATCCACGAACCCGTTACTCTACTCGTCCACATCTACGCATTCGCCCAGGCATTCGAAACGGTTCTTGAGTTCGAGCCGAAAGCTCTCGGGGTTTTGGATATGAACTGGTGCCGGTCGGCGTGGACTTTATCAACCTCGACCGTTCGAGGCTTGTACAGATATTCAATTTGCCTCTTACCATTCGGTGATTGCTCCCCACTATAAGTGAATTGAGCATGGAGACATCATTGAATATCTGCCTCTTCGTCGACATGATAAAGTCGATCTCATTTTTGGTGGCACCGTCTGGACTTACCCAGGTCCACTTGCGGCATTCTCGCTTCTTGAAGAAGGAATTCGTCATATAGAGGCCTTCCTTCTCTACAAAGCTAGCTAGCAAGTGACCCCGGGAATTTCGATGCCCATAAACAAATTGCCCCACTCTCAGCTCATCACCGTCACGTTTGCCCAGTTTCGCGTTAAAATCTTCCATGACCATGGTGTAATGGGTTTTGAAGCCATGTATAGCCCGGGATATGTCCTCGTACATGTCTTCCACCTCCTCATCGGGGTGCGTCGAGGTCGGAGCGTATACCTGTATGACCTTCAGCGAATACCGCTTGGATATTCTGAGTATAAGGTACGCTACCCTGCTCGAAACACTCCCGACATTTACCACGTTGGTCACGAGAGATTTGTAGAAGAGCAAGTTGCCGGAATTGAGAACTATCGAGTCCTCCCCCTGTCTTCAGACTTCAGATAGGCCTTTGATATCCCATCGCAACTTGCTCAATTCTTCTTCCAGCTCGACAATCTTCTCGTCGGTCCGCAGTGTGCGCGTGTTCAGTGTTGCCAGGGCCAATTGTCGTTGGTGGTGGTAGCCCGATCTCTTCCGGAGATTCCTCGCACCCCTTGCTCCGCCGTTACCATGGCCGCTACCATAACCAGGACAAGCGGGGCCGCCGGGGACTAGGGGCCGGTTTTTATTGGTGTGGTTCATCTATGGGGGGAGTTGCCATAATCGCCACGCTTGGCAGGCGTATTGGCGATCGCAGTGGCGGAAGTTTTTAGTGCTGGACGCTGCTGCCCATCTAGCAACTTGGGATTTACTTTTGCCAGGTTCGGATGGTTAGACCGCTATCTTTCGGTTGACTGCTTGCACTCGGGGAGATACTATGACAGGTATCTACTCGTCAGAGTAACTCCCTCAGTGGGCGGTGGGGTCGTCACGTCCCGAGGCCGAACTTACATACATATATAATCTCTTAAAACTAGTTATAATTAATATAAATAGTACATACACTATGAATTAATATACAAATTTCAAATAAATATACATACACAGATTAAATAATCATAATAAAAACAATATAGAATATAAATTTCTTATTATAAATAGATAACTTTTTTATGCGTTTCCGAACGCTTTACAATCACGTCTTGTCACACTTGACATGCACTTGACAGATGGTGTGTTCGGTCGGCCATTGCTCAAAGTTGTAATTGTTATCATTGTGCCAATAAAACAATAGTTATTTGTGCAACAAGAGAGCAAAGTTGTTTTTTGTTTCGAGTGCTGATTTTGAGTCCCGAGCAAGAGAAGGATTCTATGATTGATTCACGAGCGTAGCGAGTGAATCAAAGTTAGAATCCTGAGCGTAGTAAGGGACACAACAGCACGAGATGTAAAAAACTTTACTCTCATGTAGCACACATAACTTTTCACCTCAGCAGTGAGAACACATATTACTTAAGAGACAAAAATGAACAGGAATAGATTGAATTCTGCATTAATCACTTGTTGATTTAACTCTTCTGGTGTTAAAGTACAGTCATCGTCGCTAGTTTCACTCATCTGTTTAGATTATTTTATTTATTAATATAATTTAACACGTTACGCTATACTGTATCAGCATCAGCGAAAATTTTATTCTCGCTACTTTTTTAAATCGCGGTTTAATACCGCGTCCCTGATGTTTATTTTTCAAATGCATCATTGTTGTAATTCCAAATAAAAATGTATTGGTTAAATACCAATTTTATACTATTAATTAGACTTATTTTTATTAAAATCCAATTATAAATTAAATATATTAACAATAACATATAAAAAAAGTAATTTCTTTATTACAAATATCTTTTTTTATTTGCGTTTCCGAAGGTGTTTTCTTTGAGGTCGAATTCCAAAATCGAATTTCGAATTCGAAGAGGTTTGTTTTTTCACTCACTTTTTATATGCATGTGAAAGAGACAGAGCACAGTTAAATTCGAATGTTTCAAATTTATGGCTGAACAATGTGAATTTGAGGCCCTGAAGATTGAAAAATTAAAAAGGTACTTTTACTCACGCTCGAATTAAAATCGCGTTTTGTTCACTGTTGACTCGCAGCAAAAGTGGCATGTTTGAGCTGAAAATAATTAATACTAGACTACTACTTTTAATACAAACTAATTTATAAGATACATTCTGTTTAAATAATATGGTACTACAGATGATGAAAATGTCATATATTACGCGTGTTTAATATCGATGAAATGTAAGTTACCGCTTCACTGTACAACGAAACTGTATGATGAGGTTTGTCTTTGTAATAATATTTGCTTAAATTTAGTTTGGAATGTGTGTACTGTTTTCAGGCTACGCAGGGGAGGAGGAAGATCATTCCAACATTTCGTGAAAGCAAATCGGAATCCACCTCTGAATAATTCGGTGCTTCAAGGTGACCATGAGATCTGCTGAGGCCCTTGTATTATATGTATTAACCTCTCGCGACCATGTCGACTTCTCATAGAGGTAAGCTGGTTTTTTAAATAAAACTATACCAAAAAGCAATGTTGCCAAATGAAGGTGCCTACGTGCAGTCATCTTCATGAGGTTCCCATTGTTCAAAAATGGAGTGACATGTGTGCGCGGTGGGATTTTGTAACAAATTAATTTTTGAGTTCGTTTCAATATTCATGCACCAAATACAGTATCTGCATAATTTAATTTGGAAAAAACTAGTGACTCACAGAGTTTTATGTGCACATCTGTGCTGAGGTGATCCCGGATGCGTTTGCAAAATGCAATTGTCCATCCATGATCATACCCAAATTACACGCTTCGCTAACTTGCTGTATGGGACTACCATCCACCATTAGTACTGGCTTGTGGGCCTGTATTTTATTAATGCATTCTTTAGAGCCGAATATAATATATTTGGATTTCTTAGGATTAAGCACTAGTGAATTGTTTTTTGCCCAGTCAGCTATCCTCTCTAAATCAGTATACATTTAAATTTAAGCCTCATTGCTATCATCTGGACGAAAGGAGGTGTATATTTGCAGATCATCAGCATACATAATTATGGAACTTGGTGTTATGAAAATGGTTGGTAACATCGGCGCAGTATAAAATGAAGAGGAGAGGGCCGAGTACAGATCCCTGTGGGACGCCCCGAGTCACCTGACAACAAGAGGAGTAAGCCGTAGTACCATCCGTGTTGTTATCCAGTTGGACAAATTCAGATCTGTCAGTCAGATAACTGTGGAACCATTTCACTGTTGCTGAGTCACACCCATAATATGACAGTTTTGCCAGAAGAAGAGAAATATTGATTGTTTCGAAGGCGCGCGAAAAATCTAGCAGTGTGAGCATAGTACCCATGCCCTGGTCCCTAGCCTCCAGTATGTCATCGACCACATCAAGGAGAGTGGTGGTTGTGCTGTGTATTATATCATAATTCTCTAGATACTTTCTCAACTGACTGCTTACCACCTTTTCCAGTACCTTTGATATGCAAGGAAGCAAACTGATTGGTATTAGGTCCTTGGCAGTGATGGGATTAGAGATTTATGAACTTTTATGAACTTGAAACTAATTTTATCATCCTTGATAATGTTCGTCTTGTTTACAGTTATTTAATTTTATAACCTGCTATTATCATTCATCTTGCTCGATACGTACCTACACATAGAGCAAGATATTCTTACAAGTTATCATGGATATAATAATTATGGGATCCTGCCGTTTTTCCGAAAAGATTATGACAAAATTTCATTACCCAAACACATTTTAGCAACCTTTTTTATACCATTGCAATATTTCGAATGATTTTAGTACGCATATTTTTATTTGGTCAAATTTTTACTTGGCAAAATATTACCAAGTATAATAACATTATGGCATTTGGTCTTTTATCAAATGATTTATTACAGCAAACAATCTTCAGACAACAAACGTTTGGTGATATTAGTTTATTTATGAAAGTAGTTAGAGTAGGTTAATTATTAAAAAAATGGTTAGGTTAGGTTATGTTAGAACTGTGACCTCCTACGCACGAGCCGAGCAAGCGAAGCGATAGCGGCCGACGAGTGCCAGAAACGACTGCATTAATAGAAAAAAGATATTGTTTTTAGTAGGTTACCCGGAACTGAAATATTTGGATTAGGATAATTATTGATTTTGCGTAAAATCTGTTAATAAAATAATATAAAAGTAAAATAAAATAAAAAGCCTTTTATTTCTTGCTTTCGACTTACAGTTTCAGTTTCAATTACAATATGCATGCAAAATTATTCACGAATTCAATTATTATTATATTATTAAAATAAAAATGATAAAATATTTATAATGATTTAAAATATAAATAATTACATACATACATACATCTAACATATCGTCACGCCTTTTATCCCCGACGAGGTAGGCAGAGGTGTATATCTACACCCACTTTTCGCCAGATATACTTTAGTCCCACGTAATAAGGGGCGAGCCTATTGCCGTACCGGGCACATTTCCAGACTCCTTGGAGCTACTGAGAATTTCGTGACAGAAAAACCCAATAACACTGCCCGACCCGGAAATCGAACCTGGGACCTCTCGATCCCATGCACACATTTATGCCGCGAGACCAAAAGGCAGTCGTATAGGGTTTGATGTCGAGTTTTCCGTCTCTACGCAAAGATGGTATTTGAATCGTGTTATCCCTTAGTCGCCTCTTACGACACCCACGGGAAGATAGGGGGTGATGACACTTGTATTCTATGCCGTCAACCACACGGCTGCTATAAATAATTATTTAAAATATATATACTACATACTTGCGTCTTCAGCGGAGGAGTTGCAGGAGATGGTAACAATCATGCATGGTGCGTTAGAGAGGAAAGGAATGAAAGTGAATGTAAGTAAAACGAAAGTTATGGTTTTTGAAAAGGAGGAATGCGTTACGGCTTGTAATGTTATGATTGATGGACAGCGAGTGGATCAAGTGAATGAGTTTGTATATTTAGGTACGCTGTTTACAAGAGATGGTAAGAATGTAGAATATATTGAAAGAAGAGTTAATGCAGGTAATAGATTGAATGGAGCTCTGAAGGCGTTTATGAATAGCCAAAACGTGTCCAAAAAGGCACGTTTGGCTGTCCATAGAGGGGTGTTAGTACCTACTCTTATGTATGGTAGTGATAGTTGGGTATGGCAGAAGAGTCATGAAAGTAGAATAAATGCTGTTGAAATGAGAGCACTGCGAAGTATGTGTGGTGTTTCTTTGACTGATAGAGTAAAGAATTGTGTGATAAGAGAGTGTAGTGGGGTAGAAGAAGATGTAGTGACAAGCATCGAGAAAGGCATGCTAAGATGGTTTGGGCACGTGGAGAGGATGGATGACGAAAGACTGACCAAGCAGATATATAAGGCAAGTGAGGAAGGGACAGGACGAAGGGGAAGACCTAGGCGGACGTTCTCTGACCAGATTGGAGACATCCTAAAAACAGGACAGGTTAGAAGCACCCTGAACAGAAGAGCATGCATGAGGAATCTGATGGGAGTGAATGAAGCAAGAGAGATATGTCAGGATCGTTGCAAATGGCGCTCCGTTGTCTCTGCCTACCCCTCCGGGAAACAAGCGTGAGTCTATGTATGTATGTATGTTAAAATAAAAATATTGATATACATTGACTCAATTCATTCGTTAGCAAGAACCCTCTCAATGAAAGGTAAAGGCCTCCTCCAGAGATGACCAGTGCTCTCTATTCTCTGCCGTTTGCGGCCATTGAGTGCCTGCTACCTTTATGATGTCGTCTGCCCAGCGTGCGTTTGGTCTTCCTCTTTTTCTCTGTCCTAGTGGACCTACCCATTTTGTTGTCTTTTTAGTCCAGCGATTATCGCTGAGTCTCACAACATGTTCAGCCCATCGCCATTTAAGCTTATAGCTGAGAGCGTCAATGGCTCTAGTTTTTTGTCTTATGTCAGTGTGGCGGATCTTTTGGATTTTCTTAATTTTCAAGATGCTTCTCTCCATACTTCTTTGGCAGGATGTAATTTTGTTTTTTGTTTTTCTGGTAAATTTCCAAGTTAAGCAGCCGTATGTTAATGAGGGGAGAAGACAGGTTTTCATTACTTTGGTTTTCAAGCTTATGGTCATATCGCTTTTGAGTATTTCTTTGATGTTGATTCTTATCTCTACTTCTAGTTCGTGATTTTGTTGGTTGAATAAAACTAGCTTTCCCAGATAAATGTAGGCATCGACATATGTTAAAGATGAATTTTAGAGATATAAAGGCCTTTTTGTATGGTTTGTCATGATATTAGTTTTTGATAGGTTGATATTTAAGCCTACTTTTCGACTTTCTTCCTGTAGAGTGGTTATCATTACTTGCAGTTGATTTATACTTTCTGATAGCAGGACTATGTCGTCGGCAAATCTCAAGTGATTCAAGTAACATCCATTTATATTTATGCCGAATTTTTCCCAGTTTAGTTTGCTAATGATGGCCTCCAGCACCGCTATGAAGATAGTTGGAGAGAGTGGGTCTCCCTGCCGTACACCTATTCTTATTTGTATGGGTGGCCCTGTAGTTTCCAGCTTCACTGTACTAGTACTGGTTTCGTAGATATTTTTTAGGACTTTGATATAGTCTAGTGGCACTTCTTGAGACAGTAGAGTTTCCCATATTGATGAGTGGTGCAGAGAGTCAAATGCTTTTTGGTAGTCGATAAAGACGATGTAGAGTGGTCTGTTGAACTCTTGGTATTTCTCTATCAACATTTCTAGCGAGTGTATGTGATCCACTGTTGAAAAGCCTTTTCTGAAGCCTGCCTGTTCAGTAGGTTAGTATTTCTCTGTGCTTTCTCCTATATTTTTCACTATTATTGAGGAAAATAGTTTATATAGTGAAGGTAGTAAGCTTATCGGTCTGTAATTCCTTATGTCATTAGGGTCTCCTTTTTTGTAGAGCAAAATGATTTGAGATTCTGACCATTGACGGGGAGTGTCCGAGCTGTTCAGTATCAGATTGAACAGTAGAGTAAGTGGTTTTGCCACATACATATACGTGGATCCGGTCTTTATGACTTCATTTGTGATCCTGTCGGCGCCGGGACTTTTCTCCATTTTTAGTGATTTAATCCCTTTAATCATTTCGGATTCGTCTATGACCGCTCTCGTTTCTACTCTATTTATATCCGGTAATTCATAAGCATGTTGGTTTGGTGCGTTATATAGTATCTTGTAAAAATCTGTTGCTATTTTCAGTATTTCCGTTCTATTTTGGGTATTTTCCTTATTGTCTTTCAACTCTTTCATCCATAATTTGTGTGTTCTCAGTTCCTTGTACGCTTTCTTGACACTGTTTGTAGTATTAAGATGTTTTTCGATTGTCCTTGTACGGTACGCCTTATAGTCTAGATGGATACGTTCGCTGATGAGTTTGTAGAGTGCTTAATTTGAGTAAAAAAAATGTTAAAAGTACTAGTTGATAAACAAGTTATAGTTTAAACGTTAATTTCCCAAACATCAGGTTTGCGTCACATTATTTTGTGAAAAGATTTTTTCTAAGTAATAATTTGGCAAATGAAATTATGCTAAACGTTTTTTGGGAAGTGAAAATTTGTCAAATTCCTTTCGGTCAAACAAGGGAGACCCAATAATTATATATTCTTATTTAATTTATTAAGATTTGACAAACCTGTGCATAGTGACTCTTCGATCTGAATAAAGTCCCCCCTTATTATTTCATCTTAAACTACTTAGATCCTATCCTATAGTTACCAGATATTTGACAAACTAATTACATTGCCTTAAATATAAATCTTAATTACACCCAGACCAGACAGAACCAGTCATCGTACTCATCATAAAAATATTTATTGTTCATGAGAAACGAACGCACGTCCGTCGGCTTAGCGTTCGAGATTAGTTAAGAAAACAATTTAAGTACGTATTAATAATGAGAAAGACAAAATAAGAGAGCTTATAGCCTATTATATTCAGATAGTAATTACACATGAGTCAAATCAACATAATCTCCAGTCAACTGAAACAAACATTTATCCTACTAGACACAACATTGGATCCAAAATAATTAAGTAAGTCCTCGACATATTGTGTTATTTGTACGCTTACTGTCTCATTTCTCCGAATACTTCAGATCCGTCGAGTCACTGTCTCATAATTACTGAAGATGGAGGGTCCAAACCGTGTCCAAACTGTCTGTCAATATTATATTTATAATTATGATTTGTATAAGACATGTCATTTCGTTCAAATTAGTTAGTAGGGCTGGCTTTATCATATAGATCTGGATCGATAATGCCATATTCTCATAGAATAAAAAATTGCTGGTTCTTAAAAGAGTATCGCATTGTCGAGGTGCATTGCATTTGGTGAGTAGAAACGATTCACATCTCCTATAGAATAGAAACGAAGGACTTACTGTGAGCGATCTTATTTTACTCAGTATCTCTATAGCTGGTGACGGATGCTCTCTTCCAAGGTTCACTGGCTTCTACAGTCCTTGGTTAGCATACAACTGGTATGCACCTCTTGTAATAACCAAGGAAACTGCAAGCTATTTTACTGCGTAGCATAATAATATATCAGTACAAATAATTTCACTTCCACCCAGTGTAGTCTTTTAATTCCTTGTGTAGGGACAGAAATAGTACAAATATCTCATCTATTTGTTTTTCCCCATCAAATGTTCCTTGTCAAATATTCTGCAGCTAGATCGTCCGTAGTCTGTTTCTATTCCGCCGCCAATTTTAGAAGTTAGGACACAAACAAAGTTGTTGTTTGCTACGCGTGATGACTGAGCCATGTTTGCATTCAATTTAAAGTTTAGTTAGAGTGTGGCTTCACCTGCACTAGACGTATTTTTCACGCGGCAATTGTATCTATGTTGACTCATTCTGAATAAGTGCGGATATATATCATACGAATGACCCTGACAAATACAAGACTACCTTTTTTTACTTCAAGATTACATATAAATATGTATAATGGCCGTGCGGTGACGGATTAAAACACCAAGTTTACAATTTTATTGCGTGAGTGTCGTAAAAGGCGACTAAGCAAAATACATGAAGCCAGTTACATACGTTTTGGGCAGAGACGGAAATCTCGACAACATAATTAATACTAACCCGCCCGCCTAGCATTGTTGGGTTTGGCCAGGTACTGGTTTTGACTCACAGTGCTACTATGAAGCACGTTGGGAGAGGTATACCATCGCGTCTGGCCGGCGTGGTATATGTCGTGTAGTATATCTATAGTAATAAGAATTGGTAGGGTCTTATGTACATCACTGGACTGCGTTAATTGAAATAAAATTAAACATAATGCAACTTAGCTCATAAACACAGTGTAAAATGAAAATTCCGAAAATTGTTAGAGCAACATTTGTGAATAGTTTTATAGATAATTATTTCAAACAATCTCTTTGTTCTTATTGAAGATACCATAGCCGAATGCATAGTTGCATATTGATGCAATGATGCATTCGGCTGTCGTTGGTCAACATGATAGTCCACTAATACCGCGGCGAAGGTCTCATCAAAGCGGTGTCAAGTGGCAATCAACAGAGTATCGGCCGCAACGCGTTTTATCATTTAACTATGAAAAAAAAACATCGCAGACTTAGTTGCCTTGCAGGCCAATTTATTGACTTGCAGGCTATAAGTACAGCAGAACATGGACAATTCGATCATGAGCTATTATTCATCAGCTAGTGATTTCAAGCTGTAGGTTCAGTCACTAATCTGTATAAAAAATTCATGCGTTACTGAATGACTGGCAGACAAAACTACTGGTCGCAAAAAGCTGCAATTTGGCATGTATGTTCCTAACACCTATTAAGGTGTACTAAAAAGGAATTTGTCGAAATTCACACGGGATACGATAAAAAAAAATTATTACCAGCCCAAAAAATATCACCTGGGCTATAGATATTGTCTGTTATAAAGTGGAATATAAAAACAACCGGATCGGAAATTAAAATAATTCCAACATTAGTCCTTATTTACCGTACGGAAAACTTCCTAACTAATATTATAAAGAAGAAAGTTAAGTTACTTTATTTCTTCAATATTAACTTGATTATAAGCTATAGCGTGAAGGTACACTTTTAGGAGCAAATAAATTGCGTTCATTTCGTATCGCCTCGTAGAATGAACAACTTCGAACTCTCGCATGTTGCTATAAGTAAAATTGTACTCGGTATACTTACTTTTTTATAGTGCCAAACCTGTATCCTCGAAGGGGTAGTCAGGGGTGTAAAATTACACCAAAATTTTGCCTTATGAATTGTAGGTCCCACGTAATAGGGGGCGAGCCTATTGCCGTTACTGGGCATATTGCCAGACTCCGTACTGCAACTGAGAATTCGAAAAAATCCGTGTCACTTTTGCTCGAGCCGGCCATCGAGCCCAGGACCTCCCTTAAACAGACGCATACCCTATCCACGGAGGCAGTCACTTCAGTTACTTAGTACCTGCATAACACCGCAGTTGTACTTCATCAGGTAAAGTACACAAAAGTACTAGCAATATGGATATTTACTAATTACTTGGTAGCTTTATATTATAACCTTGTCTTATTTGTTATATCTTTACCATAAGATCGAGCAAAGTTTCGAAAGGTATTGACTCTATGGCGATTTGATTTTGAACTCGGCGGTGTGCTATCGCAGAGTCATATATCTAGCAGTGGACTAAGGCAGGCTGACAATGATGAAAGGCTCAAATTATTATTTATACATACTCGCTCTTGTCGGGTTAGGCAGAGAACAGAAGTTGGATTTGCTTGCTTGCTTATCATCATCAAACATCTGATAATTCTGCAGGATTTCTAATCACGGATTACAATATACTTAGTATTATCAGGCTTACTTTAATCCTCTAAGCTGATATTTGACTACAACCAAATCATCGTACAGGTGGTAAAAGTTAATGCATCCTCTATTCCGCTTTTGGTAAGCGAGGTAGCATTCGTAGGGTGTAAGTAATTTATTACAGCCACGGCGTCAGCTGCCATCTGTTTTGGGATCAGTACGCCACCCCGATAAGAACTTGGCATTGACCTGGTTTTAAGAAGACGCTGTGTGAATGCTAGATATACTCAAAATGATTTAAGAAGTCAGGTCACTGTAGACCGGCAGGATAACCGAGCCATTGTACGAAATTCGGCTGACGCAAGAGTAAACATGTTCAATAATTTATTTGAACGTAGAAAGATCAACAGCAGTTAATATTATGACTACCATTATATCCAATTAGGTATAGTATGTGACAGAAGCCAATTTCAAGTCTCCACGCTGAGGTAAAATGCAAAGCCAAAACCATGCCTATTTTGAGATCAGGTGGCGATATTGAATTGTGCTAGGGTGTATGTTGATTGACCTGATTTAATTGATTATGCAATCAAGGGAATTGTAGTATGTTTGGAACTAAAATATCTTTCCATAGAATTATGTAACATTATCTGTAGTGTGTCTCTTTGTTCAATATAAGTGGTAATATATAAATGAAGTCTGACATTAAGATTAGATGCTCGCTCGTATTCGAGTTTGCTCGACTGGATTAATCTTAATCAAGCATCTAGATCATGAGCAAGGGCCCTGACTTGACAGCAGGAAACAGAAATCATCTACCCTTAGTATAAAGTAGAGCAAAAATCACATTTTGGTCACATATACACTACGATCCCTTCCATCGCATTATTGCGCTGATACACTTGAGCATTCACTTGCAAGAGAACAGCGAGCATTCGCCGTTTATTGTATTGTTGAACCGAAGAACGAACGAGGCGAATATTGCTACGAACATTTTCACGATCATTCTAGCGAACACTCTAATCCTTATAATATAGAAAAATATAGAAACCGCACTACAACAGCAGTTTTACCCAATATATTTACTTCAGTTTCACTTATGAATTATTTCTAGAGTAAGAGTAAGATTCCTTAACAAATGACATTTTCTAAATAATAAAATGCGAATTTTAATTTGAACAGGTTTAATAAATCACACAAGTGTCTGTACCTACGTTCAAAATTATTTATCGATATCGAGGATTTATCAACATTCTATTGAAATCAATTCTGAGTAAACCAAATCTAAGGATTTATTGAAAACATAATCGATATTTTATCGATATTCATTCTGAGTAAGCCCATCACTAGCCAAGTTAAAATTAGTGACTAACTACGAAGATTCGAAACGTCATTTTAAATGACGTTTCAAATCTTCTTTGACAACAGTTTCACACTTCGTTCAACACTAGACTAATGTAAGAGAAAGATAAATATATAAATGACTCATTTATATATTTATCTTTCTCTTACATTAGATGAAAATCGTAAGACAAAGTGAAGTAAATATATTGGGTTTACCCGCCATTGTTGCGTGGTTTCTATATATTTTATATATTCTTAAGCTTGCAAGAATGTTCGTATGATTGCTCGCTAAAACACATTCGTTTGTTTTTCTGTTGTGGAACATTCGCACGAATGCTCATTACAAGTGAACTCTCAAGTGTATCAGCGCCATTATAAAAACGTTATCAACTACAATGGCACATCATACAAGAATACGTGTTCCACCGTTTCTTAAACAAAACATTTTCTTAAGAGACAAATCCACATACTAAATTTTACATAATAATGTGTTCAAGACGATTTATAAATCCACCTTTAAGTATATACAACGTAAACAACAACAAGCAATTTATCAAAACTCAATTTGTTTGACAAAAATCGCAAACAAACTTTTTCTTGTTAATAGTCTGCGCCATACGATTCAGGTGATAGGCGATATGACACGTCTGCCAATCGCGTATGTACTCATATTTCACAAAGTGGATATATCTATATATTAAAAGAATTTGTGTTTTATAATACGAGTCGGCCAGCCCGTTCTACCCAACCGATTCGCATGATTTTTTTTTAAATGAAAGCTCTCGCTGCATAGATTTGTCATCAAGCATTAGAAATTACCTAACTTGCACATTCATCAAGTTATATGCAAAAGTAGTTTTCTCCCATACATTTTTTACGTTTTCGTAGCCGTAGTCAATGACTTTCCGCTTCTATATATCTGGTTCTCATTGAAGTAGGCGTTTCCTTATAGGCCTAAAACACGCGCTGAAAAGAGCTCTTTCATTTGATGGTATGCTCATTTAAATTGGGTAAGTTTGAAGAAAGATAGGCGTGGACATTGAACTTATTTTTCAATATTTTCCTATAAATTTCTTAAGATTCCATTGCTTTCTCTCTACATTGACGGTTCTTAATTCAAAAATATTTTTATGGCATCTAATAAGTTCCTTGCGGTAACTGCCAGGAAAAAACGTTATGCCTCCTTAAGGTGACCTTGCCTTACTTTCATACGGGTGTGAGTGTGGTGGTGTGTAAAATTATACCCGATGCTGGTCAAATTATCACTATAGTGAATTATCGCTGATGGCAGGTAGTATTCCCCGAATGTTACCAGTTAACCCTTAATGTTGGGTGAACTGATCTCTGTTGTTGAATTTTCCTTACATTTTATTTTAGGAAAAATGTTGTGTTTTTAAATTACGGACTTTCTTCGGGCATCTTAATTTTTTTTTATGTGGAACATATTACAGCGGTTCATAGTACTATTGTCATATAATTATATTATTACAAGTGGTAGTTATGGTAGAAATTGTAGCTTTGGTAAGAATAGTAGTTTTGAGAGAAAAGGTAGGTACTTTTGACAGCACCGGTCGTTTTGGTAGAAATGGTAGATTAAAAAATATGGTAGATATGATAGTGTTAGTACGAATAGTAGTTTTGGTACAAATAGTAGTTTTGATAGGAATAGTATTTTCGGCAGGAATAGTAGTTTTGGTAGCAATGTTACTTACGATTGCTACCAAAGCTACCATTCCTACCAAAAGTAAAATTTTGACCAAAACTATAAACGTCATTATTACATTTCTAAATTATGATGGATTAATCACACCCATACACAAAACAAAATAAATCGTGCTTCTCACAGAAATATTTAGCTTGATAACAGAAATAAAACCTATTTTCTTACTTATAAAAAAAAGATTTTATCTATATTTTTAATTTTGATAATAAAATATTGACAGATAAAGAAAAAAGTGAAGTTAGCGTAAGTTAGGTACTTAAGTTTCTGATTTAATAACGTATTTTTTGTGAGTAGTTGTGTTCTCAATTAGGTACCTATAATGATGGTTCTTGGAAGGAAATTGAAAAATGCTCAGAGAAAGATTGAACAAAGAATCTTGGCCAATGACGGCCCTGTTGGAGATGTGGTACCGGATAGTCCTCCTACTGCTAAAAAAATACGGGTGGAAATTGGACTCGGGTTCAGATTTGATTAATTCTGCCATCAACAATTTTCAAGTGATTTCCATTCTTGGTGACGGTAATTGCTTATTCCGCGCAATTTCTTATTGTTTAGGTATATGGAAGTGAGAATAAACATTATGAAATTCGTTTGGCCACTGTTGAAAACATTGTTAATAAGTGAGATGTATATAGTAACTTCACTGTTGGGGACGAAGCATATATTATGGCCAGACCATTACAAATGCAACAGATTAAAAACGTGTGATGGGTGCCAATGGACAGTACGCAGGGCATGCTGAACTTCAGAGTGTAAGTGAGCTATATCCCGAGTGTTAATTCAGAGTTCACCTGGAAAACAGCAATACGATTACTGACTATGGTACTGGCGAAATTGTTCATAACTTGCTATGTTCATATCTTGCTAATGGAAAGAATAGTAGGGCAGCACGGTCATAATGAAGAACTTTCACGTTCAGTTATACATATTATATATATATCCCTATTGCGCGGCAAACCATTCAGTAATGTCAATGTGGAAATTTCATGATACCTACCTAAGGTGCAACGCAAAGCCAATGTTGTGAGAAAATAAGTTTTGTGATATACCTACCCATTATATTTTTGGTAAGAATATCATCTTTTTACTTATTAGATAAGGCTACAATGTACTCATCATACCTATATGTAAGAGCTTTTTTATAATATTAAAATATGCTGTGGAGCAGCACGGGTCCTCTAGTATATATTATATTCCGACTATTTATACCTATGTTGACAGCGTGCGGTTGAATAACGAATGGGACATGACAGCTTTGGCACATGTCTGTGAAAAGTTTGGAAATTCAATATTGTAGTTATTAAACGCAAATCTGTGGGCATATCGTAAATATGATATTGAAATACCATTCTTCTAACTGTCAGAATAGTCAAATTATTTGCTTGTAATAATATATTTTGCTGGCTAAATTTAATATATATTTGGTTAAAACGCTCTCATAACATTCTAATACACGCTGGTTGCAGTCGATTGATTTTCACGGCTTTTCTTGGAAAAATCTTTTGCAATAATTATCAACTATTAAGTTTTGCTCGCAACTTCGCCAGCACAGGGATTATAGTAAGATAAGATATATTGGGAGATCTCGGGTTCGTTCCCAGGGTCGGGCAAAGTGTTATTGGGTTTTTCTGTTAGGAAGTTCTTAGTAGCAGCTCGGAGTCTGGTAATGGTAATAGGCTCGCCCGCTATTACGTGACTAAAATAAATCTGGCGAAAAGTGGGTGTAAAAATACACCTCTGCCTACCTCTTCGGGGATATAGGCGTGAGACTATGTTTGTATGTATAATAAAATATAATATTAGTAAGAAACGATTCCACTGCAAGAAAGAAACTGGTTCCCCTATTAAACTTTTAACAACTTAGAACTTCTTTACTACAAAATTATTTTCAAATTGTATTATTTTTACTTATTCACGCTATAATACCCACACATCACTCTTAATGACCATTACAAAATGCGTTTTTTAATTTTACAAATGCATTAATTTCTTCTTTAAAGAAAATCTCAATGTTTAAATTATTTTTCTCAATGACCAAAAAATCTTTTTACAAAACATGCGTTTTACTTGCTACACAATTTTGCCAAACCACTGCATCTTTGACCTCTAGCTTGACAGACAGACAAGCACTCAATTATAAGTAGCCTGTTAAATTATACAAAACACTTAAATAAGAAATAAAACACAATATAAACTGGTTACTTTTTACTATGTCTTTATGTATGGGTCTTCGCTATGTAACCGCTGACCCTCATTTATATAATGTGACTGTTATAAGCTCTGCTTGAAATGTTGTGACCGTCTGCCACTGCAGGACAATGGTCTATCGTTCCTCGTTGTACTTTTCTATATCGTTTACATTTTATCTTTACTTTTGTGTTGTTCTTTTTGAGTACGTCTGTGATAAAATCGGTATTTTACTTGATGATGACAGTTAAAAAAATGTTGACTTTACAACGCCGACTATTTTTGATATCCTATACCAATGTACATAATTATATTCCTAAATATGGCTGAGGCCTAACAAACAAGAGGAACATTAAAATAGGTAAGAGAACGTTAAAGGTTCCGCCAATATTTTCATAGATTCATTCGTAGCCATCAAACTTGATAAAATATTGGCCTTAATTCAAAGTCAAAGTCAAAATCTGGCTCGGCGTTACACCGAAACCGTGGGGTAGGGCGACTTGGGAAGGATTAATGGAATGGACTGTATTAGGGCGAGTTCTGGGTCGCCTAGAAAGGAATAAGGGAAGAGGAGATGGATACGGGAGGAGGTGATTGAGTGGGTATAGGCTATTTCAAGGATGGAAGGCACTTACCTTATACAGCCTTCTTCGTTTCTTTTCCTCCTGGTGGTTTCGTGATGCAGCTGCTTGTTTTCACTTCACTCACGAGCGGGTTTTCCTTGGTGGAAGCGGTAAATCACATACAGCGGTGCGGCGCGGAGCGGTATCGAGACGGCGTTCTCAGCGGGAGGAGTGTTCTCAACTGTCACTCGCATTCACGATCGCGTCGATGAATCAAGCGGAAGGCAGTGCCTCTTCCAGGGAGTGGGATAGAGCGGGACGGAAATATGATATCGCTCGCACTAGAACGTGGAACGATTGATGTTGATGCGATTAGTTGTAGATAGGAAGGTAGATGGCGCTACCATATCCCCCCGGCCCTAAAGGGTTGCCTTTAAAAAAATAGAATTGAACTTAGCTATGTTGGGTGTACTACCGCATAACCCATCAATAGGCTAAGACAGCGATATGACAATAAATTAATCTAAATTAACTTTAGCGAAAACTACAAACGCAATAATAGCGAAAACTACTAACTAAATACTTAAACTAAGAGGTAGGTCCAACTTCAGGCTAGATCTCACTGAGTTGGAAGCGGACGCGAGTTGATCAGTGCCTCGACTTGTGCAAGGACAGTTAAAAGCTCTTCGTAAGAGAGGATCTGTTGACCTATAACTTTGAAGAGATGCGTTTTAATTACTTTGACCATGCTTGCCCAACATCCACCGAAATGTGGTGATGCTGGTGGAATAAACTTCCAGTCAATATGATCTATGGAGGGTTCTTCCTGAAGACGAGTACGATAACCCGCGACGTGATTGAAACAAGTAGCGGGAACAAGTTCAATCAATTTACTAACGCGGTTGGCGACAAAGTCTGCCAGCGGTGAGGAGAAGAATAAATCCAAGCGAGCACTACCTTGGAGTCGGAAAATGCGTATATTTATTACTAGAGTATTGGGGCAAAACTGTGTCTTGAACCTTGCGGAGCAACTGAGACAGCAGAAGGGCCGCGCACAACTCCAGTCTCGCAACTGAAATGGTTTAACAGGCGAGACCTTAGACTTGGCACAAACTAACTGCACCGAGTAGTTAGAACCAATGCGGACTTGCAGATATACGACTCCGCCGTAAGCACGCTCGCTGGCGTCAGCGAAACCTATTAAGTTGACGGTACATCCATCTACCAACCCAAGATGACGCGGAATAGTAATATGATTGAGCGCGGTAAGCTCAATACAAAACTGGCCCCAAGCGGCGACAATATGGTCAGGGGGTGTATCATCCCACTCACACTTTGATAGCCAAAGCTCTTTGATCAAGAGCTTGGCGTACAAAATTGTGGGAGCCACAAACCCATTATGTCCCATAGTCGAGCTACTGTGGATAGCATAGTGCGCTTGGCGCACTTATCATCTGGCGGTGAGACGTCAAACCGAAAACTATCACAGGATTTGTCCCAGCGTAAACCGAGAACCTTATGCGGTACAGACTTCTCAAACTCAATGTCTGGAGAAGCTTTATGAGAATCTGGTATGCGTGCGAGAACCTCCTTAGAGTTGCTTGTCCATTTGACAAGATCAAACTGGCCTCGCTTGAAAAGCTGAATAAGCTCTTCACAAAGCGAAATTGCTAGCGGAGCGGGTATGACATTACAGGCAATGTCATCTATATACAAAGCGGATGTGTAGTATAGTATAGTGTAGCGTAGCGTAGCGTAGCTTAGCATAGCATAGCGTAGCATAGCGTAGCATAGCATGGCGTAGCATAGCATAGCATAGCATAGCTAATTAGTGCTTTATCTTACACACAGTTTTAGCAACCACCTTGATCTCTTGAAGAGCAGAACAACAACAAGACGTAATACAATGAGAAGTATGTAACGTAGGTACGGTACCCATAATCACATACCCAAGTACCGTCTCAATAGCGGGCGGTAAATCATATCGCTCACTACGTACTATTTTAGTTAGTAGCAAGTGCGGAAATATTGAAGCTCCGATCAAAAGATCAATGCCTGCCGGATTCGCAAACTCCGCGTCGGCTAGCGGCAATGATTCGAGATGAGTGAGTGATGCTACGTCTACATTAGCGTTCGGCAATGCGTCCGTGATACGCTCCACGATAAGCGAAGAAATGTTAAAATTAATGTTCCTATCAAAACGCGAATGTATTTTAACATCTACGGAACCCCTGCAATGCCTTTCTGATCCGCCTATCCCTTTGACGGTTGAGTTAGTATTTTTAAAGTTATTCCATAATCCGAGGCGTTTGAAGCATTCCGATGTTATTAGATTGGTCTGAGATGCGCTATCTAGCAGACAACGTACCATGTGCGGCGACCCATTAACATCATATACGATAACTTGCGCTGTCGCCAACAGTACCGTGTTAGACGCCGTACACTGCGTTTTGGCCCTGCGCGGATCATTATAGATGCGCGAGTGCCGTCCTCGCGTGCGCGTCGCCCGCGCAATGGATGTCATATACAACGATACTTCGCCCTCAGACGCGGAAGGCGCAGCTACCGTGGTCTGCTGCACCTGCGGCGCGAGTGTGTCAAGGTTAGCGGCTTGGCTTGACAACCGGTTATTTTTATCCAAATGTAACAGTGTATGATGTTTTTGTTTACACGTGCGACATCTCGTTCTACTGGAACAATTACTCGTTTTATGTTTTATGCTTAAGCAATTAATGCAAGCTTTGTTATCTTTTACGCTTTTAAAACGAGCAATTGGATTTAAATCATTAAAGGTGGGACACTTATAGTAATGGTCGTGCACTATATTACTGCACAGACACCTCTGTGAATTATTACTATTAGATTCCGAACACGTTACGTAAGATTGTGGATTAGGGACTGAGTTATTATTACTATTTCGCGATTTATTCAACCTTTGTTTGTTGTTGTTAGTGTTAGACGGGCCAGGTGAACCCGACTGCGTATTATGAAATATTCGACACTGATCTTTGATGGACGAAATAAAACTATCTAGTGTTGGTATTTTATTATTGCGTTCCGTCATCTCGAATGCGCGAATTGTATCAGTGTCAAACTTTTTTAAAGCGAGTTGAAGCAACATAAAGTCGGAAAGATCTTCTAATTTTAAATTCCTAAGAGAATTAACCGCGGTTACGAAGTTATCAATAAACAGCTGGAAATTCGAGACAGACGCGTTGCTGGACAGTTTGAGATTGAAAGCTTGGTCAAAGTACGTAGACGCTAGAACGCGCGTGTCTTGATATCTGTCAAGTAGTGACTGAAATATGACCTGATAATTCTCAGCACTGGGTGTGACACCTGCAAATACGGACTGGGCTTTCGGTGACAGTTTACCTATTAAATAGTACAACCTGTCAGCATCTGTCAGAAAACCATTATCGTGCACTGTAGACTTAAAACTTGCATAGAATAACGGCCAATTTCGTATATCTCCGTCAAACCACATAATCTCGATTGGCGGTAATCTCGGTTTGCGGGCAACGGGCTCTGCCGAACATTTACCCTCCAATTGCGATTGTATGAGCTTAATAATACAATAAAGATCTTCGAATGATGTATACGCCTGATAGTTCGGTTTTTCATCAGGATTGATAGAAAGTAATCTTGCGTTATAATCGTCTAACAACTTATGAAAATCTGTTCGAATACTATCTACTGTTATACAATAACTGAGAAATGCTTCGCTATTACCGTCAGACATAGATGCGGTTTTTGAGCATTCATATATGTTTTGGATGCGCTCAAATAAAATATTGCGTTTCGCTTCTAAGATTGTCATCTCTTTGTCTTCCGACACGCGTGACTTCTTTTGTTGTGACATGCTTACGTAAGTATAAGCTAATGAGAACGAAACAAAATAAGAATATCCAATGTATCTATTATTTTTACCTAAGTAGGCTAAGTAGGCAACACCTTAGAGCTGAGGAAATAAAAGTTGCTTGAAATATGAGATTTATAAGACAACTATGATAGTTGCAGAAATAATAATTTAATAAGTAGGTAGCTACATAAAAGTTTACCTACTAATGCGGGCGGAAATAACCATGTGACGGTTATGTGAATATATTAGGAGTATAGCTAGGTGCTATAACTGCCTAGGTATAGCGGTATAACGTATAAAACGTAAATGAATCCGGCTCGAAGGACCAAATAAATGGCTCGGCGTTACACCGAAACCGTGGGGTAGGGCGACTTGGGAAGGATTAATGGAATCGACTGTATTAGGGCGAGTTCTGGGTCGCCTAGAAAGGAATAAGGGAAGAGGAGATGGATACGGGAGGAGGTGATTGAGTGGGTATAGGATATTTCAAGGATGGAAGGCACTTACCTTATACAGCCTTCTTCGTTTCTTTTCCTCCTGGTGGTTTCGTGATGCAGCTGCTTGTTTTCACTTCACTCACGAGCGGGTTTTCCTTGGTGCAGAACTAAGTTTAACTGCGAGATAGGATATTTGGGCGCCCCACTGAAGCTTACTATCTAAAGTTAGACCTAAGAATACGGTTGATTCGACTAGTTGAATTGTTTCCTTATTTAAAATTATATTAGTAGGAACACTTTTGACATTAGGCAAAGAGAATTTAACACATTTCCTTTTGCTAGAATTGAGTACCAAATTAGTTGTCGAAAACCAATCTAATACTTATGCAATAGTGTTGTTGACGGTATCAAAGTTACTTGAATTGCGATCAACTTTAAAAATTAGTGACGTATCGTCGGCAAACAAAACTCTTCTTTCTCTTAGCGTTATCCCAGTTTCAATCTGGGGTCCGCTTACTAGTCTAACCGGATTTGGCTGAATATTAGCTTTTCCACAGAGCGACTGCCTGTCTGACCTCCGCAACCCGAAGGGATAGCTATATTCCATGGTTTAGACTAGTGTCAGTTTATTTAGAAGGTACTGACGCCCTGTAACGACTGTCAAAGATCTTCATGACAACCGGGACCGACGGCTTAACGTGCTCTCCGAGGCACGGGACAAGCGATAATTAACAATTCAATGCGCACATAACTCCGAAAAGTCATTGGTGCGCGCCGTGGATTCGAACGCGATACCCTCTGCATGGCAGTCTGTTGGTATATCCACTCGGCTATCGCTGCCTCTATCATATCTATCGTCGGCAAACAAAACAATATCACATAAATTTTGAACAAAGAACGGCAAATCATTAATATATATTAAAAAAAGAAATAGACCGAGAATAGAGCCCTGTGGAACGCCCATTCCTACTGGCAAGTAGGTGTGCTAGGTCTCTTGTATTACTCACTAAACTAGAATTAGTCTGCTATAGACTAATTCCAATCTTTGATAAACAATACGACATAGGCAAGGTGTTTTTTAGAAGCATCAAAGTAAATTTCATACCTATTCGACATTGATTGAAGCGCGTCTTGATATGTCACCTAAACCCTAGAAGAAAATTATGAAAAAGAAATGTTACACCGTTTTCTAGTTTTCTAGAAGAGAGCACTAGATCACATTTATTTAAGTAATGATCAACAGAATCACCAACAATATAAATAATTTATTATACTTGTACCTTAACCGATCTTTTGAAGCAACCTGCTCTATCCATCGCAACTCTCTAAAATATTGATAAATCTACTAACAAGTAAACATAATATTTCTTTGATATTATTAATCTGTCTCAATAAATAAGAGACTGATTAATCTTCTTCTTTCTCTTAGCGTTATCCCAGTTTCAGTCTGGGGTCCGCTTTCTAGTCTAACCGGATTTGGCTGAATATTAGCTTTTCCACGGAGCGACTGCCTGTCTGACCTCCGCAACCTGAAGGGATAGCGATATTCCATGGTTTAGACTAGTGTCAGTTTATTTAGAAGGTACTGACGCCCTGTAACGTCTGTCAAAGATCTTCATGACAACCGGGACCGACGGCTTAACGTGCTCTCCGAGGCACGAGACAAGCGATAATTAACAATTCAATACGCACATAACTCCGAAAAGTCATTGGTGCGCGCCGTGGATTCGAACCTGATACCCTCTGCATGGCAGTCTGTTGGTATATCCACTCGGCTATCGCTGCCTTAAGAGACTGATTAATCATCTGTAATAAAACTATAATCCAGATTATGTTAGCGTAAGAAAATGGCGCGTTTAATTTATTCAGGATCATATTATCGCCTGCAGGTAATACTTAACGGCTGTAATATTATAATGTTATTACTATTATATGCTAATAAAGATAAATTTGCTTGTAACAGTTATGTTAAAATAAAGATTTGTGCCTCCGTTGTATTGATGAGGTAAATCTAATTCAAGCAGTCTTCATAGTGATTTTTTGCAACCTTTACCAAAATCAAAGTTTAAACATTAATTATTATCTATATATATTTTCACTTTGGCCTGTATCAATCCACTGCTGGATGTAGGCGCTTCCTATGATCATGAATGATAAATGAAAAATGTGGTACTTAAAATGGGTAAATAGACAGACTTTAAGATATTTACTTTTCAGGAAATGCATGAAACGGATGACTACCCTAACAATGTATCTTTACATATTATAAAATGTAGTATTTTTTTCTGTCTGTATAAAATATATAATAAATTCAACAACTACCGTATGGATATTTGTATGGATTTCACCAATAGATAGTGTGATTCCTGAGGATGGTTCAGGTGTATAATTCACGCGGAACCGCAGTCGAAGTCTAGTCTGAACTAATTCAGATAATAGGGTGTCTTAAAATATTGTAAGGAAGACAGAATATCGGGGTTATATTCATAACCAAGCGATTCTTTAGAATTTGTAATAGTAAGAATAGATAAGTAATTCTAACCTAGAAGTTGTTCGTTTCGAAGTAAATAAGGGTTTCAAGGTCCAGGCGAAGATACTGTTACTTTACCAGGATAGCAATATCGAACGTTTTTTTAAGATGTAAAATAGGTACTCTTTGGCTCGCATGAAAAATTATATTGCATAATACAATTATACTGCACGTAGGGCTTAGTAGTCGCCAAGCCGTTTGGCATTGTGCCCAGTATTGTAGGTTCAATTTCCAGACAATCTGAGTGTTCACTGCGTCTGTTGATTGAATGTTTGTCAAAAATTCAGCGACACAGGATTTATTCTTAGTGTTAGTGATGGAAATATTATCCTTACAAAAATAAAAATATTTAATGATCGCTAAAACGGTTTCTGTTAATTATATGATACTAGACTTCATTACATACCGGGGTTATTTGTAGCATACATGTGAATAAGACAACTAAACTTTTTCAGGAATCACAATATCAAAAAATCCGTTGGCTTGTTTCTCAGTTTCATACCGACAGACTCCTGTCTGTCGGTAGAGACTCGGTAGAGACTTGATTTTATAATATCAAGATTAAGATTAAATTTATAATGCCGAGTAAGCATTTTCGGGCCAGTCTCATTTATAAAATTGAATTTAAATACTAACTTTCGTAGTACAATAATTTTAAGCATTTTCCTTTAAATTAACAAAATGTCGCTTTAACTTAATTTAGAATTGTAGACCATAAATATAGTAGGACAGCGGCTGTTTTACGTAATGAATTATAATTTTAATTTATTAGCTTCTTGATGAAGGACGTTCACAAAAGAGATTAGTTTAATAAAGTTGTGTTCGTAATATAAACAGGTATTGTCTGTCATTTGAGTTTCTTGATGCCTGTCCCTTGATAGTTCTTAAATATAGCTAAAGGAAAAATCACAATGTGGTTTACCTATTTTATTTTTGGATTTTAGAAGGCCAACTTGGGGTAATTTTAATCTCGTATGAAGGCCGTTACTTGAATGACGGTAGTTAGGTGGAAATAATTTGTGGAAATATTTATACAAAAATGTAAAATTCAATCTTAAAACTTAGCGACAACTGTTAGTATTGACATTCAGTCAATACTAACAGTTGTCTCTTGATCTTTGTTGTCTCTGTTGGCTATTGATGCTATATGTTCAGAACATTTGGTAAGCTTTATGAGGCCGTGTGACAAGTTTCTTGTAAAATGTTCTAACCTGGCAGGTTAATGTAGGCACCTATTGTCCTCATTAACTATTGTGTCTACTTCTGCAATGGATTGGATGGTACAACCTGACCGTTCACAAGAATTAGATCTATGTACATTGTATATAACTTAGCCACCTACTACTTAGCAGTTTGCATAATGCACACTCTGTTATAAGATGTTTATGAAATAAATATCAACTTCATCATCTCAGCCTAGAGACGTCCACTGCTGGACATAGGCCTCCCCCAAATTTTTCAACACAGACCAATTTTAACTTATTTAAACTAATATTCTACCCACATATAGGAAACTGCCCTAAATGTACGACTGGCATCAAAATAATCATCGATTTAGAAAAATTATTTCATTACCGACTGATAGACAGACAACCTACAACCAGAACTACTGGGCGGAAAAAAATGAAAAGTGAAGTTTCTTGTAGTAGACTAGGGAGCACTAAAAGAGGATTTTTAACGAAACATCGCGCCTTTTTTTTACGAGGTGGAAAATCCCTTCGGATCTCCGACTCTTGGGGAAATGAGAGCTGGAGTATGTGGTGTAACCACTAAAAACCACCTCGACTTTCTCATGTACCCGTGTGTCGGAGGGTAGGGAATCGCGTAAGCATTCGTCGCTACCCCCCGACGGGTATTGGCCCGCCAGGTGGTCAGGCGGGCCCCGAACAAAACCCCCTTGGCGGCGGAATAAGGTGTTGGGCTCTGCCGCCAAAACACCCAGCGGCCGCAGAGGATAGGGAGGACGGCAACGCAACACCGCATCTCCTCTTCCTCTGCAGCCCCACCGCGACGCATTGAATGGTGCGCCCCCATTTGGTTGCGGGAGATAGGGCGCGCGGCAACGCAACACCGACATGCCTCTCCTCCCGCGACCGCGCCCGACGGCGAGGGATAGACAGAACTGTCCCCCGCACCCGCACCGTTAGACGCATCCTGCGCAGGCCCTCTAAGCCCACGCGGAGCGTTCTCTCCTGGGATCTCTCTTAGCTTCACCGCGGGTGTCCAATCCACGGTTACTGAGCCCACCACGACAAGGTGGAGATCCTACGGGGGGGGGGGGGAAACATCGCCACCTACGAAATTCACGCGAGTGAACCAGCAAGCAAAAGCTAGTTCTTAATAAAAGGAATAATCAAACAATATTTCAATCACTATTTTATCTATTTAGGGGTGGAATATTAAAAGTCCTTTCCTAGTAGACACTTCATAAACGTCCGTTTATTTCCATTTCATGTTTCTGACTTCAGTAATTTAGCCTCTACAATAATATACAAGAATAAAAACAGCATATTCCTTGAAAATTCGAACTTTCCTGCTTCCAGAACGCACTAAATATTATAATAAAAAGTCGTCGTAGACGTGTTCTATTACACTTTGACCTTGGCCTGTTTATTACTGGGTTAAGCCCGCTCTACTGTAAAGTCAGGCAATATAAAAAAGTACGGATGCTTTTTATGTAATGTCGCAAAGAGGCAGTTTAGAGAATAATGTATATATTATTATAAGTTTAAGCCCTGAATTGTTTAGAGTTTATGTTATTTCTTTCAGGAAGATTTATTTTCTCTTTCTTCTATTTGGATAGACAACTCCCGCATTAACACTAAATCCTGTGTCACGGGGGACTTTACAAACAAACAACCAACGGAAACAATGAACACCCAGACTCAAACAACAATTTGTGGATCACACAAATCACAGAACACAATGTTATCTCGTGTGGGAATCGAACCCACAACACTCGGCGCAGTGTCAAGCGGCGAGGTGGCCGCTTAAACCACTAAGCCAACCGTGCAGTCAATTTCAATTGAAACATTCGTGAAGCCTTTCAAAGCATTGGATCAAATGCAATAATTTTGTTCAAAAGTACTAATTAAGATCGCGGCAAGCGGGTGGACGCGGGCGGACTCAAAATCGTCTCTAGGCTGACATGATGAAAGTACTAATCAAACTATTGACTAAGTCTCGACTGTATTTTTGTTTCGTATCTTTTGTCATGTCTTGTCACTTTTGAATATTTTTAATATCTTTTGTGAAATGACAGAAAATTAAACCTAATTTAAGAATTTTGTTTCGAACGAAATGTTTGTATTTAATCTCGTTGTGGCTCATTTGTGACTCCTTGTTGAGTGAACATTCGGTATCGAGTAAAAATTTCCATGAATACACATTCCCAACTTTGTTAAAAGAAATATAACAATCTTTCGGTCAAAACAATTATTGGCATGCTATAAGTATGTTAATTAAGCAGCGATAGCCGAGTGGAGAGACCGACAGACTGCTACGCAGCTTTTCGAAGTTAAGTGCGTATTAAATTGTTTATTATCGCTTGCTTATCGGTGAAGGAAAACATCGTGAGGAAAACTGCATGTCTGAGAGTTATCTATAATATTCTTGAAAGACATGTGAAGTCTGCCAACCTGCACTTGGCCAGCGTAGTGGACTATGCCCTTACCCTTCTCATAGTGAGAAGAGGCCCGTGCCCAGCAGTGGGTCAGTAAAAAGGGCTAATGATGATGATTAGTATGCTACCTTGTGAGTATTACACTATAGAGGGCAGACCGTTCTTCCAATATATTTTGCTCTAACGAGCCTCAATCTACCGTTCCTTTATTTTCTATATCAGCATCATATAAACCGCCTGAATAAAATTAAACACATAGCGACTTAAGCTAATAGTCGATTAACGAAATTCAGTCCATCCAGTAATGACATCGGTGAACAAAAGGTACCACTTAGCCGATGATTGCAATTATAGATAACAGGTGTAAAACGGTTGCTTTTCGCGTTAATGAGTGGCCGCCTCATTAGAAAATGAGGTTTGATGTCAACTAGGTCTTGTGTTAAGTGATCCGGTTAAATGTGATGTGAAGTTTTTATGCGTTGTAAGTATTAATTAGCAGCGATAGCCTAGTGGAGACACCAACAGATTGCAATGCAGAGGCTATCGGGTTCGAATCCACGGCGCGCACCACTTACTTTTCGTAGTGATGTGCGTATTAAATTGTTAATTATCGCCTGCCCCGTGCCTCGGCGAGAACGTTAAGTCAATCGTTACAGGGAGTCATTACATCTGAATAAACTGACACTAGTCTAAGCCATGGAATATCGCTATACCTTTGGGTTCTGGAGGTTAGACAGGCACTCGTTCTGTGGAAAAGTTAATATTCTGTCAAATCCGGTTAGACTTGAAAGCAGACCCCAGGTTATACCTAGGTTTACGCTAGGGGATGATAAGATATTAGTTAGCTTTAGTTTCTGCCCACGTCCCTGTTTGTGAGTATATGTTCAGAAATATTTAACTAACAAACTACTATTTATTTATGTGACGGATCTACATCGCTTTATCTCGTAAAACACTTATTTATTTACGGCTACCTTCAGGTGTGATTTACATCAGTCGTAGGCAGGGGACAAATTTAAATAACGGTCATAATTTAACAAATAGACTCGGATCATTTTAACCCGTGGCTCACACTAAATTTTGTCTCGTGTGGAGATTTATAGGTAGTGGAGTCTTGTTGATTTCTGTATGAATTGGCCTGCTCGAGGCGGGAGGTACTACCCTCTCTCAGAACTTCGATTTAGAGTAACAGTATCTATACTGCTGAGTTTCGTTTGGTGAGTGAGAGTGCCGGAGGCCTCTACCCCTTTTTTTTCTCTCTAATACCGCCTTTCATCCTTTGCCATTCTCATTTTCACGAGACTGCCTCAGTCGTCCAGTGGATAGCGTATGCGACTGCTGATCGGAGGTCCCGGTTTTGATTCCCGGATCGGGTAAAAGTGTTACTGGGTTTTTCCGAATTCTCAGTAGCAGCACGGAGTCTTGTAACTGTGCCCGGTAACGGCAATAGGCTCGCTCCCAATTACTTGGGACCTAAAAATTCATGGCGAATTGTGTGTGTAACATTACACCACTGCCTACCCCTTCGGGTATACAGGCGTGAGTCTATAAATAAAAAAATAATATAAAATAATCTTCACTTTAACCAGTGTTTTACACACAACTAGGTTTTGAGCCGAGTCTCCACTTAACATCAGGTGGGCCACTGGCTCGTTTGCTTATTGCTAACAATTAATATAAGAAATTATCGAGCCTACAACACCTAAAGCAGCACACAGTAACAAAGCTATCACTTTAACCACTACGCCATATTTCTCTATGTTTGTGAATCATCGAAAAATAGATAACAAGGCTTCATATAACATGTGAAATCAAGTTTACTTATACAAGAATGTTTGAACGTGCCACCCGTTCACATTTTGTGAGCGCGTTCATGTTTGAGTGAATTCAACCGACTTCATATCCAGTCAACTGAATTTCATATAGGTACATTCAAATGACCAATTAACTTGCTATCAATATTTGTGCTATGAGCATATAGTTATTGCCCGCACTTCCGCTCGGATGTTGGTTATAGAGGTAAAATGTAGTAGGTATAATATGTGCTTTTTGGATATTTTGGGGCTACGTCGCTGAAAAGTTGCATCAATATTCGTGCAGTAGTTTCTATACGAGAAAGTAGCAATCATTCATCTATCCTCACAAACTTTTGATATTATTAGTACAAGAAAATCTTTTATAAACAGTAGATGGAACACTCTACTTGTCTCTCTCTACTCAGAGTTGAGTTTGGGCCGAAAGGTTTTCGGCTTAAGCACTAAAAATGACCGCGGTGTTCTCAACTTCCTTTAGTGGCCGGGTTCACACGAATCTGATTTGATCTTAATATGGCATGCAAAATAGCGGCATACGAAAATATTATTTTTTTAGTACCTATTACAATTATTTGAAGGTTTCCTGCAACATTGATACCATGTATGTAATCTTCAAAGTTAAAATTAAAAGTATTATTTGTACGTATTTTAGTTAGATACTTTAATAGTGTTACAGACTTGATATCTCAAAAAGTAAAAAATACACTCGACTTTGGTTAACTAAGTAATTGAGAGGCATTTAAGTTGGCGGAATTATAATTAAATTACTCTGAAAGTAACCAATATCGTCGTACTTAATAAGTTTTGCTTAAGTACTTCCAAGTACAAGGTTTTTATTAGAATTTGGTTGGTACTCTTAAAACATTATGAAACTAGTTCATCCTGTACTAGTTCAATTGTTAGCTACATCTAATTCTGTAAAATATCAGAAATAACGCAATAACAGCAAAATAGAATATAAGGCAAATATTACTTACTCCGTAAAATGTAATAGATGAATAATAAAAATGAGTATAAGAAGAACACCTCTCTCTCTGTCTCTCTCTCTCTCTCTCTCTCTCTCTCTCTCTCTCACTCTCTCTCTCTCTCTCTCTAAGTGTGGTTTGTGATTATGTTTAGGTAGTTAAATAAATAATCGACACCCTAGTGGAGATACCAACGGACTGCCATGCAGAAGGTATCGGGTTCGAATCCACGGCGCGCACCACTGACTTTTCGGAATTATGTGCGTATTGATTTGTTAATTATCGCTTGTCTCGTGCCTCGGAGAGCAAGTTAAGCTGTCGGTCCCGGCTGTCATGAAGATCTTTGACAATCGTTATAGGGCGTCAGTACCTCTAAAATAAACTGACACTAGTCTAAACCATGGAATATCGCTATCCCTTCGGGTTGCGGAGGTCAACAGGCAGTCGCTACGTGGAAAAGCTAATATTCCGCCAAATCCGGTTAGACTAGAAAGCGGACCCCAGGTTGAGACTGGGATAACGCTAGAAGGATGAGTTAATTAAATAAATAACTTTATTATTCCTACAACATTAATGGCAGGGTTTCATCAAGCTTAATTTCGTTAGTGTCCCTCAAAAACTATACAGACTCATGACCTTGGAGGTCTTGGGTCCTTTTAGTTTTTGAGTTACACCGCGGACCAAAGGATGTACAGACAGATGTCACAAATGTTTACACATTTCCCTAGTCTGTCTACGGAAACCAGTAATAATAATATTTATTTGTTTAAACATGTGTTGTGTACAGGTGTTCCGAGTTAAATAGAATCAGCATGTTTTGCCTGTCTCAAAACTGTCCACAAAAATACGTGAAAATTGGTAAATGCAATACTAATACTATGACCGACCCTAGTACTACGAGTATCATAGTAAAATGAACCATTGATAAATTCCCCTCCCCCGCGCCCCTCTGCGCCTGCGCCACGCCCCGACGATACGACAAACAGTACTAAATTGCTAGCAAAAGTGAGCGTATCTAATTTCGTTGCAAAAGTTAATTGTTTGTCTACGTTTGCCCGACGCGATGGCCTATCATATCAGTTCATATCACGGCAGTATGTAGCTATGCTTCGTGCGTACTTTTTGAGTGGAAAAATCGCGAGTGCAGCTGTGTACCCATGGACATCTTATTGTTAGTGTACAAAAGTGATCCGGTCAGTGTCAAACAATTAAAACAGTGCATATTGGATGCTTTTGACAACGGTGGTGGACAATTCGTAAATAATACGTACTTAAGTAAATAATAATTTGATACGGGCGGCTCAAAGTCGGTCTGTGTTCTCCACACACCTTGAGGAAGGCCTATGTCCAGCAGTGGACGTCTCTAGGCTGACATGATGATGATAAAATAATATTTGTAAATAGCAGATGATTCTAACTTCATAAATACGCCAAAATTACTCTTTTCTGTTAGTCCAGAACACCTTCTTTTATTTTGATATTTGTTTGCTTTCTAATTACATACCTCCGTATTTAATTACTTGTTAAACGATAAATTTTACCGGTCCTAAGCCCGAATGAAGTATGAAGGAGAGGGTAGAATTAACAAAATTAAAAAATAACTGCCTACATTTATTATTTTTCTTGATTTTATTTTCTTTGGCTACCTACATCATAAGTGCGACAGAGAGAACGCGAATGATCAGGATGGAATATTATCAATGAACTAGTGAATGGATTGTAAAATATGACTATGATTTAAGTGAGATTTTCTACAATAAACAAATGATAATAACTTTGCTCTTTATTGATATTATGAAATTCTTACGTCACATATATGATAATAATATCTTCGCTAATCTGTCCTTAAAGTTTTTGTACTAATTAAAAAATACCGGTGTATATATATATATATATATATATATATATATATATATATATATATATATATATATATATATATATATACCAGAACCTGCCTCATTACTGAAAATGCCTCTTTTTGCATTAACCTTACCAATAGAATTCAATCCACATGCTGCATTTTGAAACACAATTTAAAATTATTTTCTATTCAGAAGGTAAACAAAATATTGGTTTATAAATATTGCATACTAGAGGACGTCAGCAGCTGCGCCTGCGGTTTTTTTTTTTTAATTTACCCGGTTTGGCCGATCCCGTGGGAATTTCGGGAAATTCCTTCTTAGTGCACCCCTACGGTCCCCAAGGAACATACATGCCAAATGTCAGCTTCCTGCGTCCAATAGTTTCGGCTGTAGCGTGTCTGTCAGTCAGTCAGTAACGCAAGGATTTTACATATTAAGATTACGAAAAGTCTGTCAGCGTAAGTATGTTGGATGCACAATGTGTGTGTGTGTGTATTCAGACACAGAGTGAGTTCAGACTAGACGGCGGTGCATCATGACTTTACGATCTACATTGGAAGAACTCATTCCGAGTGGAAACCGGATAACGTCTTCATCAGCTTTGCATCGATTATATTTAGTACTGGCTTTGGGCGATTTCGATTCGATTATGTGGATTATCATAAGCTCAATAGGTAATTAGTATAAGCTGCATAGTGGCGTAGTGATTTTGGCGGTTGCTAAGCCGTTTCGTAATGTGCCAATGGGTTTTATCATTCAACTTGGAACAAATTTTAAAGCATAAATCCCTAAGGTTCCGTAGCCAAAAATGGCAAAAAGCAGAACCCTTATTAAAGATGGATAGCACTAGGAATTTAAACCTTGTTACGAAAGATTAATATTTTATCAGTGGTCACAAAGTACAAGCAGACTCGAAATAATGAACTGTACACACACATAAAGAACTGTCGGTAATTTACTGGACGTAGTTTCGAAAGCCGAAGTGGCCACTTAAAGAAATACCAAACGTTCAGTTACTTTTGGATTTTAATGGCTTACTGAATGTGTTGGAATCTGAGCGTGGCAAGCAGTCGAAATAAATACTGAAAATTAAAAAAAAATACTCAGGAACTTTGGGCCAAAATTGGGTCCCCGAAGGTGCTAGGCTACAAGCCTACAAGGTGAAAGGCCTGTGCTGATACAAAGTTGAGATGTGTGGAAAGAGGAGAGGGAGGTCTTTGTTCTGTAGTGCGATGCTTCAGACTGAAGAAGAAAGTAGTTGTGCTCAATACAAGAGCGTTTTATGTCCATTGCAATTATATTTAAATATCAAAATACTGATAATGATATCGTCACCAACGACTATAATGTTACTAACTTTAACATTGATAATGTTAGTTATAACACGAAACACGCTTATTGATAATATATGGTTATACGGTCTGTCAGTATTGCACCGCATTTCAACAGCCATTTTAGTGAAACTACGTTGGGTTGCGTTGTCGAGCGCTCTCTATGCATCCGCTAAACGAACCTAATCGGTTAAACCAAATGCGTTCGGTGTATTCTGCTAGCGAGAGGTGTTAGATTGGAAATGGTGACATTGGGTTTAACATGAAAACAAAAATGTTTGAGAGAATAAATCTAAATACATGAGTAATTCACAAATATATTGTTCTTTGGAGATATTATTGTGTATTTTCGGTACTAAATTGATTCCAAAAAAAATGTAGTTGTACTTTGTCATTATTTGTGAATATTTAATAATGTAGATGCCTCTTAAGATACTTACAGTACACTATTGAAAATATTATTTATTTAATTCTATTACAAAAATATAATAAAATACTTGTCTTTATTGTATATCAAACATCAATAACAAAAATTTCACTGGCCTGTTCAGTTGTTGTTCGGATCTGTTCTAAATGGAAATCAAACCCACACATGGGTTCAATCTGTTGTATGACTAGCACGACGATTATTAGTTCTGTGTCTATAAACAATTTGTTTATAATACATTTATGAATATAAAAGTATAGTCGTTTTATGATTACTGTAATAAAAGCTCTACCAGAGCTTTATTTCGAATCAGATTACTGTGTGTAAGGTGAGAGAGTCCCAAAGAATAACAAATATCAAACTGTAGTGATATTAATATCTGTTATTAATTAGGGGCCATGTGACGAACGCAGATAAGAAAAAGTAAGCATAATAATGTCAGAAGAATGACCACTTTATTACACAATTATTATTAGGAGAAATTGTTCGTGATCAACGCTCAAATTCCGTACTAAGAGTTACACACAAAAGTGTAATAAAATTAGTGTTTCTTCATGCTGAACATTTTGTTAGAAGAAATATTTCTAAAAGGTTAATTTATTAGTACCGTTATAAAGTATAGGGTTACGGCCAAACTTGTGCCTTCTAGTTACCTGAATAACGGCACTAAGCGCGTGTGGGTCAGCCTTAGTACACGCGAAACTGTTGAATAAACTGGTGGTATTATGCGTTTAATACTCGACACCGAGTTTACGACGGTCAACAAGTTTCCTTGATTGAATATTATAACAGGTTATGATAACTTTATTGAATTATAACTTTGTGGCTTGTTTGACTTCAGTACATACGGCTACCTACCAGGTATGTAGTATTTACATCAAAATATGCGATACTCACTTGCCTGTTAATCATTGTTTCTTGGTGAGTGACTACTAAGAAGATCGGGGGTTCGATTCCCGAGCAAAGGTTTGTGTGATGAAATCAATAACTTACTCTGTGCCTATGTTATTTTTCGATAATAATTGTGGATGTATCAACCGTGCAGTCAAACAATTTAACTGCACGGTTGATAATTGTTGTTGTTGATTAAAGCGGCCGCATCGTCGCTTGACACTGCCTCAAGTGTTTTGGGTTCGGTCACCACACGCGGCAACGATTTGTGTTATCAATATTTTGTTGTTTCGATATAATTTGTGACCGTTGCTTGTATGTTTGTGACGTCACCCGTTACTCAAGATTTATTGCTAGTGTGTAAGTTGCCTTTTGTGATCGAAAAACAAAATTCAAGAATATAAAAGTATGTTTATCAGGGGGGCCAATTCTGCTATTTTTATGTGACATTGATATTATATTTTGCATGGATTTAAAAGCGGTATTCTGATAACCTAATGTCATTATCGTATAATTTAAAATAAATTGTTCGTCGTTGACACATACGATCTTACAATTTCATTCAAATATCAGATAATTTAGAAGAATACCCTTTTTGTGACGTAAGTATGACACTGACATGATATCGAGACTATATTTATTTAGCAGAATTGGCCCCCTGGTTACCATACTATAGAGTCTGCCTACTTTGAAATGAGTTGAGCGTGTACGAGATGTTTCGATATATTATGTATCTACTTGTATATTTGTGTTTTGGGATAGGTAAGGCAATAACCCAGGTAACCTTAAGCAAAACATGTACATGTTGTGATCCTTGTCATTAAAATGCATAGACCTGTGATTGGTATAATAGTCAGCTGTCGAATCTGACAGTGAGTTAGACAAACGACGCGTCTGCACATCATGTAGTAATAGATATAATTGTATTAACAGAGAAGCGGTCATGTTCATGTACTGTAACTCGATCGATCTACATCGACTGTGACTCGTAATAATAATATTTTGGAGGAATGTTTACGTAGTCATCAGATTTCAAACTAGGCATAGCTTGGGGCTGTCCGTGTGGTGACGGATTAAGAACACGAATTGTCACCACCCCATATCATCCCATGGGTGTCGTAAGAGCCGACAGAGGGAGCATAGTATGCAGAGAACAGCACTGTAAGAGAAGGAAAACTTGATACAAACCCTATACCAACCCGCTTGGCCAGCGTGGTATAGTAGGCCAATTCCTCCTTTCAAAGGAGAGGCCTAGTCCAGCAGTGGACTATCAAAGGCTGATGATGATGATAGCTTGGGGCAACCAAATGTTAGGTAAACATACATTTAACATATACTAAATACACAAGTAAAGTACGGTCGGCAAAGAAAATGGTCCACCACTTCTAGCAAATTTTTTAGTGTCATCAAAATAACGGTAACTTTGAGGTTAGGACTGTCAGAATATTGTTTCAGATGAAAATCGACCTTGTTGTTACACGGCTGGACACGAAGAGCCGAAAATCGGTCTCAGTGGCGTGCCATTGGAGAGAGCAGTGGACTTTGACAAGCTGATGTTGATGCTGACGCCTACTATTATTGTCTTATCTAACATTTGAGTATATGATGTGTAAATAATTCGTGTGTAGACTATTTTGTGTTCGTGAAGTTTTCATAAATCATTTCAATAAAATATGATGAAGAAACGTTATAATTTTATATGAGTATAAATATGACTGTGTATAATGCTCATGAAAACAATTTACATTTTCTGTATTTTTGCGTAACTTCAGCTCAATTTTGTTAGCATAAATGTTTTAATTTTAAATGTACAGACTTACTTCTTATCTCGCTTGCCATCATTCCATAATATTTTTGGAGGTAATATTATAAATTCATCGGTGCCTCTCCATATAATTATTACGTAGGTCGACAATTCATGAATAATTTGGACGTTATTGAGATTTAACCCTAGATTATATGTAAATATTAGGGACTAGGTCTACGTTAATTAATAGATATTATATACTTTTATTAATATTATTACACAATGCCACATCTTTAGTGTTTTCATGTCTGTATATATTAAATACTTGTAAAAATTAAATGGACTAAAGAGGGGTGAAGCGGACTTAGTTTTGTGACATTACATATTATTTTATACATTATTTAATTTGTTTATATGCAAAATATGATCTTGCCCAGTATGTTGCCATTATATTTTTTGAAGACACGTGTATTCTTTTCTTGTGTAACCTGTCTTCTAGTGTATTGTGCAACACGTGTTTTTAACCTAGCCCTCGCTGAGTATATTCGGAAGAATATACTATCCTAATTTGAATCAAAATATTGGTAGGAACTTCAAATTAAAAGCGACGAGACCAACGGAAATAAAAATAACTTTTTAGATACCACCTGCGTAATATTAAAAAAATATTTATTTTCTAAGTGATTTGTAAAATACAGATCTTAAACTAATGATGTGCTTACCCATCAATTCTTTGAGTAACAAACATTCACACATTTAAACTACATACAACTTGTGGCAGTTATAATATCAGTATGGTGCGCAAAGATATGTGTACAAAAATCTCAACCATGCATATATTGTCATTAATCATGACATAATCTAATCTTTAAAGTTATAAATAATGGTCAGTCACAATTATTTCCAGCCTTGAACCCGAGCGTAATAAATACCGACTACAACTAGCTCAGACCAATAAAATTATATCGTCCCTGAACAATTTAGAGAAAAAGCATACAGATTAAGTACTTACTTTTTGGAAATCCTTCTACTAAAATATTGTAAACGTGAAAGTTTGTGAGATGGATTCCTGTCAGTCTTTTATAAAAAAAATCTACTGAACGGATTTTGATGAAACTTTGCAGTAATGAAACAATTATAGCTAAATATGTATGTTACATAAATAACATACTAGAGGACGCCAGCAGCTACGCCTGCATTTTATTAAAATTTACCCGTTTTGGCCGATCCCGTGGGAATTTCGGGAAATCCCTTCTTAGTGCACCCCTACAGTCACCAAGGAACATACATGTCAAATTTCAGCTTCCTGCGCCCAATAGTTTCGGCTGTAGCGTGTCTGTCAGTCAGTAACGCAAGGATTTTATACATTAAGAAGATTACTAAATACACAAGTAATGTACGGTCTTTAAAGAAAATGGTGCACCACTTCTAACAAAATGTTGTGTCATCAAAATAACGGTAACATTGAAGTTAGGACTGTCAGAATATTGTCTCAGATGAAAATCGACCTTGTTGTTACACGGCTGGACACGAAGAGCCGAAAATCGGGCTCTGTGACGTGCCATTGGAGAGAGCAGTGGACTTTGACAAGCTGATGTTGATGCTGACGTCTACTATTATTGTCTTATCTAACATTTGAGTATATGTGTAAATAATTCGTGTTTAGACTATTTTGTGTTCGTGAAGTTTTCATAAATCATTTCAATAAAATATGATGAAGAAACGTTATAATTTTATATGAGCATAAATATGACTGTGTACAATGCTCATGAAAAAAATGTACCTTTTCTGTATTTTATCGTAACTTCAACTTAATTGAGTTGAAGTTGGCATAAATGTTTTAATTTTAAATATACAGACTTATTTCTTATCTCGCTTGCCATCATTCCATAATATTTTTGGAGGTAATATTATAAATTCATCGGTGCCTCTCCATATAATTATTACGTAGGTCGACTAGATTACTAATATGTAAATATTAGGGACTAGGTCTACGTTAATTAATAGATATTATATACTTTTATTAATATTATTACACAATGCCACATGTTTAGTGTTTTCATGTCTGTATATATTAAATACTTGTAAAAAATAAATGTACTAAGGAGGGGTGAAGCGGACTTAGTTTTGTGACATTATATATTATTTATACATTATTTAATTTGTTTATATGCAAAATATGATCTTGCCCAGTATGTTGCCATTATATTTTTTGAAGACACGTGTATTCTTTTCTTGTGTAACCTGTCTTCTAGTGTATTGTGCAACATGTTTTTAACCTAGCCCTCGCTGAGTATATTCGGAAGAATATACTATCCTAATTTGAATCAAAATATTGGTAGGAACTTCAAATTAAAAGCGACGAGATCAACTGAAATAAAAATAACTTTTTTTAGGGCGTAATATTAAAAACAAATTATTTTATAAATGATTTGTAAAATACAGTTCTTAAACAAATTATGTGCTTACCCATCAATTCTTTGAGTAACAAACATTCACACATTTAAACTACATACAACTTGTGGCAGTTATAATATCAGAATGGTGCGCAAAGATATGTATACAAAAATCTCAATCATGCATATATTGTCATTAATCATGACATAATCTAATCTTTAAAGTCATAAATAATAGTCAGTCACAATTATGTCCAGCCTTGAACCCGAGCGTAATAAATACCGACTACAACTAGCTCAGTACAATAAAATTATATCGTTCTTGAACAATTTATCGTATTCACTGAAAGAACGCTAAGAATACAGATTAAGTACTTATTTTTAGGAAATCCTTCTACATTGTAAACGTGAAAGGTTGTGAGAATAGATTCCTTTTACTCTTTTATGCAAAATCTACTGAACGGATTTTGATTAAACTTTGCAGTAATATAGTTTACTAGAAGATACCCACTGATATGCCGGACATTTTTTTATTTGACTGTTTTCAACTGATCCTCTTTTAATTTCAGGAAATCTCTTCTTAGTACACCCCTACAGTCCCCAAAGTACATACATGCCAAATTTCATCTTCCTGAGGCTAATAGTTTTGGTTGTAGCTTGTCTGTCATTCAGTCAGTCATCATTGTCTTGCCCTGGTCCCAATTTATTTGGGGTCGGCGTAATATGTCCTTCTCTTCCATACTTCTCTATCACCAGTCTTCCGACCATTTACCCTTTTTTCATATCCATCCTCACACAGTCCATCCATCGCGATAACTGTTACTCAAGCGGGTCGCAGGCAGAAGCTAGTAATTTATTTTTAAGGAATTAGGAAGAACTCATCCGTGTGGTGACGGATTAAGAATACGGATTATCACCACCCCATATCATCCCATGGGTGTCGTAAGAGCCGACAGAGGGAGCATATTATGCAGAAAACAGCTGTAAGAGAAGGAAAACTTGATACAAACCTTATACCAACCCGTTTGGCCAGCGTGGTATAGTAGGCCAATTCCTCCTTTCAAAGGAGATACCTAGTCCAGCAGTGGACTGATAAAGGCTGATGATGAAAAAATGATGAAAAATGAGGAAGAACTTAGTAATTTGAATATTTTCAAATTCGTTCAATATCTCCTGAGAGTGAACAGTTAAGTCCAAGAAAGTTGCTAGACTTCATCCATTATTTGCACTCATTACACTCTGAAATTTGCTGCGATAAGTTGGGAGGAAGTGCACTAAAAACTTGTCATTCCATTGTAACCAACTTATTCTCATTATTTTTAAACATAGGTGTAATTGACCAAGTTTTCAAACAACTTACTAATTTTCTGGTACTTGTAATTCTCAAACATGTTTTGCTGAAAATTGTCACGCAATTATTAACACCTTTTAGGGCAACTTCCTTGTTGGAGAATACTCCAGTGTCACGGTGAACATTCAAACAATAGATCCAAAATACATGAGTACTGAACAGCAATTTCTAGATCACAATGTAGTGTGTTGTCCCGTGTGCACATAGCGCGCGGCGCACTGGCAGCGACGAAGCAAATGAACTACAGCAGTTATATTTTATTTTCAGTAGTGTTAAATTTTGGTGTGGTATTACACTGTAGCTGCTACAGTCGAATTCAAACAGTAGGTGTCTGAAGTTACTTTAATGGTTAAAGTGCTGAGACACAGCTTTGCAGCTTCAAAAATATTATTTCTAGATAATACATCTTTTAAACCGAACACAATTAAATAGGTGAACCTACCACGATGGGTGAATTGTGTTAGAAGGGAAAATATTTCCACCAAACCCAACAAGAATGCAGACGAAGCAGCTCTCATAAACTAGTCTAATCATAATTGACTCTTGAGAACATTTTTTGCTTAATATTGAAATCTTCACACATTGTTTTTCACCCAACATCACATAGCATATTCAGTGAGAGGAGAAAAGTGTTAAGTAACAGTTCTTCCAACTTCAGTCTAGACAGCGCTGCACTGTCTCAAAACTTGAATCTTATTGAATGATTCTTGCAGTTTACTTGTTTTTACCAAGTCATGAAACTTTACAGCGGATCTCTGCCTTTTCGCCGAATACTGTTCAGCCGATTATCACTTGCCAACTAACGTTTCGCAGAATTTTATTTCGCAGAATAATCATTTGCCAACTTGTGATATAATTTTGTTTTTATTTCCCAACCTCACAGTTGCCAACTTTACGTTTGTTCTTCCTTTTATTGTCGCAGTTCTAACCTAATCAATGTAGCATATTTAAATGGCCTGTGTAGTGAAATAAAAGCGATTTGGTTCTGGTACTTCGCCGGCCGCTGCCGCGGCACGCTCGCTTCGCTCGCTTGGCTCGTGCGTTGTGGTCGCAGTTCTAACCTAATCTAACCAGCCATTGTTTCAGTTGACGTGCATTGTTTATCTGCATACTAACCTAACCTAACCGATTCCTTTCGATTTCACCTGAACTTCCCGAAACATCACCTGAACAGACGAAACGTTATTCGTCTAAAAGTTGTCTGGCCTAATAATTTGACAAAAGATAAATGCCCCAAACGTTTTTTGTCATTACAATAATCAGCTTAACAATAATTCTACCAAATGAAACGTTGTCATACAAAAATTAGACAATTGTTAGTCGTCAAAGTGAAAAATAGGCGAAAAGTTGGTTGGCAAGTGATAATCGGCCAAACAATATTCGGCGAAAAGGCAGGATCTCCTTTACAGTACGTAGGGGTTGACAATAACAGCAAATGCATAAGTCCTTCGGTTATTAATCTTCACATAACAGTTCAACCTTACAGAGAATATATAGCAATTTTTCAACGAAACTAATTCTGAATAAGAGTAATCGATCAACACCTCGACGGCAGGAGTTATAAGTTTGCTTGTTTGAAGGTTTGATGCTAGAAGTTTTAAGAGATTATGGTTGGTATCAAAGCAAAAGTTACAAAGTGTTCAGATCGGTGGCGTGAAGTCTCTACTTATACACTTTTTTGGGTAATAGTAAACTCGTGAGGGGAATATAGATAGTCTTCAAATGGCCTGGACTGCCATCGCTACCCTTTGTTTGACTTGAGAGCTCGATCGTCAATCGCATCAGCTTTGAATAACTTTTAGATTTAAATTTTAGGGTAGGATGATTGATTAATTGGACTGAAAATAGATCTATCAGTAAGATGTGATATTTATATTTTCTAGATATTGTGGCTACTCCTTTTACTTATTTACTCATCGATTGTTGAGTATTATCCATAGATAGTTTTGATGAGTGTGAGTGTCACTTTTATTTCACACTATATTCTGGCCGCGTCTCCGCTTGTGTGGGTGTCATCTATACCGACAAAAGGTAACCTACGTGTTATTTTGATGTAAAAGCTATATTTATCATCATACTAATACATAATATTATTTAATTTTGACATCGTCTAGATAATAAGGCTTTTATCTAAATGTGGTGCGACAATCTTGTGTTCTTCGATGTCTACGAAAATTTTCATCTATCTAGCTTCGCGTAAACTATCGTCTTAAAATATATGTGCGTCTACATCTCCCACTCGGGACATTTCTAGGTCTTATCTACAAAGATAAGTTACGATATTGGAAGGCAAATACATGTAGTATCATCATCCTCTTAGCGTTATCCCAGTTTTCAATCTGGGGTCCGCTGATTAGTCTATACGGATTTGACTGAATATTAGCTTTTCCACGGAGCGACTACCTGTCTGACCTCCGCAACCCAAAGGGATAACGATATTCCATGGTTAAGACTAGTGTCAGTTTATTTAGAAGGTACTGACTTAGTAACCTGTAACGATTATCAAAGATCTTCTTGTCAACCGGGACCGACGGCCTAACGTGCTCTCCGAGGCACGGGACAAGCGATAATTTTCAATTCAATACGCATATAACTCCTATAAAGTCATTGATGTGCGTCGTGAATTCGAACCCGATACCCTCTGCATGGCAGTCTGTTGGTATTTCCACTAGGCTATCGCTGCCTTTAAATACATACACGATAATACATGTACTATATTTTGAATAAAATGTTGAAACATTTTACGTCTTCACTTATCTAGACAGCCTACGTAATATTAAGCTCTGTTATTTATTTATTAAGATATTTTTAGACTTAGCTTAAGGCAAATACGCAATATTGAAAAATTACTTCCACTTTATAACATTGATAGAGAGTCATTTTTTTATTAAATATGTTTGGTATTGGGATAAACATAAAAGTAAGATTTTTTTTATTTATTTTTATAGACTCACGCCTGTATCCCCGAAGGGGTAGGCAGAGGTGTAATGTTACACCCACATTTCGCCATGAATTTTTAGGTCCCACGTAATAGGGGCCGAGCCTATTACCGTACCAGGCACATTACCAGACTCCGTGCTGTTACTGAGAATTTCCTAACGGTAAATATATATATAATTTATGCCGCGAGACAAACGAGGCAGGATAAAAGTAAGTAATAGCAAATTAGTTTATATTTTATACAGTGATACTAAATAACACACTTTTGACTAAAAATGTGCGAAACGTATACTTTTCATGAGATATTTCACAAATTTAAGTTCGATAACAGTTTTAATTAACTCGGGAATTCAATCATTAACATACATAATAACTTGCCATTTGCAATTAGATTGGAATAGAAGAATATTTTAATCACATTAGCAGCAACTTCTATCACAAAATATTTATTTGTTAAGGTGTGTCCAGTTTTTTCGGCGAATTGTGACCAAATCAAGACACTCGTTTCTACAGTTTTTATATGACTTACTTGTATTTGTGAATACATTTGAAGAAGGTAGAGAAACTTACAGTAACATAGCGCTAAAACACTACTGTAATCGTTTTATAGGGCCATTTCTATCAATTTGAATTGTAATAATTATTGAAATTCGAATAAGGCATTCTTGAGACAACTTGACCTTTGATAAACCACTGAAAGTTTTTTAATTCTTGGGTCAACTTTTATGTGGGATGATTTTTCTAATTAAAATATTACGATGTGCCTTTGCATGACACATGCTTGAAAATAATGTATTTAGATATAATAGGTTATAATATTAGTTAACTGATTCTCTCGAAAATATGAAACTCGTTGAAATTATTTTATTTTGGGTTCGCATATAGTGAACTGTTTTTTTTGTATTTTTTGTCAATTATTCGAAACATTTGGTGTTGACATAATGAATTAGAGCGATTTCAGATTAGCGTTTTATACGCGCGTATAAGCTCGTTTTTGGAAGCGCATGTAGGCGCGTATAGGCTCGCCTTTTGGCACACGCGCAACTCGTACGAGCGTTGACGCGCTTCTAAGCTCGTATAACCGCAAGCCGTCAGAATCCATGTTGACACTGACAAGATGTCACTACCGTTTCGAGCGAACACGCCGAAATACGCCCGTTCGATTTTTTGAAGCGCGTAATGTAGCGCGCGTGTAGGCGCGTATGCTGAAACGACCGTGTACGCGCAGAAAAATACGCTAATCTGAAACCGCCCTTAAGGTTACAAGAACTTTTGATCGTAATGCTTTAAAAAATATATATATATATATATATATTATCAATGATGATACTAAACATAAAAAAAAATTTTTGGAATCTACTCTAAAATACAATTTACTTACGCTAAGACAGAGCCGAGTTTTACCTATGTACATAATTAACAGTTTTGCCTCGGAAACTGGTTCATTAAAAATCGGCCACCGTGCTTTCGATTTTTACAAGAGATAGCATTTTTTGTGATCTATAAATTCTTATTGTGAGTCTGCTCTCTGATCGTTGGTTGTATGATTGTAAAGGTCTCTCGCGACGCAGGAACGATGACTACTGCAGGCGATGTCGATGCGTGTGTAATGAGTTGTTGTGTAACTATGACGAAGCTACGAGTGTATTTCTAGTTCACTCTAGACCTCAAAAACAGCATAAAAACAGTCGCATATAATAAAGTTTATAAAAGATAAAGAAAGTAACCACTTGCGGCAGGTGGGACGGAGGGTTGCGAGTTAATTAGTCTCGGGAGAGCCGTAACTCGGCGAGTGAGAGCCATTTGCCTCGGAATCATACACTAACAGCCGACGTAGTAGTTTTAATAAAGACGGGTTAGACACTAATAGAATAAAATCTACTAGGAGTTTAGGAGACTAATGTTAGTGTTGTAGACATGTTTTAGTGCTATTTGTATAAGGCGCGTCATGGCAACGGTTAGTCATTCCGTGAACCGTTCAAGATAAGATGTATTTAATCCATGAAGTGACATCGGGGCTATAGATCAAATTCTACATTCTTGTGAAATAAGTACGTCGATAAATGCTTGATTACAAATTTGAATATATTTTACTAGGTACTTTCCATGAAGTAACATCGGGGCTATAGATCAAATTTTTCATTTCTTGTGAAATAAGTACGTCGATAAATACTTACAACTTTGAATATATTTTACTACTGGATTAAAGATTAGTTGATTGATTTTATTGTTTCTATTGTATTCAACTGCTGCAGTGAGGCATAACAAAAGGTTATGTAGAGGCGTACACTGCACCTCGCTTAAAATACGCCGTACTTTTGCCATATATTATGGCTGCAAAAAATAACATACATACATACATACATAGACTCACGCCTGTTTCCCCGAAGGGGTAGGCAGAGGCATATTAAATGCCCACTTTTCGCCAGTGTTTTGATCCCACGTAATAGGTGGCGAGCCTATTGCCGCTTATTGGGACATTTTGTTTGCCAGAGCCTCGTCCGTTGATCGGCAGGTGCACCACTTGCAGGTGAGGTTGGCTTGGGACCCTAAGTTCTTAGTGGGAACCCTATGCAAAAAATAAATTTAGTAATAATAGACAAATCAAATTTCCTAGAAACTCTCTGACCCATAGTGTATACGAAACGGCTATATTCAGAGATGAAATTCAACATAAGTCAAACCGTGGAGCAAGCTTATATAAAATCCTCTTACCTATTCTCAAAACTGAAGAATAACGAGCGAAAAATAATAATGTAAGTTGCATTAAAGCAGAGTGCACACCATAATATCCTCTCAGATCTGGTTACAATTGTAACGGGTTCTAGAATAGAACCGCAGTAGAGGTTCTAGATGCGTTTATTGACGAGTATTGTCTCACTTCCCTTGCACGAGTATGACCGACCAACAACACGACACTGGCCTGAACACTAAGGGCTGCAGTCTCCCACGCTGTTCCCTCCGGTAGTGTGCAGGGCAGGTTGCTCGAAGGGCTGCGCGTAGTGGGCAGATCCTCGCAGGCCGTTGGTTCAGCTGGCAGGCGCCGGCGGTCTGAGTGCGATGAGCAGGGCAGGCCAAACTCTTCGGCAGAGGTGACGTCGATGACGGTGCAGGGTAGTATAGCGGCCTAGGTAGAGTAGCCCGGAGCCTTAAGGTGGACCTGGAACCTGAAGGAAAGCAGCATTAGGAGAGCCACAACCAATAGAGTCAGGCAGGCGGCGTCAGCCGGCCTCAGCTAGCATGTAGAGAGATGGGCAGTACGCTAGTGCAGTAAATTTAGTAACTCAGCCACAGCTGGGAATCAAGATACACGTACAACGTACACGGATAGAGTAGCGGTAGTAGTCAGAATAGATTAGCGGTGCCGGCCTCTCTGTCGGCCCCTTTATATACCGGCCCTCCATCAGCGTTGGAGTCCGTTCATGACCATATTTGGTCAGGCTTCGCGAATGCGGACGATGGCCTTCTCTGATTGGCCGAGCGTATGGACAGTGCTGTGACATACGTCACACAATATTGCAGTGTGCTGCTTTATGAGGTTTATTTTAGCTGTTCAAACGAAATATGGTCCGCTCCTGAAACAATAACCACTATGTATCTTGTGAAGTCTAGGGATTGTTACCAGTATTTATGCTGTTGACTCAGCTTTGAAATAGTTTTACTTTGTTTTGTTATTTATTTAAGAGTTTTGTTGAAAAGCTGTGGAAAATAAGTTATTGTTTTACTTCGCAGACGCGTTGTTGTATTTTGTTGGTTGTCAAAGTGTATATGTATTTACTTTCCTGAGCGATGATTTATTGAAACGTATCTGTCTTGAGATTTCTTTTTTTTCGTGTGTGTGATTGGCTCTGGTGTCAAACTTTTCAGACCGTCGTGACGGTCTGAAAAGTTCGACACCAGAGCCAACCAAGAGCCAGACCTTCCGACGCGTCGGAAGCTCTCACAATGCTTGCCCTGAAACAACGCCCAGGATCGATGGAACAACCTTTATATTCACTCTGAAGCATGAAAAGCTTCATAATGGTGAACAAAAAACCATCGGGGCTACAATATTCTGCTGTTAGAGAATATAAAGCCCTGACGCGAAAATTAAAAACGCTGCCTGATCTGTAGGTTGTTCTCCTTTTCAAGGGAATTGGCAAATCTGCCCTTTAGGTCTACACTCAGGATCGGGGAACTTTACAAACATTCAGTCAAAGGACACAAGGACACACACCTAGACTCGAAACTTTTGATAATCGATCTCATTATGACGCTCAGCTAAGTACCAAACGGTGAGGCAACCGTTTAAACCACCGTGTCATACGTACAGAGACGATATGAGTACAAAAGATAATCCTATAACTACGTTCTTTGTTTTCATATCCACCCCGGCTAAAACTTATAACAGTAACTACCTATTTTGTGCAAAGTATTTTATGACAGAGCGTCTTATCTCCCAAGCCTTACACTTTTTCCTGAATAAAGAAAACATTTTTTTTACAAGGATTCGTATGATCTTCAAATATTTTCATACTAGTCGCCATTTTAATATGGCTGTTGGCGTTACAAAGCGAACATTTGGCGTACAGGCCGGTGTTCATAGGTTTCCATCATTTGATTATGATAACTGTATTTTACTATTTAAATTCAGTTCTGACAAGCAGCCAAGATCAACAATAGTGCTGTTTTTTTTTGGTCCCGCAAAATTGATGTAAAATTATTTCCCCGATTTGTTTTCGACTTAGGTCACACACACATTCCAATGTACAACTGCCACGTATATATAAACATGAAGCTTACTTGATTAGATGCTATAAACAACATTTGAACTAAGTTACCAAACTATAACTACCACACCGTTAGAAGATAAAGGAGACTCATAGAGTTCTAAGAACATGCTATCTTATTGACTGATTAACTGCAGTACAGAAACCAGATTGTCGGATAGTCAGCTTACTCTGACGCACCAGAATTCTCTGCGCAAGAATAATTTCTTTGATTATTGTCATAAAATATTCCATGAACATCTTATTAATAATCAGCTTCCTTTTCATATTACAGAAGAGAAAAATAAAACGGAAATAGCTAAAGATATCAAAGAAACTTTTCTAGACATACATAGATACACACATTTAATAAACCTAATGCGTAACTCGCAAGCAGACTGTAGAAAATTTGATTAACAGCATTGAGAACGAAAATATGGTTTTAAATATCCACATAAGTGGAGCAGGCATTGTAATAATATTCTATTAGGCGGTAAAACTTCATATATTTTACAAAACGCGAAGAATAAAACACATGTTCAAAACATTAATACGAGTAACTCCAGTATATAATCTAAGAAAAGAATGTTCTCGAGAAATCACCAATTAGCGCGGGGATAAAAGCGTTTTCAACATTTACAAGACATTTGACTCGAGTATGGCTGACTTTCAGCCTCTTTCGTTGTTAATGCCCGTGTTCATAAAGTGTTAAGTTTACTTTTACTATTCTTCTCAGGGCCTTAACGTGCACGGTAGATAGCACCAGATATATGAAGCCTTTCGTAACGTAAGCTGATATATCAACCTTTATTTCTGTGCGTTCGAGGCACGGATTAGAGTTGCTTTAATCTGTTATTGATTTCTCGTGTACTGGAAGGTACATTGTTATAAAGATTGTGAAGTGTAAAAAATTGATAGAATGGTATCCGTCTCTTAAGGATCTGTTTTCATCTATGAACTTGATCTTGTTTAATTGAATGTGATGAAAGATTGGATGTGAACTAAATGAGAAAAATGACTTGAACCCAAAGTAGATACAATGTTGTGATAAATAACCCAATAGTGACATACAGAATTATCATTGGTAATAATCAACTAATATTTCATTGGTTGTTACCAAACATAACTGTAGAATATCGAATATCCAGTTTTCCTTTGTACATTTATTTGACCTTTGCTTTGGTGCTGTCACAAGCGTTCGTTCATTGGCCAGAGGCAACTTGGTAATGCTACCAAACCCAAAGGTTTCAATAGCACGTTAATGGTTGTGCAGAAAAGAGAGTGCTGTTGACATCATTGCACCTGTGCACGCTTTAAAACTAGTTAAAGGACATAAGGGTTTTGAAGCTTATGCAAAAAATAATTTCGTATCGACTTAACAGATGGTGTAGTTATTTAAACAGCTGCATGAATTTTAATACGCCGCATTGAGTGCTTGAGTTCAATCCCCTAACAAGACAACACTTTGAGAGATCTAAAACTTTTCTCGATTTTTTTATATTATTATAATTTTATGTTCGTAAAGCGTGGCGATTATCATTCCTAACAAATAATCATCTAAGAGACCCCTCATCAGCGTATATAGAAACGTCATATTGGCGTGTTAAAAGGGTGTACATAAATTATTATCATTGAAGTTTTATTCCAGTGCGATCTTAGCGATCATAAAGTGAGATAAATGAGTAATGATCAAATATTAAAATTACTGTCTAAGGGTATCTGTTTATTTAGATTTTAGTATAACTAGATCCTATGAATAATAGTTATTTGTGCAACAAGAGAGCAAAGTTGTTTTTTGTTTCGAGTGCTGATTTTGAGTCCCGAGCAAGCGAAGGATTCTATGATTGATTCACGAGCGTAGCAAGTGAATCAAAGTTAGAATCCTGAGCGTGGTGAGGGACTCAACAGCACGAGATACAAAAAATTTTGCTCTTGTGTAGCACACATAACTTTTCAGCACAGCAGTGAGAACACATACCTATTACTTAGGAGACATAGAAATGAACAGGAAAAGATTGAATTCTGCATAATCACTTGTTGATTTAACTCTTCTGGTGTTAAAGTACAGTCATCATCGCTAGTTTCACTCATCTTTTTAGGTTATTTTATATATTAATATATATTTAACACGTTACGCTATACCTACTGTATCAGCATCAGCGAAATTTTTAATCCCGCTACTTTTTTAAATCGCGTTTTAATACCGCATCCCTGATGTTTATTATTCAAATGTATCATTGTTGTAATTCTAAATAAAAATGTTTTGGTTAAATACTAATTTTATACTATTAATTAGACTTATTTTTATTAAAATCCAATAATAAATTAAACATGTAAACAATAACATATAAAAAAAAGTAATTTCTTTATTACAAATATCTTTTTTTTTTGCGTTGCCCCTACGGTTTTCTTTGAGGTCGAATTCCAAAATCGAATTTCGAATTCGAAGGGGTTTGTTTTTTCACTCACTTTTTATATGCATGTGAAAGAGACAGAGCACAGTAAAATTCGAATGTTTCAAATTTGTGGCTGAATAATGTCAATTCGTGGCACTGAAGATTGAAAAATTAAAAGGCTACTTTGCCTCACGCTCGAATCAAAATCGCGTTTTGTTCACTGTTGTCTCGCAGCAAAAGCGGCATGTTTGAGCTGCTGTGGTGAAAAAAATCTTTCTTAATAGTTTCGTTGGCAACAAATTGATAAGCGTAGGAAGGCGAGCTATGTTTCTGACATTCGCCAGAAAGATAAAAATAACGTTAAGCCACTTTTTGCTTTACTATTCTTAGACATGTAAGAACAAGGTCATTTTCGCCATAACGATTGGTTTCTTATAGTCATATTACGTGGAATGTTAATAAATCGTCCAAAACTCTGAAACGCAAAACCTACGATTTATGATAACTTTAGCACTTACTGTTAGGTTCTCTCTGTAAGCCTATAATGGCTTACCGCAAAAACTTCTAAGTTACTAAAAATTCAGATCTGAAATAGTTGGATGAGCTGGGACCGACAATTCCAGAAAGAGTTTTATATATCGAGTGTTAGGCTTGATTATTCGGGCTTATTCGTCGACTTTATTATTATTATTATTTCCTTTATTCAGCATTAATCAAATTTTAGTAACATTTTTAAATATATAATTTACAAAAAAAAATACATTTAAAAATATTAAAAAAAAACCGTGGGATCCCACCAGCAACGGGCACAGGGTCCAAGCTGTCGGTGGTTAGGGCTCCAGAGACAGGAACTTCCTCACAATACGTGCCGTGTCGAGAAGTACTGCCTTTTGCATCAGGCCCTTGACCCAAGCACCCAACGCGAGCCTCTTAAGGTGACGATCGAGGCTCTTGGCTATTAGGCCATTAACCGTTACAACTATCGGCACAATCATTGCCGAGTCCACATCCCACATGTCGACAATCTCGTGAGCCAAGTCCAGATATTAAATCTGTTTGTCTTTCTTGGCTTTCACGAGATTTTTGTCATGAGAAATGGTGACATCAACAATTATTGCGAGGCGCTCTGATCGATCTATCACCACAATATCAGGTTTGTTGGCTACAACAGTCCTGTCTGTGACGATAGATTGATCCCAGTACAATGTGGCATGGCCATTTTCGAGAACTGGCTCTGCCACAAACCTGTAGTACGGTACCTCGATGTCTACAAGTTTGTATTTCACAGTAAGTTGCTGGTGAATGATTCTGGCTACTTGGTTATGTCTGTGCAAGTACTCGCCGTTAGCAAGACGTGAACAACCGGAAACAATATGCCTGAGGGATTCACCGGGCTGGTGACAGGCACGGCAAATATCACTAGTGCCATCCCTGAGGATATATTTCCGGTAGTTATTCGTCTTGATAAATTCGTCAGCAATTGCACAAACAAACCCTTCGGTTTCCCCAAAGAGGTCACCGAAGCGTAGCCAGTTCACCGAGGCCAATAGGTCTACATCGGGTCCATACAGGGCCCGATGGAACCTGCCATGAAGCTCCTTGCTCTGCCATACACGCTTGCGCTCATCAGTACTAAGTACTACAGGTATGCGCCAGTTCACCTTAGCCAACTTGAGCGCGGTGAGTCCATTGTCCACTGCGACAACATCTCGATGCATGTCCCCGTTCGCCAGGAGAAAATATTCTCTGAGATTGCACACCTCGCGGTTGTGTAGGGTCTTGATATTCAGAAAGCCACGACCCCCACACTTCCGCTGGATGTACAACCTCATCACGGATGAACGAGGATGATGCATACGATATGCCGTCAACAATGTGCGGACTCTTCTGTCCAGGGCGTCCAATTCAGACTGAGTCCACTTGAGTATGCCAAAGGAGTATACAAGAAGTGGCATGACCCAACCGTTGCAAGCACGAACCTTGTTGCCACCTGATAAAAGGCTTTTTAATACTTTTTTCAGACGGCCAAAGAAACGCTCTTGCAACGATTGCTTCATGTCAGCTTCATTGATACTTAAAGCCCGTGACATACCCAAGTACTTATAGGTATCGGTTAAGAGAAGCGATCTTAGGTTAATGGAATCTAAGAGTTGGATCCCCTCAGATTCCACCATCCTGCCCTGCTTCACATGAATGACAGCACATTTATCCACACCGAACTCCATATTGATAGACTTAAAAGCCATGTATGCGGCACGAAGTCATACGCCTTCTTATAATCTATCCAACATGCCGCCAGATCCTTTCGGTTACGGCGAACTTGTTGGCTAATGGCCATGTCAATGAGGAGGAGCTCCTTAGTACCGCGAGCACCCTTCCTACATCCATTCTGAGAGGCTGACATAATAGAATTGTCTTCAACATGTTTAGCTCTTTTAGCTCTCAGAATAGATGTAAGAAGTTTATAGACCGATGGTAGACATGTTATCGGTCTATAATTGCCGGGCTCGCTAGTACTGCCTGTCTTGTGCAACATCCTGGCTAGAAATGGCCACGCATTCCATTTCAGGAATATGTTCGCAAGAACGTTCCACATCTTGCATCCAATCACCTTCAGTATGGCTAATGGGCGTCGACCAGATGCTACGCCAAAACATGGCTGTGGCGTTCGCATCCGGCCGCTGCACATTAGTCACACATTGATCTGGTCGTTCCCAGCTTCTGTATACCCACCTCTGATCCCTCTGGAATGTACGATTAATGACGTACCGGTCCAAAAGTTTTTTTAATCTACGTATTCGGTTTGCCCATGCATAGACTTTCTGTTTTAGGTAGTCAATGCGCTCTGTGACCCGGGCTATATAATCTTGAGGACTAATATTAGTCCCCGAAAAAGCCCGTTTCACAAAGCGCATTACCCTAGGGCGTGTATTCCCCTCCCTAAAACCGATCAGCTTGCCAATAAGTGCCCTTGCCTCGGCAATACGTCGCTCAATCCTGCACTGCCACGCCGGGGTACAGCAGACCTTTGTCGTACAACGGTATCAGTTTCAAGAAACTTTACACCAGCTATACGACAAGCTGCCACGGCGGTACAGTACAAGATTGAGTGTGTATCACCGAGATCCTCACTATTATCTAAATAATTTGATAATAACGAGTCAAGAGCACTTACCAGCGCTATATTTTGCCTATGCATAGGCAACCGCGGTAGGCGAGGCCTAATAGATGATGGCGTGTACCGGTAGTCCCTAATCGCACAATAATTATTTAAATTTAAATAAAGCGTCCTTGACCTCCTCATTGCACTGGGTACTTACACCATCAGCCATGTCATGCTCCTCCCTGACGGCGCTGCCGCCTATTGGCGGTGCGCTCGGTGTCGGTGTTAGTGTGGGCCGGACGGGATTGGCATGGCTCGAAGGTAAGTACTCTGAGCGAATCCTATCAAGCACGGCGTTATCCAACTTGCCACTGCGCTGGATAACCCGTACCTGATCCGATAGTCGTTAAGCCGTGACGTTGATGCTTGGTTCCAAGGCCTGAAACATAGACAGCATGCGACTACGGTACGTAGTGAGGTTAGTGCCCCCCTCTGTCGCCCCAAAATATGCGCGCATGACTTGTTCGTTTATGGATGACGTCCACTTCATGCGCTGCACATTACCACCGGCAGCGGGGACCCTGTTTGGGGCCGGTGGGCCCCGAGGTCCTAAGCACGCTGGTGGCCGGCCTCTCCCACGCCGCCGCGCAGGTGACGGTGTCGACGGCGGAGAGAAATACTCGTCGCTGGAGCTCGACGCAACTACAGCTGTCGACGTTACTGGTGCAGGTTCCGACGGCTGCGAGGCGGAGCTGAGCGACGAGTCCGGAGGTGTTGGGTGTGCTCTTCGTTTCCTGGCTCTCGTCAACATGCTAATGTGTTTTTATCTTCATTTTTGTAAATATATTTATTGTTTGATCTGTCATAATGTTAAGCGTGACGGCTGTCATTTTATGAAATGTTCACTATTTCTGTATTTATGTTGTTTTTACCAGGTATTTTCTTGCGTTTTCTATTATAATTTAGAGTATATATACTATTGCACTATGGATGAGAGGATATTTGTAAAATATTAATATTTAAAAAGAATTGGAGGAATAAACACGTTGACAGTTTTGGTGTTGCCAGATTATTATTATTATTATTCCTCTTTATTACATCTTTTCTCATGGTAGAATTTTATACACTTAAATAAATAAAAAAAATTAACCATATAAAATAGGACCACGGAGACCCACCGGTATCGGGTACAGGGACCAAGCTACCGGTGGTTAGGGCTCCAGAGACAGGAACCTCCGAACTATGCGTGCCGTGTCCAAAAGTACCGCCTTCTGTATCAGACCCTTGACCCAAGGATCCAACGCGAGCCTCCTAAGATTGTGGTCGAGGCTCTTGGCTATAAAACCATTGACTGTGACGATTATCGGCACAATAATTGCAGAATCGACATCCCACATGTCGACAATCTCGTGAGCCAAGTCCAGATATTTGATCTGCTTATCTTTCTCAGCCTTCACGAGATTCTCGTCATGAGGAATGGCAACATCCACAGATCGATCTACCACCACAATATCAGGTTTGTTGGCTACAACAGTCCTGTCTGTGATGATAGATCGATCCCAGTACAATGTGATATGACCATTTTCCAGAACAGGTTCAGCCACATACCTGTAGTACGGTACCTCAACATCTATAAGCCTGTATTTCAGAGGAAGTTGCTGGTGAATGATCCTGGCTACTTGGTTATGCCTGTGCAAGTACTCGCCGTTAGCAAGACGCGAACAGCCGGAAACTATATGCCTGAGGGATACACCAGGCTGGTGACACGCCCGACAAATGTTCGTGGTGCCATCCTTCAGGATATATTTCCGGTAGTTATTTGTCTTGATAACTTCATCAGCAATTGCACAGACAAACCCTTCGGTTTCCCCAAAAAGGTCACCGAAGCGTAGCCAGTTCACCGAGGCTAAAAGGTCTACATCTGGCCCATGCAGGGCCCGGTAGAACCTGCCATGAAGCTCCTTGCTCTGCCATACAAGCCTGCGATCGTCAGTGCTAAGTACTACAGGTCTGCGCCAGTTGTCCTTAGAAAGATTGAGCGGGGTTAACCCGGCGTCCACTGCTACAACATCGCGATGCACATCCACGTTCGCGTTGAGAAAATATTATCTGAGGTTGCATACCTCGCGGTTGTGTAGGGATTTGACATTTAAAAAGCTACGACCTCCACACCTCCGCGGGATATACAACCTCATTACGGATGAGCGTGGATGATGCATCCGGTATGCTGTCAGCAGTGTACGTACCTTTCGGTCTAAGCTGTCCAGTTCAGTCTGAGTCCACTTGAGTATGCCAAAGGAGTACATAAGAACCGGCATGACCCAACCGTTGCAAGCTCGAACTTTATTGCCACCTGATAAAAGACTATTCAGTACCTTTTTCAGGCGGCCAAAGAACCGCTCTTGCAACGATTGTTTCATGTCAGCCTCATTAATACTTAAAGCCTGTGACATACCCAAGTATTTGTAGGTATCGGTTCGAAGGAGTGATCTCAGGTTAATGGAATCTGAGAGTTGAATCCCTTCAGATTCCACCATCCTTCCTTGCTTTACATGAATCACGGCACATTTATCCACACCAAATTTCATGTTGATAGAATTACTAAAACTTTCAGTTATTTTTAGTAAATCTATCAATTGAGGACTGTTGGGGGCAAACAGCTTTAAGTCATCCATGAACAGCAAGTGGGACGCTACCCGACCACTTCTTCGTAACCTGTAACCTAGCCCTGAACCCTCCAGCAACGTACTGAGAGGATTCAGCGCTAAGCAAAATCATAATGGACTCGGGCTGTCACCCTGGAAGATACCCCGCTCAATCTTCACAAGTTCGCCATTCCCCTGGATTCGTCGGCACCCTGGATAGCCAAGAACCGCTTTCCATTGCCCCATACATGACTTTAAGAAGATGCGTAGAGTTGTATTTACTTTATACAACTCCAACACCCTCAAGAGCCACGTATGAGGCACAGAATCGTACGCTTTCTTGTAGTCTATCTAACATGCCGCCAAATCCTTTCGGTTACGGCGAACTTGCTGGCTAATAGTCATATCAATAAGGCGGAGCTCCTTAGTACCACGAGCCCCCTTCCTACATCCATTCTGAGTGTCTGACATAATTGAATTCAGAACAACATGTTTTGATATTTAAGCATTCAGAATAGATGTAAGAAGTTTATAGACCGATGGCAAACATGTAATCGGTCTATAATTACCGGGCTCTGTGGTACTACCTGTCTTGTGGAGCAAGTTGGTTACTCCAGTTGTCATAAAATCTGGGAAATCGAACCAGACTCTATGGCTGATTGGAACTGGGATGCCAAGCAGCCATGCGAACTACGTAGCCATTTCAGCCAGAAATTGTGCAGTCCATCCGGTCCTGGAGCTTTCCAATTTGATAACGAACGGACTGCACTTGTAACATCCTCGCTGGAAATGACTACGTTTTACATTTCTGGAATATGTTCAAGTGACCGCTCAACATTATTATTATTATTATTATTCCTCTTTATTTATTTTCATTCTCATTAGTCTTATTTTATATAATTAAATCACTTAACAAAAAAAAATATTTAACCATATAAAACAGGACCACGGAGACCCACCGGCATCGGGCACAGGGACCAAGCCACCGGTGGTTAGGGCTCCAGAGAGAGGAACCTCCGAACGATGCGTGTCGTGTCCAGCAATACTGCCTTCTGTATAGAGGACTTGATCCAGCCGTCTAACGAGAGCCTCTTGAGGTGGTGGTCGAGGCTCTTGGCAATAAGACCATTTACGGTCACGACTATCGGTACAATGATCGCCGAGTCAACATCCCACATTTCGACAATCTCGTGAGCCAGGTCCAAATATTTAATTTGTTTATCTTTTTCGGCTCTCACGAGATTCTCGTCATGGGGTATGGTGACGTCGATGATCATTGCAAGGCGCTCTAATCGGTCTATCACCACTTTGTTCGGCTTGTTAGCCGCAATAGTTCTGTCAGTAATGATAGACCGATCCCAGTACAGAGTAGCACGACCATTTTCAAGAACTGGGTCGGGCACATACCTGTAGTATGGTACTTCGGAGTCGACAAGTTGGTACTTTAAGGCAAGTTGCTGATGGACAATCCTGGCTACTTGGTTGTGTCTATGCAAATATTCGCCATTGGCAAGACGAGAACAACCGGATACATGTCTATCATATATGTCTGAGCGATTCACCAGGCTGGTGACATGCCCGACATATGTCGACCGTCCCATCCCTCAGAATATACTTCCGGTAGTTGTTCGTCATGATAACTTCGTCCATAATTGCAAATACAAAACCTTCTGTTTCGGCGAAAAGATCGCCGAAACGCAGCCAGGACACCGAAGCTGGAAAATCTACATCGGGCCCATACAAGGCCCGGTAAAATCGTCCATGCAGCTCTTTGCCCTTCCATACCTCCCTGCGCTCCTCTACACCAAGTACGGCAGGTTTGCGCCAGTTCTCTTTGGCCAGACCCAGCGGGGTAAGTCCGTTGTCCACAGTGACCACATCTCGGTGCACACCCGCGGCAGTGTGTAGAAAGTATTCCCTGAGATTGCACACCTCGCGATTGTGGAGGGTCTTGGCACTTAAGAAACCACGACCCCCGCACTTCCGCGGGATGTACAATCTCATCACCGACGAACGCGGGTGATGCATCCGGTATGTCGTAAGTAGACAACGAACTTTCCTATCCAAGGCGTCCAATTCTGTCTGAGTCCATCTAAGTATGCCGAAGGAGTACATTAAGACTGGCATGGCCCAACCGTTACAGGCACGCCCCTTATTTCCGCCCGATAGAAAGCTTTTTAAGACTTTCTTCAGGCGGCCAAAGAAACGCACCTGCAACGCTTGTTTCATGCCAGCCTCATCAATGCCTGCGACATACCCAGATATTTATAGGTTTCGGTTGCAGAGAGAGATCTAAGTTGTGTAAAATTTGAAAGTTCTATACCATCAGATTCCACACTCCTGCCTCGCCTTACATGCATGACCGCACATTTATCCACACCGAACCTCATCTTAATTGAATTACTAAAGCTTTCGGTTATCTTTAGTAACTCAGTCAATTGGGGGTCAGTGGGGGCAAATATTTTGAGGTCATCCATGAAGAGGAGGTGAGAAATAACTTGACCTGTACTCTGCAATCTATAGCCTAGCCCTGAACTTTTGAGCAAAATGCTCAGTGGGTTCAGTGCTAGGCAAAACCATAGTGGACTCAAACTGTCGCCTTGGAAAATACCCCGCTTGATCCTTATAGGTACGCCATACCCGCAAGGCTGTCGACATCCTGGATAGCGAAGCACCGTACTCCACTGCCCCATACATGCCTTCAAGAGGGCGCATAGAGTTGCATCAACTTTGTTCAACTCCAGCACCCTCAAGAGCCACGTATGTGGCACAGAGTCATAGGCCTTCTTATAGTCTATCCAGCATGTCGCCAGATTCTTTCAACTACGGCGAACCTGTTGGCTTATGGTCATGTCAATAAGGAGTAGCTCTTTAGTACCACAGGCCCCGCTTCTACATCCATTTTGAGATACAGATAAGATGTTATTTCTAAATATATGTGCTTCTAATTTCGTTCTCAAAATGGATGTAAAAACTTTATACATTGTAGGCAGGCAAGTTATAGGCCTATAGTTCGTAGGCTCCGTGGTACTACCAGCCTTAAAGAGCAGATGAGTTACGCCAGTTGTCATAAAAATAGGCAGCGATCCTGAATCCAGGGATGACTGAAATTGAGAAGCCAAACGAGCATGTGCACTGCGTAGCCATTTTAACCAGAAATTGTGCAGCCCGCCCGGTCCTGCCGATTTCCAGTTGGCTAACTGACGGACTGCACAATATACATCTGTGGTGTCAATGGCTACGGGCTCCATGTGAGGTATTGCCTCACATGATCGTTTAACATCTCTAATCCAGTCATCTTCCGTATGGCTGATGGGAGTCGACCATATGCTGCGCCAAAATTCAATCGTATTCGCATCATCTGGCCGACGTCCATCATCCACACGTGGGTCAGGTCGCTCCCAATTTCTATAAACCAACTTCTCATCCCTTTGGAATGCGCGATTTTGGGATTATCGGACCACCCTTTTCTTGTATCGTTTGATACGATTTGCCCACTCATAAACTTTCTGCTTCAGGAGGTCGATGCGTTCTGTGACCCGTGACACATACTCTTGAGGACGGAGTCCCGTTCCTTTAAACGCCCGGTACACAAAACGCATCATTCTCGGGCGGGTATTGCCCGACCTGAAGCAGATTAGTTTGCCTATGAGTACCCTGGTCTCAGCAATACGCCGCTCAATTCTACGCTGCCAAGCCGGGACAGCATCTCGAGGAGCAATATCAAAACTGTTTCCTATTTTAATATTAGCTACTCGATATGCCGCTACAGCCGCACAGTACAGAATTGAGTGTGTATCGCTAAGATTTTCACTATTGTCTAAGTAAATAGGCAATAGTGAATCCAGGGCACACACAAGCGCCTTATTCTTTTTATGCGTGGGCAAACGCGGCAGCCGAGGTCTGTCTTGCAATGCAACGTACCGATATTCCCCAATGGCACACTTCAAAGCACTCCTTATCTTATCAATGCACTGGGTACTTACTTGTGTATCCCTGTCTACCACCTCTTCACCTCCTTCTTGTTGTCTGTACAATATGTTTGGCACTGAAACCACATTGCGTGTAGGAGGTTGGTTGGCAGGGATAACTGGCAAGTCTGAGCGTAGCCTCTCAAGTGCGTCGTCATCAAGCAGGCGGCAGCACTGGATGGCTCGCACTTGATCCGACAGTCACTGTGCCGAAACGTTGACAATTATTATTATTATTATAATTATATACTTTATTGTACACTTTTACAAATATGTTACAGAAATTTACATATGTAAGATACAGTACAATGGGCGGCCTTATCGCTAAAAGCGCTTTCTACCAGGCAACCTTTGGATGGAGATATTATTGGTAGGATAGAAATGGTAGTTGTAAGCGTACCAGTAAAGATGCATGTAGATATATATTAATTTTTAAAAAAATATAAGGTTATATAATACTAAGACAATATACATACACATACATAAATACTTATACATACATAGATATACATACATAAATAATATTTAATAGATATATACTTAGTAGAACGGGAAGAAACTAGAAATATCACAATGATAGATAGTACTGCTTAACTAAGGATTTGAACCTGGTTATCGTCTGAGCCTGTCTTATATGTAACGGTAATGCATTCCATAGACGAACAGCTGTGACAGAAAATGATTTATCATAAAAGCTTGTGGAATGTACTTCTAAAAATCATCAGTTTCATGTTTTCTGATGACCTTAAATAACGGTTATGCGTATCATGAAGGAATTCGAATCGTCCTTTAAGATATGAAGGAGTTGAAGGGTTAAAAAGTATATTGTACAGCAAGGAAAGAATGTGAGCATTCCGGCGATGTCGTATAGGTAACCACTTAAGCTGTGTTCGAAATTGTGAAACATGATCATATTTGCGTAGTCCAAATATGAATCTTATACAGAGATTTTGAAGGCGCTCAAGTTTGTCTAGCTGGTTTTCGGCGATATCTAGATAGCTGACATCTGCATAATCAATAATGGGTAAAAGAAGAGAGTTTGCAAGTGCAATTTTGGTGGCAGTTGGGAGAAAGTTTCGTAGTCTTCTCAATGAACCTGCTGAGGCAAACACCTTTCGGCTCACCTCTTGTATCTGCGATCACCACGTTAATGTAGAGTCGATGGTTATACCGAGATTCTTTACATTATCTTGTATTGGGATAACAGTGCCATCGAAGGTAACGTGAGGCAGCTGAGACCAGTCGATTTTCGTTATCATTCTTGCGCTCCCAATAACAATGACCTGGGTTTTAGAGGGATTGACTTTAAGCCCAAAGGAGGCTTTATGTTACTTTGAATGTAGGTTTTAACAATCATTCATATAGTTACTCAATCTAGGAACCCCTACTAGGCATAAAATCAGTGTCGGCATTTGAAAAAATCATTCTTATCTTATTAAAATCAACGAAAACAAAGAACCATAGACTCGAAACAACAGTTTATGGATCGCCCTAATTGTTGTCTCGTGTGAGAATCGAACCACATTAGTCGGTGTAGTGCAAGAATGACGAGGCGACTGCTATGCTGGAGGTACAGTCAAATTACAACGACATATATTGCAATAAAGGTCACCGTAATAAGAGTCTATATACTTCCTCTACCAAGCGTTTTGCTAAATCGTATGTTACCATTGATCGTAATAAAATAATCCGATACCAATGTTTCCGTCTTGTAAACGATCCCGGACTCTATCAGCCTCTGCACAATTATCATATCGACTTATGTGCGGCTCCTACAAACAACATTGAGCAAATATGATACGAAATCATTAATCACCTTTTAAACAAACATCATTTTAATTTTAATTAGACCATTCATTAGGCGAACAAATCAAAATTTAGCTTTATTTAACTGAGCTGCAGTTAAATAAAGCAGTACGAATTTGAATTATCTGTGTTTGTTTGTGCTATGTATACATGTTGATTACATCCTGATCTTTCATTAGTTGAGCACGATTGAAACAATTGTGTTTAAAAAATATTTGTTAATTATTTTATTTTGATTAATTTCAGTCTGAGATTTCAGTAGATGAATTTATTGTATGCCCTTAAATAAATAAACATAAAATATAATACGATAATAGCTTATTTAAAGCTACCTTGAGCTGTCTATAATTTACGGTTTCACACCGAAAGACGTAAATGCTGGACGAGTGAGTGAGGATTTGAAAACAGGAGAAATTAGTTCACTGCCCTAGCCTACAATGACTGTAGTCCGTGTAACATGTTCAAAGCGTCAGATTGTCTAATGTTTGTAAACCCAAACCATGACTCGCCTTTGCAACCGTGATAAAAAGTCACCCAATGCCAAAGTATACAACTAATATAAGAGCGTTTTTGAGATCGAACTCCACAGTCGCAGTGAACCTGTGAGTGTTCTAGTCACTTTGGAGCTCCATCTCAATCCATGGCGCATTTGCTTTCTTTCTCTCTTAGCCCATCTACCTGCAGCAAACAAGACCTTAAAGTGGCCTCAGACAATGCAGTCACCGTAGCCAAGTTTTGGGAGCAGAAAATATGAACCATTGGTACAAAGAGGAAGAACATTTTTACTCAAGAAAATATTGGTAATGATTAAATAAGTTATTTTAAAAGCGTAGGTAGTATACGACGTAAAATTATTCTTTTAAAAATGCTCTCTAACAACCTGCTCCCTAGAAATGTGCTCGCCTAATAAGCTCGCATCTTGTTACGTGAAAACGAGACACAACAACAAATTAATAATACTTGTGTTAAGCTTACCCCTACCTACCCAAGCAAATACAACTAAGAGTAACATTATGCATGTATATTATGTCCATACAATGAAAAATAATATGAACACCATATTCTTGTAAAAAATCATATTAATGTCAAGGTCCTTTTTAGTTAATTAGCACCCAATAAACATGACCCAAAAAGCCTTTGAGCCTTGTATTTTCGTGAAACTACACCGAAACCAAGCCCTAGTAATGCTAACCAAAGCCAGACTCGCCAAATAACGAGAGAACTTAATGTTCCCCAGACCTCGTACCTAATCCATTTCGTACAAAAAGTGACGTGTAAAATCCCCGTAGAAAAAAATGAAATGAAATGAATTATTTCTTTTTACCACAAATAGAACACAGCCGAATTAAAAAGGTAACCCGATCGTAAGATTTACGAAGGAAATATGTACGAACATTAATTAGTCGGTTTACATGTAGTAAGACACAATACATAAACTATGCCATTTGACCCTTAGATCCTACAGATTTATGATGGGATTTTATGGAAATTGCGACATAACAGGTAAGGGTTTGTGGACCGTATTACGTTGTTTGCCTTCGATTTCAGGGTTATTTTCGATATTTTTCCGGCAGTGCCTTTGTGTATCATTTGTTCAAAATTGTAAGTGAAACTAAAGTATGAAATGTCATATATGCCATTGTATAAAATAAATGTACAAATTACTTCTTGCTCTTTTTGGTATGTGTTGAAATCCTTTGTAAATGTGGATGATATCCTATGATATCTGTTTATTCAGTTGACACAACAGCTTGATATTTTTACAGCACCAAGGATTCATAGTATAAGTTTCGACACTTCCACTTGTTTCTGAGAAGAAATACGATGAACAACAGCTATTTTTAAGACATCAATAGGCCAACTGTAGACTTCTGGACACAATCTTCTTCAAGGGTGCCAGATAGAATGATATTAAGCGCCTTCATAATGTGGGCCGCACATTATGAAGGGTGTGATTATATCTTCCGGATTGGAGAACTTATTTGCTCTAAAAACCACAGGTTCTACGAGCAATGTCCTCGATTCCTTTTCTGTTCGTAGGAGTGTCGCAAATTTGGTTGACATTCTCGTATAGTCTCATAAGTGTAGTGACAGCATTGCCCATTGAGTGCGTTAGTTGACTGTACGATGGCCGTAGTGGTTTAAGCGGGCACCTCGCTGCTTGACACTGCACCGAGTGTTGTGGGTTCGATAGGGCTGTTTCCAACTAGTCAAATCAACCACCTTTAATGAAATGTCAAAAACGATCTTTGCCAGTGGTTTTGTATGTAATGTGACGTAGTGACGTCATAGTGTTTTGCTGTAATGTAGAATACTTATTATCAATAAATTGACCATAAAAAATGTTAAATAAAGTTTTAACATCAATCAATTAATAATGAATGAAACTACTATTATTTTGACATGTTTCACTAGATAATTGTACTTCGACACTTGTATAATTTATTTCACTTGCAGGAAACTTCCCTATTGTATGTTTGTTGTCCCCCGTGACACAGGATTTATTCCTAATGCTGGAGTTGTCTTTCTCAAATAAAAAAATAATAATTCAGCACCTCTAAGCCTTCAGGTAAGGCTCTACCACTTGATATACGAAACCCTAATAACAACAGAATAGATTCAAAGGCAACCAGGAACCACGATCATGTAAAGGAATAACAGTATTGTGTAAGAGTCAATCGCATTTCCTTTACAAAACGAAGTGAGGTCGAAATCGTGTTACAAACAAAGGCTAGTCCAATTTGTCAAAAACGGTATGTTAGAGGCGAGATGTTATTGACAAACGGTGACCGAGTCCTATTCAGTTTATACAATTTGGCCTTGAAGTTAAAGGAACACAGTAAGATCAAAATACCTGCGTTGAATATGGAAGTAAACAAATCTTACACTCAAAAAGAATTTTATATATTACATATTACTTACTGACGCCAATCCCGTTATATGTAAAATCATTTGTCCCAGCTAACATACTAAAACTTTTTTAAATTTGGACGGTTGACTTATTTTATGATGTAGAACATAAGCTAAGAAATGCTTTTCAATATTACACCTGAATTGGTTCCAAGTTTGGGTAAATTAAATAGAATTCAGAACGGACAAAGTCGCAGTTACCATATACATTTTTGTACTTACTGTATAGAATATAATTGGTTCATTGAATTGGGTTTGCCCAGTCATTGTTAGGACAACAAAGTCAAATATTAGCGAGGGAAGATCTTCAGTAAATATTAGCCGTCTTTGCGGTAATGGGCGCAATGAGTCTGTGTAATCAAATGTATACAATCCTCGTACACCTCAAAGACTTGAGCACTCTATGAAAATAGGGATAATTGTCCTCTTATTAAGTGATTTATTTTGTGCTAAATTATATAGAACATTTATAGTTTTATAATAATTATGTCCTCTTGTACGTCTTTTTGGCTGTGGTTTAGATTTATTTATTTATTCAATAGAATCCAATAGATCAGTAAGTATATCCACTAAAGATCAGAAAGCATCACCATCAGCCTGTTGCAGTCCACTGCTGGATGTAGGCCTCTCTTATGGCACGCCACTTTTTTGAGACTTCACGTAAAATATGTATATTGTTATACCTTTTCCCTAGGATGGGGTAGTTTGGTCTTTCAAAACATTAATAAAACAAATGTTACCCATAATAACTTTCTATTCAGTCCACCAGATAACTCAACTTATTTATTAAAATGAATACCGTCGAATCGAATAAAAACAACTCCAGCCCTAGGAACATGTATGTACAAATATAAATATTAAATAAGTGGATACGAAAGACGCCCAAATTCAAAACAATAATGTATTACGCAAGGTATGGTCTCTTTGGGAACCGAACCCACGATACCCGATGCTGTTCTCCCATCCGTGCATGGAAGGGGAAAATATTGTAGCATATATTCTTTGTTATATTCAGCTTTATAGAAACCGGGATCATTATCGAGATAATTAAAATCGCCTCACCCGTTGTTAATTTTTATTATTCCCATATAAATTAATTAGCATAAAACGGCTAATGGATGGACGGCATGGATAACATTTGTAAAATCAACGTACCCATTAATTTGGCATTTCATTGTGATCCCGGTAATATAAGTAAATCTGTAATCTTGAACGTTATTATGACATGGTAAATATTGTCTATTTTATTTGTTGTCTACATGTATTTGAAAAGTTAGTAAAGGTTGTTCAATTGTGATGTCATAAAGATTACTTAAAGATGTACCGCTCGTCCCCAGCTACGCTTATAATACCATTTTTTGCGATCCCGTGAACATTTTGGGAAACAACAACAAACAAACAAGAAGGGAACATACCAAATTTCAGCTTCTCGCTCCCAATAGTTTCAGCTGGGCATTGTCTGTCAGTAATTCAGTAAGGCAAGAATTTGATATAATTATACAGATTATTACTTGGATAAATAAACCTAAATAATGCATTATGCTTTGCATTTTGTTGTAAGTTTATTATAGTTGATATAATATACAGTACATTATATCATCATCATCATCGCCCTAGCGTTATCCCAGATGCATCCAAGACTGCTCCCCCCTCTGAGCCCGAGGTCCGCTTACTGGTCTAACCAGATGTGACAGAATATTAACTTTTCCACAAAGCGACTGCCTTTTGACATTCGCAACTCAAAGAGATAGCGATATTCTATGGTTTAGACCAGTATCAGTTTATTTAAGGGTACTAACTCCCCGTAACGACTGTCAAAGATCTTTTAAACAATTGGGACCGACGTTTTAACGTGCTCTCCGAGGCACGAGGCAAGCGATAATTAACAATTTAATACGCATATACAGTACATTATATGTGTATATAAAATTCTTGCGTTGCTGACCGACTGGCAGATAACGTCCAGCTGACCGTCCGTCCAGTTACGTCTGCACTTTTAAGTGTGTGGGCAAAGCTGCAGTCATCCTTTAGTAACTACACAAATGGCCATTATTTTATTACCTATTATATAAATTAAATAATACTTAATATTTAATGAGCAAATTTGAGGTGTTTAAAAAGACATTATATAACATTTTAATTAAAAAAGCTTACTATACAGTTACAGAATTTTTAAATGACAAATATATTACAATATAAGAATTCTAGATTTATTATTCTCGCCGATGTATGCCTATTTTAATAATTTATTCATATATTTTGACAATAGTTATTTTATTTATGATTGATTATGATTTTTGTTTTTCCAATATATTCAAGTTTAAGTTTATGTTAATATTTGTATGTTTTCTAAAGCAAAACTTAGAAGAACCTTATAATTATGTTATAACTACTCGCATTACCTATGTTCACAAATAAATAATTTGACTTTGACTGCGAAGCTTTAAGAGCTCACTCAGGTAAGTAAGCAAGAGAAAATAAAGATATTCTGTTATTTTCTAACGAGTGATTACATACATAAAATAAAGTTACAAATATGTAACATTTACATAAGTATATATATACATACATAGTACCCACTCATCCATTATTCGATTAATCATATACGTCAATCCCAATACATATAAAGTTTTTGCAATTAGTCTGCAAATTATTCAATTAAGGTTATCCATAGAGGGCATGTAAAAAGAGCTCTCACAGACCTTTATTTTCACAACAAGTTTGGTACGATAGTAGCAAGTACACATTCACTTTTAAATATATTTTGTCAACCTACAAGACCCACTACGCGATAAATTGTGATCGTAAAACCTGTGTGACTAATTTACTGAACCCTGGATTACAAAGATTAGAGAAAACATTCAGCTGTTACAACGAAGTATTTTTACAATTTTATCACAAAACAAGGTGAAAATTTGGGCCATTATCGTCCATTTGGCGCACTTAGCTAGTGTGGCTACTGTTTAATAATAAACCTGGGTACACTTCTTGGCCAAACAGAGTGCACGGTGTCCATTTACGAGACCACCGTGACTAAACACCCACTCGACGACTCATTTATTATTATGTGTATATATAAACTTCTTGCGTTACTGACTTGATAGACAAGCTACAGCTAAAACTATTAGGCGCAAGAAGCTGAAATTTGGCATGTATGTTACTTGGACCGTAGGAATTCCTTCTTAGTGCACCCCTACACACGTTTAATTTGTAGTACCTAGTAGTTGGTCGTGGGTTTTCCGCACTTAGCCACTTATTTGGGCCATTGTGCGTAAGTGGCGACTTGATTGACGCCGACTACTCATACCACCTTAGCTCCTTCCAGAAAGCCATTAGTTGGCTGATGTCGTTCAAAGCCTCACACATGGTTCTGGGGTTGTTTAGCAGCCTTGCCCGTTGATCGCTCACACTTGTGCAGTGCAGAATGACGTGAGCGGGTGTTTCTTCGGTTTCCATGCCCCTGTACAGTGGGCTATCCGTAACGCCTATGTTGAATAGGTGCTTGTTGAGTGGACAGTGGCCGGTTATTATGCCCGTCAGATGCTTAAGAGTTTTTCTATTAGAATGCAGCAGCTTGTGTGAGAGTCGCTTGTTCAAGCAGGGGATAGCATCTTTTGTTTGTCTGCATTCTTCTATGTCTGCCCACTGCTTTTCGTGTTCATGTGCGGTTCTCTCGCGTAGCCACGTTTTGAGTTGGCTTGCCGGTATCGGTACAATCGGCTCGGGTCCCATTATCATTGTGTCCGATCCTTGCCGTGCCAGTTGGTCTGCGGCGTCATTGCCTGCGGAGTTGCTGTGGCCTTTAATCCATTGCAGCATAACCCGATTCTTATCTGCAATCTTTTGCAGCTCTAGGTGGCATTCCATGATGAGGCCGCTGTTAAAGCAGTTGCTGCCGAGAGCTTGTAGTACAGAGACACTGTCCGTGATAATGCGTATAGACAGGTCACTTACGCAAGGAACGCTAGACGCGATTGCTGTTGTGGCTCTTGTTATCCCAACACACTCGGCTTGGAATATGGTGTTAAGAGTGCCAAAGGATGTTGAGATGTTGATATTTAAGTCATGGGAGAATACGCCCGCACCTGTCCCATGCTCCGTTTTTGAGCCGTCTGTGTATAATCTGACTTCGTGTATACCAGAGCTGTCTTTGTCATCCTCCTGTAATTGGATGCGATATTTTTGTCAAAGACAAAGGTTTTAGGGATGAGGTCGCAAGCGGCCTCTAGCATCGGGATCTCTTTGGTTAAGGTCCCTTTTAGGCGTGCGTGGGTTATTCGATCATCCTTTTTCCACAGCCCGACCTTGTCTAGACGGATTGCTGCAGCGCCAGCTTCCTGCTGGATCATTAGGTGCAGCGGTCTTAGGTCCAGTAGTATCTCCAAGGCGGCTGTTGGGGTGGTCTTCATGCAGCCTGTTGTGGCCAAGCAGGCTAGGCGTTGAAGGCTCTGTAGCTTTTTTGTGATTGTGCTTAGTTGTGTGCGTGGCCACCACACTACTGCACCATATGTAAGCATGGGGCGTATAATGGCAGTGTAGATCCACAGGGTGATAGATGGTTTGAGACCCCATCACACGTGTATGAGAGCACTAAGAAGGAATTCCTCGAAATTACTACGGGATCGGGCAGAAACAGTCAAATTAAAAAGAAAGAGTGGGCGTAGCAACGGGCATCCTCTAGTCTAATATAAATTCAAAGGAGTGAATTTCTTGTCTTGCTCCCAACAGTTTAATTAAAAGTGTACTTTGTTTATATTAAAGTTAATCTTAATTATTCAAGCTAAGTGCGAAGTAAACTCATGTCTCTGCTAGAGTGTCTAGGTATTTAAGTTGTAAAAGCTTTCATACTTTGTACTTTATGTTAGCATTGTATAGCAGTGATAGCCCGAGGTATTTCTCGGGTTACATAGAAATATTTGTAGTGGGTTTCACCTCGACGGGTCTGTGACATGTACGTTAATCAATGTCAACGACTTGCGGTGACGACATTGCTGGTCGATGTATACAGCTGGAAAAAGTGTAGTTACTTGGGTACGATTTGAATATTAATAGCATCGTTGATGATATTAATGACATTTATTTGATTTACTGACTAAATCCGATGAAACTGTTGTTTTCTTGTAATGTCCTAATGTTCCAAATAAGAGAGGGTCAGACAGTAACTAGATTAAAAGCTTTGGAACAGGATCATTATTTATAATTACTTATAGCCTATTTCCTTTACTATAGGTACTGTGTTTTATACACCGTATGTGTATTATACATCGAACATATGTTCTGCTATTTATCACTCGAAAAGATATTGGTTCGTTTGTTTTACATAATCCTACTACTATGATAAACGCAAAATTTTGGGTTAAGGCGCAACCGCCAGTCAAAACAAGCATTTTCATATTACTAAAAATTCACAGCAAAAATAACCAGCTTCCCATATCTTTACAGTAATTGAAACTGGCAGCAGTTACACATCATATTTATTATATTCGATTGGAGCAACAGATATTTTCCATTTTATTTTCCTTGCGTATACTTAAGGTATTTGGAAGAACTTTTCTTTTCCCACAAGACTGTACCTACATATTGGACTCCTTTATCGACAATTTGATTTGTTCGTTCAATTTTCGTATAGCCTTATCCATTAATATAAAGGTAAACGTGTACTTCAGGTAGTAGGTCGTGCACATAGCACAGTGTGATTTTTAAATCGACGCATTTTTTAAGTTTAGACGTTATTGTTTTATTATATGGCTACGATAGACCAGACTTTGCCCGCAGTTTCGCTCGTATGTATAGTGTAGGTTAATGCAACTAAAGGTAGTAAATATTTGTTATTCAAAGGTATAAACTATATTACTGCATATTACAACTTACTCATTCTTTTCCTTATAATAATACCAAGAATATGTGAAACGAAAATTCTTAATAAGGCGTCCGGTAAAAGATGACGGCCACAAAATAAATTTCTATGCACAAAAAAGTTTGTTACGACATAACTCTCTATATTATGTGTCCTCCATGCAATAACTTATGTAGGGAACATTCTGAATTTTCTACGTAAATATAGGCAGTAATCTGGAATAATAAGATTTTGTGTGAAATACTAATGTGGACTGATATTGCCAACCAAATTATATTACAAAAAAATAATATTTTAAAATAGATATTACTGTAGAATTTGCCAGTAAACAAAGCACTGATAGGTGAACTTCGGCCTCAGGAGAAACACTAGGACAAAAACCTAAGTTTCTACATCGAGCTACTTTCATGAACAAAATCGTTACGAACATCGTCCCTTGTGCAGTCCATCGATGCTGCTTTTATTCGTTTCGTTCTGTTACGTGTGCAGTGCAGTTTGTCACCTCTAAGTGTGCATATTACCGTTTATGAAGAATCTCACTCTCTTCTTTAAACGGCATAAACTGGAAAATAAGTACAAGGTTAGGTCTACGACAATAGATTTGAGAAACATCCATAGTTATGTAATTTGCAATCATGCACATTTAGGGGTATAAAAAAATAACGTGAAGGAACCTGCATGTCTGAGAGTTCTCCATAATGTACTCGAAAGACGTAAAATCTGTCAACCAACACCAGGCCCTTTTCATTATCTGAAGCTAGAAGTGTGACGGATCATAAAACCAGATTATGATAATGATGGCATTTCCTATAAACATTTATTTTTGACTGACATTGACAGATCTGGGCTGAAAGGATTTTGATACATTTTACCTGTTTTGAGTGGCATTCTGTTTTTTTAATTAGACATGGACGATGGTGTTATTGTCAAGTTTCAGAAATGAAGCGTAGTCTAACCAGATTTGACAGAATATTCGCTTTTTAACTGCCACTTGCTCGCCGGTATCAAATGGCATAAATTGCTATAGCATTTGGTTCCGGTGCGGCAATCGGAAAGCGGCGAGAAAAAAAACATCAAAAGACGTATATAGGGACAATTTTTACCACTTTCTTTAAAAATGCACCGTTGTCAACCTGTAAAACCTAAAACTGAGATGACAGGGCAAACATAGTTTTTCCTTTAAGATGTACTTTCACAGCACATAATATGCGCAACGCAATCCATTTATTATGCACAAGTCAGCCAGCCTTTATTATACGCGTTCAAAAGCGCCTTTTATTTGACAGTAAAGACACAATTACATCTGCATGTCTACCGCATTGAGTAAATGACTAGCATAGATATAAGAACATTGTTCGTGCGTTCACACAGGGATTCAATTACCATGCAGTCGGCAGCGGCGCTCGTCAGTGACACATAAGCAAGTGTGAACTCTTAGTAAGGTTAACTATTCCTCACCGCATTCAAATGCGGTCACAGAACAAATGTAATGGCCTTAAATACTTGTACGAAGTTTCATTACTTGCTGTACGGACTCTGAATTTATTGTACTGAAAAATTACAGGGTATTACATAATAATATAAGTTGACTTGTTTCTGCCCGCGGCTTCGCTCGCGTTAAGAAGTATTATTATTAATTAGGTATATTTCTTGCGCCTTGCTTTTGTTTAGCGTATGTAAAAAATTAGGCACTACAAAACTTCTTTGTACAGAATATTGTTAACTAATCTGTCATAAGGCGCTAAAACTATCAAGCTATTGGGTGAATACTCGTTAGATCCAGATTCCGTATATATGAGACCGAGTTTCTATAAACTTCAAACTTAAATGGGAATATTAATCCTGCTGCTATTAACTCACAAAGTCCTCCAAAAGTAGCATTCTTCATCATATCAGCAAAATATTCATCAGGTGTTAAGTAGTTATTACCTTTCCTGTCGAGGGTCATAATTGAAAACTTGCTCCAGTCATTAACCACATATCTGACAATGTCTGAACGCACCTCCATCGCTCTATCTTGTGTTCCGTACATTAAATAAGAGAGAGCATGAAACAAACATGCACCGTCACCAACAATAGGGACGACAGTACATTCTTCAACTTCTCCAATTTAAAAAAGTCGAACCGCCAAAACCTGTCCTTAATTCAAACGAAAACAAAACAAATGCCAAATACAAAGTCGAGTCTATAACCAAAACCACTAAACTGAGACAAAGCAAATGCAATCCAAAATATGCCAAGAAATTGTCGTCAAATATAATCCGCTAGAAATATTTAGGTATAGTATGTACTATACAGCAACCAAAACAATTTAACGACCACCAACATCCAACCAACTGCGTAGCGTTGTGCAATTACGTAATTTTTCTGAATCGCGGTGCTAAGATTTGCCGCGGATTAATGACCCCCACAAGTGAGTACAACTAACCTACCTGACGATGAAAATTAAACAATAACTGGAGAGGGTCATTAATCCGCGGAAAATCTTAACACCGCGTTTCAGAAAAATGACGTAATTGCACAATGCCATCCATTGTCAACATTTAGAACTAAAATAATTTTGTTCGTCTTAATTTTTTCGTTCCATTAGGTACTGATAGTTCTAACTAATACATTTAAATCCTCCATCATCCCTTATTTTATCCCCATGGGGGTTGAATTTATCAAAATCGTATTTAAGCGGACGTCTTCATCATAGTAGCTCCAATCTTTAATTTCAGTTCAATCAGTCAAAAATCTAATAAGATTTACACAAACTTTCATCCCCTATTTTATCCCCTTAGGGGTGAAATTTATCAAAACCCTTTCTTAGGGGATGCCTACGTCATAGTAGCTATATGCATGCAAAGTCTCAGCCCGATCGCTTTAACATTGACAAAGTTTCATACAAACTTTCATCCCCTATTTTATTCCCTTAGGGGTGGAATTTATCGAAATCCTTTCTTAGAGGATGCCTACGTCATAGTAGCTATATGCATGCAAAGTCTTAGCCCGATCGGTTTAAAACTGACAAAGTTTCATACAAACTTTCATCCCCTATTTTATCCCCTTGGGGGTAGAATTTATCAAAATCCTTTCTTAGCGGATGCCTACGTCATAACATCTATCTGCATGCCAAATTTCAGCCCGATCCCTCTCGTGGTTTGAGCTGTGCGTTGATAGATCACTATGTCAGTCAGTCACCTTTGAGTTTTACATATATTTAGATTGCATTTAAAACAGGAGTAGCATTTCGAGTATCTGTTAGAATAGAATAAGCAAGGACTTTTTTTCAAATTATCAGCTATTAAATGGCCATAGATAAGTTTTTAGGGAAGTAATACTCATTGTGCACTCAATTTTATACTTGCATAGATTCAACTACCTATAGGAGATTTTAGAAACTAGTTTATGTATTTTTTTATTACGGGTAAAATAAAAGAATTGAAGTTTTGGTACTCTTAGAGTGTGATCAGTATACCTAGTTTGTTATTAAATAGGTATCTTGCGATGAAAACACTTCGTTTTTTTTCACTCTTTGCATAATTATCTATCCCTGATAATTTGATTTCTTAACCTTAGTCGTAACATGACATTTGCTTATAATTGTTTCACGATGCGGTGACGTGTGATGACAGTTTTTGGCACTGCATGTATCGTTCGCGCGTAATGAGAACCATCTTTACTGTATCAATCGCACCAAATTAACAGCAAATGACATATTTTTGATCCGTTTGACGTTCATACATTGGCGTACCGAATCCAAAAATAGTTTTATTCATATTTTCTTCAGAACCAGATTTAGTCATTTTTCATAAAACTGATTGATCCTCACTCATCATCATAAGACTTTAACAATCCACTGCTGGACTAGGCCTCTCCTTAGAAAGGAGGAATTGGTCTACTATACCACGCTGGCCCAACGGGTTGGTATAGGGTTTGTATCAAGTTTTCCTTTTCTTACATTGCTGTTCTCTGCATAATTGCTCCCTTTCTCGGCTCTTACGACACCCATGGGAAGATATGGAGTGGTGAAATTCCGTATTCTTAATCCGTCCCTGCACATACAGCCTCTAAAGCCACTCATGAAACCCCTCTGGCGCAGGCGTTAACCTCATCATGAGACTAACGCAATCTCGGAGGGCAGAGTAACAGCTTTCAAACATCACCTGTATCTTGTGATATATATATATATATATATATACAGTGTGTCACAAGACCCATCACCAAGCCGAAGTCTACTCATTGTAGATATCATGGCAAGTTATACTAACCAAAAATAATACCTGGGAAACGAATATTTTTTTAAGCTTTCACCTTTTTTAAACCGCAATTAAAAGCGCTCGCGTGCAATGCTCGAAATACCTACTTATCCATGGGGCTTGAGGGCATCTAAAGAACATATTGGCGGGGTAAATGAATCGATATTGTACCTGATTAGAAAAATTCCATACTAACTTTGAGCCTCAATATCTCTTCAACTAGTAATTTCCCAGGTATGGTGCCGAAGTAAAAAATGTTCGTAGTGATTGGTACAACATGGGATTTCAGTTTTCGTTAAGGGTATTTTTACACCCTGTATATAACAGGATGGAAAGAAAGCTTACAAACCGCAGGGCAACTTTGTGGCGAGCTGAATGTGTGTGGCGACAGTGCGGTCCCGAATGCTTCAGAGTGTCGGTCAGGGCCTTGTCTCCGGCTTGCCTTTATTGGCTGGTTGGAGTGGATTACCAAGAGCGCCTGCAAGACCCTCGACTCTGGCTTGCCTTGTTGGCCGGCCAGAGGGAAGCCGCAAGAGTAATTTGCTCGGGGGTGAAAGTGTCATTGTCAAGGGAGTTATTACGGGGATACCCGCTCCGGACCTCCGTTGTCACGAGGCCCACGATGGCGAAACCGGTGCTGCACCGCTCGACACCTCTAGCCACTCGCACCGGTGTTGCACTCTGGCTACCTTTATGGCAGAGTTTGTTTGCTTGGGGCGGCTGTTTAGAGAGGGCCCATCTAGTGAGTTGGCGAGTCACCACCTGTCACGCGGACAGATGCTATAGAAGTATCACTGGCAGGTGCCGTTTGTTATCTAAAGTCTTATTTTCAGTCCATTCAACACCCATCCCCATAATCCAATTTAAATTAGGCTCCTCATCATTACAATAGTCCTACACGTGCTGCGCTTTTTTTGTAAATATCTCATTTCCTATGGGTTTTTTGCTATATGTATTTATTATCAATATTGTAGAATACAAAATTGTCTACAAATTTTGTTTAAAAAATTTTTCATACGGTGAACCGTTTTCGAGATAGAGGGCGGAGAGCGCGCGGTCACAGCATCACTTCAGGTCAATCGGTGCCTCCGGTCGAAAACGCGCCATATATAGTTGATGAACTATCGATAAATCAATGATTATAAATATTTGTCAATTTTTATTAACTATTATATTATATTTTATCATTTTCTTCATGCATTAAATCGATATCTATTCAATTATACTGATAACCGTTTCCTAAAATTAAAAAAATATTAAAGGAAAAACTTAAATGATAATATAATTATATTACCATTTACACTAATGACATTTTAAATAGAAAGTAATTAAGTGCATCTTCTTTAAAATCTCTAAATTTGAAAATCCTTCCACTGCGTCAAAAATTATACCTGGGAATTATACGGGCCCCTAACTTAATAAACCTGTGCAACTTTCAAATATTCCACCAACAAGTGCAGCAGCTCATCAACATTTCAAACGTATATATTATCAAGTTCAAACTTGGTTAGGGCATGATTTGGAACCCCAGGTATGGGGTTGGCGAATGCAAAACGATTTTCTGGAGCCTATCATGACAATTTTACCACCTGCTCCAGAAGATTTGCTAAATACAATTTTCTGCAACTGCAAGAGTGGTTGTGGTTCGCGATGCGGATGCAGGAAAGCGGGCTTGCAATGCTCTTTAGCTTGTAGCCAATGTAATGGGCAAGCTTTTTTCAATGCTCTACCATATCAGAGCGACATTAATTAAGATGGAACCTTTGACCCCGAAATCATGTAAGAACTTGAGACAAATGTCGTTAAAGACGATAATGAAGACCAGTTTGAAATTTCGCCAGCAGCCGGAAGACGACGATGAAGAGGAAGAAGATGATTGAAATTATAAATTGTAGTTTTTGTACTCTTTATTCCATTTTTTTACTTTTAATGTATCGAATGATATTTTTTAATAAACAGATTAATTCAAAATGTATGTGTTTTTTTTCATCATGTAAGAAGTTATTAATATTAATTAGGTTAAAATTCAAATATAATTATAATATATATTCTCATTAACAATTCTGCAGTTACATGGGCAGGTAAGTGTTGTTAAATAAATTAATACTGAATAAAAAGTGGATAGGTTAGGAAAAAAATTATTAAATTTATTAGTTAATAAAAATTGACAAATATGTATAATCATTGATTTATCGATAGTTCATCAACTATATATGGCGCGTTTTTGACTGGGAGGCACCGGTTAACCTGAAGTGATCCTGTGACCGCGCGCTCTCCGCCCTCTATCTCGAAAACGGTTCACCGTATAAATTTTTTTTTAAACAATATATGTAGAGAATTTTATATTCTACTATATGGATAATAAATACAAATGGCAAAAACCCATAGGAAATGAGATATTTACAAAAAAGCGCGAAGCACCGATTTTTGTGACCTTTGACCTTGAAATTTAATAGTTGCGTACACCCTACCACATGTAGGTTTTGAGACAACTTTTAGGGTGTCGATATACAAGTATTTACAGACTTACAGCTGGGTATCTCGAATTCCGAGGTGAACTTACTATAATGACTGGACTATTAACTTACTTAACTTTACTTTACATAATTAAATGACGGTCGATGACTCGTCATCCAATGCCACATAATAGGGCTATCTATCCTACTCGTCACAACTTTGACTAAGCTGTTGGAAGCTTACGCGCACCCGCCGCATAAGGGATGCCATCTTATTCCGCAAAATTGCATAAAAGTCAGGTACAGCTGCTTCGGCAAACATTCCTGATGCGCTGCAGAATCGCGGCAGCCCCAACATCACCCTGAAGGCATTATTGTATTGGATACGCAGAGCGCTGTACGAATTCTGTGTATACTGGACACATAGTGCACACGTTTACAAGGATTGGCAGTACGCCCTGAACAATGTGATTTTAACATCTCTTGTACAGCGTTAATATAATTGATACAATGTATTGAAATAAAGTAAAGTTCAAGTGAATGATGGCATGCAATTATAGCAGAACCACGTTAATACGGAGCTCTTTTATCTGGATTCGAGATAATCCGGAAAACCACGCTTGAGCTCGTTGCAAAATTGTTACTCAGCGTGAACATAATTAACAAATAAAAAAATATTTTAAGCTACTGGAAAATTTTCTACGCAACGGGTATCTATTTATAATTATAATAAGGCTTCGTGACTTGTGAATTTAAAAAAAATATATCAGAACGTTGCGAGTGAGATATATTATAGAGGCAAAACATTGAAAGCAACAATTTGATCTAATCTGAGCGAAAGGATGTATTCGTACACTTAAACATTACATGTAAGAGGTGGTATAAGAGGGAATGTACTTAAGCTACTAGAGTCATACCTAAGCGACAGAACTCAATGTACTGAAATCTCCAGGATAGACTCAAAAGGCAAAATAGAAACTTTACATACATCCTCATGAAGACACATTAAATACGGTGTACCTCAAGGCAGCGTATTAGGACCTTTATTATTCCTAATATATATAAACGATCTTCCTAAAACTATAAAACATAAAATGGTCCTTTTTGCTGATGATAGCACAGCAAATATTAAATGTACAAATCCCAAAAAATATCAAAATGATGTCAATAATTGTTTACATGATATTATAAGCTGGCTCATAATAATTTGATAATTAACTTAAATAAGACCAAGATCATGCACTTTCATCAACGGCGTGTAAATCCAGCAATTTCTGTTACCTATGACAGTAATTTAATAGAAGAGGTCACCAATCATAAGTTTCTCGGTATATACATAGATGATAACAACCTGAATTGGAAACTCCACATGGAAAATTTATGTAAGCGATTAAATAAATCTGCGTTCCTACTTTTGCAATTATCAAAAAAAGTTGACATGATGACACTGTTAATAGCGTATCATGGACTGGTTGGTTCGGTTTTCAGATATGGTGTTGTTTTTTGGGGACAATCGACTGATAGGGAGACGATATTCAGGATGCAAAAGCGTTGTATTAGATCAATGTGCGGTCTTAAGATTACAGATAATTGCTTACCATATTTTAATTCACTGAATTTGTTAACAGTACCAGCATTATATTTTGGAAACTGCACTGTTTATAAAACATAACTTGTATTTATTTTCTATATACTCTTCTGTAAAACGAAATCCAATGCGAGCTCAATATTTACACAAAATATGCAATGAAGAATGTAAAACCTCTCTGATGTACAAGAACTTTTTTGGTATAACTCCTAGAATCTATAATAAAATCCCTAACTCAATCAAAACAATGCCTTCACAAAAATTTAAATCAATTTAAAAAAATAAATTAGTTAACAAATGTTATAACACTATTGACGAGTTTTTAAACGATGAATTGTAATACTCGTAATGTATATAATTCTTATGCTTATTGTTATTTATTAATAATTCAGAATAATTATATATTATAAAAACCGCCGTGTGGTTGACGGCATAGAATACAAGTGTCACTACCCCCTATCTTCTCGTGGGTGTCGTAAGAGGCGACTAAGGGATAACACGATGCAAATACCATCTTTGCGTAGAGACGGAAAACTCGACATCAAACCCTATACGACTGCCTCGTTGGTCTCGCGGCATAAATGTGCGCGTGGGATCGGCAGGTCCCGGGTTCGATTCCTGGGTCGGGCAGTGTTATTTATTGGGTTTTCCTGTCACGAAATTTGCAGTAGTAGCACGGAGTTTGGAAATGTGCCCGGTACGGCAATAGGCTCACCCCTTATTACGTGGGACTAAAGAATATCTGGCAAAAAGTGGGTGTAGAATACACCTCTGCCTACCCCTTCGGGGATAAAAGACGTGAAGATATGTATGTATGTATGTGTCAGAATAATTGTAATATTAGTTATTGTAATCTGTATTAAAATTGTCATTTTTATTAATGTAACTTGTATTTTAATTGGCATGTTTATTTTAATTATTTTAATTGGTTTTTAAATTTACATTTTTATTTTAATTACTGTAATCTGTATTTTAATTGACAATTTTATTTTTTGATAATTTCCTGTTTCATTAATTTGATCTTTACTCAATATTTGTAAGTCTAAATGACAAAACATAGCGTACTCCATTATTAACTTATAACCAACAATTGTAAACCTATGTTTCACAAATAAATTTGATTTGATTTGATTTGCAAGACATCAATTCTCTCTTTAAGCAAACACAGCCTGATTGCCTCGAGCGCGAACACTGGCACTGCCGATACACAGATGTAACCATGGTAACGCTTGCTACTCAATAACAATGATGTACTTTCAATATATACATGTGAAATTATAATCTCCAGTCCGCAATTATTAATGCCCCAACGGGGCGTTCGCAAACAAAACATGAAGTACCCTTTGGTATCGTTTTGAGTACATTTTGTTTTTAATTCACTCGATTTACTTCGTCATTGGAGCAAGTGATTTGTTTGGCCCAGTTTCAGTTTCATTATTTACGGCTAACGACTTTTATTAACAACGTTATGAAGATTTACGATGGCACACCCGAACTCGATCGCCAATGTATTAATAAATCATTATCAGATTGGGAAGCTGTGTGACGAAATGAGTTGGTTGTCGATACTATCCCCAAAGTATAAGCGCTTTGACAATATTACTTTTTATCAGGACGATGTTCGTTCCTTTTTATTTTCCCATAAATACCGTTTGATGAGCAAGGTGGTTTGAGGTCTGGGATTTAGTCTTGATTCTACTTGTCTATACCAACCTCAGTGTATATGTCTTATTACAAAACGGCTACGTATACCAGCAGACTTAATCCTAGACTAGACCTTTCCAAGAACTTTTCCTTACCTTTGTTTGTTTTTCTAATTCGAAATTTAACCAAACTAATTGAAGGAGGTGCTTCACAAAATTAGCAACAGTCTTTGTTAAATAACACTGGGGCCAGAATTAAACTTATTTCGTTGGCAAAAATAACCTGTTTCATTATTTTCTACTTACAATAAATTATGATGATTAATCTCAGGTAAATTTTTTAGTAGCGTTAGTGCCTCTCAATATCTACGACTCAAATGCTTTATAAAATCATTAGTGCCATAAGTACATCTTAAAGTATTGCTCATAAATTCATCATCATAATCATCAGCCTGCCATACTCCCTTGCATGATATAGTCCTATCTAATGGCACGCCACTGAGCTCTATTATTTTATTTCAATAATTTGTTTCACATTAATGTAATCAATTAATTCTGTAATTAAATAGCAGAGAGTGTGAGGTACGTATATCATACACGTATGTGCAGGTACGTAGGTGTATCAAATTATAAAGCTGCACATCGATCAGACATGAGCGACTCGCAGACACACTCAGCTGGCTGATATATGAGGTCATCATCCACCAATGGTATCACGATCGAGCTGCTTAAGGAAAAGTGATAGTTTTGGTGCACAGATGGATATTTTCTCCGCTCATCGCCCAACAACCTCGCACATCATCTGTGTACACACAGCTTGATAATATAATGTAAAACAATTCAAACGATTATTCATATATGCAGTGTCCATGAATTTAATAACATTGTTGTTTAGTGTAATGTTGATGGCACTATTATAAGTGGGCAGCAATTTAGTGACCCTATTATCAGGGTAATAAAGTAGTCAATGTTGAATAGCTGGAGCAATGTAGTTTGATCAGTTGATATGATAGTTAACGCGGTATGTCAGTAAAACTACATATCCATACTTATCAATACATTTTATTCTGATTTCACTGTATACACACGTAATAAAATGCAGTCCCCTTTCTTACCTGTTCGTCTATATGAATGATATAAACACAAGAACTACCGAACGGATGTCTGTACAGTTTTCACCAATAGATAGTGATTCCTGAGGATGGTTCGGTTTCCATCACCAGGGTGCAACCGCAGGCGAAGTCTAGCATAATTAAATATGACTGTGGCAAATGTTAATTACTGCTTGAACCGTGTCTCGGCAAACACATTAATCAGCCGGTCTCGGTTCTTTGATAGTCGTTACTAAGGAATCACTACCCTTAAATATTATACACTGACACTAGTCTATATTAAACCTAGCTACTTCGCTCCGTCCACAACGTAATATTCTATCATGTCTGGTTAGATTAAAGACGTAACCTGGACTCAGCTTGCATGCCCGGTAACACTAAGACGAGGATTGTAATTTTAAATGTATCATGAACAATTAATGTAATATTAAATCAATTTAGAACGAAAGTTACACGATGTTCATCATGGCGGCCTGTCAGTAATCCAATATTGGATAAAGGCCTCTTCCCTCTTCTTCCATTCTTGGCGATCTTGTGCCCGACTCATCCAGTCTCGACCTCTGTGTCGTCGAATGTCGTCCACCCAGCGTTGCGGCGGCCTGCCGCGTCCTCTAGTGTCCGCTCTAGGTCTCCATTGAAGGACTCGTTTTGTCCAGCGGCTCTGGTCCATTCGCGCAATGTGTTTCGCCCACGTCCACTTTTTCTTCGCGATGATAACCATGACGTCTTTTACTTTGGTCTTATTTCGGACCCATTCATTGCGTTTCCGGTCACGTAAGGAGATCCCAAGCATCGCTCTCTCCATGCCCCTCTGCGCGACACGGAACTTCTCGGCAGACTTTTGTGTTAGAGTCATGGTTTCAGTGCCGTAGGTTAACACCGGCATGACACATTGCTCGAAGGCTTTGACTCGGAGATGTAGGGGTATTTTGCTACAAAGTATTTGTTTGTTGGCACCGAATGCGGCCCACGCCTGCGATATCCGCCGTATTACTTCCGCCGTTTGATTTTCAAAGCCCAATGTAACCTTGTGACCCAAATATATATATTCGGTCACTCTCTCCACTGGAAGCTGATAGTCCGTGACTTCAGGAATATTAGTCATTATTTTGGTTTTCCTCAAGTTCATTTGAAGACCAGCCTTTTCAGATTCCAGCTTTAAGTCCTGGAGCATCGTAATCATGTCTTCAATGCTCTCCGAGAGCATACACGATGTTACCTGGCAATAATTCAATTGGATTATCAGATAGTGGTAAAAGAAGCCCTAAGCGTGGTAATCGATTTCGCTTCCAAAATAACAAATATTGTTATTATGTTCTGTTGATTACTAAATAAATCTTGATACATTTTGTTGGACGCAGATTGTTTTGTTTCCCGCTTCTGGCAATAAAAAATAAGGTAACAAATTAGTTATTTGTGTTTGTACTTCAGTTTAATCAAACCAACAGGTTTTGTCCAATATCCGCCCTTGAACTTTGTGGTCTGGATTGCAAATAACCCGTTTTTAAGTATCCTAACCTTTCATTTTGCTTTTAGTATGTTGCTGGTCTGGAATATATTTGCTTCCGGTGGTTAAATAGTCGATCTATAAAAAGTGATGGTTATCGTACCTAATTCACAGATATGGCTAAAGTTTATTTGCACGTGTAGGTACGTAATGAATGTATGAGTGTAGGCTTGTATGTAATGTATGTACGATTGTACATGTGTGTAGAATAAACGCAGTTTAAGTGCACACGTTCGTAATACTTTCTTTTCATATCCTAATATACACACCTACATATACACACACTCTTTCCCTAAAGTCGCTTTATTATAATTGTATATCATCACTACATAGTATAAAACAAAGTCAAACAAAGTCTGTCTTTCCCTATGTGTGCTTAAACCTTTAAAACTACGCAACGGATTTTAATGCGTTTTTTTAATAGATACATATAATGATTCAAGAGAAAGGTACGAATATATAATACAATATGTATAATACATATATGGCGGTACCAAGTTCGCCGGGTCAGTTAGTTTAGTATAATTTTGTGTAAGTTTGTACTCACATAGTACGAGATACGACAAAGGAGTAGTATTTAAAAAATAAACCATTCAGCAGGAGCAATGTGAAAGATAGACCTTTAATATACTAGAATACAAACCTTCAACATCTTCATTACATATTCACTGACAAAACTTACCGTCAAAAACAAAGGTCAATAAAAATGGCATCCGAATTAAAGGTTAGCGTCAATCGTTACCTTAAATATTGTTTAGCTGATTTCGGGTCAGTTTGGACATTTCATGTTTCAATTTGAAATACTACGTGTATTTTATTATTATTAATGCTTAGATGCTGCATATTTTATTACTTGCTGTTTATTAATACATCGTGCTGTAAGTCAGTCAGTTCAGTGATTCCGGTTGGCTTGGCAATACTATAGCCTGATATTGCCAGCGCCCATAAGTGATAACAAAATGCTTGTCGTGCCGTAGCCAAGCGTGCTACGCCATGGCCTCAGTAAGCTACGCATACGAGTGCTACGGCATCATGTCACATCGACTATTCAATTACCAATTTACTGTAGGCTTTCTCACCACTACAGAACTAAATGTAGAAATAAGTAATTTTAGTGCTAACAACTAGCTAGGTCCATAATATCCATCTTCATACTGCGATAATCGTTACAATATTGTCATATCAATTCACAGAAGTGATATACAAAACTTCTGCCTAACAAAATAAAATACATTGAATGTCCAATGTGCGCTACAAATTTTACTGCAACGTTAAAGCAGTAGCATTCTCGTGGATGCATTTCACAACATTTTGAATAGTATTCATAGAATGGGCGCTTCTCCTCTGAGCTAAATATAAGACTGGTGAATTTATAAGTCTGAGTGCTGGTTTACGCCATTACTCACATGGCTTGACAGTGTTTTTGGCTTAAAGTGTGGTCATATTCTATTTATGTGGCTGTAGATATTTTTCAAACTTTAGAGCTTTTAAAAAACACAGGTATGTATATTTTAAAAAAGCTGTTGTTGGGACCGTTGGGCAGGTAAGTTCTAGAGTGGGGGATCCACATCCACGTATTGACCGATTAGGATCAATTAGATAGGACAATAGTATAGTCCATTGTTAGCGACCACGTCTCAGCTCCGATTTGATATTAACTGACAGTGCTGTCGCAAGATAGTTGTAAGCGTAATAAATAGACAGAGCAATGTATATAACAGCGCATCCTATTTTTATGTCCCGTATCGATTGGTATATTCATCAATCACATTATGCCATCCGGGCAAATAAGAGATCATATCCTAGCTGTCCTTTTATATTTAGCATAACAACATTTAATATAAACTAAATAATATTGTATTATAGTGCGCAGTTATACAGCTCCACTCAGACATCTAATTCTAAGCATTAAGTATAACAAACTACCAAGGCGATCGCACAAGTCCATTACAGACCATTACATTACATTACGTGGGCGTTAAAGTATTACTTTCAGCTGGCGGGTAAAAATACCATATTATATACAAAAAAAAATCAGAAAACGAGGTATTATAAAAATTAAAATTGGCGTCCACATTTTACACAACATAAGCCAGTGCACTTTGGTGTGCGCTGATGGTCGGAGCTTTATCATAAAAAAATCCTTGTAAAGGCGCCTGGTTGTCGGCTTATTAACTATAATGCGAGTACTACTACCTCTATGAGAGGGTTTATCTCGTTTACCGCCGTAACCTGCTTACTTATCTGTTATGGCTATTTGGATTTATACCTAATATTTTGTTAACAGGAAGCTGAAAGTTCACGCTACTTAAATAAACGCGAAAGTATGGTAGGATGGATGGATATTTGTTATTCTTTCACGCAAAAACTACTGAACATATATTTTCTGGAACTTTGCAATAACATATAACAGTACATAGGCATATTTTTACAGAAGTCTACGGGCTTGTTTACAGAGCCATGGACAGAAACTAGGTACATTTATACGTAGATAGTAATACTTTGTGTGTTCTGTCTGCTCGTCGGTACAAGGCCAAAATAACAAAAATGTATTACTATAATACAATCTATCACGAAAATTTTTACCTGCCATACAGTGCACCGAACAGCGATCTTCATAAAAATGAGTTACGAGGCAGTATTAAAAGCATTCATAATAGAATAAAGCCGATGATTGTAATGTTCCGTTGGCCTGGAAGCTGGTAATTCAGTTACTCAGGCCCGGGGCTAAGGAAAACACAGCAACGCTCTCGACTTGACTCATGTAAAATGTAAAATCTACATCAAACGATATCTTCATGTAAGTACAAGTACTACGTAAATATAGAATTCATGTTCCTTTCAAAAAATGAAATCATGTCTGAAAAGCGTTATATTCAGATTGATTTATTTTCTTTATAACAAATGTCAAATAGAATGACCCATAGCTATAACCTTAGACTATATATATTACTAGTCCAACCTCTCTGGCTACAACAAATATATTTTCGTAAATCGAATTCCGTACGACCAATCAGCATCTCATTTGATGACTAGCTACAGTTTATAAAAGGTTAGAATAATTTTCGATAAGAGACGCAAACTCAAACCCTTTAAATCTGAAACCATTTTAGGCTTGAACTAAAAACTAAAACAGCTAAACCCACTCCGCTAAGTCTTAGCAATTCAGTAGCTACTGAATAAAACGCAACATCTACAGCCAAGAATTTGTCTACTTGCTAAAGTACGAGAGTAACTGAATAATTCATGTTTTTTTGTTAACTGGGGAGCGAAAGCACCGAAAACGGGCACGAAAGTCAACCTTGTATATGCGCATATACAAGGTGAACGTGGGAACTGCTGACGATCTCGTTTCAAATACATCGTATTTCCATTGAATTGAGTAGCTAAGGACAAGCTTGCTTTTTCTTTAACGTAGGTAGGTACTTATTAGCTAAGATTGTATTAATAATTGATTGATTGATTGATAATAATTCTTTATTGTGCACTACACTGTTGGTACTATTGTGGTATAAATAAATTAAATGTAAATACATAGCAAATGCACAAGGGCGGCCTTATCGCAAAGTGCGATTCCTTACAGGCAACCTTAGGATGGACAGATTGTAAAATATAAAACTTTTTGATGTGTAGTGATTATATTTGTTTGAACACAATAATGGTTTTAAACAATACACATACAAAGTTATACATACATATATAAATAAGGTTGGTATGCATATACCTGTACATATAAATAAATACAATACTTACTAACTACATAATATACAATACTTTAAAATACATATAACTATAGTTACATACCATACATACATATACTAAGATAAACACAACAATACAGTGATAAAATTTAGCTAACAAAGACAATTAATGCTTGTTTACTGCATTGTTAGGGTTCCCTACCTAAAAGGTAAAAAACGGGACCCTATTACTAAGCCTCCGCTGTCTGTCTGTCCGTCTGTCTGTCTGTCTGTCTGTCTGTCTGTCTGTCTGTCACCAGGCTGTATGTCATAAACCGTGATAGCTAGAAAGCTGAAATTTTCAGTAATTATGTATTTCGGTTGCCGCTATAACAACAAATACTAAAATTAAAAACAATGAAAATATTAAGGGGGGGTCCCATACAAAAAACGTGTTCTTTTTCGTATTATTTGCTCCAAATTACTAACTGTAACAGGTAGACGCCTTAAATTTTCACAGAATATGTAGTTGTATATTACCTTTCAAAATAATAATTAAATTTAAAAAAAAGTAAATAATAAAGGGGGGCTCCCATACAACAAACGTAATTTTTAAGCAGTTTTTTTTACTCGATCTTAACAAACAGGTAGAAACTTAAAAAGTATTTAATTATACATACAACGAACGTAGTTTTATTTTATAGATGATGGTACGGAACCCTTCGTGCGCGGGTACGACTCGCACTTGCCCAATTCTTTAATATGTTCGGTGTTTTTGCTTGCCTCATTTCAACCGGCAGCTCATTCCACAAACGGACAGCTTGAACAGCAAAGGATTTATCGTAAAAGTTTGTGGTATCTGCTGGCATCTGCAGTCTCAAATTCACCGACGACCTCAAGGTCGTCAAATGTGTGTCATGGAGGAACTTGAAACGTTTTTGTGATACAAGATGGTATTAGAATTAAACAACACATTATACAATAACATAAGAATATGAGTATTCCGGCGAAGCCGAATTGGTAGCCACTTGAGTCTAGATCGAAATTCAGATACGTGATCATATTAACGTAAACCAAAAATGAATCTTTTTTGGAGACGCTCAAGTTTACCAAGTTGGTCCTCATTAAAATCAAGATAGCTGACATCGGCATAATCGAGTGTTGGGTTCTCCCAATGCAAAGATTGTACAAGTGCAATCTTGGTGGTTGTGGGTTGAAAGTTCCGCAGCCTACGCAACGACCCAGCAGAAGCAAACAGTTTACGACTGGTCTCCTGTACTTGAGTTCCCCAAGATAACGTTTTATCCATATGTATACCCAAGTTCTTCACACTATCTGAGATTGGTAAGATATTACTATCGAACTGAATCTGAGGCAGCTGGGACTAGTTGATTTTGGAAATCATCCTGGAACTGCCAATAAGAATTACCTTTGTTTTTGATGGATTTACTTTAAGGCCATATTGTTTGCTCCATGCACAGATATGCGCCAAATCCGAGTTAATGTTAGAGAACGCTTTTAAAATAGACTCCAGTGGCACCTGTGAGTATATCTGCAAATCATCTGCGAAAAGGTGGTAAGATGAAAGTAACAGTTTGGAGATAGAATTTATGAAAATTGCAAAAAGTTACGGAGATAGCACGCCACCCTGCGGTACACGGACAGTTATATTACACCATGAAGAGTACGACTCATCATAATGTTATTATAAAAAAACAAATATTGTTTAGTTTACAATGGAATTAGAAACTTCTAGATTTACTACCTTTATTGGTACGTTTATAAGACTAACTAATAGTATCATGTTGTAAATAGTTGAATCAGCCGCGGGACTAACTAGCTATTCTATTTATTATATCTTATTAATAATCAAAGCACGACAGAGTGATAATGGTAGAGAACAATTTTTATTACAATTTTATATTGGCAAAATTAATACGAATATAAACCACCACTCAATTTAAATTCGTAACGAAAAGAGTCAACATTCGTCAATCAAAACAACAACCACCAGACTTCAATCACAGGGAACAAACCCGCGACATGCGGCGTATGAACATGACCACATCAACCCTTTCTCTGTTAATGCAATCAATACTCCATATTAGCGAGTCATTAGGTATGGCCGTTTACTCTGCCGTGGTGTATTTACGTCTTATTGTGTGCGAACAAGTCTTTGTTGTTCTAGCGACCCACGGCTCGACTTGAATACAGGTGAGTCTTTAGAAGGTACTACTTTTATGGGCGCAAGTTACTCACTGATTTTGTAGGCCGTCTAGATTGGTTACGTGCGGGAATTGTTTTATTTTAATACAACTTGCGCATATAACACTATTATTAATATATTTCAGTTATAATTTTGTGATATCATATATTATAACTTTAACGTGTGGCACAGACGCTAAAACTATTTCACTATCCAGCCTTTCGCAGTTCACTTTTGGACATATATGTAGGCCTCTCCTAATTGCGTCACGATAGTATGAATCAATATTGTGTTATATTATGGACTTGACTCCTTCACTTAGTCAATTCGAAGATTCTACTCATCTAAACATGGCCGCTAACGATTGATTTTCCTACAAATCAGACCAAATTGACACATCTAAATCATATCATATCATATCATTTTGAATATTTACTGATAAGTAGCTTTCATCGTTTATAAATAATTTTCTGTGAAATAATTACCCCTCTCGGTAATTATATTCGCCATTAATTGGAGCCGGGTTCATCAATTTGCATCATGGTGTTCCAAACAGGGTCAATTAAAACTCCCTTAGATTTTAGTATGCAAACCTATTGCTGACGTCATATAGGATAATTTTTAATCAAATGAGAACGTTAAAACATCATTTTCGCGTTAAAACCTTTACATGCATATTATTAACGTTACTTAGCATGTTGATATGCATTTACTATGTATACACACACGTAATCTTAACTCGGTTGGCGTAAGGCTGGTGACAGACTATCAGTTAATACTGTTGGCCGTGATAATTATTAAGGTAGCGTGGTTTTACCTGGACGCTTACAGAAGCTTTCTGTATTTCGGAACAATTTAATAAATTCAAAAGCTTTGACATATAACTTTTGTTCTTTGACTCTATCCATTTTATCCGTGAATTATGCGAATTAGTAATAACTATTGTTATAGCACGGGTGATGTAGTTGCTTTAATGGCCACATTGCCATTCAGCGCTGCGCAAAGTGTTATGGGTCTAATCCTCACACAGTATAATAAATTTGTATGATGCAAAAAAATGTTCGGTAATAATCGGTTTAAGTCACGCGTGATTAAAAAATATTTCCTAGCTCGAGAGCAGTCCATTTAATTATTTATATCATAGAAATCGAATCATTCCAAAGGCGTAATGTGTAACAGAGTAACCATCACAGGTGTTTTTATATCACAGTATATCCTGACAGTCCATCCTCCGCCTAACAGGTTTGTACGTAGGGACGAACATAACATCCGCCTTACCATAATTCCCTTTCATTCCGTAAACCCGACACGTGTTCTGTATTATTAAAAACTTGTTCATCACGGTGCATAACTAATTGTTTGTTTGTGTCGAAATTACATTTGTGACGCGTGATGGAGCTCCGGTGACATGTAGGTATGAAAGCTACTTATGTTTATGCAAATTTGTCACGGCTTTTTGTGAGGCTCTGATTCTGTTTGTTGAATTTTTGTACGTTTTATGGGTTGTGTGTTAGTCAAGGGAAGATTGATATGCGGCTTTTAAATGTTTATTTGTATGAACTTGTATACATAAAATTCTTGCGTCACTGACTGACTGACTGACAGACAATACACAGCCATAACTGGGTTTTTTAAGCTAAAATTTGACATGTGTGTTCCTTGGAAATTTTACATGTGCACTGAGAAAGGATTTTCTAAAGAGCACACAGGATCGGGCTGATTAAAATTAAAGTGCGGGCGTAGTTGCGGGTGCCAGATTCAGGAAAGCTCCCTAGTGTAGAGACAGTTTTGATAAATAAAAGAGACAAACTATCAAATATTACTTTCATTAATTCAGTTTGCTACAAGGATCTTTAGATTACCTAGTGATTCTATATTTTGTTTTACATTTAGAGCCCAGTTCGCAAAGCAAATGCATATAACCAAGAGAAAGAACGGGCAATAAAACTCTTGGCCTTTCTTTTCAATAGTCATAATTTACACATAATAGTACAGCCAATTTATATCAAAATAAATTGGCTTTACTACTATTGCGGTACTATATTGTGGGTAGTTTTATATTACAAGAAAAGTTTGTCTTACACAGTGACAATACTAATAATATAGACCTGAAATGTTTGACTATAGAAAATACACTTATACAAATATGAGGCATATCGACACCGAAGTCATAAAAATACTGACATCTCTGTTTAACTTACATAATGTTTCAGAAGTGAAAAGAGATAACATGCTTTTTGACAGTTACTATAATGGCAACCCTTCATTCCTAGCGTCTTTGAAATACCTAGATGCGGCCGGGTCGCCATTTTATCCGCTTGCTGTTTGTCAACAAGTCTCTTGAGCTATTCATATATTTTGTGAATTTTGGAGTAATTTTGCTGTGTTATTGGGTTTTAACGCGATAGTGGTACAGTGGTAGTGGTAAACCTTCAATTGCAAGATGCCCAATTTGCAATATAATCGGTTATGGCATGAAAAGAAGCAGAAATCACCCGAATATAACCTTGCACCAGTAAGTACTTAATTTCAGCTGAAATATCTTTGGATTTAGATAATGAATAAAAGATACTGCATTTTTTTAAGAGTATCAACAGTTACGCATTCATATTTTCCCTTGTTGCCTTTATTATCCACGATAAACTTTATGAAATTATTTTGTTGTTATTGTAGGAATAGAGTACTGCATGTATGATATTTTATATTTATCGATAATACTGTATTATGGTTACTTATTGATTTTTTTACTTTCAAGGCTGCCTGCCAACAAAGGAAAAAAGAAAATTTGGCTGGAAACATTCGGTGTTGAAAATTTAAGGATGTCAACAAAAACAATTCATAGGTATTTGTTCTCTTCACTTTGAAGAATCTTGTTTCAACCGGACTCTAAATAAAGTAACATTGCGTATACCATCACGGACCTTATTGGTAAGTAACATTACTTATTATAAATTTGTTCAACATGACAGAGTATTGGCTGCTATGATGGTGATATCCTCATTGCAACTTTTGTCTAATGGGCACAAATAGTGATGTAAAAAAGAATGTGTTTGAGTGTGGTCCGTAGCTACTCGAGAACCTAATTAGCAGACACAACAGAATTTTATTGTTATAGTGTCTGGCTCAAATTTGAGCCGCTGGGGCTAAAGTGGTTAGATTAATTGCCAAAATAAACTGAACATGTGCTTAATTGGTTGTGTGTTGCTCTGTGGCCGGACCACAGTTTAGTACTCAGATGCTAAAGTTTGAAATAATACCTACCTAAAGACTTCTTTCATCGGAATATATATATATATTCATATATAATATATATAGACAGTTGACTCCACAGTGTTTCTAGGCATTATATTAGATAATAAGTTACAATGGGGTGCACATATAGCATGTCTTGCAGGTAAGCTCAGCTCTGCAGCGTATGCTGCCAGAAAAATTAGACAACTTGCTGATGTCGACATAGGTTGTCTAGTTTATTTTAGCTATTTTCATAGTGTCATGTTCTACGGCAACTTGTTATGGGGCAACGCTGCGGATATTCAGAATATCTTTGTTCTACAGAAACAAGCGGTACAAGCAATATACATGTTAGGTAGGTGCAAAAGATACTCTTAGGGAACGCTTTAAGTCTATAGGAATTCTAACAGTAGCCTCGCAGTTCTTATTTGCTAATATATTGTATATTAGGCAAAATATAGGTTTATTTACTACAAAAAGTGACATACATAATATAAATACTAGGAACAGACATAAGTTATATGCTCCTTATCATTGTTTACATAAAGTTAACAATTCTTTTGTAGGGCTAGGTATTCCTATTTACAATAAAATACCAATTAGTCTTTTAGAATTACCATTTAATATGTTTAAAAGTAAGATAAAAGACTGCCTTACTAGGAAAGGTTATTATACTGTTAATGATTATTTCAGTGATAAGGATAGATGGTCACTTACACTAGACAACTCATGATCTACTACTTATTTAGAATTTATATAGATACTTAGCATTTTTCAGTTTATTATTATATAACATAACATTTCTAGTTCTTTTAAATTATTATTCGTTTATTATAATTAGGTCATTCCACTTACTACATTTACATTTGCATTGTTGTTTCACTAATTTTATTAAAATTTACTGTACTGTAAGATGAAGATAACTCGTGATCACTTACTTCGTCAAATAAACTACCTACCTATTCTTAGGTAGATAGGTAAACAAAACCTAAAAAGTGCTTTTTTTTCAAAATCATTGTTGGCTATATAAATAAAAGTTTATAGATAAAGTCCAGGTCATTTTATAAAGTACTTATAATGCAGTTTTTCTTGGCATAAAGAAATAAAGCATATTTCGTTATATTTGCTGAAAGTAATCCTCCCTAGCCATACACACGTACTTTTGATGAATATTGATTGGATAGAAGATGAATTAATCAAAATGAATAGTTTCTTGAGAGACAAGTATCAACGAAGAGTAGAGAAAAGGTACTATTATATAAATTGATTTATGGATAGTTAATTTTAAATATTGCAAAATTGACTTGCTGCAGAGTATACCTTCCAGCGGACCACAACCTACAACCAATAACTCCTTAACTAAAGGGGTGTATTGGACCATATTTGTCGTATGCAAGGTACTCTTTAAGTAGTTTTTTCGGGGTATAGATTTATTAATATTTCATTATACGCTATTTAATTTGAGGTGGCTCGGCCAGAGAGCACTGCTTGGCGGCCGGACCACATAAGTAGTTGATTTGAAAGAAATCTCTTGAGGTACTCAAAATATGTACATATATATTCCGATGAAAGTAGACTTTAGGTAGGTATTATTTCAAACTATAGCATCTGAGTACTAAACTGTGGTCCGCCCACAGAGGAACACACTAATTAGTTACAAAAAAGAAATGTTTATGATAGTATATTTATGATATTCCTTTTATAAGGAACTTATAAATGTTTTGAAAACAAAATAATGTCACCCATACTCTTGTTTTTGAATAGTACTTTACAGTTTACTTTGAAAAAGTATTAATACAGTAGGTTACAGTTGGTAGATTCTTCTCAACCCACCAATTGCAAATGACCTATAAACCTATTAATAATATCAAGAAATATAAAAAACGTTAACAATTTTATTGCTTGTTTACAGCCCGTGACTCCATTAAATGTGCCTGGCATTTTAATGGAAAATGACCAAAATCAGACAAGCTCACAATCAATATCTGGATGTAGTGCTCATAATAAGGTAATTTTTTTTGGGTAGTATTTAACTCTTCCTCAATATATCTCTGATGTCTGCCAAACAATATTCCTTTATTTCACCAAAAATACTAATTGCACACCAAAATGTACTCACTAAAATATTTCATAAAGAACACCTGTTTATTGACCGTTGAAAATCTGTAATTATAAAAGTAATCCTTTCAATGAATAAGAAGCAATTCATATTTTAGTATTACTCAACAACCAAATACTTTAATAAGCTGAGTTATTCCCATAATAGATAAAGGACACATTATTTGGGTTGTAAGATGGATCTATTAAAACTTACTTTTATTTCATTTGATTTCAGGTACCTACACGCAATTAAAATGATTACAAAATTAAAGGACAAATGTGAACAAATGTCTTTATTTATTGAATATTTTTATTTTATACTTTTAGTTGATTACCAATGTTTTTTCTTTGTTCGACCATGTATAACTTTTTATAGAGTAGTCCAAATTTGATTATTCTCTTTTTATTGGAAAGGCTACACCCTGAAATTGACCGTCGCCTAGGAGGCGGTTAAGAAACTTTCTCGTTGTATTTTTTTATTATTATTACGTATTTTTTTTAAAACTTTTGTACCCTTTAATTTTATGCCCATAATAAAGTAAGTATTCAAAAACAATAAAAATTGTTTCTTTAACTACAATGGCTTCGCATCGCACAGCCACCATGTTTGATTTTTTAACGTCGCCTATCTAAGAACACATGTAAATCCGTTCAGCGAATCTGGGAGATATGAGAATATAAAGAATATTACATACATACAGGAAAAGCGCGCAAAACATAACCTTTCCTTGGCAGGCAGGTAAAAAAGCAGGAAAGTTTTTATTGGGGAGAACATATCCTTCCCTGGCTTTTGAGAGCTCCAGTAGTTACTAGCTAAATAAAAATATAAAAGATATTTGGCAACTTCTTTGGTTTTAATCATATTTAAGTTGAATTAAATTATGTATCTTATCAAGGTACATTATTTAATTCAACTTTTGTGGCCACAGCTGATGTGAGTATAAACACTTTATTCAGTGTATCAACACCACATACTTATTATTCAAAACTATTTGATTAGGTATTAACAAATTTAAAATTTACACCCGATCATAAATAAATAAAATAAATCACTGACACTGCACGTAGAATCAGCATGCTGAAATGGTAGTGGGCCCGGGGCCGGCCATGTCTGTAGACAAATAGTCGGTCGATAGAGCCAGACATGTGTTGGAGTGGAGACTGTGTATGGGCAAACGATGCGGCACGATGGACCGACGATTTGAAGAGGGCGGTTGTTGGCAGCGGATGGATGCGGGCTGCTCAAAACCGGGATGTTTTTGTGGGACGCCTACGTTCAGCAGTGGATGGCAATTGGCTGAATGATGGTGATAATGATGATGATGAAATGAAATAAATGACTATGACGTAAAAAAAAACACATTTTATTTAAAAATACATTATGTCCATTCTTTTCTCCCATTAGGATTTACCGGTAAATTCTTAGATTGACCGCAGTTCGGACTTTTACAGTATATACCTATAAGTGAAGATAAGAAATGTACCTATGTTTAAAATACCTACTCATTGATATTGTAGGTACTATGCGTTTCAAATAAGAATAGGAATGTCAATGACCGCTATCTGTTAAATTTCACTTGAAAAGTACGATTTGCAAAGAAGCTTATTTGCAAATCAATAAGTTTTACATCAAATTTAAATAAAAACGTTAAATAAGTATTAGTTTATTAAATAATATTAATATTTGATTAAAGTCATAATTTGTATCCAATATGGCGCCAAGTCGATCCTATTCTTAGTCAAAACGCATAGTACCGTGGTGACTATATGAAAACATTCCTATAATCTTTTATCGATGTTATTGTAGACAAATATCGATATGGGCAGCTCTATTGGCCGCCATTTTTTCCTCTCAATAATGTGTAGGTATACACGTTTTTTTTGTAGGTATGCCAAGTCTATATTATTAGTATTGTCACTGGTCTTACAACAACACAATAATCGTTATTTAGCATCAACACAATTAACTAAATGTTTACCACAGGTACAGTATAAAAAATCTCATTGATACAACTTGATCCACAGTACATTATTCTGTCCTATATTACAATCTTTAATATCTCACAAACGACCAAACTACCCACAATACCAATAAGATAATGATTACACTATCTTACATTGTTTCCTAGGCGATAATACCAAAGAACAAGCAACACAGAATATTGAAACATACATACATAACGTCACGCCTATAACCCCGAAGAGGTAGGCAGAGGTGTATTTCCACACCCACTTTTCGCCAGATATACTTTAGTCCCACGTAATAAGGGGCGAGCCTATTACCGTACCGGGCACATTTGCAGACTCCATGCTGCTACTGAGAATTTCGTGACAGAAAAACCCAATAACACTGCCCGACCCAGGAATCGAACCCGGGACCTCCCGATCCCATGCGCACATTTATGCCGCTAGACCAACGAGGCAGTCGTATAGGGTTTGATGTCGAGTTTTCCGTCTCTACGCAAAGAATATTGAAACACAGTGGCATTAAATAGTCATGTTGTAACTGAGCCGTCGTCGAAGGAGAATAGGACGAACTAGTCGAGCTTGTCGACTTTCATACCTAGTTTAAACGTTATTTACACGTTTGACAGTTTAACAACTGTCAAACGTCATGTCTGTGTTATTTTAATGCCACTGCTGTGTTACAAACATGAAATTTTTCCCTAATATCAATCCATATCTCTGGGCGGGCATCCTCTAGTGATAAATATATTTCAGAATAACTCACTTATGGTCAACTGATCTCAAACTAGGCAGAAGTTACACTATTCAAAAAATCTTACTTACTGGCTTTTCCTTTAATAATAAACCTGACAGGACCACTGCAACGCCACAGAACGTGGGTTTGTTATAGACCCAGGACAATCTTTGTGCAATGATTTATCTATAGAGTATGCAACTTTAGGACTATACACGTATATTTATCTTTTATCTGGTTTCAACAGTGCACACTCTACCTAGTTTGGGATCAAATTGCAGCTTATGAGTTAGCCCAAGACATCATAAGTATTTCATGTCGACACTTAAAATAATTTGTAACACAATCGTCTTTAAAACGAGCTAGAAATAACTTCACATATTTATTACTTCTAAAATCTGAACCGTACAACCGTAGCGAGTAACATTGTTTGACAGCAGAGAGGTACGTATGTACCTGCATGTATATGCAGGTACATTATTTGATCCCTCCATTTTACATCGACGCTTTACAAAGACTAAACCGATATCGGTCAAAAAGTGTTACGTAGTGTGTATTTGTGTCAAACAAAGCGCACTATTGTCCGCTCGTTCGTAAATCTAGCGTTGCTAGCTCTCGGTACATTGAAGCTCTCTGATAGATCACAACCAACTCACACTGATAACTTTGTTACTTTTTGATTTTATGAAAAACAATGCATCAAGTTGATGCAAAAGACAAAAGCTTATAATCCCAAAATATGAGTAATGATTTTAATAAAACCTGTAAAGGCGATTACCGTTATTTATGTTAACGAGTAAGTGTAAGTGGCTCCCCCCCGTAGGGTCTCCACCTTGTCGTGGTGGGGGGCTCAGTAACCGTGGGTGAGGTCCAACACCAACGGTGAAGCTAAGCGGGATCCCGGGAGGGGACGCTCCACGTGGGCTTGCGTGGGGCCTGCGTAGGATGCGTCCCAGGGTGCGGGTGCGGGGGACAGTTCTGTCTGTCCCTCGGTGTGTCGATGTTGCGTTGCCGCGCGCCCTATCTCCCGCGACCAAATGGGGGCGCACCATCATTGCGTCGCGGTGGGGCCGCAGAGGAAGAGGAGATGCGGTGTTGCGTTGCCGTCCTCCCTATCCTCTGCGGCCGCTGGGTGTTTTGGCGGCGGAGCTCAACACCTTCATCCGCCGCCAAGGGGGTTTCGTTCGGGGCCCGCCTGACCATCTGGCGGGCCAATACCCGTCGGGGGGTAGCGAGGAATGCTTCGGTGAAACCCTATCCTCCGACACATGGGTACATGAGGAGCACGGGTTGGTTTTTAGTCAGTAAGAGTCTGACAGTCCCCTTCGTCCTTCCCCCGGGGCGGAGGGACTCCATGAGGATTTTCCAACCCGACACCAAAAAAAAAAATGATATCCGCTATCATTTCGAAAATTACCCTTAAGGTACTTCTAATCATAGACTTCAATGAAAAAAAAAATGTGTAAGTGGCTAAAATTTATGTACTTAAATTTTATTGATTAACAAAATTTGATTCATATTTCTTTTTATTACATCATTCAATATTAGATAGGTACCCCGAATATAAAAGTATTTTAAATTAAGTGTTGTGATGGACAACACTAAGTGACGAAGAGGAAAATTAAGACCTTTTTACAAAACAAATATAACGCCAGACTTAGTGGCAGAAGAGACTGAGACGTCTTAAAGAGATTTTTCTTAAAATAAAGAAAAAAGTAATCGGGAAACACTAATTTAAAAGTTGTAGAATCTAATAGGAAATTTTTCTTTTTTTCTTTTACCAAGTTAAATAGCTTTCACCGGACTTGGTGGGATCAGGAATCCAATTCGTGCCAGTCCACAAGACTAGTTAAGAACTTTGATATTTGTGTTTGTACTTACCTTCCTTATATGGTATACTAAACGACAAGCTCTCGATACTTGAAGAAGAAAAAGTGTGACTGGCTTTGCCTATTGCAGAATCTTATTACTGCAGAGCTTCAGACGATGGTTGCTGTACAAATATAAGTCAAAAGGCTCACAAAATGTTTTAAACCGGCACTAAGTTTCAAGAATTTTTTCAAGGCCTGGCTTGTTGTTAGAAAAATCTTACTTGTGTTTGTACTTACTACTTGGGGAGGAAAAATTTCTAAGGCTTTGACAATAGTCAAAGCCTTACAAATTTTGCAAAGCTTAGAACAATGATTGCTGTACAAATACAAGTCTAACGGCTCACAAAATGTTTTAAATTGACATTAAGTTTCAAGAATTCTATATCAAGGACATCTTACAACCTACCAGTTGTTAGAAAAATCTTAAAGCCTTCTTGGTGTTATTCCGATATCTAATTACTTCTTTTTCCCCAAAGCTTCTTCCAATTATCTTGGGTCAGCTTGCCTAGTCTCTTTTCCAAGCATACATATATGTCTTTAGTGCATGTTTTGTCTAGTTGGTTCTCTTGCACATCTTTCTGGACCATTGCCAACCAGTTTGTGTTATGCCAACCTTACGCAGCGTAGTGTCGGCGTGGGAAGTTCATAGCTGTATGTACTATGTGATATTAAGGACAACAGAGTATAGGTATGTCTAAACCATTGCAAATTCTTTTACCTCACCAATATAAGAAGTGACCTTGTAACTCTTCAACCTCTGACTGCACGCATGGCGTAGTGGTTAAAGCGAGCGCCTCATTGTTTAGCAGTGCGCTGATTGTTATGGGTTTGAACCTCACACGAAACTAACTTTATATGATCCTCAATTTGTTACTTTGTGTCCGTCGATTAGATATTTTTAAAGTCCCCCGCGTCCCAAGATTGTCTTTTTTAGACATATAAAAAAAATCTGTAGTGTATGTGTCTAGTATATTTTTCACGATATCTGCTAATTTCGGCATAAATGAATGTCCCAAAAGGACACTTTTAAGCCAGTACTTATGTGATTCATACATTAAAACTATAAGCTATAAGCAGCGATAGCCGAGTGGAGAGACCGACAGACTGCTATGCAGAGGATCTCGGGTTCGAATCCACGGCAGGCACCAATGAATTTTCGGAGTTAAGTGCGTATTAAATTGTTAATTATCGCTTGCTAATCGTTGAAGGAAAACATCGTGAGGAAACCTGCATGTCTGAGAGTTCTCCATGATGTTCTCGAAAGACATGTGAAATCTGCCAACCCGCACTTGGCCAGCGTGGTGGACTATGGCCTTACCCTTCTCATAAGTGAGAAGACGCCCGTGCCCAGCAGTGGAACAGTATAAAGGGCTGATGATGATGACATTAAAAGTACCGGAAAATATCACACGAAAATTCATTCATATTTATTCATAGTATGCGACTTTGTAATGGATAGAGGAGGTCGTATAAATGACTTCTTTTCACCTTAATGTAGGAGTTTGACCTCATAGTGCGTGTGAATGACCCTTGCTCTGCTATGGAGATAAGAAGAGAGTATGGACTTTTGTTTGATAAGCTAGATAATTAATAGGATTGTTAGGTTAGAAAATTTTCGTTTGTCTGATTTGGTCTTCACGAGTATTGCAACTTAACGAAATAAAAAATGGGCCAAACGAAATTTGTTCTGCCCATTTATATAAAAAGTTCGTCAAAATAAATATTTGGTAAAGGTTTCCATCCTCGGCTAAGCTTACTTACACATGTAAAAGCTAGGTGCTTTTACATGGCCTTATTAGTGGTAAAACCTAATATTTAAACACAATATATTATTAATTTATTTCTAAAGGCAGCTGATTTATAAAAAATCTTAATATATAAAATCCTTGCGTTACTGACTGACTGACAGACACGCTACAGGTGAAACTATTGGGCGCAGGAAGCTGAAATTTGGCATGTATGTTCCGTGGGGACCGTAGGGGTGTAATAAGAAGGGATTTCCCGAAATTCGCACGGGATCGGCCAAAACGGGTAAATTTAAAAAAAATGCAGGCGTAGCTGCTGGCGACCTCTAGTATACTAATAAGATTAGTTTGAGATAACTTTTAAATTAAACACAAAGACAAATGTCTCCTCAATCTATCATGACCACGGTAAAGAAATCGAAACGTCAGCTCGTAATAAAAAAATATTGTTTCTAGATCATTCGGTTCAAATGTAATATCACTAAAACAATATTGAATCCGTAATTAATAAATAAATAAATATTGAATCCGTAACCCGTAAATGTATTTTGATTTCAACAAATGTATTCTTATAGGCACATTTAATTAAAAGGGTATTTAACGATACAATAGATTTTCAGTCAGCCGAAAAAAATAACTAATTGATTTTTTTATCTGCGTCATACACTTGTAATCCAATATTTGGTCAAGCTCATATAGAGACAGAGTTGGCTTTTATCCACAATTTTTATCCCTAAGCCGATGTTAGAAATATTTATTCACATGTGGGAAAGCCGGAAAATATTAACGTGTTTCATTTACCTAGCAAGGCTATTATTATATTACATAAAAAAACAAAGACGTAATCGATCAAAGGTGACGGCATTGTTAATAAAACATTAAATAATTATTACATACACATGCAATCTGTATCGTGAGAGACTTCAAAAATATTCGATTAAAGGACGAAAAGAACACCCAGGCTCAATGAGTGGTAAACATAAAGTATTTTTTTACGTATGGATCGAACCAACATTACTTGGAGCGGCACTTTATGTTGAAGCAACCTTCAAACAGCGCCGCCATCTGCACTGGCAAGCCGAGTTTATAAATCCATATTGGGATTGGAATATGGGGTCCAAGTGCGCGATCTCTTTTTAGAGATCTCTCAAAGAGACTGGTCGACGCCTCGCGTGGCCAGAAGGCTGGCCTGTATTTGGCGCAAAATATCAGCATTGCCATACAACGTGCCAATGCTGCCAGCATTCTGGGCACGCTCCCAATTGACGGCGATGTGGAGGATTTCCATGACGCCCTCAAAATTTTATTTTCCTTTCTTTTTTTTAAATGTATTTTTTAGTAATTTAAGTATAGAAATTATTGTCTTATTTTATGTGTAAATAGTCATTTAGCTATGTTAGTTTTAATTTCATTGCAAATAAATATTTTAAAGATATTGGAATTCTGCTAGGTCTGCACAAACATAAGCATTTATTTTTCATGGTTTGGTAGTATAAGAAATATTCTAATTATATTCTGATGATATATAAAGTATAGAACTGGATTTCGAATAAATAAATTGTCTCTATATGTATTTTGTTGCGGAAGATTTTGTAACAAAACCTTTTCGGCCGGTACATTCATCACCCACATCTATATTTACATTAATTAATATCTATTTACTTTCAATAGCAAAAACGGTTCCTTTCAACGAAAATGTTTCCAAGTTCTCTTTTACAAATTATAAATATGTAAATATATATGTTGGAAAGTAAAACAATATGTAGCACTACTTTCTGTTCTGTGACATAACTCTTAAGCCGATTCCGAGCGGCACATCAAGACAACGTAAGAAGATTGCCTTGTGTACTGCTTTATTTTTAAAGATACTGCGAACTACACAATATGTTATACTAAGTTTGTATCACGTAATAGACTCAACAATAAACACTGGTTACATTATTCTAGGTCGACAAAAATACGCCACAGTCGCAAAACCGGCCTTTTTTGTCACAGAGATATCTTTATCTCATGCTGATTTATGAAAATAATACGCTCTACAGTCTTGTATTTGAAACCTAAGTCATAAGAACTGATCTTGTTTCCATTGAACTGGGATCATTTACAGGCAGAATTACAAGTCTCTCGATGCGTGTTACTGTGATGAAAGGTTTAAATACGCACCGAATATTTCGATGTAACAGATGACATCGTTCTACCAGTGTCCACGGTCGTTTACAACTGACATTATGAAGCAATATCATCGTAGTATCAGGCTATACGTCTCGTTGTTGATAACTGGACGCTCAATATAAAAGAACTCGCTCGCAGTATGTCGTATTTTGTTCGAATGGCACAATATCCGTTGAGCGATGTTTGAGGTCCGCCGTCTAATTCGTCCGGTCCAAGTACCGTTTAATTATGGAATTGCGGAGACATTTTGCTACTTGCAATTTATTTTGTAGGTAGACGGTTTTACACGAATCTATTATTAATTTATTGTCTCTATTTGTCGACTGAGAAAGTGTTTGTGGCAATGCTGCCTCAAACAAGTGTTTCTAATATAATTTAGCAAATGTATTAGGTGAAGAGTATGTCACAATGTTGTCATGACGTGGTTATGTCAATGTATCTGTTACAGCACTACTTCATAACGCATGTTAAATGTGTAATGGCGCTACAATATAACGGAATTAACATACGCTGCCTATAAGCTTTGTGAGTGGATTCTTAAGTAATAGTTTATTTTTTAATGAGAGGCCTTCTATGTCATCAACCGATACTGAAGTGTGGTTTGCCGTGTTCGAATGTTCTGCTATAGATTACCTTAGATAACTTTCCAAAGTTCATGATAATAATATAGCCCAGTAATTATGTTTCTTTTTAAAACTGATTCAACGACTAAGATTTGTCCCGGTTGCGATCCACGGCCTTCCCCTTAAAGCCCGCTTTTTTTTAAATCTGATTGTCCCAGTAAAAATGATTTTTGTATGACAGTAGAATATATAATAATTCAACTTAAAACAAAATTTGTAAGTATCATAAACTAGAGGATGCCCGTAGCTACGCCAGTGCTTAAATTTTTGTTTAGCCATTCTGCCCGTTCCCGTGGAAATTTCGGGAAATCCCTTCTTAGTGCACGTCTACACTCTCTATGGAACATATATGCCAAATTTCAGATTCTTGAGCCCAGTCGTTCCGGCCGTGCATTGTCTGTCAATCAGTTAGTATCGCAAGAAATGTATATATGTCACCGAAAAATAATAATAACCGTAAATTTATAAATTGTTGACGATAAAATAAAACTAACAGTCTTAGCAGTGGTGTCCCGATAACCTAATCCATGCAGTCAATTTTAGAATCGACCTATCGACAGACACAGATAAATTGCTCAAATATATTCCAATCTAAAATTTAATTGACCCGATATAGTTTGTGTCACCATATTTCAAATATTTTGCTGCTGAAAAGAAATATGTTTAACCTAACAGTGACAAAATTATTGTTAGTAACCACGAGTTTCAGTGACAATAACGATTTTTCATCTGTTTATAGAGACGTTTGTACATCCGCATAGGTCATCTTCTGACTGCATTAATAATACAAGGTGTATGGCCATCTGAATCTAATATGACTATTCTGAATTCCAATTTGGAGTCAACTGGCTCTTTGATCTAATGGCTAGTGACTGCTAAGCCTTAGGTCGGGTGTTGGATGCCTGCCAGGAGCAGGTGATGAGCACGCTTTTTCATATGTGTATGCGTGAAATTTATGTACGTATTTTAAAAATAAAAAGTTTTTAGCAGATAACTGGTTGCCATAGTACAAGTCTGCTTAGTTTGAACAGATGTCCGCTTAAGAGTTGTTTTAAGACTTCTATACATCTGACTACTCCCGCGTAGTCATTAATCTACACATACTTTATAGCTTCAACATACAATATCTTTAGTAATTTGCACACTGACCCTAACCTCTATCTCTATAAACCAATCCAATATAGGTTGGTCGGTTACCCTGATATTCACAATACAATTCACAATCCTTTAAGTCACCGACGTGCGAAACAATGTTTGGTGCCTAAATACCTATTGTCATAAACTGAGCTGTACTCAGCCAACTGAGCCGACTGTTCGCTAAACCGTAAAATTGAAGTCGAATTGAATTAATGATCGTAGCATTATTTAACGTAGCTTGTAAGTTTGTTGCTCGTACCGCATAGAATGTATGTGCTAGAATAATTTAGTGCTTGACACACTATGTAGTGAATATACAGACTCTACGTGAAATCTAAAACATAAGTTATATCCTATAATATATTATATAACTGATAAGTTCGTTACGGTAAGGTAATGATAGCCTAGTGTCGAAGCCAGTGAGAGAGAGAACGGAGTGCAATGTAGAGGCCCTAGAGTTCATAGCCCACGGCGCTCACAAATAACTCATTAAATGGATATGCAGATTTAATTGTTAAGAACCGCTTGCACACGCTTGCTAAACTGTGAAGTAAAACACCGTGAGTTAATCTGCGTGTCTTAACGTTCTTCATAACGTTCTCGAAAAACATGATTGTGACACCTGCCAAAGTGCCAACTCGCACCGGGCCAGTGTGATGAATTACCAATAGCCTAACCTACAGATTACTAAATATAAGACGTCTGCATAATAAGAATAGGCGCGTGCCCGGCAGTGCAACAGTATATAGGGCTAGTTACGATGAAAAGCTAACTCATCAATTCCTGCATATATTTAGAACTGATTACAAATAAATTAGTGATAATACGACACAGTAATGTAATGACATCACATTGTACCGAGCAGATTGTGCGTCCACCACGCCTCAACACCTCGCTAGGTGACAACTGAATAATATTATTTAATGACAACCATGCAACCTGTTTCCAACGTGTGAATTCATTTGGAAATGCGGATTTGAATTTATGATGTTTTGATTTCCATACATAGATACGTGGATGTGTGGAGTTACAAGAATGGATAAGATTAGGAATGAATACGTGAGAGGTAGTCTGAAAGTGGCGCCTATAGACGAGAAAGTGAAAGGAAGTCGTTTGGCTTGGTATGGACATATTATGCGAAGAGATATGTATGTAGGTAAGCAAGTAATGAATATGAAGGTAGAGGGATGGAAAGGCAGAGGCAGGCCAAGGAAAAGATGGATGGACTGTGTGAGGATGGATATGAAAGAGAAAGGGGTAAATGATCAGATGACGGGTGACAGAAAAGAATGGAAGCGAAGGACGTACTGCGCCGACCCCAAATAAATTGGGAGCAGGGCAAGAAGATGATGATGAAGATGATGACATAGATACGTGGTGACCATCGGTATGTACGCCAAAGCCAATCGTTACGGGTACGGGCTTTAGGCAATATATGGGTATGTAGGGATAGCTATAAATCTACATATATGTAGCGCCCTGTACTTGAAGTTTGTATACGATTTTAAGGGGTCGTGCACGCGAAAGGGGCAATAGTAAGGCTTCTACGTATTTAAGGTCGATCAGCAAGCAAATTCAAAAGAAAGTTTCAGAGACCAAAGGAATTGGCATAGCCCTAAGAATGAGTCAACTGGAAGGGAAACGGGCTGGTCAAACTTATCGCAGAACCAACAATCGTTGCAGTAGACAAGTTCTAGAGTGGAGACCGCCCCGTGTACAAATGTAGGGACACCCTCCAGCTAGATGGAGCAAGAAACGCAAAATGGCTAGATGAAAATCAAGCTCAGCGGTAACAGCAGTGGAAAGCGGTGGGTTTATAATGAAATTCTCTATAGATAAGAAATGAACAGAGCTGAAGTAGTTATAGAATTTGGACCGCTACGGAACTGTCTTAGATAATTTTTTAACAATAATATTGTAAGTATTTAAAGGATAGTTAGTCTATTTCAGTGTATTTCACGTACAGTTCATGAGCTGTATTTCCCAGAAGCCCGTGGAATGATGATTACGGTGTACCGGCAATATCTAAACTGAGCTATAACTGGGAAATTTCTAATAGAAAACTTGATAACACTTTGGCCGGGAATTGAGTTAGAGCTTACACAATACGCGGCCTCGTCCACGTACGTACTTCTAAATTGATAGAAATGTATGAAATAATAGATATTTTTATGTAATACTGCTTATTTCCTTGTATGAGTAAGTTGCTGTTTTATATAACGTTATTTTTTGTATACCTAGTGCAGTTCTCAGAATGAGCCCGGCGACGTTTGCACTGCACACAAACATAGCAACATCCTTGCCGAGACCACCAAAATCGCTACAGAACTTTTTAAATTTATATCTCGCAAAAACATTCAAGAACATTAAAAATAAATTAAATTCATATATTGATATTCTGCATATCCCAACGCACATTTATTTTTTAAACAAAAAGAGCCAATCTTCGTTGTTCGAAAGCCCCGAAAACTGCACAAACGAATTCTGTAAAATGACGTAGCATTGATTGATAGGTGATTCTCTTGTTTTCCCAACAAGAAAAATTGTTTGCATTCGCAATGAACACGGCGATGAATATCGTTGAACTCAAATCAGGAAAACAAATGTATGGTGATGACACTGATGACAGTCGCTTTAAAATAAACATTTTTCACACGTGTTGTCCCCTTAAATTAGTACATTGCATGAATTTCTGATTATACAATAAATTGTATTAAGTTGATTGGCTCTGTGCAACGAACTGACTGCACCGTTTGCGAATAACAAATTCGGAGAATGAACGAACTATATTGTTTACTCTGATTGAACTATTGGGGATCGTTGACCTGTTTCGTGACCAAAAACATTGTGAGAATATCTCCTTCGTGGCTCCAGCCAGATTCAGTGACCGGTGAAAAAGTCAAGTTTTATATGACCGAAATAGAAGAAAAGTTATTAATTAAACATTGCCTTAGATTATGTATGACAGGCTTTTGTCCACAGTTTCGCCTGCATGAAGTAAAATGTTCAATACTCAACCCCTAAGAATGGATAATAAAAAAAATCCTCTATTAGTTCGACTGAATTCCAAAAGAAATGTTATATGCCAAATTTCAGCTTCGTGCGCCTAATAGTTTCGGCGATGACTTGCCTGTCAGTAAATTAAAACGCATGAATTTTATATATACAGATTAATAAAAATATCTATACCTTACTGTAAGGCGAGCAGCAGCAGAGTGCAGCAACATCTAGTACATCAATCACGCTCAAGCGAACCTTTTCAAAATTGTTGACTTTACTTAAGAAAATCTTATTTTCTGTTAGCTCCGTACATAGTATAACTGTTAGTCACAGACTATTGTAGACGTTTAGGTGTATTAAGGTTTAGTCATTTAGATTATAATAATATTATGATTACTAAGAAGTTACTAAGATGGTTATAATGAAATCCTTTAGAATAGTGCTTGTTGCGGCAAGCATAATTCGTGTCTTGAGTATTCAGTATTATCTCTGGCGTTTATCCGCGAGAAGTAATTCTGTTGACTCTTAAATTTTCTTCTCTCTTGAACATAATAAAATTAACTTATCATCATCCAATGATCCGCTGACTCCGTTTAATTGCTATAACAAACACTTATCTACACTTCATTCCAAATTCGTGCCTAAAATTAAATAGTCTTAGGCAAACATTTTTGTCCGTGTCACCATCCCATATCATCCCATGGGTGTCATAAGAGCTGACAGAGGGAGCGTAATATATTATGCAGAGAACAGCACTGTAAGAGAAGGAAAACTTGATACAAACCCTATACGAACCCGTTTGGCCAGCGTGGTATAGTAGGCCAATTCCTAGTCCAGCAGTGAACTGTTAAAGGCTGATGATGATGATGATCATGAGGCAAAAATTTTGCTCATTTAACCTCTTTAAGAATAAAACAAACAACGTTTCTTATCTATTTAGATTCGAGGCAAAAATGTATCTGAAATAACAATCTGACGAGTTATTAAAATGTCTTGAACCTCAAGACTAGATCTAGAGACAAGGCAGGCTTAAGACTTATCCAGACGTTTTATCCCTCATGGCTCTAGAAATACAAGGCTCTACTTCAATTTCTTAATAATGAAATTGAACATCTATAACCGTCTGATTATTGTTATGATTATTATTGATTAATGTTTCATAGAATTCAAGGAGTCCTAGATTTGAGTTGAAGATTAATAAATTTTATTATATATTTTTGTTGTCTTATTTGCAATTCAGAATTTCAGAGTGCCTCGATGAATGATGTTATTTCTGCTATTTTAGCTAAAATGTTCTACACCAGTGACGCAAGAAAAAATACTTAATTCTCCACCCTACTGCGTCATAATCGATCAAACTGCTAAATTAGTCCCGCGTGGCACTTCTGGCAGCATAAACAAACATTGATAAATGTTCGGCAATAATATACACAGGTAGATGCAAGCGTAACGAAATTTTGCGAATACACGGAGCACCCGATAGTGCGGAAAGAACACCGCACTCACAACCTCTCGTTTATAAATTTGTGAAACAGGGATTCGCCAACTGTGCCACGATGCACTGGCGGCAAGCTATAATCAATTCTGCTCAGAGAACATTTATTTTGCATGCGGATGTCACACTAAAACTCAAATATTTTGTTAGCGAAAGCTGAAATATCAAACCACAGTTTGAACGCACAGACACCTATGAAAAACGACCGTATATTTTTTTATTTTGATGTTATCTTCCTCAACAACAGCGTGCAAATGTATTTCAATATTTGAAAGGTTGCTCGCTGCCCCGAGATCAACATCCAATAGGTAATAATCCTGGAACTCAGTTAATAATATTTCGAATAAACCCGGGACGCCAGTTTAAAAGAATTGGCACGGAATTAATGTGAAATAAATTTTGTTTCTGATCAAAAGTTTGAAGATTTTCGTCTGAAGTTCGGATTGGGTGAGGAAAACCGGTGTAGTGGTGCTTGTGGTTATAATTCCGCCTGAGCTACTGTTTAGATATAGCTTAACATGTGAGCGAGCTTTAACCGATTTAGGGTTCATCCTGTTTTTATATATGCGTATAAATGTTGAATGTGCTCCTGATTACAAGTTGTGTAAACGCAACAAGTAAACATTATATCAATGAAATAGTATGAATAAACTGCAGTCGTGATCTAGTGGATAGCATATGCGCGTAAAAAGTGTCACTAAGGTTTTCCAAATCCTCAACACGGAGTCTGGCAATGTACCCCGTAACGGCAATATGGTCGCCCCCTATTAGGAGGTATTACAACACAAATATGACTTATTATATACAAAGGAATTTTTAAAATATCACGAAGTGGCACACTGTGTTTGTAAATGTAAAGTTACCATGAAACACCGTTTTAATCTGCCATCAACAACAAAACAACAACAATCAACAAAACTAAATCTAAGTGACAAATCGCTAACCCATTGTCTTTTCGCGACTAAATTTAGCATTAACTTCTTTCTTATTTCCTTAAAAAAGAGTGAAAAGTACAATGATTAAGGCAAAGCATGGATGTAAGAAGATAAGATTTGATTTATTTCATCTTAACAAATTTGTAGGGACACACGTACCACGATAACATTATATAAATATACACTTTTTAATGTGTGTGTTACTGCACGCGGCTGCGTCCGCACCATTTTGATTTATAGCGCCAGTCGCAAATAAACCTTTGTTTCGAAGTAACGTTGTTCATATTCCGCTCCCTCGCATCAACCTCGAACACGATAGTAAGATACAGCATTTCAATTGACCATAATTGGGCTGGGACCTTACAACTGGTGACCCCTTACGTTGGCATAGCGTGTTAGAATTTTGAACAATGAATCCTCAAAGTTCGGTTCCACGTGCGCAGGAAGCAAAATGCGAGGTGAGCGGCGACAGCGGAGAAAAGGCCTTAGCCAGCATTACCGTGGCCTCGCGGATTCCTGAACTTTGGGCGGACCAAACGCGACTCTGGTTCGTCCAATTCGAGGCTGCCTTGGAAAATCAGAAACTGAGCGATGCTGCGAAACAAAATCTCGTGGTGACGAAATTGAACAAAAGCGCCATACAGCAAGTGAGTGACCTCTTGCTTGCCCCACCGGAAATGCGGAAATACCAGACCTTGAAGGAGAGATTACTTCAGGAGTTTGAGGAGTCCGAGACCAGGAAACTACAAAAACTCATTGGAGAAATGGAGCTGGGTGATCAGCGGCCATCACAACTGCTGCGTCGTATGCGAGAGTTGGCACGAGAAAAGGTACCAAATGAGACGCTCAGGCTGATGTGGCAATCACACCTGCCGACAGCCGTGCGAGCCATATTGACGGTTACGGAGTTGGAGAGTCTGGATGTCCTCGCGGCGGTAGCGGACAAAGTGCTGGAAAGCATGGCAGAAAGTCCCAACCAGATATCTGAGGTCAGGGGATCGGAGACCCTGAAGGAGCCTACGCCTGGCGGAACAACGGATACCAACCTGATCTTGGGGGAATTGGCGAAGATTAGCTTGCGGCTCGATGAATTGGAGCGTGGCAGACCCAGGGCAGATCACTGGACTGGCCAGAGATCCAGATCGGCATCGCGGAGCGGTAATCCGGCGACTAAGAAGAAAAATGCTAATTGGTTTTTTTTGTACCACTTTCGTTACAGGGAGAAAGCAGCAAAGTGTGTGAAACCCTGTAACTGGAAAGGGGCCAAGCCGAAGCCGTCGGGAAACTAGAAGTCGTGCAGCCGGTAGCGGGACGCTGTACAACGCACAACCGTCTCATAGTATGTGATAGGACTACAGGTATGAGATTTTTAATTGATACCGGTGCGAATGTGTCCGTCATACCAGTGAATAGAAATCGTTTAAACAAGTACAGTGATAAATCTAATTTTAACTTATACGCGGCAAAGGGAACTCTAATAAAAACTTATGGTGTTAGAACATTAACATTTTTGGGCTTGAGACGTCCCTACATTTGGGATTTTATAGTAGCTGAAGTCAGTCAGCCGATATTGGGCGCAGATTTTTTAATGCAAAATAAATTACTTGTAGATATAAGTGGACGACGTCTCTTAGACCAAATAACTAGTTTAAGTGTTATAGGATCGATTGTAAAGTGGAAGGGATCATCGTTAACTACAATTAATAACAATAGTATATACTCTGATTTACTTTTACAATTTCCGGAGATAACTAAACCTGTTTGTTTTAAGGAAAACCCTCCTTATTCTGTGTTTCATCATATTAAAACCACCAGTCCTCCGGTATTCGCGCGTGCTAGGCCATTAGCACCCGAGAGGTACGTTAAAGTCAAGGAAGAGTTTCGGCGTATGCAGGAGTTAGGTATTTGCAGGCCGTCAAAGAGTCCTTGGGCAAGTCCCCTACACGTCGTACCTAAAAAGGATGGGCAGTTACGTCCGTGCGGCGATTATAGGGCCTTGAATGCAATAACTAAGCCGGATAGGTACCCCATACCGCGAATTAATGATTTTACATACATCCTAGGTAATAAGACAATTTTCTCTCGTTTAGACATAAACAGAGCATATCATAATTTATTAGTAGCGCCGGAAGATGTCGAGAAAACCGCGATTACTACACCATTCGGACTATACGAGTTTATGCGTATGACCTTTGGGTTAAGAAATGCGGCTCAGACATTTCAGCAGTATATGAATAATTCTGTTTTTCAGGGATTAGAAGAAGAATTTAGGCAGGAAGGCGATGATTTAGATTCTAATTTTTATTTTTGTTATATCGATGACGTTTTGGTGGCTAGCAAAACAGCGGAAATTCATAAGCGTCACTTAAAAGCGATTTTCGAACGGTTGGATAAGTTCGGTATTACTATCAATTTATCGAAATGTTGCTTTGGCCAAACAAAATTAGAATTTCTTGGCTATGAAATTACGCCAGAAGGGATTAGCCCGCTGCCAAATAAAGTACAGGCAATTTCAGAATTCCCGAAACCCAAAACTATTGACGAGTTGAGGCGTTTCTTGGGAATGGTGAATTTTTATAGGTCTAGTTTGCCTAGGGCCGCGGAATATCAATCAGTATTAAACAGATATCTACAAAACGCGAAAAAGAAAGACAAATCGCTCGTTCAGTGGACGGACGAAGCGGATGCAGCGTTCGCAAAATGTAAAAGTAGCCTACAGAATGCAATTGTGTTGTGTTACCCAATAGCAAATACGGAGCTTGCAATTATGTGTGACGCGTCCAATAACTGCGTTGGTAGCGCATTACAGATAAGGGTCGGCACACACTGGCGTCCATTAGGTTATTTTTCTAAGAAACTTAGTGATGCTCAACTAAAATATAGTACCTATGATAGGGAACTTTTAGGGATATATTTAGCAGTGCAACATTTTAGGTATATGGTAGAAGGTAGACCGTTTATTATTTACACTGACCATAAACCGCTTGTATACGCGTTTTCGAAAAAACCCAGCGATAAAGAGACGCCTAGACTAGTTAAGCAGCTCCTCTTTATCAGTAAGTTTTCTACGGACATACGGCATATTAGCGGTTCTGATAATGTTGTTGCAGACGCGTTATCGCGCGTTTCGACGATTGCATGTCCGACTGCGCTCGACTTCGCAGAATTAGCATTAGCGCAACGTACGGACAAAGAATTGCGTAGGTTGTTATCGGAACCTAGCGAGCGGTTGCAATTTAAAGGAATTGTTTTGCCGGACGGTCAGGATGAAATTACATGTGAGGTGTCAACTAACGTCGCCAGGCCGTACCTACCTGTAGACTTTAGGAAAAAAGCATTCCACGTGGTTCATGATATGTCTCATCCTGGGAATCGAACTAATTTCCTAAATTAGTTGCATCTAAGTATTTTTGGCCTAATATGAATGTCGATGTTCGAAATTGGACCAAAACCTGTATTCCATGTCAGAAGTCGAAGGTTATCAGACATACGGTTTCTGGACTTGGACAGTTTCAGGCTAGCGATCGGTTCGAACACATACAAGTGGATTTAGTTGGTCCATTACCTATATCACCTGAGGGTTACAGGTATTGTTTGACGGTAATAGATCGCACCACGGGTTGGCCGGAAGTATACGCATTGAAAGATATTAATGCTACTACGATAGCCCGATCACTGTATGAAAATTGGATAACGCGTTATGGCTGTCCTGTTAGGATCACTACTGACCAGGGCAGGCAGTTTGAGAGTAGTCTATTTACCGAGCTAATGCAATATTTAGGTATAAATAAATTAAGAACTACGGCCTATCACCCGCAAGGGAACGGCGCCGTATGGAGATTTCATCGTGTGTTGAAAGCAGCTCTCATGGCTCGCAGGGAGAAAGGTACCTGGGTCCAGGAGCTGAATACCACTTTGTTTGCATTGCGGGCCACACCACGTAGCGATACGGGAGTTAGCGCCGCTGAGTTAGTATTCGGTAAAACGTTAAGGTTACCCGGTGATTTTTACGGCAGTAAAAACATAAAAGTTAGCGATTCGAATGAATATGTAATCATGGTTAGGGAAGCTATTAGAAATCTTATACCAAGACCGACAAAGCAACGCGATTCACGTAACATTTTCGTGCACTCGGATTTGCGTACATGTTCACATGTATTTGTACGGGTTGATTTAGTTAAAAAATCGTTACAGCCACCCTATGATGGTCCTTATAAGTTCATAGTCAGGTGTGACAAGTATTTTCGATTGCAAATACAGGATAGACAGGTAAATGTATCAATAGATAGGCTCAAACCGGCCTACATACTTAACTATGATCCCATTTCGCTAGACGAACAATGTAAACATAGTAACATAAATAATTCTAGTGGTAATAATAATCTTAGTAATGACGAGTCCGGTACCAAACCGATAACTCGGACCACTCGTAGCGGTAGAGCTATCAAGCGACCGATAAGGTTCGCAGAATGAACTATAACGAGACTCACAGTATAGTGAGTGCCGTAGATGTCTTGCACAGGTTCGATTCCTGTACGAGGTAAAAAGTTAGTGGCAGGTTATATCCGCCGAACCCAAGACATAGTCGTAGGGCTATCTTCATAACCTATATACAAAAGCTATTTTTGTAATTGAATTTTATTGTGTTTATTTTATTTGTGTGTGACATACCTTATATACGACAGTAATGCAGTGAATGAAATTCAAAACTTTTATTGTTCGACCAGTGCGAAATAATACTTATGATACTTTAACCACTGCGCTATTGTCGCATATACAGATACTTACTTATTTTGTTATTGTGTAAAATATGTGTTGCAATCTAAATGTATAACTTTTAACATTTTATTGCAGTATTGTAATATTTGTAATTAGGCTATGAAATATAGCAATGTTTCACTTTGGTGAATCAAATACTGACACATCAATTTTTACATGAGTTTTATGTTAATTATTTTACTGTATGTTTTATTCATTCTGTAGCCAGACTTTGCTTGCTAACAGTAAATATTTTATTGTGTATTCACGTGTCTAAGATAGGTTATAGCCAAAGTAAACCCGAACATAACAATGTTGCAATTACATAAAGTGTGTCTAATGAAGTAATTGGCCAAAGATTAAATGGGTTGGAAATTATTATAATGGTATTCGCTATATTGTTAGGACTTGTGTGCCAGTTTCTATTGCGAAACCAATGCAAGAAGCGGGTGCGAGATTGGTTCCGTAAGGAAGCCGCCGTGGCCGGGTGGTCACCGCCGGTGGTCAAAGTGCACACCGTGCAACCTGCAGCTACGTCGCATAATGCAGACGTGTATCAGTAAGAAACATATTGTAAAATTTACGTTATCTGGACATGTAAACGTACAGTGAATTTGTAATAAAGTTTAAAGTGACATTAGTGAGTAATGTAATCGTTCTGAAATTAAGTTTTCCATTTGTATTTGTTTAAAAAAATGAGTGTTTTAGTATTGTTTTATATAAATTATAAAGTAGCTTCTTTTAAAAAAAAGGGGGCTAATGTAGGGACACGCGTACCACGATAACATTATATAAATATACACTTTTGAATGTGTGTGTTACTGCACGCGGCTGCGTCCGCACCATTTTGATTTATAGCGCCAGTCGCAAATAAACCTTTGTTACGAAGTAACGTTGTTCATATTCCGCTCCCTCGCATCAACCTCGAACACGATAGTAAGATACAGCATTTCAATTGACCATAATTGGGCTGGGGACCAAGTAGAATTATCCGTCAAAGGGCTTGGGGTACAAGCATAAAACATTAACGTAAAATCTTAAAAAAGAGAAGACCCGTAGAAGCATTTAAGACACGATTAAGCAATCAGTTTACTCTTTTAATTAAAACACTTTGTTTATGCCGGCAGCCTTACGGAGACTTTGAAAAATTACCGAGAATTAAAAGAGATTCGGTTTTCCTATCATCTTTTCTTCATCTAAAATGTCTGCCGTTTGATTGTATCTGATTTTGTTTCACGGCTGTGCCGTCTGTTATTAATGAGTCTTCCATAATTTTGAACTGGGTGCCAGAAAAATGGTTGCCAATATTATCTTTATATATAAAATTCTTCCGTTATTGACTGACTTAGAGGCAACGCATGGCCAAAACGGGAGTAAGAAGCTGAAATTTGGCATGTCTGTTTCTAGAGGGCCTTGAGGATGCACTAAGAAGGGATTTCCGGAAATAGTACTCTGTACTTACTCTAGTTCAATTGCGTAAACACGTTGAAATTTTACATAATACCTTTTCTACATATTAACTTTAGATGAAATATCACATTCTAGCGAAAAAATTACAATAATACCCACCTGAATCTCTATCATACGAAATTTATGGTCCGTGAAAATAACTCACCGAAAAAATGATCGGAAATCACACCCGTGGGAGCCATATCTAGTTTCCTATTAAAGTTTTAAAAATAATATTGAATATTGGTAGTTGTACGAAATAAACAAAAGTAATAAAACCACAACATTTACGAACATCGCTTGATTGCGTGCCGTTGGATTTCGAGAAAATATTTAATTTAGTGAGATTTTCGAGCTTTCGAGCATATTATAGCATTCGAGTGCTAGATAGCGTAAGTAGAAAATTATCTACACTTTATGCGTGTGAGAGATATGGTATTGTCTTAGACAAATGATTGGTATCGCTTCGCTATACTAGACACCGCACTGCCTAAGAAAAATACGTCCATAAGTGAGGCAACTCATTATGACAGTGTGTGTCAATCAAAAGCATCAAGACGCATGCGTGAAAAATTGTGTTGTCAGCTTCTCAACAGTTACCCGTGTTAATAGGAAAATATTTTATACTGTGGTCTATTGGATAAGTAACTGGTTATAAATGTTGGTACAAAATTTACAATTATTTAAAAGCATCAATTTATTCGTGTACCTATGGGTTAGGCGCAGGTTTCATCATCGAAAAAATGGTGGGTATATTATCCAATGATTTGGTTGTATCCAAATAGGTTGTTACATATGATATTTACAAATTATTACGTATTCAAAATAATCTTGTAGGTTATAAGTTATTTACAAAATAGTGCATTCTATTTCCATTCTAGCCATCAATTGTTAGTTACACATTATTTAGTACGTATACCAATTTGACCTTTTCAGTTTTACTGAGGTTTATTTACTGTTAATAGTTATGTAGACATCAAAACTCACAAGTAACGATGGACAATATTAACAGACTGCCATGTAGACGGTTTCGAGTTTGAATCTACGGCATGCCCGCGTGCACCATTGTCTTTTCAAAGATATTTGCCTATTAAATTGCTAATGATCGCTTGCTCCGTGCCTCGGAGAGCATGTTAAAACGTCAGTCCCGGCTTTCATAAAGATCTTTGAAATTCTATACAGGGATTCAGTCCCCTCAAACAAACTGATCTAAACCCATGGAATATCGCTATCCCTTTGGGTTACGGAGTCAGACAGCAGCCGCTCTGTGGAAAAGCAGATATTCTGTCATATCTGGTTGGACTAGTATGTAGATAAGCGGACCCCAGGCTCCAAGTCGCAAGGTCTTGGATGCAACTGGGATAACGCTAGGACGATGATGATGGTGAATGACTGCGATACGTAATTATAGGTAAGATATACCTAATTATTCTAATAGCATCTACGTGTAATGAGTAGCTGAATGTGAGGCCCAAAAGATATTTATTCTGTAACCACGAGAAGATACTACGTAAACATTTTTAGATTTTTTTACTAATAATTAAAATAGATAAAATTGTTCTAGGTACCAAATTGTGTTGAAAGATTTTAAATTACTTTTTAAGGAATCTTATCTTATCTTAATTGCTTAAAATGAAGTCCAAACGCATGTGCGACCTATCACTACTGTTACTTTGTAAAACAATATGAGCTCACATTTGTTCAAGAGCCTTATATATTTACTTCAACACTTTATGTGTATAAGTTACTAATGTAAACATTAAACAATACATAAATATGTTAAATAAATAATAAGGTTAGATAAATGCAATAGATTATATTATAAAATACAATAACAATACATTTATATTATAAAAATCTCAACTACGAGGAAATTGTTCTTCTACGCGCAGCAACACTGAATGAAATTTTTGGTTTAATGTAATTTTAGGGTGAAATTTCAAATACTATTGTTATGTTACAGATGGTATGTGATCCCAGAGTCCTTCTTATTGCTTGCTGACTTATTTTTACACGGGATAAAAGCGCAACTTGGAATTGTACAGCGAATTATTTGCATAATTAATTTGGTGGATATATGAACCTGACACACGGCTGTCAGTGTGACAGCCGCAAACCATGCCAGCTGGCATGGTTTTTTCTGCCTCATTTTACAAGTATGAGGGCTCCGTCTAGTAGAGCAGAGCGAGACCAATCATTAGTCTATGGGTATTGTATTTAGGCTGTGGGCTTAAATTACTGATATCCAAGTATTTATACATAATATGTAAGAGGATAGTGGCAGTTAATGACACTGACATAACGTTTGACAGTTAAACTGTCAAACGTGTAAATAAGGTTTTAGCTAGGATGATGTATCTCTATGGATTTGACAAGCAAATAATAATACCGTGACAGACCGAGATAATGACATACAGAAATACATAAGAGTAAAAGAGACAAAGATAGCATTTTTGTCTTTGTCAGAGTTTTCGTTTTTTTTGTTGGTCACAACTGAATATTGTGACCATCAAACTGTTGAGCTCTCGATAATATCCGCGAAATATTGTGTTATTATTTGTGAATGCTTAGTGAAAATATCATTAGATCAGATTTATTATGGTAATTTGTTACATTTTAGGCTGTAAAAGCCGTAGTGAGCGGAAATGTGAGAACATAACCTTTCATTCGTAAGAAAGATATTTTAGTTATAATTTCTATTTATACATGCAAATGTTGATAGAATGATACAAATAGCGTATTATTACATAAGGAAACATGTCTAAATTACATCAATAAACCCAAAAAAGGCTATTTTATTATCACCGCGATGTTAGTATTACACAATCGAATTCAATAGGTCGTTGAATGTTGAGCTAACGAAACGTCATCGATACTTTTTAATTTTACAGCGTTAAATGTTTTTTAGGGATACCACAGAAGCGTTTGGGAAATTACCCAAATTTTGGGTAATTTGCCGTTATTTAGTTTCATATGAACCTAAGATTAATTATTTATTTTAATTTGTTTTCCGATTCTTTGTAGTAATGAAATTATTTGTTTATAGATTCCCAAAGGCCTGCACTATCCGAATTGTGGATACGTGCAACAGGACGAGAAAACTGGGATCCGAATAAATATGCAAGAGTATGCTCTAAACACTTTGAACAAAAGTGTTTTAGGAAAACCAACCATTTTAACCTTTATTCGCTTTTGATAAAAGCTGTTTGTAAAAAGTAATTTGAATGTGCGTATTCATTATGCCACAAAATCTTTGTGTGATAAATGATAAAGGAGAGAAAATGAACACAAAATTAATTTTGTTCAGACAGTAAATTTGAGTGTGAAATAATATAATAAAAGATATATAACTCTGAGCCTCGTGTTTATTTGGCGAGTGAAGCCAGTCCCTTCTATTCGACATTTTTGTTATACATAATAATATTAAGTATAAAAAATACTCATCGCACACCCCATGGATGGAAAGCAATAGGGTAGTTTCCAGGGTCAAAATAATTACATTTTATTTAGTCCGTATTTTAGATTACAAAAAAATATTGGACACGTATTTTTTCTTTTTTCGATTAAATAAAAAATAACAAAGATATAGCCCATTAAAGTTACTTGTGACGTCATCTTGTGCGAAAAAATGCAGCACGGCGTGACGTTATACGTAACTTTAATGAGCTATATCTTGGTCATTTTTGGTTTAATTTACAAATAAAAAATACGTATCGCTTATTTTTTAATAATCTAAAGGAAGGACTTATAATTTTTTTTGTCAACTAGCCTATTCAACTCAATTCAGGTTTGATACAATGTTACTTAAAAGTTAATATGTACTTCGTAGAATTGTAGGGTAAACATTTACAACATCTGGTAACACCAACTCGGGGTGTACTCTATATCCGTCCTTTACGGGTGTACGCAAATGTTGAGTCCATTTGATTCTTGGTCCTAGGGTTTAAGCTAGCTATATAAGTCGACAAGCTCGGCTAGTTCGTCCTATTCTCCTTCGACGACTGCTCAGGTACGATATGGTTCTGACTATTGAACTGCCACTGTGTTTCAATATTCTGTGTTGATTGTTCTTTTGTTTCATCATCTAGGGAACAATGTAATATAGTGTAATCATTATCTAATTGATATTGCGGGTAGTTTGATCGTTTGTGAGATATTATAGATTGTAATATAGGATAGAATAATATATGTACCTACTGTGGATCAAGTTGTATCAATGAGATTCATTATATATCTGTGTAAAATTTAGTAAATTGTGTTGATGCTAAATAATGCTAATTACGTTATGTTGTAAGACAAACCTTTCTTGTAATATAAAACTACCCACAACATTGATATTTGATATAAATTGGCTGTACCACTATTTGTGAATTATATATATTAAAAATAATGGCCAAGAGTTTTATTTCCCGTTCTTTCTCTTGGTTCCTATGCCTTTGCTTTGCGAACTGGGCTCTAAATGTAAATATAGAATCATGACGTAATCTAAAGATACATGTATGCTTGTGTCAAACTGAATAAATGAAAGTATGATTTAATAGTTGTCTCTTTTATTTATCAAAACTGTCTCTACACTATAGGGAGTTTTCCTGAATCTAACACGTGCGTGCCATGTGCGCTACAAATTCGTTTAATTTCTCCCGTCATTCTTCATCTTTACTCGAGTAACTAAGCAAACAGTAATGGAATAGTTTGAAAGAATAATCTATAAAATGTTACTGCATCATTTTAGAAAAAAGAGAAAACGAAACTTTTAAGAAAACGCAATTATTCTTCAAAGCTCGCTTTCGATAAAAAATGCTCTCAATTTTCATGCAGTTCAAAGACTTTGTTACTGTACCCTGTAAAGAGTCAAATGGTTCGTAATGTTAGGGTTGGCTTTGTTAAAAATCAGTGAGCATGCAATAGTACGCAGTGACAGGTTGGCGAGCCGTAGCAATAAAACACCCTTTTCTTTAGTAAGCTTTTACGAGTTCCGCAAGACAATATCGTCTGTTTTTCTTTAACTTGGTTTGATGTCGCAGACGAAACCATATACCTACGTATTCCGATCGTAAATAATATATTTTTGACGCAATATTATTCTAAACATACTCGGGTCGAAGTAAGTAAAGTTGGATATACTGCTACAAGCTTGCAGACAGTGCCTGTTAGCCTACGTTTCAACTTATAAACATGTCAGCTTTCGCCCACTTTGATAATAAAATATATCGTACATATGTGTCAATCCTAGTAGCTAATAAAGTATATGCGTGCCACATACGATATGGTCACATACGATACATGTTTATTTCATAACGTGACACACACATCAGTTTTCAACAAATCCCTACATCTGTTATTGCAAAATTTTTTAGAAATGTACTAATTTTGAAAGGGTTTTTAATATGACTTTATGTTTATAATAATTGCGTAAATAGTAGGACAATTTAGTATTGTGGTTTGCTTTCGAACCATTTGCTAAAATACGAGTCAATAGCTACTTCAATGCTGGACAAACCTACAAACCATCTAGCAGCAAGCATAAAAAACTGTACCGATAAATTACAGAATCTCTAATTAACATCAAACAGAATGTTCTTGATTTTTTACCTCGATACATGGAGCGAAAGCGAAAGGGTATTAACACTGAATGTGTCAACACGCGCACCCATTTTACAATCGTATGCTCCTGCGGTAAATACAAAACGAATGAATGCTCCTTAACCCGACTTCACTGAGCTTCTACGATGTGTGTCAGCTAAAGGGTGGAGAAAACATCATCGGGTTGAATTAGCAGGGCACCGTTGCTCTTTGGGCATTAATGAACATCTACGTGCAAGTAGTGACCTGTAGCGATAGCTTAAAATTTGAGAGTTGGCTATTATTATGAGTTATTGGCAGACAAATCCAATTAGAATTTAGAGGACTTGTGTAACCACCACCACCTGAATAACTGTCAACGCAAACCAAGACTGCTAAGTATATGAGGCTGAAGACAAGCCAAAATAATATGGGTGATTTATTAAATTTCGACAAGACGACATCTTTAGAGGGTTACTTGCTTGAAAATGTTGAAACCAAACTGTGAATAGAACTGTGGCTCTTTTGGCATTGCGATGGAATCATGCGATGCATGGTCTAGTTCCATCCTGTCACAAATTAATATCGTCATCATCGCCCAGCGTCATCGCGGTTGCATCCAAGACTTACATGCCTCCAAGCCCGGGGTCCGCTCTAATACAATATCAACGGTAGAAGTTCTTCTGAAAAAGCAGTGGTTCTGTGAGGTAAGTTCTATATCTACAACCACATTAGGGCTTACTTTTAAAATCACTCGAGGAACACTGTTGAAATTGGTATAAGCAATATATCATATTTTATTAATGTTATGAAAGTATTGTTATCCAATATAACCAATATTTCAGGATTCTAAAGAAAACACACTGAAAGCTTTCGGTTTATTAGGTACTTTCAACAACATTTCGCCTAGAATAAGCCTGCCATTTTCGTAAAAACAATTTTTCTATTTTTTCCAATCTACGACATAAATTTCACAATGGTACCGATAAAATAGGCACTCAATGAGAATATCAATTTATATTCGGTCGCAGACATTTCTATAAATCTGTCATATTTTTGTCTGGCCTGCTAGTCTAATACCTAGTTAGTGAACCGAACTCCTAAGCCGGCTCTCCTGAGTTTGATTCCCACTCAGGTTATGCCTACGTGTTCAAGTTGTTCACTATTTATATAAAATTCAATAGCAGAACCTAAACAACTGAAGCTAGAAACATGAAAGGAGAGTGGTTTCTTTTCTTTAGTAAGGAATATTTTTTACTAAAACTTCCAAACGGATGCAAAAATTAGTCGAAGCTAGCCCTGTGAAAATTCGTGCAACAACTAGTTATAGCTCATCATAATTCATTTATTTTCATCCAAAGCAGAAATAAATTAAAACACATGAACCAGGTTACAATCAAATCCAATAACCGGGATAGTGAGATTGTAATCGATAACGTATGTACAAAGTTCAATAGCGAGTCTTATCCTATTTAGATGGTCGAAAACAACTATCATAGTGCGCATACGTGAAATTCCATCGCAAAATACCATAGGTAGCCCCTGAGCCAATTGGACTCTATTAAAACCATAGAAATTTTAAGTTTAATAATGAATTTAACTGGAAGGTGAAGCCTATCCTGGTAAAACCGGGGCTTATGATCCTTTTTAGCTAAAAATAAATTGCTGTCTTATTCGACGACCAGTCGGCGCAGCGGGAGTGTAAGCGCCTGCCACGCTGAAGGTCGCGGGTTCGATTCCCGCTCAAGTCAAACATTTGTGTGCATGAACAAGGATGTTTGTCTTTGTCTGGGTGTTTCTATGTATAATATGAATGTATTTACAAAAAAACTATATGTATGTTTATCCATTGTCTAGTACCCATAGTACAAGCTCTACTTAGTTTGGAAACTAGTTCGGAAACAATATGGTGATGTGTGTATGTGGTATAATATATTATTATTATTATAAAGTGCTATGAAGTAGGAATGAAGTAATTAGTTACAATGAAATATATCGTTTATATGACCCAGTAGATACTACAATAGAATTACGCATGACTTCACGATACGATTCCTTAGATATTTATTTATTTACACATAAGATATCTACTTATACAAACGAGACATTAAAGCAATTACAACGTTATCAGGTAGCTGAAAGGTCACTGCGGTGGCCAACATCAATTTAAACGGAGAACAATACTAGATCGCCGTAATTCGCTCTAATACCTAAGCGTTTTTCGATCGCACATTATACATGGCTATTCGCAGATAAATAAACGATCCTACCGTTAAATCGTACACATTGTTCGACCTCGACCTTAAAAACACTAGAAAATGTTGCCAGTTTCTTAATTAATTATAATAATATCCTGAGACAACTCGCAAACTTTCCCTTCGGAGCGCTAGCAACGAATCAGGCCTCTTTCACATTGGCACTCGCGTTCTTCGAGCGTGCGCTTGGCGTACACACGGCGGGCGTTCGGCGAGCGTTCGGCGTGCTCCCATCGTTCTTTTTGTACGACAGAGTGAACGCCGAATGCACGCCGACCACACGCCGGCCGCACGCTCTAAGAACGCGCCCGCCCAATGTGAGATCGACCTAAGTCTACACAAACATCTTAGCATGCAGACTTGTTGAGAGATGAGATTAAAGTAGTACAGCGTATAATTCGTGAGTTCAACATCCATTTTGACGGTGCCGCCCAGGATTCACACTCGGTACCTACACACTACGAGTTAATTATAAGTTGCGGATCCATCCCTCATATCTTCACTACTTCCTGAATACTACTTACTTAGCATATCCCGATGTACGACTTTAAGCCACATAGTTCTTGAACTGCAATAGCGCGCGGTAAGCCTAAATACATATTTCACTCTGAGCTCCGTTTTCAAGTTGTGATCGTTTTTGTAGTCAGCAGCTAATGCAAAATTATGTCTATATTATGTTATTACTTTACTGAATAACTTGCCAAAGTGGCTAGTACTTACACGTATATGCACTTCGGTTCGAAGTTAAGCGCCTATGTCTACTAGCTTTTATAGATGGGTGACCAGTCAAAAAAATTCACACCCTGTGTCCGTGATTCGGAAGCTCGTAACGGCGTCTGTGTCAGTCGTCCTGCAGATATATCACAGTTGTCAGGATGAGTCAGTATGCAATACATATCCTAGCACTGGTCTATAGTTATACAATTGAGTATAACTACTTTCTTTCCCCTTGCGGGTTGCAGGGTTGCGGAGGTGACATGGCACTCGCTCAGTGGAAAACAACAATATCCTGTTAAATCTAACCAGACTGTACTTTATCATAGGCCTCTCAGTAATCTAACCAGATTACTGAGAGGCCTTTGATAAAGTACAGTTTCTTACATACATACATACATAGACTCACGCCTGTTTCCCGGAGGGGTAGGCAGAGACTACGGAACGCCATTTGCAACGATCCTGACATACCTCACTTGCTTCACTCACTCCCATCAAGTTTCTCATGCATGCTCTTCTGTTAAGGGTACTTCTGACTTGTCCTTTTTTCAGGATGTCTCCAATCTGGTCAGAGAACGTTCTCCTAGGTCTTCCCCTTTGTCCTGTCCCATTCACACTAGCCTGATATATCTTCTTTGTCAGTCTATCGTCATCCATCCTCTCCATGTGCCCAAACCATCTTAACATGCCTTTCTCAATGCTTGTCACTACATCTTCTTTTACCCCACACCACTCTCGTATCACACAATTCTTTACTCTGTCGGTCAAAGACACACCACACATACTTCTCAGTGCTCTCATTTCTACAGCATTTATTCTACTTTCAAATCTCTTCTGCCATACCCAACTTTCACTACCATACATAAGGGTAGGCACTAACACACGTCTATGTACAGCCAAACGTGCCTTTTTGGACACGTTTTGACTGTTCATAAACGCCTTCAGAGCTCCATTCACACAATTACCTGCATTAACTCTCCTTTCAATATCTGCTTCATTCTTACCATCTCTTGTAAACAACGTACCTAAGTGAACAAACTCATTCACTTGTTCCACTCACTGTCCATCGATCAAAACATTACAAGCCGTAACGCATTCCTCCTTTTCAAAAACCATAACTTTCGTTTTACTTACATTCACTTTCATTCCTTTCCTTTCTAACGCACGATGCATGATTGTTACCATCTCCTGCAACTCCTCCGTTGAAGATGCAAGTATAACCTGATCATCAGCATAAAGGAGGCATTTGACGAGTAACCCATTCATCCTTAATCCACAATCACTATGTTTTAAATCTTGCAAACAACTGTCCATGAAGAGGTTAAACAGCCACGGCGACGCTACACATCCCTGTCTAACACCTTTATCGATGGTAAACCAGTCAGTGTATGCCCCGTTTATCCTCACACAAGCTCTAGAATCCTCATAAAGGGATTTCAGAGCTCGAATGAGGCTGCTGTCCACCCTATTCATTGACAGCACCGACCACATTTCATTCCTCACCACTTTATCGTAAGCCTTTTCCAAATCCACGAATGCGCAATAGACCTTTTGACCTTTGGCCAAAAATTTTCCGGCTATGCTTCGCAAGGAAAAAACCTGATCCGTACATCCCATACCCTTTCGGAATCCCGCTTGTACATCCCATATTTTCTTGTCGGTCACTTCCATAACTCTTTCAATAAGTACCTTTGCATACAATTTGCCAACAATGCTGAGAAGGCTAATGCCTCTATAGTTTTTGCAGTCTTGTTGCGAGCCTTTGCCTTTATAAAGAGGCACAACTACAGCTGTGGTCCAGTCATTAGGTACTCGGCCGGTGTTCCAACACAAGTTATATAACCGCTGCAACTGACCAACTATGATGCCCTGTCCAGCCTTCAGCATTTCGACTGTAATCCTATCATATCCTGCAGCCTTACCTACTTTCATACTTCCCAGTGCCTTCACGATCTCATCCACGCCAATAACGCTTTCATCATTGCTATCATTACAATTCACTTCAGCTATCGGTGTCTCTATCGCCGTTCTTTCGAATAAACTTTCAAAATACTCTTTCCATCTCTTCAGCACGCACAATTCACCATTTACTATACTTCCATTCTCGTTTCTGGTGGATGTGTGTTCTGAGGATTGAGTTCTTCCTCGAACTGCACGAACGGATTTCCAGAAAAACTTAATGTTCCTCTGGAAATCGTCAGATAATCTGCTGTCAAACTCATCTTTCTTTTCCTCTTTTTTTCCTTTTAACCATTTCTTTCACTATTCTTTTTGACCTAACAAACTCCTTTTTTGCTTCATCTATGTCTACACTCGTTGCTTTGCCCATTCTTTCATTTGCTCTGGCAGCCAACCAATCTGACCAAGCTTTCTTCTTCTCTGACACTGCTGATTGTACATCCTTGTCCCACCATGTATTCTTAACCTTTCGTATTTTCCTTCTCTTGATCATACCACATACTTCAGACGCTACACATACTACCTCTTCTTTAAAGGCCTGCCATAATTCTTCCATATCATTTATGCCATCGAATCTCTCAAATCTTGCTATCAATCTTCGTTTATACTCATCTTTCACATCTTTCTCTTGTAGATTTTACACAGATTTTGTACACAGATTTTGTACAGTTTCTTAGCTTGTTTTATGTAAGACTTTGTTATACTTCAATAATAAGAGAAGGAAGATGATTACCTTCATGTTCTTGTCTGAGAACTATTATTGTACTCACGTGGCATCATATAAAATATTCTGCAGCAACACAGATAGCATAAACATGCTGCATAATAAGTAAGTCGTGTGTTGCCTACTTGATATTGTATGCCGTTAATTACTCAAACATTCGCAAGCCCGTGCTTAGATAATGCACATTTCGACATACGGTTTGGGTAGATTGGATTAATATTTCAAGTGTGGACACAGTACACAAGCACCGCGGCGAAAGGGTACACGATACCATAAATGATGTCATTTATCAACTCCTACATGTCGTATCGCACGAATGACACCGACGTATGTATTATTCGTATACGCGGATAGGGCTTTGTTTGAAAAAAATATGTAGAAAAATTTGAACCAGGTGCTGTTAGCAGCGACATTTCATGTGTGACAATGAATGGGTGCGCAGTTACTAGTATCGCACAAGCTCGTAATTCTGAAAAACATCTGTTGCAAACTTAAAAAATGACCGCGTGCCGCATTTGTCGGATGTGACACAATGTGATACAGAATGCCGTACATTCTGACTAATTTACCAATTACGTAACCGTATTAGAAACTACTTTACTTAGGTACCTATCTGCTTAAACACTAAAACAGTGCCATGTACAGTATCAACTTCTTTGAGTAGAAGATTTCTTTGAAGGATTTCGTATCTTCTTATTGAAAACATAACTCTTGTGTGGTCCAAAGCACAGAGCACCACCACTAGAGACCGCATTAGCTAATATTTGTTTTGATTCGAGTTCACTAAATTTGCGGTCTGCACTGGATGCGGGGGGCGCACGTAATGCGTTGTGATTGGCTATTGCAAGGTCAAACTTAGGACATGCCCTCTAGTGCACTGTACCGTAGTGATGGGACAGGGACGGAATATTGATCGTTAAAATTTGGTTTGTATTGATTATATTATTGTTATATTATTATGGATGGTAAATATGTTTCTTACTCGTCCGTTAAATATTATAAAGCATTTTTAATAAATATGTTTTTGTTGTTACCACATAAGAGCGGGTAATCATCGATTTTTCATACAAAGTTACTATCCGGTATCAAGTATCTGGTCAGATTCTTGCTTGCTATACGGTATCCAACCGGAAAGCGAAAGGCCGGATAAGTTGGATACCGGTGAATGACTGTATATCCATTTCATCTCTAATAAGTACCATCAACTCACGACAACTGCATGTTGTTAAGCTGACAAAGCACCAGCGCCCAAGCGAGTTGAGGCGAGCACATGTGTTCGTTTAAATAGACAACTCCCGCATTAGAACTAAATTCTGTGTCGCAGGGGACTTTACAAACATACAACTAACGAGGACAGTGAACACCCAGACTCGAAACAACAATTTATGAACCACACAAAGTGTTGTCATTGTACATTGTACATTTGTCATTTTTAATTCAGAAATAGGAGTACCCTGAAGGCGGCTCCATTGACGCAGTATTCGTACTTATAATCGTAATAACAGAGTTCTTAATTTAAGGGTTTCTGGTATAGCTTGTGGAGTTAAGTATTAACCGTGTACAAGAATTACATGTAGATGGCGCCGCCCTCTGTGGATGCTCTTAATTCTGTTTGTCTTCACTCATGTACAATAAATTTATGTCCCTCTTTTTATTGTAATTGTAGTAACTTAATAACATGGTAAAGGTCACCTACGTAAAATAAAAGCAATTTTTCGTCATTTAAGTTTTATTGATTTTTATATTATTGGTTTTTAAAATGGAAAAGTTTGGTATAAATTTGTCTTACAGAATTCTTTGGATCTGTGTGCCGAGATAAGTAAAGTACTCTTATGTCTATTTATTTTTCGATGACGCTTTTAGCTAAATCAATAACATGATTGCAACACTCGTGATCAAATTGGTGATTTTTTATTTGAGGAAAAATATCTTCATTGACAAAACTGCTTAATGTCTGTGTTACAAAACGGAATTTGTCTTTGTAATGTAACCTTGAGCCTTGATTCGAATTAATTGAGCTTTGAATCACTTGTTCAGATCGTCTACAAATTTTTGTGACCATAATGGACGGGTAGAGCAGTCCACCTGCATCTCGTGCGTATATTAAGCTGTCCTTTTTCTCGTTTAGGGATACCAAAGCCTTTACGCACGTGTTGCACTTAATTTTCTTTATCAGATAATGTACCACAGCACCAGCAATATATTCTTTGATACTCTCCGATAACTGAGACAACGGGATATGCCGTAAAGAATCGGAAATAGACTCATTATCGAGTTCCTCGGTCTCGCAAATTTCGCCCCTTTCTGTCGTCATATTTAGACGCTTAATGGCTGAAGAACAGTTCAGAATGGCGATGTGCTCTAATGCTACACAATTACCTGAATTTAGGTCTTGCAGTTCCATGTGTACGAGCATTTTTCTGTAAATGCCATAGAACTGCTTTGGCGTTGGGTTATTATTGGCCCCTCCGTGTGACCTCATATTACAGAAAAATAATTCAATGTGATCCTGGCTTATGCGGTGAAAGGATATACACCGCTATTTTTGAATTAGTACAAAAACTTTAAGGACAGACTAGCGAAAATATTATTATCATATATGTGACGTACGAATTTCATAATATCAATAAAGAGCAAAGTTATTATCATTTGTTTATTGTAGAAAATCTCACTTAAATCATAGTAATATTTTACAATCCATTCACTAATTCATTGATAATATTCCATCCTGCTCATTCGCATTCTCTCTGTCGCACTTATGATGTGGGTAGCCATAGAAAATAAAATGAAGAAAAATAATAAATGTAGGTAGTTATTTTTTAATTTTGTTAATTCTACCCTCTCCTTCATACTTCATTCGGGCTTAGGACCGGTAAAATTTATCGTTTAACAAGTAATTAAATACGGAGGTATGTAATTAGAAAGCAAGGGGAATTTATCAATGGTTCATTTTACTATGATACTCGTAGTACTCTGGTCGGTCATAGTATTAGTATTGCATTAACCAATTATCACGTATTTTTGTGGACAGTTTTGAGACAGTTTTGGGACTTAGTGTTTTTATTTTTTAACTAAATAAATATGATCAGTTAAAGATACTTAGTGCTGTGTTAAATTTTTTGTACTAATTAAAAAATAGCGGTGTATAAGGACAACACTGTTTCCCGATCAAATCCTTATATAAAAATTTTACACTTTCGATGCACACGCAAAGTCCTAAAAATCCAGTAAATCTTGGCGTATCCATAAGTCGCATCTGCTTGTTTTTAAAATATGTGGTTAAATTCATCAGCATGCTTTTAGATATTTCGAGTTTTTTCATAATTACTGAGGCGTTTTCCGCGTTTAAAGCCCTTTTTAAGCCGTATCCGTGCACTTTTGTTTCGATATCCCACGTCGTAGCCATGTCACACCGTACATAAATGAAGCCAATATTTTAAAAATTCGGGCAAGTGCGAGTCTGACTCGTGCACCGAGGGTTCCGTACGCATTTTTCCTTATTTGAGGTTGAATTACGCTAGTCCTCTAAATCTGTATGAGCGCCCATACAACTTAGAGGACTATCTTAAATGGAGTCTACTATGTATGTATGGGGACACCCTTAAATTTTCCACTTTTTTATTTTTTGTAATTTTTCCTTTATTTGTGCTGTAAGACCCTGCTTTTGGCCAAATTTCGTGATTCTAGTTCAACGGGAACTACCACATAGGTTTTCGACCCAAAACCTATAGGGTACTTACGGTTGACCTAGAATTGTCAATTTTGGTCAAAACCAAGGTCTTACAGCACAAGTAAAGGAAAATTTCCGAAAATTAAAAAAAGTTGAAAATTAAGCTTAATTTTGGTACTTACAAGTTTTCGCAAAAATCTAATTTTGACCATATCTTTTTATTGGGTTGACCCAGGACCCTGATTTTTATACACCTAATAGCAACCATAGACCTCATTATCTGGTATAAATTTCAATTTGCTAGGTCCACCCGTTCCTGAGAAAATCGGTGGTGACACACGGACAGACAGACAGACAGACAGACGGACAGACAGACAGACAGACAGACAGACGGACAAGAAAGTGATCTTATAAGGGTTCCTTTTTTTACCTTGAGGTACGGAACCCTAAAAATGGCAGCGCGACGACAGCTTCACCTGGCTACGTTATTATTTGGCATTGTAAATACACAGAAACCGTTGTACCTGTTTAATAAGTTAAGCTGGAGACAGGACCACTATTTGTACTCCACTCGTTCCACTTCCAACCCGCTCACAATGCCAAAGTATAAAACAACAGCATTTCGAGGCTGTTTCAAATATGCCGCCACACGGTGCTGGAACGATTTGCCTCCCCCATTGAGATCACTAAAAACAAAAGTAAATTTTAAATTTTATTTAAAAAATTACTTTATATCAATACAAAAGTTATAATAATCATAAAAAACCAAGTGTTACTTACGTAATGGTTGTGATCTGCGGACGAGGTAGGTATGCACGACGTTCAGGCGTCCCGAGAGGCGGCTTTGTTTGATAAATTATTATTATTTATCACTATTATATCAATCAGGCCTGATGGTTGGAAGTGTGACGGTTTTTTATTGATGCAACAATTTGTGGTTAATGAATGTGGCACTGATAACACCGATATACTTCTTTTATAAATAACAAACTGTCCATTTGTATTATGTTCTATGTAAACAATGATTACATAAGCGCACCGCGCGCGAGCCAATGCGCTGGCTGTATGCCACCTATATGCGGCGCGAGACGCGCCGCGTCCTTCGGACCGGTTCGGTTGCCCACTCCCGCGCCGCTGCATAAATACCTATTATGCGTTGAATAATATAATATAATCCATGGAATTGATATATGCGCCGACTTAATTACGAAGTAATTGAGTCGGCGTATGTATTATGCTACTCTATTTAATCTTATATTGTTTTTAATACTTTTTTATCCTGTTTTTGTGTAAGAAATCAAAATAATAATTGTTTGTTGCCTAGATACACATGAGTATAAACTACTCTATGTTTCTAGATTGTGTACCTATATATATATATATATATTTGTTTTATATGTTCTCTCTAATTATTGTGCTGTTTAACGTCCGTGCGGCATTTAAGGTGCACACAGAATAACAGCGTTGTATTGTGGACACTACCACAATGCAACAATATAGCTGAGTGTGCACCTATCTGTCACAGATTACTGTTATTTCTTGTGATGTTTTATTTTATGTTATATCTTTACAGTGTCTGTGACAAATAAATAGTTTTTCTTTCTCTTTCTTTCTTCTTTTGAATCTAATATATCAAATAAGTAGCAAAATCTCTTTTGCTGCCCATTATTGATTATGCAGACGTCAGCTATCTAGATCTCGCCGAAAACCAGCTTGATAAACTTGAGCGACTTCAAAATTTCTGCATACGATTCATATTTGGATTACGCAAATATGATCATGTTTCACAATTTCGAGCCCAACTCAAGTGGTTACCTATTAGACATCGTCGGAATGCTCACGTTTTAACTTTACTATACAATATATTGTTTAACCCTTCAACACCCTCCTATCTTAAAGGACGATTCGAGTTCCTTCATGACACGCACAATCGATATTTAAGGTCATCAGAAAATTTACGACTGAAAATGCCGACACATTCCACAGCATTCTATGATAAATCTTTTTCTGTAACGGCCGTTCGCTTATGGAATGCATTGCCTCTAAACATAAGGCAGGCACAGACGGTTACTACATTCAAAACTTTAGTTAAGGAACATTACTTGTCCGTTTAATTTATTCCCTATTCTAAAAATATGTATTTAGCATTATGCACTAATTTATCTAGATATGTATGTATATGTTATTAATGTATTAGTATATATTTAGTATTATGCACTAATTTATATAGATATGTATGTATATGTTATATATGTATTGTATAAATGTATATGTTTATAGTATAAATATTATAAAATTGGTACACCTACAACTACCACTTCTTTTCCTACCAATATCTCCATCCAAAGGTTGCCTGGTAGATATCGCTTTAAGCGATAAGGCCGCCCTTTGTACTTTACCTAAAATATAAGATTACTATAATGTTGATACCGGTGTACAATAAAGTTTAAATAAATAAATAATAATAATAATATAATAATATATTTATTTTGATCACACAATACAAATTCAAGGTACATTCATAACATTCACAGTAAAGAAGATAATAAAATAAAATCATGAACATATTATTAAATTGAAAACAAACAAAAAAAAAATTTAAAAATAATGTCATACAATCCAAAGTCAAAAGAAAATAATTAAATATAGGAATAAAAATAGGTTGGTACATAATAATAATTACATGTGAATTCATTTGAATACAATTGATTCTTTATGCTAGGCTCGGTACTGTGTGTCAAAAAAGGCAGCAACTCAGCATATTGCTGCAATGTTAATTGCAGCGCTGATTTTCAGCTGGCGCCTCTTTGTGGCTAGCGGGTCAAATATATTTAAATAGTCATATGTGTTTAGAGCTAAGAGTCTGAGTTATATGATTGACCAATACAAGGAAATGGCTAAATCTAAAATACAAGCAATACGGATATACGAAATAATAATACTAGATCTAAGATACAAGTAGGTATACGGATATACGAAAAAATAAAAATAGGAATGTCAGTTAAGTGAATAAAATTAGGTAATAATATATAGATAGGTATGTCTAAATATACGAAGATTAATAATATTATAGTGCAGGTCAAGTGTAAAAAATAAAAAAGATGTCAAATAGTTATGTCAATAGTTAAGGTATAGATCAAGATTACAAACAATATGATGTCAATAAACAAAATAATAACATATCAATTATAATATTATCATTTCAATTATAATATGTAATAATTAATACCATATTAAAAATAGCTATGTATTATGAATATTTAACCTTTGCAATATGATACAACCAGCCAACTCATTTAAAATAAACTAAATTAAAATATAATAAATAACTTAAATAACTTAATGCTTGTCAATCTAGTCTAACAATCATTAATAAAAAAATCAATTTAAAATTCGGTTATGAGCAAGTTTTCTGTTTTTGCAATAACATAGTTTTGAGTTTCCTTTTAAAGCTGAGCGCACTGTTTAAAGAGCGAATCGGCGGCGGCAAATTATTCCAACACTTAGTTGCGTTGTACTTGAAACTACCGCGAAAGGCAGTCGTCTTATGAGTCGGAACACGCAAGGGTACAGAGGTCGCTCTTTTTGGGTATTTACTATTTTCACTCATCCACTTTAACTTGTTAGACAAATACCGCGGCACTCCGGTATTAATCACACCAAATAACAGGGTTGCCAAGTGAAGGTCTCGTCTATATGACATTTTAAGGATGTTATGTGTATTGAAAAACGGAGTGACATGAGTTCTAGGCGGTATTACATAGCAAAAGCGAGCGCATGCGTTCTGCACTCTTTGAATAAGACAAGCGGTTTTAGCTAGCAATCTCGGTCCGTAAGCGGTATGCAGGTAATTAAACTTGGAAAGAATTAAGGAATCTATGAGCTGCTCACGTAGCGAGACGTCCAAATGATTACGAATTTTGTAAAGAACTTTTAGACGGTAAAAGCAGTTTTTTACTATATTGGAGATATGGCTTTCAAAACGTAACTCATCATCCATTAACAGACCGAGATTACGAGCCTCATGAACTCTCTCAATACTTTTATTTTCAACGCAAATTGTAGCGTTATGGTTACTTATTAACCTGCGCTGATGCTTAGACCCCAAGATCATAAATTTTGTTTTGCTAGCATTTAGAATGAGAGAGTTAGACTTGGCCCACTTAGAAATTCCTTCCAAGTCCTCATTGACTTTTTCTATCGCTGCTTGCGTATCATCAGGATGGAATGAGTAATATACTTGTACATCATCCGCGTAGATATGATATTTACAATATTTTATATGATTAATAATATCAGCACTATACAAAATAAACAAAAGTGGACCAATAACCGAACCCTGCGGCACCCCTCTAGTGACGTCAGAAGGTGTCGACCGCGCCAAGCTTTTGTCTGGATTACTTACTTCTACATATTGAGAGCGATTACTTAGATATGAATTAAACTAAATAAATATTATAATATATAATAATATATAATAAAATAAAAATAAATAAATAAATAAGTCGTTTAAAACTATCAGCATATTAGCTGTGCCGTCTATTTCTTCAAACTTAGATAATTTTAAAGTGTCTTTACAAAATTGAAGAGCTATGGACACACTGCTGCTAAACAATTGGGTCGCAAGTTTTACTTTCATTATATTTTTTTTAAAACACAAGTGTCCAGATCGGAGTTTGTTAGCAGCGTGGAACTTTTCATCTTCTTGTAACTGATGTAACATTTCAATATGGCTCCATTTTATAGTATTGCCTTCAGCATCCTTTAATTCTCGGTAGTGTTCAAATCTGTTTCTGACTAATTTTATCATGTGAGCAGGATCTAAGAATATAGCAATTTCATTATTTTGCACTTTAAAAATAGTTTTTAAATTGTCAGGGTTTAAATCGCAGCCGAGTTTCTTGACCATTGCTATGTTAGCTGGACAGCCATCAAATTTCACAGCTTTTACCACCAATCCAGCTTCAAAACATAATTCAATAGCTTGAATAAGCAAAAATTTATTTTGTTCGGCTGTAATTTTGTTTATAAAAAAATACCCTATAGGCACTTTCCATTTCCCATGCAATGGAACAACTAGAAAAACTAGCGCATCGGTACACTCCTCTTTACAGTCTGAATCCACACTCCCACCAAAATCTACGTAACCGTAATTCTTTTCTCATCATCATCATCATCATGATCAGACTTTAACAGTCCACTGCTGGACTAGGCCTCTCCTTTGAAAGGAGGAATTGGCCTACTATACCACGCTGGCCAAACGGGTTGGTATAGGGTTTGTATCAAGTTTTCCTTCTCTTACAGTGCTGTTCTCTGCATAATATGCTCCCTCTGTCGGCTCTTACGACACCCATGGGATGATAGGGGGTGGTGACAATCCGTATTCTTAATCCGTCACCTTTTCTACTTTTCCCTTAATCTTCATTTCGTCAAAGATTATGATGCAATAAATAGGCAGATTTGACTGTGTTGCCTTGAATTTTAGAGCATCAAAGGCTTCCGTGGTAAAGCCTGGTTGATCATTAACAGATTTATACCACTTTTCCAGTATTTTTACGGAGGGCAAACAAGTGTTGGACGTTTTGCGTACATAGTTATACGCCTTGGTTGAATAAAAATTTAAGGTTAGTGCAAACGCTCTCAACTGTGGCGAATATTTTGTGACTGACTTTACTTTTAATAGTTGGCGGCGAATAATTTCACTACATTTAACCCCTAAGGAACTTAATGCTTCGTTGTTTTCAGCTGTTAGTAAATTTTTCTTTTCTAATTCTGCCAATAATGATTTTAAGGAAACTATTTGTCTTTTAAGTCGTCTGTTGCAATCATTAAATTTTTTTTTTCTTTTGTTTTAACTACATTGGTTAGTTCGATGATTCTTCTACAAAGGCGTTTTTTGACAGGTGTATCATATGCAGATGGCGAACCAGGTATAGGAGAAATTCTTCTTTTTGGTGGTGTGTTTAATAAATTGTCTTGACTATTTGATCTTGGCGGTCTTATTGTATCGTTCAGCGGAGAATAACAGTCAATCTGAAATGCATATTCATTAAAATATCTATCAAGTACCTACACATGTAATTGTTTTGATACCAATAATAATCTTTTTATTTATTTGTATATTTATTATGTTTAATTCATACCAACCCCTTGTTTAGATGAAGAGCCAGCTACAGGCGTTTCCGTATTGTTAGCTGCAGTATAAATGCTAGCACGTTGACCCATGGTAAACGGAGCCGATGCCTAAAAGTAGTATTTATAATGAGTATATTCTACGAGACGATCTAAGGGAGGACTGGCAATTATATACATAATCTGGTTCAGGAACACAAGACGACGGCACATACGTCACTAAACACCGTATTTGAGATTATTTAATGGTTACTAGGGACACTTAAATAAGAAAACAGCGTGAAGAAATTTATGGCGAACTCACATAGCTTTTGAGTCTTAAGTATTCTGGCATTCAGGTACCTTCTCGAATGCCGGAATACTCGACACAATAAAAAATCCGTGCTCCGGCGGTTGACGGGAAAATATTTAAGAAATAATCTGAAAAGTTACTTATTATGTCAGTGTTGTTGTAGGCTTTACTGCGTGACACAGGCTTTCCTAAAAGACCAGCAAAACCAAGAAACGTATGAAGACTGTGAAGATATCACCGCTTGCATGGTTGACTACTTGTTATGGCATTTATAGTAGAGCTTTTCCGTGTTTCGCATGGCACGCAAAGTCAGTTACATGTCACCAAGTGGCCATCCATCTAAATGATGACCTCTGTAAACATATCAAGACTTTGCTAGTCTATTACCAACGCCAAAACACGAAGTAAGCCATCATTATAACTATTGAATTATATGAAAATAGCTTGGCTCCAGAACTATTTTGTTCAACCTCCTTTAGATTACTGGTCTACCGAGATATGGCTGAATATCAGTTGTTACATAGAGCGATTGCCATCTGACTTCCAACAAATTCCAAACTTCGGGCTCATTATTACAATTTTCTTAACAGAACTTCCTAGTAAATTCTTGACAGAAAACCTTTGACAGAAAAAAATTGCTGAGCTCGAGGTACTAGAATAGCAAATCAAAACAACAAAAGAGCTTTCGAATTCAGTTGGTGCCAGACAGCATTCTGCCGCATGATAGCCGACCCGGTATGGAACTGCACCATGGTCCTTTCGTTTGCCATACCAAAGTACTCGACCCAAGGTACTCCGTAAGTACTACTAAGACGTGTAGCACAGTTCGATACCCAACCTGCTATTTAGGGGTGCGGAAGAAGACTAAAACGAAACATCTAATTTAAAAGCGCATTTGTCATACTTCACTCTACTGTGGTTCTAGAACTGCCTACAGCTAATACATATTGTGTCATCTACAATGCTACAAATAAAATGTAGTGTAGGTAATGTCCCATACCAAAATTGGCAAATATAAAGTTTGTATAGCTGAATCCATCAGTCTTCGGCGATTTTTCATAGCATGAAAATTATCATCAGTAAAGTGCCTCGAGCATACGACGCTATGTTTGGTGGGAAACCATTCCTCCCCCCGACTAGTTGCATCTATCCACTTCTTTTCCTTACGGGGCAACTAGTAAACCTTTAACATAATAAACCATCATGATAAATCACTATTTTTGTCACTTAACACTATCGCGTGTCATCTTACACGACTTTCAGGTGTCACACTTAATAACATCATGTATCACACATACCCCGAATACAGTCGGGTGTCACCCCAATAGCGTCGGGTGTCCCCCACTACCATCGGCTAACATTCAATACGGTCGAATGCCACCTCAACACTCAGTTTAAAATTCCGCATGTCTACCTACAGCATTTATTTATGAATAAGAATACTTATCTAAACTGAAAGATCTCAAATTACATAATTCCACTATTCCGAAATATCTCTAATTCTTTGTTTTTTTTAAGACGTGAACTGTGTGACGTGAAAACATTTACGTCAGAAAAAGTGAAAAGATCTACTTAATATCCCTTATTTCTAAACCAGCAGTACGCGCAGTTTGCGCGTACTGCAGTTTGGTTTACTTGCCCCGCCCCACTCTCCTCGCTTCCTGCCACAAAACTGACCCTGTTTGGCCGCCGAGTCAAGCCACATACTCCATAGAGGTAACATACCAACTCACACTGTGTTATGATCTTCGTAACATTACCACGCAAAATATCGACAAAAATATTGACTTCGGAATCACAACACTATCGATACACGTGCCAATGTTAGACAAGGACGACAATTGCAATAAGTAATGAGTGTGAAAAGGACTTTTTGAAAAGACGTCATCGAACGCATTATTACTATTATTGCGCACGATTTGGTAACCAGTATAAACTGAGCTCCGATGCACTGGTTGTGGGTTTTATTTATGAATAAAAACTTACTAACCGATGAAATGTTAAACCATCTTTCTGATAATTTGACTCTTGGATGTCTTGCCACACCATTTTACCGCACAGGTAGCCATTTTTACGTGTTTTGGGCACTAAATAATTTTCAAATATGAACACAACGTGTACACGCATAAGGGTCACAGACTTGGTCGACACTGATGTTTTGATTCGTGCCGTTACTTCGTATACTTCCGAAACCACTAAAGTCTCGCGCGCGTTAGTTGCCTGCTATTAGGTGTCTAGTGGGGGTGGTCTGTGGGTCCAAAGCTATTTGGTTACAAATGGTGACTGCAAAAAGCGGCTCCTTAGAATTGCCTGCAGAGGGGAATTCTGTGTTCTCACTTGTGCTGACATATCATCGCAGACCCTGAACAACTGAAGCTAGAAACATGAAATGTAGAAAATGGGGACATTTTATTTTGTAAGGATTTTTTTACTATTACTACCCAAAGAGATGCAAAACGTGCCGGAAGCTAATTATAGTTTACCCAAATCGACAATAAATTCAAACACCTGGACCAGTTTACAATCAAATCCAATAACCGGGTTAGTGAGATAGTAATCGTTCTTGTTTGCTCAAAGTTCAATAGCGAGTCTTATCCGACTTAGAGGGTTGCAAAACAACGATCATAGTGCGCTCCCTCAATCAAGGTTGAGCCGTACGATTGCTGTTGAATGCGGACCATCAGTGGGCCGAGTCAGTCAAAAGCGTCAGATGATTTCCTGCATTGTACTTGCATACTAAACCCTTTTTTGTCTGGACTTTAAAAGATGAAGAAAAGACTAAAGAAATGGAAGTGACAAAAAAAAACAATGACTCTGAGTTTGTTTCGGCCTTTCTTCTCAAGAAGTCATTTAGCTAGGAAAAGCCGGCATCATTTAGAATAGGGTTTTGATATGTATAGGTGTTGTAAACAACCAAAATGCAGAAATAAATATGTCTATGTCTACGACTATGAACGTAAAATTCCACCGCACAATAATAATAATAATAACCTGGCAACACCGTAAAGTCAACCACCAAATTTTCATGCATATTTTTATTTTAATTTATATCACAGTTTTACGATACAATATATATATTTATACCACAACAAGAAGTTATAATACCTAAAATATACGGATTTACTTATAAAAGCCATATAATTTAAGAAATAATATTACAGATAAATATACTGAAGATGACACCATATGTCAAAATGAAATGCACAAACAATAACAAATATAAAGGCAAGGAAATGTAATATAAATGTTGACTAGAGCCAGGAAAGCAGCTGCAGCACGCTTAACACCTCCGGACTCGTCGCTCAGCTCCGCTTCACAGCCGCCGGCCCCAGCAACAGCACCGCCGGTGAGTGTTGAGGCGTCGAGCGCATCTAGCGACGAGTTTTTCTCCCCGCCGCCGTCGTCGCCACCACCTGTCCGCCGGCGAGGGAGAGGCCGGCCACCGAATGGCTTAGGACCCCGAGGCTCATCGGTCTCGAACAGGGCCCCCGCTACCGGTGGTGATGTGGACCGCATGAGGTGGACTAGATCCATGAATGAGAATGTCATGCGGGCATATTATGTGGCTACAGAGGGTAGTGCCCACCTTACGGCGTACCGTGATCGCATGCTGCCTCTGTTTCAGGACTTGGAACCGGCCGTCAACGTTTCGGCGCAGCGACTATCGGATCAAGTGCGCGCAATCCAGCGCTGTCGTTTGCTGGATGACGATGCACTTGAGAGGCTACGCTCGGACTTGCAAGGTAACCCTCCCATTCCTCCTTCCACACGTGAACGTGTAACGGCAGTGATAGTTGACACACTAAGGCCGCAAAGTGTTGAAGAAGTGGATGGTGGGGATATACAAGTAAGTGCCCAGTACATGGATAATGTAAGGAGTACTTTGGAATGTGCCATCAGGGAATATCGTTACGAGGCCTTAGTAAATAGGCCTCGTGTGCCGCGTTTGCCCACGCATAAGAAAAATTTGGCGCTGGTGTGTGCCCTGGATTCACTATTGTCTACATACCTAGACAATAGTGAAAATCTCAGTGATACACACTCAATTCTGTACTGTGCGGCTGTAGCGGCATGTCGGATAGCCAATGTCAAGATAGAAAAGAACATTGATATGGCTACCCGAAATAATGCTGTGCCGGCTTGGCAGTGCAGGATTGAGCGTCGTATCACTGAGTCTAGGGCACTCATTGGCAAGCTGATCTGCTTCAGGTCGGGCAATACTCGCCCGAGAGTGATGCGTTTTGTGACCCGCGCCTTTGCAGGAACGGCCCCAAGAATACATGTCGCGGGTCACAGAACGCATCGACTTCCTGAAGCAGAAGATTTATGCGTGGGCAAATCGTATCAAACGTTATAAAAAACGTATAGGCAGATATTAATATATATATAATGTGGTAGAATAATATATTCCCAGAATCGCACATTCCAAAAGGATGAAAGGTGGGTGTATAGAAATTGGGAGCGTCCCGGTCTAGGTGTGGATGATGGGGGTCTACCAGATGATGAAACTACAAATACGTTCTGGAGTAGCATCTGGTCGACCCCCGTTAGTCACACGGAGGGTGGTTGGTTTAGGGATGTCGAGCGATCATGTGCAGCAATCCCTAATATGGATGCCGTAGCTATTACAGCTACAGATGTTGGTTGTGCAGTCCGTCCGTTACCAAACTGGAAAGCGGCAGGTCCGGACGGATTGCACAACTTTTGGTTGAAGTGGCTGCGTAGTGCACATGCTCGTTTGGCGTCCCAATTCCAATCATCTCTAGAATCAGGGACGCTGCCAATTTTCTTAACAACTGGCATTACCCACCTGCTCTTCAAAACAGGAAGTACCACGGATCCAAAAAAATATAGACCTATAACCTGCCTACCGACGGTCTATAAACTTTTTACATCTATTTTGAGAACCAAACTGGACAAACATATATATACTAACAAAATCATGTCCAGTTCTCAAAATGGATGTAAAAGTGGGTCACGTGGTACTAAAGAGCTACTTCTTATAGACATGACCATTAGCCAACAGGTTCGCCGTAGCCGAAAGGATCTAGCAACATGCTGGATAGATTATAAGAAGGCCTACGACTCTGTGCCACATACATGGCTCTTGAGAGTGCTAGAGTTGTACAAAGTGGATCCAACTCTATGCACTTTCCTGAAGACGTGTATGGGGCAGTGGAGTACGGTTTTTCGCTATCCAGGATGTCGACGGACTCTCGGATGCGGCGATCCTATAAAGATCCAACGAGGAATCTTCCAAGGTGACAGTTTGAGTCCCTTATGGTTTTGTCTAGCACTGAATCCTCTTAGCACTTTGCTCGAGAATTCAGGGCTAGGCTATCGGTTGCACAGCAGAGGTCAAGTAATATCTCACCTTCTTTTCATGGATGACTTAAAACTATTTGCCTCCACTGACCTCCAGTTGACAGAGTTAATAAAGGTAACTGAAAACTTTAGTAAGTCTATCAAGATGGAGTTCGGTGTAGATAAATGTGCGGTCTTGCATGTAAAGAACGGCAGGGTTGTGGAATCTGATGGTATAGAACTTTCAGATTTCACACAACTTAGATCTCTATCTGCAACCGAAATCTACAAATATCTAGGTATGTCGCAGGCACTAGGTATTGCTGAGACTGACATGAAACAGGCGTTGCAGGAGCGCTTCTTTGGCCGTCTGAGAAAAATCTTAAATAGTTTTTTATCAGGCGGTAACAGGGTGCGCGCCTGTAACGGTTGGGCCATGCCAGTCTTAATGTACTCCTTCGGCATACTTAGATGGACTCAAACAGAACTTGATGCCTTGGATAGAAAAGTCCGTTGTCTACTGACTACATACCGGATGCATCACCCGCGATCGTCAGTAATGAGATTGTACATCCCGCGGAAGTGCGGGGGTCGCGCCTTCTTAAGTGCCAAAACCCTCCATAACCGCGAGGTGTGCAATCTCAGGGAATATTTTCTCAGCACTGACGCGGGTGTCCACCGTGATGTGGTCACTGTGGACAACGGGCTTACCCCGTTGGGTCTGGCTAAGGAGAACTGGCGCAAACCTGCCGCACTTGGTGTAGAGGAGCGCAAGGAGGTATGGAAAGGTAAAGAGCTGCATGGACGTTTTTATCGGGCCCTTCATGGACCCGATGTAGACTTACCAGCTTCTGTGTCCTGGCTACGTTTTGGCGATCTGTTCGCCGAAACAGAAGGTTTTGTCTTTGCGATAATGGACGAGGTTGTCACGACGAATAACTACCGGAAATATATCCTGAGGGATGACGGACGGTTGACATATTTCGGGCATGTCACCAGCCTGGTGAATCTCTCAGACATATAGTATCTGGTTGTTCTCGTCTTGCCAACGGCGAATATTTGCACAGGCACAACCAAGTAGCCAGGATCATCCATCAGCAACTTGCCTTAAAGTACAATCTTGTAGACTCTGAGATACCGTACTACAGGTATGTGCCCGACCCAGTTCTTGAAAATGGTCGTGCCACCATGTATTGGGATCGATCTATCATTACTGATAGAACTATTGTAGCTAACAAGCCAGATATAGTAGTGATAGATCGATCTAAGCGCCTTGCAATGATCATCGATGTCACCATTCCCCATGACGAGAATCTCGTGAAAGCCGAGAAAGATAAACAAATAAAATATTTGGATTTGGCTCACGAGATTGTCGACATGTGGGATGTGGACTCGGTGATCATTGTACCGATAGTCGTGTCAGTTAATGGTCTCATTGCCAAGAGCCTCGATCACCACCTCAAGGGGATCGCGTTAGACGGTTGGATTAAGTACTCTATATGCCCACCACCAAATGTGGGGCATGGACTGCAACGATAACAGAGGTACGTCATTGGTTGAATACTTATTCACCACTAATCTTACCCTATTAAACACAGGTACGGAGCCCACCTTCGTCACTAAACGTAGTCAGACAATTATCGACTTAACTCTCGCAACAGAAGGAGCGGCTGAACGCATCAAGGGATGGCACGTCTCGAAAGAGGCATCATGCTCAGACCAAAGATGTATCAGCTTCTCCATGAAAGTCGATATACAGCCCACACAGCCCCGCAGGAAACCACACAACACTGACAAAGCAAAGTATGTCTTACTACTTAATGAGAAACTTACCCTTACGGCCACGCCGCCGGTACTGGGTGACACTGAACAGATCGACGATCAGGTATGTATACTGACGCAGTCGATGCTAGACAGCTATTATGCAGCTTGCCCGGAAACCACTCCACCTTCAACCCCGGGGAAACAACCCTGGTGGGGCGCTGAACTTGAACGTAAGCGCAAGAAGGTAAGAAAGTCTCTAAATAGGGCAATGAACACAAGCGCGGACGCAGATTGGGACGCTTATAAAGCGGCCAAATCAGACTACAGAAAATGCCTCAGATTCAGACGCACCATGGGATGGAGAAAATTCTGTGGGAGCATTGAATCCTGCCAACAAGCAAACCGGGTAAGGAAACTACTGGCCCAGCAACCGACGGTTGCACCAGGTACTCTCCGTAAACCGGATAACACATACACTACATCGGAGGAGGAGACAAGACGCGTCCTACTCGAAACACACTTCCCAGGCTGCGTCCTCACCCCGGTAGTAACGTGGCACGATACACCAACAGTGGCGACCGAACACGAATGGAGACACGCAAACAACGTGGTCACAGAAGAAAAACTCCGATGGGCCATCGATAGCTTCCACCCCTTCAAAGCAGCCGGACTGGATGGCATCTTCCCAGGGTTATTACAATGGGGAGGGGAACCTGTCCTTAAAAGACTCCTGGCAATCATGAGGTCTAGCCTGGCCCTCAGATATGTACCGAAGAGGTGGAGGGAAGTCAAACTAATCTTCATACCAAAACCAGGCAAAACAGACTATACCCATGCAAAGTCCTTTAGACCAATAAGCCTTACCTCCTTCATGCTTAAAGCCTTGGAAAGGCTTTGCGAGAGGGAACTAAGAAGTGGGGCTCTTAAGCACCTACCCTTACATGCCAACCAACATGCATACAGCTCAGGGAAATCGACGGAATCGGCCTTATATCAGGTCGTGGCCCAGATAGAAGCTGCTATACAACAAAAAAGCATCTGCTTGGGCACCTTCATCGACATAGAAGGAGCCTTCGACAAGACAAACTTTTCCAGCATAAGCAACGCCCTAGCCAGGCATGGTGTGGATCAGATGCTCATACAGTGGATCCAAAACATGCTCAGCAAAAGGGTAGTGCGCCTGCAAGGCGACAATCAGACAGCCTTGATAACTAAAGGGTGCCCGCAGGGAGGTGTACTCCCCCGCTATTGTGGAACTTAGTCATCAATGAACTCATAGACAAACTCAACGCGAGATACTTCTATACAATAGGTTATGCAGATGATCTAACCATACTCACATCAGGTAAGGTAACCAGTACAGTGTACGACCTAACTCAACAAGCCCTACGCATAGTAGAGTGGTGGTGTAATGAGTACGAATTATCTGTAAACCCGACCAAGACCGAACTAGTTATGTTCACACACAAACGCGCGCTGGGTACTTACCGATTGCCCAGGTTATTCGATACAGAGCTTAAGCTGTCTACCGAGGTCAAGTACCTAGGTGTCACTCTCGACAGCAAATTGACATGGAACAGCCACATGGAAAATAAGCTCAATAAAGCCAGCATCATTTTCTGGCAGTGCAAGAAGATGATAGGAAAACGCTGGGGCCTATCCCCCAAAATTGTCTTATGGCTCTATAAGACAATAATACGTCCGATGGTAAGCTACGGCGCAGTAGTGTGGTAGCCTAGGACCAACCTAATAACGGCCGCCAACAAGCTTCAGAAGCTTCAAAGACTTGCATGCCTAGCGGCCACGGGCTGTATGAAAACAACGCCAACAGCGGCACTTGAAGTGTTGCTGGATCTGCCTCCATTGCACCTGTTCATACAACAGGAAGCAACGATGTCGGCAGTCCGGCTGAGAGCCCTGAAGCTCTGGAAAGACACGAATATACCGCACACTAACAACTTAAATACACTCTTTAAAGATGTTCCTATCACACAAGCAATAAGCGACCGCATACCGAAACAATTTGTTTTCGACAAGAAATACAAAATCCAACTGTACGAGGATCTACACGGAGGAGCAGTTAACCACAACGAGCTCACGATCTTCACAGATGGGTCCAAAACGGATACAGGTACGGGTTCAGGAGTATTCTCCGAGGACCTAAACATCAACATCGCAGCACCGCTGGGAGCCTACAACACGGTCTACCAGGCCGAATGTTTTGGCATAATCCTAGCTGCCACAGCAATCATGGCACGTGAGGTAAGGGAACGATCCATTAGGATCCTCTCAGATAGTAAGGCTGTCCTCTCAGCCCTCAAAAGCCATACTATCACCTCGGCACTCACGCTTGAATGCCACCAGAAACTAACAGAGGTAGGTAAACTAAACAAATTAACACTGCAATGGATCAAGGGCCACAGTGGCTCAAGAGGGAATGACGCAGCCGACGTACTCACCAGAAGAGGGGCCACTTTAGAGGTGGTGGGACCCGAGCCCATAATTCCCCTCCCTTCTGGTTTTTATCGCAACCTGGTAAGAAATAGGACCAGGACCAAACACAACCAGTCCTGGATTGGTATTGAAACATGTAGGCAGGCCAAGGAGGCTCTTCCCGCAGTAGACGGTAAGATAGCCAAACAAATCCTCCGGCTGTCCAAACAACAACTACGGACAGTCACGGCCGCCTACACAGGACACGGATTCTTTAATAAACACCTATTTACTATAGGTATCACCAACAGCCCGCTGTGCAGGGCCTGTATGGCAGCAGACGAGACGGCAGCCCACCTGCTCCTCGACTGCCCTGAGGTCGCACAGTACAGGCAGCAGTACCTGACCAGATACAACACCCTGAGGGAGGCCGTGGGCCACATCAAGAGCTGGGGTGGCTCGAATGAAGACACCATTCCCACCCGCACGCAAAATACACGCCAAGACGTGGAGTTGCGGAAACAGCCCGTGCCATCAAGTATCAAGTACTCTATACAGAAGCCAGTATTGCTGGCCACGGCTCGTATCGTCAGGAGGTTGCTCTCTCTGGAGGCCTAACCACCGGTAACTTGGTCCCTGAACCCGATACTGGTGAGCCCCGTAATTTTATTTTATATTTTTATATTGTTTTCTTTAAATCACATAAAAATGTAAAATATAATTTATGAGAGAATGTTTAAATAAAGAGAATAATAATAATAAATCTTTATTTCGGAATCTTTACACTCCATATTTTACACAGAAAAGGAACAAAAAAATAAATAATTAGAAACAAAACATATCAGTATTAAAAAGAAAATAAATTACATGACAAACAAAATGAATATATATATAACCTCTCTACGCTATTACAAAAAATGACGCTATTAGGTACAATTATTACGCTGCAATCTGTAACCATTTATTGTACATTGTGGTAGTATACAGTCTTTCAGAAAACTCTTTGATAATATTGTTCCTACACGAACCAACGCTCGACATGAATCCAGCGATTCGTTTTCTCTGGATGGCATTAAACGTATCCAGCCTAGCTTCTGCGAACATACCCGACGCACTACAATGCGGCGCAAGACCCATTAGCTGTCTAAAGATGTTATTATACTGGACACGAATACCATCCAGAGACCTCTTCGTGTAACGCGTCCAGAGTTGGCACGTGAAGAAACACTGACAAAATGTCCTAAAAAGATGTACCTTCGTCTGAGGGTCGGCTTTAAAAAATCTCCTGGCTATCATATTGCCCACTACTAACAGCGCTCTGCGTTGCCTGTCTATAACGGCATCGTCTTTGAAGTCTGACGTCAGTATATGACCAAGGTACTTAAACCTCTCTACTACTTTGACTCGCTGACCTCCTATCCAAACTGGTGGGACGTTTTGTGGACCTCTTCCTGACCTAAATATTAACAATTCTGTCTTCTTTGCATTATTCACCAAGTTATGTTCTCTAGCGTATCCCTCACAAATTGCCATCAGTTTCCTTAAACCCTTAATTGAGGGGCTGAGTAGGACCATATCATCAGCGTAGCTCAGGTTGTTGACGTACCTGTCTCCAAGCCTAAACTACTAACTTGCCTGCGTATAACAGATGCTCAATACTCAAGCCATCGTGCCCTGGGGATTTCTCTCGCTTCATTGTCCTGAGAACCTCAACAACATCATCAGTCGACACCTGGAAATCCCCTCCTCGACACTTTTACAACAACTTGACGAAGGCACAGGTACTGCTGGATTAATTAAAGTCTGTTTTACATTAAAATGCGTACTAAAGTTATTTGCAATAGCTCTCTTGTCAGATTCACCCTCTGTACTGACTTTCCGTCCGGAAAAACATCCTTTATTCTTTATTATTTAATTGTTACTGAATCTAAGTTAACTAATTTAAACATCTTCCAATGGTCGTAGCGTAATGGACTGCCTCGTTGGTCTCGCGGCATTAATGTACGCGTGGGATTGGGAGGTCTCGGGTTCGATTGCCGGGTCAGGCAAAGTGTTATTGGGTTTTTCCGTAAGGAAATTCTCAGTAGCAGCACGGAGTCTAGTAATGTGCCCGGTACGGCAATAGGTTCGCCCCCTATTAAGTGGGACCTAAAAATTCATGGCGAAATGTGGGTGTAATATTACACCTCTGCCTACCCATTCGGGGATACAGGCGTGAGTCTATAAAAAAAGAACATTTAGTTATTATTTGGTTTTCTCATAATTAACCAATTTTGTAACAATTTTAGTCATGTCCTGTAAAAATACGTATATAGCCTACCTATAAATAATGTAATTGATGTGACCAAAAGTGACAAACCTTTATATTATAGCTACATAATAAAACTAGTTTTGTTTACTTTTGAAAAAAGAGATGATTTAAGAGGAATGTATGGTTTACATATTGTTTTTTAAAATTCTATACAAAATTGAAGAGATAATATTTTTATTTGATCTTACTTTCCTGTTTTTGTTCAACAGCCATATATTTAAACTTGTCTAAGTATGAGTTTGAGGATGCTGTGCGAGAAACTCGCCTGCTTGATTTGATTTAAGTAGAATTACAAGCCCTATACTAAAGAGCTAGTGATAAATACGTATTTATGCGATATCCATAAACCAGTCAGGCCTGTCGATAACAATCAACCACTCAGCTAGCTTTAACACGCATGTACCAACAAAACATTCACACTAAAACCTCATATTGTCAAATGAAATTCAATTTTAAACTGAATGTAACGGCCGGCCCTCGAACGAGCTTTGTTCGTAGGTACCTAAATTAGAAATTGGGTTCCGTTCACAGCTACGATGTGCGGTGCAATTGTTTATTTCCAGTAAATTCAATAATGAATCTGTAAAATGTGGAAACTTGTTCCAAAACTTAAGCAATTAAATTTGTTCCGAAACGTTCTACGGCAAATGTTTCGTGCACCGAAAAACACATTTAGTTCTCAACGTTAATTCTTTTGTACGAGTTTTGTAATGTCATTTTAAGTTCTGCCGTCCTTACGAAAAGTGCAATAACTAGGTCAAACTTGATTTCGAGGAAAACGCGGGTAAAGATTTTATTTTTGTTTTGTTTGTATCTCCATCACTATACAAGGTATCGGATTGAAACTTTTACTACATGATGTATAACAATGTAGAGAATATTATGTAATACTTCATGTTTGTTCCCACATATAATCCCGATATAAAAACCAATAAATAAAATAATGTTAAGTATTATTACTATGTAGAAAGAATGTTTACTAGTCATAACCGCAATAAGTAACCTATTTATTGCACTTATGGTTAGGAAACCAAGATGATGCATTTTTGAGTAGCAATTCATTTTTGTTTTTAACTGCTTCCTAACCAAATGTGCATTAAGTTTCTTATTTATTGCGGTTTTCATTAGTAAAACGCCAAATTATTAACTTGTTAGTATTAGAAAAACGGAGATGTTACACTATTATGTCAAATACCTATGAATAAACAGAAGTTTGCATAACATTATTTTTCCTCTCACCGATTTAGTATGAAACTGTTTTCTGCGTTCAGATGTGTTTTTCAAAATAATGTGAAATTGGTTATAATTCTATGAATAAAAAAATAAAATATTAAATCTTTTTTATTTTAAACTAAAAAAGTACAAGTACAATGGGAATCACTTCATATTCATTTATTTTTAAGATATAAGTTTACAGCATATATTACACCAACTCAATTATATCTATATCTTTTCTTTTTTTTTTCTTTTTTTTTTTTTGCCCTGGCAACATCGGCCAAGCAACTTTCAAATTTGTTACTGTCCGTAATTTTAATTAATTTTATTGAAAATAATCAGTGATAAATGTACAAAGTTATAGTTAAATAACAAGAATAGTGATAACAAATGTTCGCAGCATATAAAAATTACAAACAGCGTTAAAAACGACGTTTTACAACCAAAACAGCTGTTTGACAGTTACAAGGGCCGTTTGAAGAACTTTACAAACCTAGATAAAATCCAGGGAGTATATTAATTTATATAAGACATACTAACATTTCACACTTTTCATAAAGCACAACATAGAATTATCTTTATTTTACTAATCCACATAGCATAAACACAATTCTCATAACATTCATGTGCACTTACCTACCTACTTAGTCCTTAATATTAAATTTTATTCTTGAAGTGATTTTATAAAGAAAAACAAACCATCACTTAGCACAATACACGAAATAAGATTAATTTTTTGTGATACTTAACAATAATTTAGAAACAAATAACTAATTGTTTTAAAGTGGTTTTAAAATACTTAATTTATTTTTATATTGTTTACCTACCTACATTACTGAATAGTTCATTTTAAAATATAATTGTACATAATTCTAGAATATTAACTGTAATAACACCTTTAAATTACTTATTTTCAGTTTTCCTCAATTGTTTCTCTTCATTCTTGCTCCTATTGTATAGGTACTTTTATACATTACTGAACAGTCTGTCTCCTGTCATCTTGTTTCTTTCTGTCCTTAGGTGTTTGGTTTACAATTTGCTGCAACAATGAGCACTTATATGATGACCCGTAAGGCCACAGCAAAGGATGTGGAAAATAAGCTCAAAATAGCCTTAATGGAATTAAGAAAGTGCCAGGAAGAAAATACCAACCTACTGAAAGAGCGTTCTGATTGTGAGGAAGATATCAAGCTTGTTAATGACAGGGTTTCAAACTTGAAAGCACAACTCGCTGAACTTCATATTGAGTATATGGACACTCTTGCCCAGCGAGACAGGTTGCAGTAAGAAATCAATACATTAACAACTTGCAATGACACATATTCCTGGTCTGTAAGTCGTATTACTGAACTCGAAAGCGATCTAGAACAGGCATTATTAAAGATAAAATCTTTAGAGCAAACTGTGCAGGTACTTAACAGTGATGCAACACAGAACCTTTATTCAGAGGTTATAGGTGATAAATTATGCTTAGGGCCAAATAGACATAGGATACAACTAAAAAGTAGTATCAAAAAGCTTAAACAACAAAGGAAGTTATATAAAATAAATAAAAATATTACTAAACTGGTACTGAACTTAAAACAATATAGTAAAATGAAAATGACAACAAAGCAATACAAAACATTAGTTTCTGAACATACAGAATTGTTACGGGACCTAGAAAATTATAATATTGAATTAATTAATGGTAGGATGTTGTATGATCAGCATACAAGGGACCTTAAATCACAAATCAGTGCTTTAGAATCTCAACTAAATAGGATGAATACCCAGTATGAGAAAGAGGTTCAGGTATATATAAATAAATATGATGAGATTGCACGAATTGGAAAGAGTAATTTGGAATATGTAAAGGCGTTGACAAACACAAATAGTTACTCAAATTGTTTAAAATCTACCTTGTTAGCTAACGAGTCTGGTGATAGTGATTCAGGTCTCTGTTCAAGTTCTAGTTCCAGTACAACCAGTAGTACAAAGGATAGGACACCCTTAGTTGACAACTCTGGCACAAAAAAAGTTTACATGTTTTCAGATAGGTTAGGTGTAGGTTTAGGTAGCTTAATGAATAGTCATTTAAAACAACACAATATCATTAATTATTGTTATCCAGGGTCATCTTTTACAAACTTAATAGATATTTTAAAAATAACCACATTTGATAGACAGTCAACAATAGTAATTGTGTATGGTGACAGTCAAATGGTGACCAAAAAAGATATTTATAACTTAACAGAAGTAATTTTATCACTTCATAAAAAATTTGGATGTCAATTTATTACTTGTGCGTTACCTTATTCAGGTACACTAGATGGAAAGGTGAATCAACATATCTATTACCTCAATTTGTGTTTTTACAATATGACATGGCAATATAAAGATATTATTTTGACATAAATAAATTTATTAATAAATATAACTTCACATTGACCAAAGATACTATGTATCTTTCGCTATCTTATAAACGACAAATTGCTAAATTATTAGCATATAATATACAAAGTGACACAGGTACATGTAGGGTATCCAAGGAAATGATTTCTGTAAATAATTCTGTCTTTACCATGTCTTCTATTTTAAATACTGACACGAGTTCTTTAAACTTAAGAATTGGACAAAGGATAGACATTGTCAATTAAATATAGGACATCAAAATATACAAGGTCTATCTGGCAAACATTTAGAATTAAGTTTATATTTAGAAAGTCATAATATAAAAGTTATGTGCATAACGGAGCACTGGTTGAAGGATTATCAAATATCTTTTTTAAATAACATGCATTACACTGTGCAAAGTGCTTTCGCTAGGAGTCAAGCCATCCATGGTGGATCCTTGATACTAGTTTCAAATACCATACTGTGTAAGGAACGAAAGAACATAAGCACCTTGTCTGTAGAACGCACTGTAGAAATTTCCTGTATTGAACTGGAACAGTATGTTGTTATATGTGTGTATCGCCCTCCTTTAAGTAACTTTAATATGTTCGAATCTATTATGGAAGATGCAATTGGTAAAATTAGGACCAATAAAAAAGGGATCATAGTTTGTGGAGATTTCAATATTAATATACTGGATAGTTCACCAATGACTAGTAGGCTTTTAAATCTTTTTAAATCATTTAATTTGACAAATTTATTTCTTGAACCTACTAGAATAACTGCATCATCTTCCACTTGTCTTGACAATATATTTAGTAATCATACAGTATCACATAAATTAGTTACTACTGACTTAACTTCGGATCACTGTGGTCAATTGGCAGGATTTTCATATATAAATGATAATGCAGTACGTAAGGTGACAGTTAGGCCATTACCTAGGTATAAATTTAATGAGTTTAGGAACAAAATTTTAATAGGTATGAATCCTGATATGATGGAGCTTAAGTCACCAAATAAGATTTATGAAACTATGTTTAATTTAGTTCACAACGAATTTAGAAGTACTTTTAAAACCAAGGAAAAAGTAATCAAGGAGTCTAGAGCATTTAGTGAGTGGGCTACTGTAGGTATTTATAAAAGCAGAGCAAGGATGTATGAGTTGTATGGTATGAAGAAATACAATTTTGATGCGAGCTTCACTGAGTATGTCAGAAATTATTCAAAAATATTTAAAAAGGTATGCAATATAGCTAAGGCACGTTTTGTAAGTGATAAAATTAGAAACTCTTCTAATAAAGTTAAGGCCACATGGCAAGCTATTAACGAAGCAACGGGCAAGGCAACCTTTAGGAATACCAATTTTAACTTGCTAGATAATAATAAAATGATTAATAATGACGAGGAAGTCGCACTCGCATTCAATAATTTTTTGCTAGCATACCTATTGCTACTACTATAGGCCTAAACTCATCAGCTTCAGTCGCAGTAAATTTATTAGAATCTAGTGTAGAAAAATGTAATGTATTATTTAAATTCAGTCCTATTAGTTCTACTGACATTATAAACACTTTCCAATCTCTAGAATCTAAGAATACGGGTGATCTCTGGGGAATATCTGTGAAGATTCTGAAAAGTATAATAGATATAGTAGCACCTTATCTAAGTAACTTGTTCAATAAGTGTATAGAATCAGGCGATTTTCCAGATTTAATGAAACATAGTAGGATAATACCTCTGTTTAAATCCGGCAGTAAGACTGATCCTAGTAATTATAGGCCAATTTCAATACTACCTACTTTTAGTAAAATCTTTGAAAAGATAATACTCAAGCAACTTCTGAAGCACTTTAATTTAAACAGCCTCCTTCATACTGAGCAATATGGTTTTACTAAGGGTCACTCGACGACGGATGCAGGAGTAGCTTTACTCAAACACATCTACAATGCATGGGAGAACTCTCAGAATGCTATTGGTGTGTTTTGCGACCTTTCGAAAGCATTCGATTGTGTCTGCCATGATACGCTCTTATGCAAACTTAAACATTACGGTGTCCAGACTAAAGCATTGGATGTTATTAAGGCATATTTAAATAACAGAATCCAATGTGTAGAAATAAATGGCTCAAAATCCAGTGGCGTACCAGTACAATTGGGAGTGCCGCAGGGTAGTATCCTAGGGCCTTTCCTGTTTCTAGTTTACATAAATGATTTGCCATTTTACCTGAGAAATATTTGTGACGTGGTATTGTTTGCTGACGATACTTCATTGATATTTAAAGTAGATAGAAATAAGGAAAACTTTACCGAAATAAACAGTGCTCTTATTCAGGTGACTAAATGGTTTACTGTAAATAACTTAGTACTGAACGCCAGAAAAACCAAATGTGTTAAGTTTGCTTTGCCCAACGTCAGAAACCTTGGTCCTAACATAGTTTTGAATGGTGATGTACTGGAAACAACTGAATCTACATTGTTTCTAGGAATAACACTTGATTCGAAGTTACAATGGGGCGCACGCATTACATATCTGTCAGCGAAACTTAGTTCGGCTGCTTATGCCATTAAGAAGGTGCGCAATTTAACAGATGTCGATACGGCTAGATTGGTATATTTTGGCTATTTTCATAGTGTTATGTCTTATAGCATATTACTTTGGGGTAGAGCTGCTGATATCGAAAGTATTTTTATATTGCAAAAAAGGGCAGTTCGGGCCATTTACCAATTACGGACAAGAGTTTCGCTCAAAGAAAGATTCAAGGAAATCGGTATTCTAACAGTAGCGTCTCAGTATATTTATGCTAGTGTTATGCATGTACGTAAAAATATAAATTCATATTCAAAGAATAGTGATATACACTCTATAAATACAAGAAATAGACATAAATTATGTGTTCCGTATTTTCGTTTGTGCAAAACTCATAGTTCTTTTATAGGACTTAGTATACGTATCTACAACAAGATACCGATAAGTATTTTGGACCTGCCTTTTAACGCATTTCAGATAAAGATTAAAAATGACCTAATGCAAAAGGCATATTATAATTTAAATGAATATCTGAATGACAAATGCGCTTGGAAATAATGTTGCATAATTCATATATTATACAGTAAATAGGTAGATGATAAGTTTCTTGACATGTAATTAAATATTATTCCATTCCAATTAAAATCATGTAAATGATAGTTTTTGGAATCGCCACCACATTACTAAATGTCACTCATCTCGTTAGATAATTTTATTTGTTATTTTTTTTTATAATGTATTATAATCGTGTAGCCAATCAGTTCGATCGGTGGTTATATTTCAAAAAGTATCATGTCAATCAATCAAATATAGGTACTACATTTGCATTTTGCACGCGTTCCACATATTTATGATAATATTAACGATCTGGAAAATGCAGGTAATTCGTGTTCATGGTCAGTATACCAACAGATTGTTAATTACTGCCGGTTCGTGTACCGTTGTCGTCATGCTCACTAAAATGTCATTTCTTGTGGTGGCGTCGTGTGTCGGTTCATCCCTGTCCCTCTGATATGGCGAGAGGGGTGCTACTTGCGATGACTGGTCGATGTCGGTCTTACGGGCTGGTATTACATTTTTAATATTAAACTGTATCATTTCTATCATGGTTCTGAACATTTGCGCGGATTGCCTGCATTGTTAGGTATTTAATGTAAGTGGATGCTCCTGTTTCACCATGTCAATTCTCAGGAGGCTAATTAAATGAACATCAAAATTTTACTACATTATGCTTGAGTATTAAGTAGAGTAAATATATACAAATGACATAGAAGGTGAAACAGTTGCAGCACCATACAAAATTTAAATTTGTATGTATTATGCAAAACCTGGCGATGAAAAAGAGTGACCTTGAGTTTTATTGCCCGTTCTTTCTCATGGTTCTACCTATTGCTTTGCGAACGTGGCAGTAAATGTAAATGTAGAAGCTTTAAGTAATTATTTTTTTAAATTGACGTTCATAAGTGTCACTTTGTGATTTAAATGAATAAAGGATTTTGACTTTGACTTTGACTTTATACTAAATGTACTGTAAATAAAATACTAAGTTCTACAATTACTAAAACTAAAAATAACAATATAAAAATATAAAATTTGTTAACAAATACAACAATAAACTTAATTAGAGTACCTAAATTTAAGAAATAAATTATAGTTCCTACAACTATAATTTATTTCTTAAATTTAGGTACTTATAAATATGTTTTAATAATACACTCTGTGCGTTAAAAAAATATGTCTGCATCTGGACTATATTTAAGAAGGTCATTTATAAGGTAAATTGTTTTTGCCGTAGGACTTTTTTCAGCTTTTGCAGAGCGCTACATAGGTGGATAGCAAACGAGTTTATGCTGTCTTCTGCCTACACTACGCAAATACTGGTCGGGAATATAAAAATGTATTAATCGAGATCGAGAATTGAGTTCAGTTCTCGCAGTGAATTCTCTTTTATGTCTTCTACCGATTGAACACGGGTGCCATGAAGTGGTAATTTGAGTTTAAGAAAAAGAAAGAAGTCAGCTGGGGCCATATCTGGTGAATGTGGTGGTTGCTCGATGGTATTTGTAGAGTGTTTGGTCAAAATTTCGTTCAGAATGATGGCCTTGTGCAAAGGCGCATATCGTGGTATATCTTTCCACAAATCTGCCCTTTTCGTCGCATTCTCTTAAACACCGCATAACGCACAAATAATATTCCTTATTTACCCTTCGACCTTCCAGCAAGAATTCCAAGTGCACAACACCACGATAGTCAAAGAAAAGACCTCGGCGTGGTTTTTTCGGTTCAGTTGCAAGGCGCCACTCCGAAGCTTGCTGACTAGTTCGCATGTCAAACTCGTAAACCCTCGTCTTGTCACGAGTAACAATGCGTTTCATGAATCTTAGGTCGGCATTGACTCGTTCTAGCATGTCCTCAGCGACTTTCATGCGATTGAGTTTTTGGAGAAAATCCAGGTCTTTTGGGACTAGCCAAGCGGCAATATGTTTCATACCCAAATGTTTAGTTAAAATTATACGGATCGAATCGTGAGATACAGAAAGTTCGGCGGCTGTCTCTCTCAAAGTTGAATGAGAATTTTCAGTCACTGTTACCTTCACTTTTGCGATATTAACTTCAGTTGTAACATTTAAATTGACTACGAACACGAAATTCCATTGATAATGCAAAATTTAAGACAAAACCTTTTTTCGATGTTTTTGTCCATTAAGAAATTCGCAATACTCACTAGATATTATATAACTAAAAATAGCACTGTATTTAATACAACTAACAGATGCAACTTAAACTCCGCGCCAAAATGGAAACAGTTATGCCAATCTAACAAGAACAAAAATAAACAAAAAATTTACTTTGGAACCATAAACAAATAATTCATTCCCGATACTTTTTTTACTGAATGTATAGTGGTAAAGTTGCCTTTAAGTTGTTTTATTTTTTGCACAAAATATTTGACTCCCCTCGTATTTTACTCCAACCTTCTGGTGCTAGTTGTAATCACAATAAATGTTGAATTTATTGCAATTGATATCGCGTAGGTAAACTGTATTCATTTAATCTTCCTAGAAATAAATGCAATATATATCTACTTAGTAAATCAAGTTTAGTATCCTTCCCATAATTTTTAATAAGGTCCCTTAAGATTTTATTATTTATTTATTTATTTATTTATTAACACCATTTATAATATCATTACAGGTATTCCCAAATCGAAATTATAAGCAACTTAAATCGAAATGAACAATACATAAAAGAATAATAATAATAATAACACATGTAGAAAATCTTTCTAATTTTATGCACCTATTACGCAACATTCTGCAACAGACTTGAATTTCACCAGTGTGCAATTATAAATATCAATTTCACTATGAATTAAATTAAGAAGTCGTATGGCGCGCGGTATTGGAGCATATTTTAGCAAGTTCGTTCTCGACACTGGGACGCTGGGGGCAGCGGGCCGTCGGCGCGCACCCACGTAGCCGTCCGGGGCGCAGTCTCAGTTCCGCCAATATGTTAGGGTGGTGTATGTGGCCGCGCAGTACGCGCCACACGTACGTCACTAGTACAACGTCACGCCGTACACTCAACCGCGTATAACCAACCATGCCGAGAACAAACAAGCTTGGGTACATAAGTGGGTAAAACGGGTACACACTATATTGCTTAAAATACAAAAACCGAGTGAATTTATTTTGAATTTTTTCCAGCATGAGGCTGTATTTTGCCTCATGTGGATTCCAAATAATAGAAGCAGTTTCAAGGTGGCTCCGAACAAGTGCGTTATATAAGATTTTTATTGCTGCTATACTGTCGAAATCCCTAAAATTTCTAAGAAGGAACCCTAAATTTCTAAATGCCTTACTGCATATGTCACTTATGTGTTTACGAAACGTTAGCTCCGGCACCATTGTCACACCCAAGTCACGCGTTCCCTTTAACCGTTGTATAGTTATACCGTCCATCTCATATGTATACTGTTGTGAAGTCTTGGCCCTGGTATAACTAATAAGTCCACATTTTGCAGTATTAAAATATAACTTGTTAACATTACTCCATTCAACAACCCAATTAATGTCATCCTGTAACAGTTTAGCATCCGATACATCTGCTACCGATAAATAAACTTTGAGGTCATCAGCAAAAAGGAGACATTTAGCATTTTGTATCACTGCAGGTAAGTCATTAATCATTAGGATAAATTCTAATGGACCTAGACTTGAGCCTTGACTTATGCCTGAAAATGTGTAGTAAGGTTCAGACCTATAGCCGGCGTACTCTACGTACTGTCGGCGATCACCAAAGTAGCTTCAAAAGAATTTCAACAAATGTGACGTGAATCCCAGCCTAGCCAGCTTCGACAGCAAGACCTCATTCCTGACCGTGTCAAAAGCCTTCCGGAAGTCGAAGTTCGCACAGTCCACCTGTCCACCGGCGTCAATAACGGGCGTTACATACGTCATAAAAGACAATAGGTTACTCTCCGTACTTCGACCCGGCTGGAAGCCGTGCTGAACATCTGTCAATTGCGAGCTAGTCTGGGCGTATAAGGTGGCATGCAATGCGGTTTCCAATACCTTAGCGAACGCCGACAGCACCGCCACTGGTCTGTAACTACTAATGTCGTCACTACAACTACCTTTCGGGACCGGTATTACCCTTGTTACTTTCCATATGTCTGGATAGTGACCTTCTTTTAGACACAGGTTAAATACATGTAACAATGGCTTCTTAAATACATCACGACAATCCTTAACTACATATGGTGGTATACCGTCCGGCCCGACAGAGTGTTTGGGCTTGAGTCGGTTGAGCGCCGCGCTCAGTTCGCTCTCGCTGAGCTGGCCTACGTGTACTCGAGCAGCGCTCGCGCTCGGGCCCGCAGAGCGCTCTGCCTCCTCCGCGTCGAGAACTGGCCGCTCTGTACGATAAACTGAATGGAAATATTCAGCAAAACACTTTGCACATTCAGCCTCATTAAGTTCTTCACCATTTTGTTTTATGGGCTTTTTGTTACGCCTACCTTGCTTATTCTTAATAAAGTTCCAAAATGATTGTGGATCATTATTAATATTTAGTTGTAATTTCCGTTGATAGGCTTCATAGCACATTAATATTTTCCGCTTAACTAATGATCGGTACCGAGCGAACGTTTCATAGTCGGACTGTAAACCCGTTTTCTTATATAATTTATGATACTTTGATTTTATCCGTATATAGTGTATTAAATCCGAAGTGTACCACTCGGGATAGATGTACTTATTACCGACATTCTTTTTTAGAGATTTTAAAGGGGTACACTCACTAATAACTTCATTAACAATTTTATAAAGATAACTCACAGCTTCCTCTGAATTTTCAGTTACATACCAACCTGTCCAATCTAAAATCCTCAACTTTTCATATAACAGAAAAAAAATACATTTACTAAATTGCCAATCGGTACAACTAACACTGACACTGTTAACATTTTGTTCATTCTGGACAGTCATAGAAGGTCTAATCCTACTAATTTGCTGTATTATTGTAATATCCAACCGGGATGATGCACATCAATACCGACTATTGGTTTATACGACAATTTAACTCTAATATCATCTACCGATAAATTAGTCAACACTAAGTCCAAAGTGCGGTTATTAATATTAAAAATATCATTTACCTGGTGAAATCCACAATATGCTGTAAAGTACTCAAAATAACTTAGCACTTCTGCAGTTGCCGAAGGTAGGTTAAAGTCACCGATTACAATAACTGATTCATAGTTTACACATACGTTTTCCAATATTGGAAATAACTGCATATAATCACTATATTGACAATTAGGTGGTATATAAACTACGCAACACAAAAACAAAAGTTTATTTTTACTGAAAACAGTTGCACAAACTACCTCAAACAAAGCCGCGTCTACATTGTCAATACAGACTTGGTTAATATTATACCGAGATGACACCGCTACGAATACACCTCCTTGCTTCCTGCCATCGGCGCGATCACACCGTATTATTTTGTAACCAGCTGGTATTAGTTCACCGTCCTTGATATAATTGTTAAATCCTGATTCAGTAATTGCCACTAAGTCGTAATTGGATGCTAATAAATTTGAGTAAAACATTTTTGTTTTCGTCCGTAGCCCGCGAGCGTTCTGGTAATACAATTGAATTTGTTTAGTGATTTTCTCCTTCTCCTTTAGAACGTCGCTATTAGTGTTGAAACCAAACCCATTCATTAAATTGCGTATTAACTGGCCAACTGTCTTCATAAAACACTCATCATCACTCATCACACCTATCATAAAAGAAGAGTAATCCCTTTTAGTCTTAGGGATGACTTTCTCCACTACAATGTTATCCGATTTACAAATCGTTTTGACGTGTTCCGATATTGCCTCAACAGTAGTACTAGGATGTAAAGACCAGACATGAAGAAATTTCTTTTTTTGTACGGCATGGAAGGACGAAATTTGCGAGTTTCCTGCCTTTAAAATAGTTTTAGAAACTATCTTAGTTTTCTTGCGATTAACCACCTTTCAGTCTTCGTCCTGCTCGGATTGCTTTTCAGCTAATAAATGTTGCCGAGACGACACATTATTGTCATCAGTATTACGAGACGGTGTAAATGCAGCCTTAGAAATCATTCCAACCGCAGCGCTTCGTCGCGAGCGCACGGTCACATTAGGATGACTCACCGATACTGGCGGAATTACCACGCTAACATCTTTTGTCTCACTCACACCCTGCGCAGCTGGTAACTTCGTAAGATCTTCCGTTCCGGTCACACCCATTGATGAAGTTTGACCATCAATTTTGTCCGATAATTCTCGAACTACCCTCACTAAATCATTTATGAGAGTATAATTGTTTTTGATAATCAGCTGTTGATCGTCAATTTTCTTATTTTGGGCTTCAATCATGGCTGATTGAGTCGCGATCTTCGACGTCAGCGATGTAATTTTCTTAGACATTTCAATTATAGTAGTCTCAACACTAAACTTCGACATTTTGCATTTAATTCGATTTTAAAACACACAGCACAATTTTCGTGACAACGAGCAAGATAACTGCAATAACTCAAACATATTGCACTTATAACAAGTAAATGAATATTACAAATTACGATCTATGCTAATAATAAGTATAGTAACTATACTTATTGCAGATATAGTTAGTAAAATTTCTTAATAGCATAAGTAAGTTATCGTAGTAAGTCATCCTATCTATAGTTATTTCGGTCTTGATATGTAAATCATAAAGCATCGACCAAGATATTGCAGTCAAGCTTAGTATTAAAACCGGCTGCATCATAGTTACGTAAAAAGTGTCTTATAAGAACATATAGATCTCGTTCTGCTAATTCCGAATATGTACTTATCTCAATTCGGTGCAAAACTCGAGTTATTGCACTTTTCGTAACGAGGGCAGAGTTTATCTTTATATAACGCAATAAGGTTTGAAGGTATTGATGGCATTGAAAATGTCGAAGGAAATGACGATATACTTACGTGATACTTGCCAAATTCGTTCCCAGTTTTTATTTTCATAAAACTTTATAATATGTACCTATGTCTATTTATATTCGTAAATAGACATACAAATAATATGCAAATTCCACGCAGTTACACAAAAAATTTACATTTTAATTACATAAATATTTGTACTGCCTTGGAATCGAACCCGCGACCTCAAGCTTAGTAGTTAGAAAAAGTAATCACTAGACCAACAGGTCATGTGTTCTAAACAAACTACATTACATACATACATACATAGACTCACGCCTGTTTCCCGGAGGGGTAGGCAGAGACTACGGAACGCCATTTGCAACGATCCAGACATATCTCTCTTGCTTCATTCACTCCCATCAGATTCCTCATGCATGCTCTTCTGTTCAGGGTACTTCTCACCTGTCCTTTTTTTAGGATGTCTCCAATCTGATCAGAGAACGTCCGCCTAGGTCTTACCCTTCGCCCTGTCCCTTCCACCCTTGCCTTCTATATCTGCTTGGTCAGTCTTTCGTCATCCATTCTCTCCACGTGCCCAAACCATCTTAGCATAACTTTCTCGATGCTTGTCACTACATCTTCTTTTACCCCACAAGACTCTCTTATCACACAATTCTTTACTCTGTCAGTCAGAGAGACACCACACATACTTCTCAGTGCTCTCATTTCTACAGCATTTATTATACTTTCATGACTTTTCTGCCATACCCAACTATCACTACCATACATAAGAGTAGGTACTAACACCCCTCTATGCACAGCCAAGCCGCACTGTCGAGGTGCGCACAGCAGCAGGCGTCCTCAAACGGCCGGCTAAGAAGCTGGTCCCCCTGCCCAAGTGACGAGGCGTCGCTCACCGGGTGCTCTGCAGCACCGCCACACGACGGGTCACGCGCGTTGCTGCACGGCGGGAGAGATGTTCGCGACAGACATTTATCTTCAAAGAACAAAAGCGTAGTAGGTACATGTACCGAAGTGTGTTATCAAAATAAAATAAACAGCTCAGTTGTAACGTGGGCGTATTATTTGTCTCTGGTCTTGGATATAAAATAGACGCTCCGACACGGCATGAATATTCTATTAAAGATAAATTTTATGACAGTTTAAAAGGAAGAATCCATTTAAAGTTGTCACTTGAAAGGAAGCTAGTAAAGATGCACTTAAAATTAATCACTGGTACTTTTAAATAATGGCCTTAAGGCGGTTTGAAAACTCCGACACCAAAGTTGGACACACACTCACACGAAATGATGATGATGATGATGCTAGCCAGATCAACCAGGGCCATGACTGGTATAACCCACGCTGAAAAGTGAGGTATTCCAATCTATCGTTACAAACAAAAATACAATTTTATTTTGTTACTAAAATTCTTAGTTGTAGTTGCTAAATACCTTGAATAATAAAAATATTCCTCTGAATATCCGTGCACACAAATTAGCTATGGTGGATTTTTAATCAAGTCAATTAGTTATTAACTTGTACTCTATGAAAACATAGAATTCGGTAAAAATCCGTGTATGTAGAATATTTGACCTTTAATAAAAGAGTATGAAATATTCATTTCAATATACAGCTTTTTGAAGTCCACAGCTGGACATTGACCTTTACTAATTTGCACCACAATGGCATTGTGATTGAATAAAGGAGTGGCGTATGTCGTAAGTGTAGGTTTTTATATGTAAAAAAACAAGAATTCAAACTTGAGCTCGCTCAAAACTCTATATTTACTTCTGGGTATTTATTTCTGGGTAAGTGGGTATATGAAAATGAATGATAGATCAAGGTTACCCTGGAGGAAGGTATATTATACCCATGGTGAAAAGCGCTACGAATACTCAATTATAGTTAAATAATTAACTATATTATGATGAAAATCCGTTTGTAATCACTTTTATAGTAAGGGAAGTAATCTGATTGAAGATGACACGTTAAAAACTGTTAAAATGCTCCTTATTAACACTTCACGTATCAAACAACAATATTCAGTTCTTTTCTTCCACACTATATACATACATACATACATAGACGCACGCCTGTTTCCACTATGTCTATACACTATGTACCTGACTATAGATAAACTTACACAATTATACATAAACTTTTTCTGTAAATACATACATGTATATAATACATAGAAACATTCATGTTCACGCATACCAATGGTTGACTGCAGCGGAATCGAGCCTGGGGCCTTCGGCGTAGCACACGGTTACACACCCGCTATGCCACCGGGTCTTCAGAAATCTGACCTTAATATCTATTACAACAACATTTTCATTGTTATTTGTGCATTAGATTAAGTAAAAAATATATATAATATAATATAAGAAATACTATATTACTCGGTGGGAACAATAACACTTATGAAGGAATCTCGTTTGCACGTAAAACGGGTGAAGCAATTAGGTACTCTATTACACAACTCCCTAACTTCTATACAAAATAAATTGATCTATAAACCTATTCAATCTAGCGTACATCTTACGAGCCTATCAAATAAACTTATTGCCGATCTTGCCTCGTAAAAGACCATTGAACAATCACGAAGTAGGGCGGGGTAAGGAGTTACCTACCCCATCTGCTGTAACTAACACCTAATGCGACCAGCAGCGGCTTGCAGCTTGAATAAAACAGTGGCGCTCCTTATTGTTTCTCGTAGAAGTGTACGAGACAGGATAAAAGCCTGGAATCGCCCGTTGGAGTCGGATATCGCGATAAAAAAGTTACTGTACTGCAAAATCCGTTCAGTGGTTTTTGCGTGAAACCGTAGCAAATTTCGATCCTGAGGAAGTTTCATGTTTATATTAGCTGTAAGACGTTTATATACATACTCGCTAAATCAGCACGCTGTCTAGACTAAGATCAAACCGGTGTCAAAACGTTCACCATCTGAATCTAGTGCTAATATATTAAACACGTAACAGTTGTGTTTATGTAATCCCTCAGCCTAAGAAGAAATTCACACATACCACTACCTCAAAACGTGGCATGTTTTTATGTAACAGACGGCAAATGAGCAGACTGATCGCCGACCAGGGGAGTCATAAGTGCCTCACCGCAATTTGGTGTGGAAAAAACAATAGGAAAAGGAACACAATGAAGGAAAAAGGAAGAGGGGATGTGGCCTCCAGCACACATCACAGAACGAATCGCAATAGTCGATATTTTGTGAGTGAGTAGTACTTATCCAGCCGAACCGATCCACGCATGCTAAAATCAGCAAGGCTCTACTACTCTAACTTGTATTAAAATTAATAGTTAAATTCACACAATCTACCTTTAGCAGGTAACACAACCGTAAGAAGTCACTTCACTGTTCCTATGTCACGAAAATTTGACTGAATTTTGTCGCGACGGTGTGGTGAGCCAGTGGTACGTATGAATCAAGCCTTTAAAGCAGTTCGTATACGCACCCACCATTAAACAATAGATCACAGCTTAGTGATGTAAGCTCGTTTAGTCAGACGCTCGGGGCGGAATGATTGTTTTCTGTGTATATTTCAGTTGTTGGCTCTTTGTTGTGTCCGTAGAGATTTCACAGAGAATAATACATACGCATCATATATACCGTATCAAATGACGTGAGAGAATATTAAGATGTTAATAGGATCTTGCCGAGTAAACGTCGAGAGTGTCAGAGCATTATAACGTATATAAGATTATTTAGACGTAGATACACTTTGTCGGCGTTGCAAAGGGTTCGAGTTCATTCGTTTTTCACCAATTCCAATGTGGGACCTTCCCACGGGGCAGTGTTCCGTAATTAACGACGTTAGGCAAGGGGATTGGTTGATTGGAGTATGTCGAAAAAGTACGCAGATGGAATTGGTGACCATTCGAATAATTCTCTATCTCCCTTAGTGCGTTCGATAGGAAGGGTGGAATATTATTAACTTAAATTGCGTTCGTGTAAATGTGTTTTGTAATCTACGCATTCTGGTTAAGGAGATTCTATCAAACCTTATAGACACAGAGACGAGAAGGAAGATAAATCAATTTTCATCGAATTTGTATTACTGCTGAGATAACTGCAAAAACTTATTTATGATTTGTACACTGCAAGATAAAAAAATACACCCAATGTTACATAAATGTTAATGGAAATTATATAAATGAAATGGAATCCATATCTAGTAAAATACAATTTATGTTACTAATAGAAATGCCATAAATTTTGAGACATATTTCTTCATGATTTTTTATTGTATCCAATTTATTTCTTGTAGATAAATGCAATTCACTCTCAAGTTGATTATTCCTTACAAAGTTTACAGAGCTAGATCAATTGTGTAGATTGTCTGAGGCCATTTAAATTTCATTACGAAACAATTCACAAGCAAGAAATATAAACGACACAGCGGCTTAAAAATCGCTTCGCATAGAAAAACCCCACTTAAACATATATTATCTTTATATATAAAATCCTTGCGTTACTGACTGACTGACTGACTGACAGACACGCTACAGCCGAAACTATTGGGCGCAGGAAGCTGAAATTTGGCAGGTATAATCCTTGGGGACCGTAGAGGTGCACTAAGAAGGGATTGCCCGAAATTCCCACGGGATCGGCCAAAACGGGTAAATTAAAAAAAATGCAGGCGTAGCTGCTGGCGTCCTCTAGTAAAATCACAAAAAGGCAAAATCCTAGTGGGCAGACCATATGTCAAGCGCCTAGGACATATTTTACAAGGCTATTTCTCATTGTGGGTCACGTTGACTTGGCTTTTCTAAATTGCCTTTAGGGCGGCACTGAAAATTTCGGGAATCAAGGAAGTGACACAACATTACTATTTAAAAATGTATTTATTGCTTTTCGAAGTATTCTCCGCGAAATTTGACACATTTTTCCATACGATGGAACCAATCATTGAAGCAACCATTCCATTCGGAAGTTGGGGTCTCCAAAATGGCCGTTTTGTAGGCGTCCACTGCTTTTTCAGGTGATGAAAATCTCTGTCCACGCAATTTATTCTTTATTTTAGGGAAAGTATAGAAATCATTAGGGCTTAAGTCGGGGCTGTACGGCGGATGGTCTAATAATTCTATGTTTTCTTGCTCTAAAAACTATTTTGTTCTGTGCGCGGTGTGAGAACTCGCATTTTCGTGATGGAGGATGATGCGGCGGTTGCAGTTCTCTTTACAGACTTCAGAAACGACCTATGACAAGCAAATGCTAGCATACCATTCTGCATTAACCGTTCTTTGTCCTTCAAGAGGAATAGTCGTAACATGGCCGGTTTTGGAGACAAACGTGGCCACCATTTTTTTTGCAACACTCCGTAAACGAAAAATGTTTGTTAGCTTTATTTAACTCATTTTCGAACACCCAAACTCGTGACTGGTTTTTTGTTTCGGGTTCGTACGCATATATCCAACATTCATCACCTGATACGATGTTGTATACAGCATTTGAGGATCCTGCGTGGAATCTTTCAAGAGTTCTGACGCACCAAGTAACGCGAGCCGCTTTTTGCTCTTCACAGAGCGAATGCGGTATCCATCGGGAAAACAACTTTTTTACACCTAATTGATCATGCAAGATTATTTGTATTTGACTCATGCCAATGTCTAAAGTTGCCTGAATTTTGCGGTATGTCACATGTCGATCTTCCTCAATCAGCTTACGCACAGCATCAACGTTTTCTTGGGTGACTGCAGTTTTTGGACGACCTTGACGGGGATCATCACTAAGCTTGACACGTCCACGTTGAAATTCAGCAAACCAGCGATGAATTGTGGTTTTGGATGGGGCTTCATTACCAAATGCAGAAATCATCCGGTCAACACACTGTTTTTGTGTTAAACCACTTCGAAAGTCATAATAAATTGGAATTGACTCGAGAAAATTCAAGAGCGATGGCTCTTGAATTTTCTCGAGTCAATTCCATTTTCTCAACGACTAAACAAGTTTGACCAAACCTTGTGACAAGACCGAGAATCTTTTTTTAAATGAATAAATGGTATTCGATTTTTAAAACCAAGGAGTTTTCAATTAAAAAGATTTTAATATGAAAGGAACAGTGGAAATATTCCATTCCCGATACTTTTAGTGCAGCATATGTATTACCTTAAGGTTCGGTGGCAATGTGTTGCGTATATTTCATTCTGAGCTTAAATCGCATCAGCTCTTTCTATTTATCTAGTAGCAGGTAACTACGCTACATACGTGGACTACAAAATTTTATATTACCTTCACGTAAATGAAATGTTTTAAATTCATTTCGTCCTAGCTAAGTCTTCGACCACGTGTCCGGCTTATAACAAGTAAAGTCTTGATTTATAAACATATTGTTATGTTATATTCTTTCTTGGTTAGTTATTTATATAACTATATGAAAATTGGTGTAAGGTACTGTTGGGAAATGTCTGTTCATATGGCAACTCTGCAATATGAGAATCAAACCATATGCTTTTCCTTTAAAATTATATGGTCATCATATAATGACTGCGATGTCTGGTTAACTCTGCTTTACATTGTGCTGTTGCGTAATTAGAATGGGGAAAAGTTCCATCAATATAAATTTAACACATGTTAAATGCACCCAAATTATAAATTACCCAAAACGAAAAAAAAAACAATCCGCTAGAATATGAACTAAAACAGTTTCAAATAAAACATAACAACTTCTAGGCTCGGTGGAGTGTTGTTTGACTAAAAGGTTTAGTAAAACGCTACAGCAGCAATTGCAGTGCTTATATTAACACATTCAATGTCACATTCCTTGTGAGACCTATTATATCTATTATATAGATATATTATATACGTATCATTGTGGCCATATATTTTAAGTGTTTTATTATTTTTAATGAAGTAATATATATGCTTAAGTTTTGGTAATAATAAAAAGGAAGCTAGCTGTTTTTCTTAAAAAGAAGGTAAAATCGCGGTGCCGTGTAATTGGCCACTAACACCTCTGTAGACTTTTTTTTTACGAGGTGGAAAATCCCTTCGGATCTCTGACTCTTGGAGGAAATGAGAGCCAGAGTATGTGGTGTTTCAACTAAAAACCACCTCGACTTTTTCATGTACCCGTGTGTCGGAGGGTAGGGTATCGCCCAAGCATTCGGCGCTACCCTCCGACGGGTATTTGCTCGCCAGATGGTCAGGCGGCCCCGAACAAAACCCTCTTGGCGGCGGATGAAGGTGTTGGGCTCCGCCGCCAAAACACCCAGCGGCCGCAGAGGATAGGGAGGACGGCAACGCAACACCGCACCTCCTCTTTCTCTGCGGCCCCACCGCGACGCAACGAATGGTGCGCTCCCATTAGGTCGCGGGAGATAGGGCGCGCGGCTACGCAACACCGACACGCCTCTCCTCCCGCGACCGCGCCCGACTGCAAGAGACAGACAGAACTGTCCCCCGCACCCGCACCGTTGGACGCATCCTGCGCAGGCCCCTCTAAGCCCACGCGGAGCTTCCTCTCCCGGGATCTCTCTCAGCTTCACCGCGGGTATCCAATCCACGGTTACTGAGCCCGCCCACAACGACAAGGTGGAGATCCCACGGGGGAAACACCTCTGTAGACCAAGTATAATCTATATAACTTAGCCAACAGAGGTGTTAGTGGCCAATAGGGTAGATTCCAGGGTCAAAATAATTACATTTTATTTAGTCCGTATTTTAGATTATAAAAAAATATTGGACACGTATTTTTCTTTTTTCTTCTAAATAAAAAATAACAAAGATATAGCCCATTAAAGTTACGTGTGACGTCACCTAGTGCGAAAAAATGCAGCACGGCGTGACGTCACACGTAACTTTAATGAGCCATATCTTGGTCATTTGTGGTTTAATTTACAAATAAAAAAATACGTATCGCTTATTTTTTAATAATCTAAAGGACGGACTTATAAATATTTTTTCGTCAACTAGCCTATAACACGGCACCGTGCCGTACTGAAATCAGATTTATATTTATACTCATTTTACAGACTTTAAAGGGGATAGATAGATAGATACGGGAATATAAAGTTACTAGGCTACTTGAGCGCTTAAATAACTGACAAGCCAGTTCCTTCACCTGGCTACACACTAAAATAGTACACACTAAAATAGTGTAAAAATATCCACTTTTCAAATGTCCGTATTTCGTAAATTAATCGTGCAAATCCAAATCCAACACTTGTTTTATATTGAACAAAACGTCACGTGTATGGTTGCGTGCTTCACGTACCGCTATCGCTATGGCCGAAGTCATTCTTCTGGATAACTCTCAATATCAAGATTGAATTCTTGGCGTGATTAAAAAGTTCGAAGGGGTTGCTTTTATCTTTACACTCTGATTGATAGTCCTGTTGTATCTATAATTGCGTGTATAGATTATGCTTTATTATTGTATTCAACTTTTATTACGCTAATCTTTATCTTTTTACTTCACTGCCTCGAAATATATGTATGAACTAGCTGTTTCCCTCGGTTTCACCCGCGTCCTGAGGGAACTACTTCGCGTACCCGATTAATTTATAGCCTTAATTACTCTTTGCTATATTAGCTTTCCGCCAGTGAAGGTCCCATCAGAATCGGTCCAGCCGTTCCAGAGACAAAAGTTGTAAAAAATGTCATTTCGGTATATGTACCGTGTTTACATCCATATGCATTTAGTAAAAAGCGATTATTTTAATATTACAAACATCATAAATCGATTACAATATACTTCTTTCTCTCTCTTAGCGCTAACCCAGTTTCAATCTGGGGTCCGCTTACTAGTCTAACCGGATTTGGCTGAATATTAGCTTTTCCACAGAGCGACTGCCTGTTTGACCTCCGCAACCCGAAGGGATAGCGATATTCCATGGTTTAGACTAGTGTCAGTTTATTTAGAAGGTACTGACACCCTGTAACGACTGTCAAAGATCTTCATAACAACCGGGACCGACGGCTTAACGTGCTCTCCGAGGCACGGGACAAGCGATAATTAACAATTCAATACGCACATAACTCCGAAAAGTCATTGGTGCGCGCCGTGGATTCGAACCCGATACCCTCTGCATGGCAGTCTGTTGGTATATCCACTCGGCTATCGCTAAAATATCGAATATAATAATTATATAATTAAAATTACATAATAAAATTACATTTAATAAACATAACTGGCGAAGGGTGGGAGTGTAATACACCTCTGCCTACCCCTTCGAGGATAAAGGCGTGAAGTCATGTTATGTTATAATAATATTAAATTCCAAAACCCAAATCAAGTCCCAACCCAAGCTTCTTGCTCAACAAAATCGACATCTGAAACTCGCCTAAGTGCAGAATACATTTATTACATATAGACAGGATTACGAAATAGTGGTTAATGCTGGACCCACGTCGAGTTCCATATGCATGTGTGCCCGGCCTCCCCGGAAACAATAACGGGCCGATGCCAATCGTTATTGGCCAACACCATCTCTCTTGAACATATGAGAGAGGAATATTTTTATTTTAAACCCTGCAACATTCTTTTATCTATGTAAATTCATTTTCATTTCATTTATTTCATTTATTCAGTTTGTAAACATAGGTATTTATGTACAGATACACATAGATGTTGACATGGTAAAAGTGCTAACTATGTTTTGCCGATGCTTGGCGTACAAAATGTCATATGTATGGGAGACCGGGTATGGTTGTCACACGGGTTGTTTGTCACAGAGGTCATAATAGAATATCGAGTGGTCGCATAAGTCCATGAAACGCTATGTCGGAGTACGCTGACATGAGGTACAAATGGATGTGCTACTCCCTCGCTCCTACCACGCCGTTTAATTGTCTGTTATGGCCTCTGTGACAACCAATCCTTGTGACAACTGTACCCGGTCTCCCCTAATTATATTAAAAGGTAAAAATATTCGGATTACAATTTCAACAATAATGCTATTATAAATAAACCAAAATAATATGAATTTAAATGTCGGAACAACTTAATCATAAGATTGAAATGTCAAATTACATAAAAAAGTAATAATAATAATTTAGTCCATACAAAATATCATGAGGTCCTAGATTCAAAAGTCGGCCGTTCATACCTCTGTGTATCCATTATAAAGTTTACTAAAAATATAAACAAGTGTTTTTTAAAAGAATCTAAACTTTCCTGGGTCCGAATTTGCAGCGGTATGTTGTTGTATAATTTAGAAGTCATACCGAGTACCGATTTGCCGAACAATGCCGTATTATGGGGTGCAACACAGATAGTATTTTGATGCCGCCGAGAGCGCAGGGTTTCAAATAAATACCAGTTACTTCTTACAAATACTCCCATTTCATAAATGTACATCGATGGAAATGTCAATATCTTTAACTCTTTAAATAGAGGTTTGCAGCTATCGGTTGACTGTAGATTGCAGAATGATCGTTTACATTTTTTTTGGGCTTTGTAAACTATATCCCTGCCACTTGAGTTGCCCCAATAGATAATACCATACCGAAGAGCAGAGGCGACGTACGCATTGTAAGTCAATAGTGTAGCATGGCGGCTTACAATTTTAGATAATTTATAAAGAGCATATGCAAATGAATTTAATTTTTTGTAAGGCTATCTATATGTTCCCATGTCAAATGACAGTATAATTGAAGACCTCAAAATTTTGTGATGTTTGTTTCACAGACAGTAGTGTTTTCGTATTGTATGGCAAGATTTATTTTAGTAGTCCGTTGATTAAATGTCATTATTTTCGTTTTATTCAGATTGATTTTTAAGGTATTATTTATAAGCCAATTAATTATATTTTAGGTCGTTATTTATATCGTATTCGAGAGTACTTATGTCATTTCCTGAATAGATTAAAGTGCTGTCGTCAGCGTACAATGTCATATTATATTTGGTGACTTTCGGCATATCATTGATATACATTATGAACAATAGCAGGCCGGCAATTAAGAGAGGGCCAATTCTCGTATAAATATTTGATCAAAATGCAGATTCGATCTAATGTCAGTGTTAAACCTATGTCATATATTATATTCTCCTGAATCAATTGATACTTGAATGATGTCACGACTAGATCGTAATATAAAGAAAGAGTCAAACAGTGTCAACATCAAACTAAATAATGTCAAATAAGACGAGAATGACATTAATTTAGCAGAATACCAATTGTGCGTCAATTCAAAATCTAATCGCATTTGGTTCGAAACAAAGTGTCAATGTCAGATAAAATACGAAAATTGGCCCTCTGGAACACAATATTTTTTATTTTTATTTATAGACTCACGCTTGTATCCCCGAAGGCGTAGGCAGAGGTGTTACACCCACATTTCGCCAGGAATTTTTAGGTCCCACGCAATAGGGGGCGAGCCTATTGCCGTACCGGGCACATTACCAGACTCCGTGCTGTTACTGAGAATTTCCTAACGGAAAATAAATAAAAATAAATAAAATAAAAAATAAAAATTGTTTATTTCGATCACATAGTGCATTTACAACATTTAAATCGGAGACCGCCTTTTAAGCAAAGCATTGCTTGTGTTAGGTGGCTCCGCTCTTCGTCGCCGGAGGGCGCTCAACGATCTCCGGCCACCGTGAGTACACGCCAGCGGGCGGCGGGCCTGTTTTGAACCGCCCGCCGTCCGCTAGGCCCGAGAGGCGGCGCACGTGTTCCGCGTGCGTCTCTCGTAGCGTTAGTAGACTACGTCTTTCTTTTCCGCTCGTAGTATGAAAGAGGATGTATGAGGACAATTATGATGGATGCAGATGGATGCATGCGAGGGACGGGGCCCGCTTCGGCGGGCCAGCTCAGGCGGGGTCGCGGCAGTAATACTAACGTAGGTCCCGTGACCCCGCCATTCAATGGGATCGGATAGAGGAACACCATGGTGGTTTTAGTGGGTAGTCCCGGCGCTTCTCGTCGGGGAGTCACCACACTCTCCCTAGACTGAGCCCCTTTAGGGGCCCAGCCTGGGGGGGTCAGCCCGTAAATTGTCTGGTTTCCACCATGAGTCAAAAAAAAAAAAAAAAAAGGTGGCTCCGCTCTTCCACTTAATCATTAAAACTTACATTATGCAATTGAATGAAACAAGAATTACAATTCTGGAATATAGCAAAATTAAAAATAAAATAATAATAATAGAAATAACAAAAAAATTAAATTTGATGAAAATTTGGGTAGTTATATTTTAGGGTCGTGCTTTTGTGTGTTGTGTAGTGTATGTGTAAATGAGCGTGTTTGGGTGTGTTTGTTGCTGGTGCTGGTGCGAATTTTATGCAGTTTGTTTGTTTTATTATAAGCGTGAATATAATGTGTTAGCCCTACGACGTTGTCTTGGGTTCGGAAGAGAGAAAGTACTACTGCATTCACTAACTATCATAATATGCACTGAATAATAAAAGCTACGAAATCAATTTAATTTATGACACTGTTGATATTAGAGACTCAATTTCATCGTAGCCTTTAGTCTGAAGCCATTCAGTCAAAACGTTTTTGCAGTCTCGGAGATTCAAAGAGTATATTTCTAGTTCCTTATTTAGTAAGTTATATAGGTAAGCAGATTGTCTCGCGTACTGTCTTTTAGCAAAAGATGATCTTACTGTAACTGTTGGTGCGACTGTGTATTTCCTTCTGTTGCTAGTCTTGTTGGGATCATATGGGAGGGCTTTGTGCATTCTAAGGATTATTTGTAGGAGATAAAGTTTCCTTACAGATAGGAGATTACATTGTTGATAGAGAATTTGTGTCGAGAATCTATAGGGCTTAAAGTGCATAACCTTAAGTAGCGATCTCTGTGATCTTTCAAGTTCTAGAAACTTTATTTTTGTTGTCCCGCCCCAGCACGGTAAACAATATGTAAGTATAGATTGGACCAGACTGACATAGATTTGTTGTAATAGACTGTTTGAAGCGATATGTCGAAGTGTTTTGAATACCCAGATCATTTTCCTAACTCTTTTCATTATCAATTCGGTTTGCATGTGCCATGAGAGTCGCTGATCTATCATGACTCCCAAGTATTTAGTGTATTGTAACCTGTCAATCATAACACATGAACAGTCAGAATTTGCCGGGTTGGTACAATTATGGATCTTTATTTGAAAGTCAAGCGATGGTTGTGTGTTATTGTACTTGGTAAAGCAAATGTAGTTACTTTTAGTGGCGTTAAGAGTCAGGCGATTTTGATTGAGCCACTCGGCTATTTTATACAGTCCGCGTTCAGCTGTTCTTTTAACTTTATTCCAAGTCGTATCGGAAAAGACTATGGCAGTATCGTCCGCGTAAGAAAATATATGGCTTCCTTCAACCTTCATGTTGCAGAGGTCGTTTATGTAAATAAGGAACAAAGTCGGCCCTAGCACTGAGCCTTGTCCCACTCCATACGTGACTATTGCTTCAGAGCTAGTGTACTCCCCTATCTTAACTGATTGTTGGCGATTACTCAGATAAGATTTAAACAGTTCAAGAGGGGTCCCTCTCACTCCGATCTTTTCTAACCTCTGCAAAAGTATGGAAACAGATACTGTATCGAATGCCTTTTTAAGGTCAAGGAAGGTAGCCAAGCAACGGCTACCCCTGTCGACTTTATCTACTATAGTAGATGTCAAAGATAAAACGGCATCCTCAGTTGACATTCCTTGTCTAAAGCCGAATTGAAACGGAGACAGAATTTCGTATTTTGAAAGATAACTAATGAGGCGTGAATTAAGGAGTCTTTCAATGATTTTGGAAATGGAGGGAAGCACTGATATTGGCCTGTAATTTGCAGGATCAGTTTTGTCACCACCCTTATATACCGGTGTTATCAAAGCGACTTTTAAAGCGTCCGGAAAGATCCCTTGCTCAAAACATAAATTTGCCAAATAAGTGATAATAGGTACGATGTGCTCGTAACCGGCTTTAAGGAATTTAATATGGATTTGGTCCTTTCCCGGGGCACTGTCTGACTTTAAGCTCATAAGAGTGGCGTGGACTTCACAAGGATCCGTTTTTAACAGAACAAACGATGAGGTCAGCGAGTGAAATGATGGGGAGTTAACGTTATCCTCTTTACTGGGGAGAGATGCTGTAATGTTATCAGCGAGTGTTTTACCTACGTTTGAGAAATACTTGTTTACCACGTTAACAGATTCCTTAGGGTCCGCGGATGCTTCTAACAGTTTCAAATTCTTTGTTTTATTGGGTTTGCGGTGTGTAATTTTGTTTATGATAACCCAAGTCTTTCTAGGATTTTTGTGTACGTCGGATAACTGGGCTCTGTCATATTTCCGTTTTTGTTTTTTAATAATGCAATTACAATAATTCCTGTACCTTTTATAGGTTATTTTTAAAATACAATTATACGGGTCGACTCTTAATCTCTTTTGCATGTGGTTTCTATTCTGGATACAACGGAGAAGGCCAATAGTCATCCAGGGTTTTAACATTCTATTCTTTAAAGGGATATTCATGGTGATGGTGCTTAGTGCGATACATTTTTGTAGTGTCGATATTAAATTATTAGTAATTACGTTAGGGTCAGTTATTTTTAGCAAGTCTGGTAGGCTGCTAGATTTTAAGTGCTCTAGTCCTAGCTCAAGATTGAAGATTGTTTTAGTCTTTGAGGTTTTCAACTCTTTAGCTCGTTTTGACATTTTTAAGAAAGTTAGAAAGTGGTCCGTAATAGTAGTGTGAATAATAGCGATAGTTACATTTTTACTTCCAGGTTCAAGCTTTATAATAAAGTGATCAAGACAATTTTTATCTCTTGTGGGTAGCAAGTGACCTGGGAGTAGCCCGTGCATCGCTAACATATTGAGGTAATTAAGTCTGTTTGTACGCTCATGTGCAGGTTCATTTTGGTGATGTAAAAGGTTTATGTTTATGTCACCCGCAATTATAATATTTTTACGTGATGCAATAGTGGTTAAGTGTTTGTTTAAGGAGCCAATAAATTCATCCGCGTCCACAATTGATGGGGATCGATAGATAGCAATTACTGCCAGGTTAGGTGGGACTTGTATCTCTAAGCAAGATGCATGGGATAACAGAATTTCTTTTATTTTATACTTATGTACAGTTTTAATATATGCGACCACTCCATCAGCTCTGTTAAGATGTTTTGTAGTTTGGAAGGACTCGTAGTCAGTTAATTGTGGTATTTGCTTGCTTGGGTTCAGTCTACATTCAGACAAGATTATTAAGTCTATATCTATTTTAAGGTTATGTAAATTAAGTTGAAGATCTTCGAAATTACTGTAAACAGACCTGATATTTTGTGCAACGATGGTAAAGCCGGGACTGTTCGGAGTTACATGACTAATAAAATCCTCAATTTCACAATCATAGGCGTGGGCTATTTCTGTATTGTCTATATCGATCAACGTTTGTAAAGTGCTATCCATGATATGTTTTATGAGGGCAGGAAAACATAACTATGTAAATATTCAAAGTGTGTTCGTGTTTTTGTAGTGAGTGTGTGTATAGAATGTGAGCTGTTTTATGTGTTGTGTTAAAGCACGAGAATTTAACATAATACATGCAAATATTTAACTTAACATTAATTGATTTTAAACTAATATAAATATACATTGATTTTAGCAAATTCGTGTAATAGAATAAGGAGTTTTTATTACGGTAATACCTTAGTTGTAAGAAAGCTAGTCATGCGAGCTGTAGAAGCTTTTGTATCTGTGATTCATTGTTTATGATAATCGTTGGTGAGTTATCATCCTTCTTAATATGTACCTTCCCGTAGGCTGTCCAACAAAATTTATAATTTTTCGATTTTGCTAGATCTCGCGATAGAAAGAAAAGTCGTGCTCCCTTTGTTGTTAACTGTTCCGAAACATATATTGGCGTGGACTCCTCTGTCTTAAACCCAAGATGTTGAGCACATAACTTTCCTTTGTGTTTTCTGTTAAAATCTCTACATTTGTATAGGATTTCTCCTTTAAGCATGGTTGAAGTCATTTCAACTATAATGGTACTATTTTTAGCGTTAGAGCGTTTGTTATGAACTCGAAAAATGTCGCTTATGTCCCTTTTTGTTATATTGCAGCCAATTTCATTGGATAAACATAGCGCCATTTTTATTAAATCGTCTTTCGATTCTTTATGTATTTTCGGCACATTTTTAATCTCAAAATTAGGCTTACGGTATCCTCTCTGTAGATCTTCAACTTTGTCTTCCAGAAAAGCGATATAGTCTCTATCCTTTGTAGCTCGTTGTTCAAGGTGCTCAATTTTCTGCTTTAATTCGTCATTTTGTGCTGACAAAAAGGCCATAGAGGCTTCTATATTACTATTTGTAGCTTTGATTTCCATAAGCATCGAGTACATTTTCTTAAGGTCGTCCTTTTGAGGTGATATTAGAGATGATATAAGGGCTTTAACTTCTTCTTTGAATGCACTGAATTCGGCTTCGTGATCAAGCTCTCTGGCTCTTTTATTACGTTGAAATACAAAGTTGGGAGGAGTAGTACATTGTTCCATTTCGCCGGTGAGATTAGTTGATTCAGAAACTAACTTGCTGTTATTGTGCTCCATTTTTAGTAAGTACCAGGGTGTAATGAAAGCGATGTATTTAATTTTATGTCTTGTTTCTCAACTATGAAAAAATTATCGATATTTTAACTCTAAACTCTCTTGGAACTGAGAGAGTACTAGGCGAAAATATGTGTATAAGAGGTCTCGCTACGGGCCGTTACGTAGGTGTTGCAGTAGTGTGAGTTGCTAATTAGCGTTCGCACACAGTGACAGTCCTTGCGATGCGTTGTCCTTGAACTATCCAATGACGCTTGCGTGGGCGGGGTTTTGCACTCTGGGAGGCGTACGCAGGGTTACCGCCTTGCGCTTGGGCAGGAGTAATTAACAAATCGTACCTTTTTAGTGGTCAGGCGTCTCGAGCGTACCAGGGTACCAGGCGTAGTGGAGAAGTAGATAATACTCAATCCGTTTTATGCCACCAAGCTCTTCAAATTTATGCACTCCTATTTTTATGTTTGATTTAACTGAATAGATTTTTGAATTTAATATTTATTTTTAAATGAGATACGGGGCTTGCACACGTTTACACTGGTCGGCGATCCAGGGGGAAGGGAAAACCAATAACACTTTGCCCGACCCGGGAATCGAACCCGAGACCTCCCAATCCCACGCGCACATTTATGCCGCGAGACCAACGAGGCGGCCCTGGAACACAATATGCGCTATATAAATAATGCTGTTATAACACCACAGTGATGATACTATTGTTGCTATGCTAGTTTTTTGTTGGCTTATCCCTTTATTCACGTAAGGGCTATCACTGCGGAAGTCTGGCACAATTGTTGTTTTAAACCGACTGCTAAAATCAGTCGCACGACGCTAAAGATATATTATGTTACAATAAAAGTATTTATTTATTGATTTCAATATTTTAAATCAATCTCGTATCATTGATAAACTTGTATTTTCGTAGAGCTAGCTTGAAAATCAGCGCATTTTCAAACAAACTTTCATAGCCTATAGGGATAGATATTTATGCAGTTGCGAGACGCATTGAGAACCCTTCTAAGAAGGGTACTGAAAATATACGAGAACATGTTAACCAAGAAAAGTTATAAAATAAGTGTAAAAGTTGTTAGTTAGTTTTTAACGAAACAAATTTTATGTTTCATTACGTATGCGTATGTTTGTGTTTGAACTTCTCAAAGCATTTCATGTTTATGGAGTCCACAAGTTGTGATATATCCTTAAAAGTTTCTTACAGACTGAATATGGCGATTTTTCGTATATGCATTAAACGAGGATACCAGGATATCACTACGGTATCCGTAACGTATATTATTTGGATTTGATTTGTTTTCAAGAAAAGTAAAACACGCAAGCTTTTGGAAACAAAAGGTTTATCTATGAAAATATACAATATATGAAAACTACGTTTGGTATACCGACATCTTGTCTTCGTATCATTAGAATAGATAAGACGCCTCGAAATAAGGAAACAGTAATCTAAATTGCTGACAATGAGAGTGGCTGCGATGTTCATGTGAAGCCTTAAGACATCGGTTGCAGATGGTAACCCTGTAGTTTTAATATGTTATTATGTATGTTTATTATATAACGGTGTAAGAATGTGACCGAATATACGGGTAAGCGATAAAATTTTTGGTACGGTAAATTTTCAAACATATTTTAAACACAGTAGTAGCATAGTATTATATTATTCAAAAAACCTAAGTCTAATCAATGCAAGCTATAGGTACATCGCTTTACGCTACGCATTCACGCTAACATAAGGAAGGTTGGACCTCACATGCGATAAACGATAGAATTTTTTCTCTATTTGGTTAGTGCAATTTCGTCCTACGACTTGACACTACACCGAAGCCAGATTATTGTGAAGAAGATATATTGTGCCGAAAGTTCGCTACAAAGTCGCAAAGCGATCGTTATGATACGTTTCAATGTATTATTCGAGTGTTATCGACGTAATATCTCGTTTATTACATCCAGCGAATGCGGAGAGCCTACTTTTGGACGACAAGAGAATTTTATAGACGTCATTTTGTTGATACGAAGAATTATAAATAGCGTGATTAGTTTTTATGACATCCGAATGATGCGTAATTATGTTTGATTCATTTGCAATTGTAGTTGGAATAAAACGAAGATGTATATTTGCGCAATACTTAATAATAAACCTTTCTTACAATATACGATACAATATAAGAGAAGAGATTAGGCGCACAATGCGTCTTGAAGTCAAAGTCATGATTCGTGAGATTAGATCTGAGATGGATGATATACGTAAACAATTAGAAGAATTAAAATCATCAAGTTTATTTGACATCGCTCAGGTTAATGATTTGAAAACGGAGATTCAACAAATAAGACAGGAAAATACCGAACTCCGAACACAAAATTCAGCCATGCAAAGAACTATGGCACAACTCAAGTTGCAACTAAACACCCTGGATCAAAATGCGCGTGACTCTAATCTTGAAATACATGGCATACCTGAGAGCAAAGCTGAAGTACTGCCGCAAATTGTCAAACACATGTCTACGGTTGTGTCTTACGCACTTAATGAAAGTGATATAATGAAATGCGTTAGAGTAGCCAGTATGAATAACAACAAATCGCGCCCACGCTCCGTGATAGTGAAGTTGCGTAGTCCAAGATGCCGGGACGAATTATACTCAGCGGTCACCAAGTACAATAAAGCTCACCCTGATTGTAAGCTGAACACATCTCTTCTGGGCTACGCAGGAGCAACCCAGCCTATTTATGTATCGGAGCACCTGTCTCCGACGTATAAAGCATTGCATGCCGCTGCACGACTTAAAGCTAAAGAAAAATCTTACAAGTTTGTTTGGGTTCGCTACGGAAAAATATTTGTTTGCAAAAACGAAAATTCGGGTAGTATACTAATTAAAGATGAACAAAGTTTAGATAAAATTGTTTAAATTTATATCAAATTGTTTAAATAAATATCATTTAATTAGGCCACGCTTAATATATAATCAACTTTAAGATGGATGGTATATCGATATTTTATCAAAATGTTAGAGGTATGAAAACAAAGTCTCAAGAAATATGTTTGTCAGTTCTTAACTCGGATTACGATATAATATGTATAACAGAAACGTGGTTAAATGACTCCTTTTTTTCATCAGAATACTTTGATCAAAGATATACTATAATACGTCGTGATAGAGACGACCTATTCAAACAAATGTATTCAAAAGCTTATGGTGGCGGGATATTGATAGCTATTAGTAATAAGTTAAATTTTGTGCATAAACCCGAGTGGCAAACCTCAATAGAAGACCTATGGGTAACTATTAGTACGGGTAGTGTCTGTATAAACCTTTGTTTAGTCTATTTGCCATCTTATATACCTTGCCATGCGCTCGAAACATTTTTAACTAAAGTTGAGGAAGTATGTTTTCTATATACTGAACGCTCTACATTGGTTATCGGGGATTTTAATCTACCTAACATAAAGTGGCTTCAGTCCAGCGATCCGTTTCTAAGAGCTAACGAAGCTAAATCTCTAGCATTTAAGGATTTTATGAATATAACTAGCTTTAAGCAAATAAATAATATTTGTAATGATTCGGGGAATATTCTGGATCTAGTTCTTGTGGATGAAAACTGTAATGTATCTGTCTCAAAAGCTTCACCTTTGAGTAAGAGTGATGTGCATCATCCGCCACTAGAGTTGGTATTTCGTAAAGCTTCATCTTCCAACTTGAGACAGAATACTTTGCCCACTAAATATTTATTTGGCAAAACAGATTACGAAGCCTGTATAGCGGACCTATTACTAATTAATTGGGAGGAATATCGCAGTTTAAATTGTAATGAATTTGTGCTATTGTTTTATAATAAATTGTGGGAAAAGATTGCTACATATACTGCCATAAGAAAGCATAAAAATAGTAGTTATCCAGTATGGTTCTCCCATTCGCTAATCAAAATACTTAAAGAAAAACATAAATATAGAGTTAGATACAAAAAATATAAAAATCCCAGAGACTACGACACGTTTACTTGCTTACGCGCCCGCGCAAATACTACTATAAAAGACTGTTTCAGAAACTATATACAAAAAATAGAAAACGATATTACAACAAATGTAAACGCGTGTTGCCAAACTGTTTGCGACATATTTTAGCTCTGTGTACAATAATAGTCAGATACCAATAAACTATACCCTTCGTTCGTCAACATCAAACTGTTGCCTCTCATCTATATATGTCACAGAGAATGATATTAAAAAAAGCATAAAAAATATAGATCTAAACAAAGGAGCTGGTCCTGATGGTCTACCACCTATTTTTATCCGTATGTGTAGTGACGCTCTGATCAAACCGCTACAGATCATATATAATAAATCTCTTACAGAGGGTACGTTCCCTGAATTATGGAAAATTTCAAGTATTATACCTGTTTATAAATCTGGTGACAGAAATAATGTAACGAATTATAGGCCAATTTCTATTATATCACAATTTGCTAAAATGTTTGAGGGCCTTATTTACAACATTGTGTTCAATCATCTGCGTCATGTAATTAGTGAAAGGCAGCATGGGTTTGTAGCCAACCGTTCTACTTTGTCTAATTTATTAATTTATACACACTTCATAACAAACACTTTCGAATCTAGGGGACAAGTTGATGCTGTTTATACAGATTTTGCGAAAGCGTTTGATCGCGTGGACCATTCAATTCTTGCCTTGAAGTTAAATCATGTCGGAATTCATGGATCTCTATTCAGATGGTTTGAGAGTTACATTTGTAATCGTTCTCAATTGGTTACACTAGCTGGCTACGAATCTGCACCATTCACTCCAACTTCTGGTATTCCACAAGGTTCAAAACTCGGCCCTTTGCTCTTCATAGTATTTATAAATGATCTATTAGAATTGTTAAAATGTCAGTGTCTTGCTTATGCAGACGATTTAAAAATATACTATAGAATAAATACATTAGGCGATTGTCTTAAATTACAACAGGATTTAAATACCCTGAGTCAATGGTGTGTAGACAACAATATGTCACTCAATGTCGGAAAGTGCCAGTTTATAACTTTTACAAAAAAAAACAATTACATTAAATTTAATTATCATGTCGAGGGGCGTTACCTGAATAGAGTTTCAGTAGTTCGGGACTTAGGAGTACTGCTAGATTCTTCACTTACTTTTCGCGAACATATAGACAGCATAACTACGAGGGCTAAAAAGACACTAGGATTTATAATCCGAATGTCAAAACCATTCCGGCACAATAGAAGCATTATTTTGTTATATAACGCATTGGTGAGAAGCTTCTTGGAGTACTGCTCAGCAATATGGGCTCCATATTATGCAACTCATATAGATAGTGTGGAATCAGTTCAGGTGCGTTTAGTTAGGTATTTGTGTATGAAAAATGGTCTACGTAAAAATATCCCAAACTATAGTGATAGACTAAAGCACTTCCACATCTTGAGCTTACAGGAAAGGCGAAGTTACTCTAGTTTATTAATTTTATACAAAATTATTAATGGTTGTATAGATTCACCATTGATTAACTTTTTTAACTTTAGAGTGGGCACACGAATAATGCGTCATCATCGCATCTTCGATATACCAATGTCGACTCTGGACGTAACCCTTAATGGTCCCTTTACGCGTATGGCAAGGTTGTATAATGAGTGGAGTACTACAATAGACAATAACATCGACGTATTTTCAATGAAATTTATATCATACAGACGCTCTCTATTAAACCATTATTTGCATAAACCTTAATGATTGATATATATGTATGTACACACTTTTAAAATTTTTAATTTATTTTAGATGTTGTTATTCTTTTTTTATGTTTCGTGATTAGCCGTGTATAGTAAAGTTAAAGTCTCACTTCTGAAGCTATGATTAAATGTCATGCATACCTATTACCTGTTAATTGCTAAATATGTACCTATTTATAAGATATCATTGTATTACTTTTAGTGATTAAACTGTTGGTGTGCTTATGAATAAATAAATAAATAAATAAATAAATACCGTTAGCACTTTTTTGGAATCCACAAATTTTTGTTTCGAAGCTGAATGTACTTTGTGGCCGTTGATTGAATATTTGTAAAGTCATCCGTGACACAGGATTCAGATTCAGACCTAGTGTGGGAGTCGTCTTTTTATATAAAGTAAATACCAAAAAAATCTCCATTTAATTGATCTAAAAATAGAATAATAAAGTCTAAGTGAAAGCAAACCTAGCAATTTATATCATCTTGATTTTCTTCAGAAATCTGTCACTAGCACGATTTTGTAGCAGGGACAGTCCTGCGCTTTTAAATGGTTACTCCAATAATCAAAATATGATGTTCTTAAAATAATTACGAGTATACGTATGGTCTTGTAGAAGTAGCCTGTGGTACACCTACATGCAAGAGACCTCTTTAATAATATCCCGGTGCAACACTCATAACACAACTCATTACAAGTGCATACCTATAGTATAATTGTAGCTGCAACGAATTATAATGTACGATACATCACACTTCAAAGCTAGTTTATTATCCAGGTGTGAATCGGATCCTAAATCACGTATATGCTCGATTACAACAATACGTAAACAATGTAGGCGCAAACCCCCTAATCTACCATACAGCCAGTTGGATGCAATCATAAAACCGCACAATTCCGACTACTAATGTGAAAACCAGTTGTATCAAATTCACCACAACCGCCATATTCTATTAGATTTATCTCCTTTATACGTTAAAGAACCCTTATGGTCCTAACCGAACAAGAGCGGCTCTGTAAGTCTCAATTTGGTCTTAAGCCAAATGACATTGCGCAATTGAATACAGTTTCCATTGCGACTAACTGCCCTCTCGCTTCAGCTTTGAAAATAATAACCGGGTGTGTCTTTTGTGAGCAAGTGTACAGTCTTGAAAGACTAGTAAGCTATTGAGGCAGGTGGTACAGTCGCGCGGTTAATTTACACCTATCGGTGTTCCTAATTAAGATTACGAGTGAATTGTGCCACGTGAATATATTTAATGAACCCGCGTCACTACCAGTGTTGCGACTGATATACACACAACTAATTAGAATGCTTAAGCCGCGCTTCTACTCCTCAGTATTATTTAGAATGACTGATACTTTAGTCAAAGTGACCATTTCTGCACGATAAGGGGGTGTCTGGGGTCGACATAAATTGCGATGTCGGTGTTATTGCGGTGTCTTTAGTTTGACGAAGGTACCGCACGAATTGTTGAGGCTATCTCAAAGAAGAAAAAACCCCTACAATTGTGTTATGTTTATTGTTTACGTGGAGGCTGAACCCTTCACGGTGTGCGGTGTGGCGAGAATTGTGTCGATTTATTGGTATTTAATATGTACGTCATGAGCACACCTGCCTTGAAGGTAATAGGGTTTCCACTAAATTGGATGTCATTCGTCATATCTGATGAACGACGTCGGGATAAAGGTGAGACATGTTCTAGCGTGATAACGTGACGCTACGTCGTATATTTATGACGTGTTGTTATATTTCGTGTTGCCAACTACTCTATTCAAACGATAATGATTAAGCTTTAGCGAATTCGCGTTGAAAATTATGGCAACATTAAAGCGTCTGTTATCAACGTATATTGTGAGGATTTTACATATACATACGTGGTGTACGCCAACATCAAAGGGATCTAATGATCTCGACAATGTGAGAAATGTTCCAAGTATTTAAAATAATAGAAGCTTGTCACGGAATTAAAAGGCGTGTAATGTTTTGGCTAAGGGAAACGTCAGCCGGTGTTGTTTGATAGCTAAGGCTACATGATGGCACTGTGGTTTAGGTTGTAGGCATATTATTATTTGCAGACGACATCTCACTACTATACCGTGTAAAAATAATACTAATATAAACAATCAATTAAACAAAATTTTAAACACAACAACTAATTGGCTAGACGAACATGATTTAGAGATGAATACAGGAAAAAAAAAATTCTTTTCACCCATACCAAAAGCAACCCCTTAAAATAGATTTCATATATACATATGTATGGTAGTAAAAGTTGGGTATGGCAGAAGAGACTTGAAAGTAGAATAAATGCTGTAGAAATGAGAGCACTGAGAAGTATGTGTGGAGTGTCTTTGACCGACAGAGTAAAGAATTGTGTGATACGAGAGTGGTGTGGAGATGTAGTGACAAGCATCGAGAAAGGCAGTTGAGATGGTTTGGGCACATGGAGAGGATGGATGACGAAAGACTGACAAAGAAGATATATAAGGCAAGTGTGAATGGGACAGGACGAAAGGGAAGACCTAGGCGGACGTTCTCTGACCAGATTGGAGACATCCTAAAATAGGGACGAGTCAGAAGTACCCTAAACAGAAGAGCATGCATGAGAAACATGATGGGAGTGAATGAAGCAAGAGAGGTATATGAGGATCGCTGCAAATGGCGCTCCGTAGTCTCTGCCTACCCTTCCGGGAGGCAGGCGTGAGTCTATGTATGTATGTATAAAATAAAATTGAAACAGTAAGTAAGTTTACTTTGCTAGGACTAACTAATATAGACTAATATAAACTGGAAAACCACGTTCATAAAATTTATACAATACTTTCAAAATTCTCATATTATGCTCTTCGAGAAGTTAAAAAGAACACAAATGTCGAAACCGCACTCGTCATTTACTATTCTTTTGCATATGCATGGCTTAGTTACGGTGTAATCCTTTTGGGCAATAGCACTGATGCGCCAACATTATTTATATAACAAAGAAAGCTAATAAGGATAATAACTAACATTAACATAAAAACAGCTGCAAACCCCACTTTAGAGAACACAAACTTTTGACTCTTCCATGAATATACATATATATATGTATATATTAGAATCATGTACATTTGTGCGTAAATACAAAGAATTATATACAGAAGAGACGACAACCAATTCAGATATGCATTACGCCCCCGAAACAAACTAAACCTGCCTGCTTCTAACCTGCACATGCACTCAAATAGTCCTTATACAATGTTTGAAAAAATTTGCACGTGAACAGTGTAGATATAAATGATTAAAATACCCCTCACGTGCAAATATTTTTTGCGGAAATTTGATAAGATAAGCATAGGTAATGACATATAACATACGAAAAAGCAAAAATAGAATACCGCTTATAATTTTTTTATGTATTTTTCAGGTGGGCCACATGTGGTGCACTCACGTGCACGCTATAGATTTCGTGCCACATATATATGCCACTCACGTGTACTTTGTTCTCATTCATAAAAATGTGGGTAGAATCTAACATTTATGCCGACCCCTTAGACGATAACGTGCATATGAGTAAAAGTTTTCAAAACTAAGTAAGTTTTTACGAATTCGTGACGCTCCGGTCATAGCAATTGTTGTCGATTTCTTTTATTTCGGTTTTCATCTTGGTTCATTATGAAACGTTCGAGGCCGATATCTTCATTGCCTTTGACGGAAGAGGAGTTTGGAGGATATCGATGGTGAAGAGAATGTTGTAGAACAATTGGAGGAGTCAAAATATAGCCGTTACAATAATTAGTTCATTCGTTATTTCATCTTTTAATTAATTATTTTCCATAAAAAAATGGTTTCATTTCCAACCTCGATTGCCTGGCAACACTGACGAAATTTTCGGACGGTTTTTTGGACATTTTAATATAAATGGTTATACGTGTATATCATAAAAACTGGCGCAATTGGCACGTGCAAACTCAAAAAAGCATTCCATTGATATAGACTCGTAGCCCATTTGTGGTGCACGCACGTGTGATGATGTCTTCATAGTAGCCCACATGTGGTACATGCACTTTGAACGTGTTAATAATAAGCTTCCGGACAACATAAAAAACCTAACAATAACTACAGCTTTTATAAAAAACACAAAATGCCTTTTAATAGAAAAATGTTACTAAACGATCGACGAATGCATAAACGATAAACAATTAAATTACACTACACAGACACATATAAATAAGTAAAAACACAATTAAGTCAAATCCTGCAGGTTATTATTATTACTTCATATAAACAAATACCGATATCATAGAATATAAAATTGTGATAGGTATCACCCTCTCTCCTACTTTGTTGTGTCCGACAGGGTTCACAATGACTCATTTAAGCTAAGAACTACCACCTAAGCATACGTAGTGAAATGCAATAAAATATTGAGTAGTGGGTATTGTGTCTCCATCAGTCTCTCGTCCTATCGTTCTCCGGGCTAGAATACGTCAGGTGAATGCGTGTATTTTGGGTTATTGAGAGGAAATGTCATAATATTTAACATTGTTGTTAATTTTAGTGAATTCGAATTAATGCATAGATAACTATTGCTGGTACAGTAATTTTCGACCCTTTTCGTATTTTTGTGTTCTACGCGACCGGATATCGAGTAATGTTCCTTTCCAGGATGCAGAAGGTTTATCAGTCATTTTTGGCCTATACCCTGGGCAATAGCCACCCATTTATAAAGTTGCTTAGCAATCGACCCTGTTACTTGCTATTGAAATACATTTACAAGCTGTGCACTCGTACACTCAGCTTTTACCTAGTGAAGCTATTTATCTTGTCATCCATATTGTGCTGCACCTCGCTGCGGCTTACGCAATATACTAAAGTTACCTCACTACCATTGATTTTTAGGCATTTTTGCTAGCGCGAGAATTTTTACCGCGTTATGAAATAAAACTAGACAATTTACTCGTCGTATCACACCAAAGGGTGATCCTGAGTTATGCAGTTGAGGTATAGCGTACACACACATTGTGCAAACATGTTCGGTATTGTGTTTTTGAAATATGGTTTATAACATAATATTGCATGATGGTTTGTGTATGACGTTGGATGGTATATGTATGACGATACTAACAGATAGAGTATGATTTATTACGCTGTTGCTTTGTCAAGCTTTTGTAGTTCTTACACGAACTATGACTTACGATATTTTATCGTGTTCGGGTATTTTGATGTGAAAAATCTATGCGTCAACGTACAGTACGTTGACGCATAGATTTTTTACGGTATATTTAATTATAAAATTAACCATTCGCTAAGAAGAGACAAAGCTAAGAATTGGGCTTGCTATCTCCTATCTTTACAGAAACGAAGAAAGAGAGAATGACACCAACGTATAAGGCGTATCTCTTTGGCAAGTTTCTGTAACTATTTGACAGTTTTCTAGAGAAAATTGAGTCTTGCTCCGACAGTTTCCAGTTTGTAAGTGAAAACTTTGATCACAATCAGTTCTCGCTAAAGGAGCCAGCAAAGTGCAATTTAATTACTAATTTGTTAAGGTACTAACTAGGTGCTGCCCACATTTTCAAAGTAGATTCAAAATTAGCAGCTTTTTAAACTTAACAAAGTTTCAACACCTATTACTGTTGGAATTCTAAAGTAAACAATGAAATAAACAAAATCTCAATTGAGCAGTGATATTGTTATAACTAGCAGTCGTCTGCGGCTTCGCCTGGGGGTACCATTTTAGCCTCTTAGGTGGTAGCACATTAAAAAATCCTTCTTTATTTAGTGCCTACGTCATAAAAGTAATCTGCTTTACTAATTCATACGGTATGTTTCTAGCTTCAGTCATTTAGACTCTGCGATTATAAGTCAGTGATTATAATTTTATTTATTTACTTTAAAACCTCATATACACAGTGCGTATACAAGGTGGACTTAATGCCTTAGGCATTTTCCGCCAGTCTACCTTAGGGTAGTGCAGAGATTAAAGTTAGGTGTATTTTACAATTAAATTGAGACTGATGTAGTTTTACTTAAATATAATACAAAATACATAAATATATAATATACACAAATATATACTACCTATACATAAATATACACTATACATAAATAAATATTACGCATACATATTTATCATAATAATACGAAACAAATACCTTGATATGAACGAATGTTATGCTACTTCTGCTAACTTTTCCAATAGCAGTGCTTTAACTTTTGATTTAAAGCCATACCTGGTAATGGACGTCCTGACTTTGAGAGGGAGGCCATTCCAGAGAAGGATAGCTTGTATAGAAATAGAAAAAGAAGAGTGAGTGAAATTGGTAGTATGAGGAGGACAAAGAAGGAGAAGATTATCAGATGAACGAAGGTTTCGGTCGTGAGTTGAACAAAGATACTGAAAATGCTCACTTAAGTACTTTGGGGTATTAGGGTACATAAGGATAGAATAGAGGGTTGTGAGGGCACGCAAACTGCGTCTTTTACGAATTGGAAGCCACTTCAACTGAGAACGAAAAGTAGACACAATGACATGGTCATACTTGCGAAGATTGAAAACGAATCGAATGCAGTTATTGAGAAGACGGTCAAGTTTGTTAAGAAGTTCTGCATTCAGGTCATAGTAACATATATCACCATAGTCGACCAAGGGAAAAATTAAAGCTTGCACAAGCAATGTCTTAGTCGTGGACGGCAGAAAGTTCCTCAACCGATAGAGAGTGCGTAGGGTACTGGTAATTTTTTGGCTCACTTGCGTCACTTGAGATTGCCAATTAAGAGTGCTATCCATATATAATCCTAAGTTCTTAACAACTGGATACATTTCAATAGTAGTGTTATTATAACTAAGTTTTGAAAGAGATGTAATGTCAAGTTTTCTGATAGACCATTGACTACCTAATATAATTGCTTGACACTTGCTTGGGTTAACAGATAGGCCAAATTTTTCGGACCAAGTTTGTAAGGCGGCTAGGTCTCTGTTAACCAAGTCTATTGCTATCGAAACGTCATCGATTGTAGCCTGAGAGTATATCTGCAAGTCATCGGCGTAAAGATGATAAGCGCATTGAAGATTAGGTGTTAAGAGATTGATAAACATAGAAAATAAAAGAGGAGAAATAATACCGCCTTGAGGAACGCCAGAGCTATTGTCACACCACTCCGATGATGAATCATCTAGGCGGACCGACTGCTGACGACCTCGAAGATAGCTTGAGAACCAATCCAGAGCATCGGATGAGATCTTGAGATGGGAAAGAAGGGATAAAAGGACATCGTGACTGACGGTATTAAAGGCATTAGAGAAATCGATCAAAGCCAACACCGTGACTTTGGTGTTCTCCATACCCTCCCTAATATTGCCAGTCACTTTGAGGAGGGCGGTGGTAGTACTGTGACCAGGACGGAAGCCAGACTGAAAATGACTTAACAGGTTATTTAGGGAGACGAATCGGGACAGTTGTTTTTGGACACAGGACTCGAGGACTTTGGATAGAAAAGGCAAAATAGAGATGAGACGAAAATGATTAGGAAGAGAAGCATTTTGGCTTTTTGGCAAAGAAATAACGTAAGCCTTGCGCCAAAGGGACGGAAAGGTGCCAGAATCGAGGGAAAAGTTGATGATCTGGGAGATAGCAAGGAAGAGATGGTCCAGGATGGTGGTAATCATGCAACGGATGATGTTGTCGCATCCTTCGGCATTGGACTTGATGAAGAGTATAATCTTTTTGATCTCATCTGGTCCTACTGGAGAAAAGTGGAAGGGTTCAATATCGGGGCAAGGTAAAGCAGCCACGTAGCTAACCGTGAGACGCGAGGTTTGGTGATCCAATGTAGAGGAAGTGGTGAAATGTCTATTGATATCATCCAAACCGAGCGTCCCACAGATGTCAGCACGCCGCTGTTTGCCGATACCTAGAGTTCCAAGGAACTTCCAGATATCGGCGGGGGATGACGAGGAAATATTTTGGAGAATATGTTGGCGTTTAGCGTTGCGAACCATCAGGTTACACCGATTTCTTGCTGATTTAAAAAGAAGCCAGTTATCTTCGCAACGCTCCCTCTTATATTTTCGGAATGCCCGATCCCTCCGCCTCATTGCCATGCGCACCCCTCTCGTAATCCAGGGTGCAGGTGGCCGTTTCACCTTTACCTTCCGTACGGGAGCATGATCATCATACAGTTTGCAGACAGCAGTATTAAAGATGCTAACTTTCTCATCTACCGTAGCCGCAGATTCCATCTTTTCCAAATTCAGGTCGGCTGCATCCTGAAGGAGTTTGGTTACATCCATACGACTAAAACAACGCTGGTGCAGAACTTTGGGAGAGGATTTAGGAAGTTTTAGGCGATAGGAAAGGAAAATAAGGTCGTGACGGGAAAATCCAGGAGCAGGATGTTGACCATGAAAGGAAACTAAAGTAGGAGTAGATGTGAGCATTAAGTCAAGCCATGTGTCCTCCCCGTTAACATTGTGGTGAGTGGGCTGTAATGGCAAAATGTGGAGGCTGGCTGACTCAATGATGTTAAGGAGTTTACGGGTACGGCTGGAATGGTTAGAAAGGAGATCGGTATTAAGGTCGCCCATGATGAGGTGATGTTCGTACTCTGACCCTAATGATTCCAGTATTGGCTCGATACTGGAGAAATAATCGACGGTTGGTGGACAATATACGACGCCAAGCACAGCTTTGGCACCTTTGACATTAATTTCAAGGAACAAGTACTCCGCAGGTGAAGAAGTAGGTGAAGAAGAGGCAAGAATTTTATAGGGTATAGTACTGCAGAGGTATGTTTTATATATATGTTTTATATGTTATACTAGGATGATGCTTCACAAATTCTAGTGAAGTGCTTAGTAACCTCACTAATATCTTCGCGATGCTTTGTAGCCGGCACGAGGAATGCACTGCGATTCCTTGTCTCATTGTTTAAGTAAGTAGGTTGCACCGAGCGCTCTTTTGTCGGTTACTAGGTACGTCTGCTAATGGTTCGTCGGTTTTACTACTCAGTATCAAATGTAATAGGGAACTATTTAAAATACTTGGTGCAACAATAATAGTTCATGCTTACTGCATCTATTGAGAAAAGTTTAAAATGGCTACTTCTCAACTTCGCCAGTTCAAAAGCATTAGAGTCTACTCCCATAAAGCATAGGATTTTTTTTTGAAAATTTACTTCCATATGTGTGTTTTTCTTAGTTTGTATGATTTATAATTGTTTTGTAGTTTTATTCGTGGCGCCTTCTTTTTAAAACTAGTTATTAAAAATATCTGCACAAATGAAAACAAAATCTGTACGGAATAAAAATATTTTAGCTTGTAAAACGTAAGTACCTTAAATATTTCAGCTCATTCGACTGTTCAATCTCTTACCATATGTTATAAAATTATTTTGCGAAACAAAACGTCACTACAGTGAGTGACATAACAAAATTCAATATAATTCCCAATTATTGTGATTCATGTGGAATTCTTCAAATAAATTACAACTGTTGAATTTCGATATTCATCCAAGTCTTTAGTTAGAGCATGCAATTTAACGTAACACAAAGAGAATACATACATACATACATATACTCGCGCCTGTTTCCCCGAAGGGGTAGGCAGAGGCATATTAAACGCCCACTTTTCGCCAGTGTTTTGATCCCACGTAATAGGTGGCGAGCCTATTGCCGCTTATCCGGATATTTTGTAGCCTCGTCCGTTGATCGGCAGGTGCACCACTTACAGGTGAGGTTGGCTTGGGACCCTAAGTTCTTGGTGGGAACCCTATGCACACAAAGAGAAATTACATTTATATATTTATTATTATTATACACCACTATTTTTTTATTAGTACAAAAAATTTAACAGGGCACTAAGTATCTTTAACTGATCATATTTATGTAGTTGAAAAATAAAAACACTAAGTCCCAAAACTGTCTCAAAACTGTCCACAAAAATACGTGATAATTGGTAAAAGCAATACTAATACTATGACCGACCCGTGTACTATCATAGTAAAATTAACCATTGATAAATAAACCCCCCCCGCCCCTCTGCGCCTGCGCCACGCCCCGACGATGCGACAAACAGTACTAAATTATTAGCTAAAGTGAGCGTATCTAATTTCGTTGTAAAAGTTAATTGTTTGTCTACGTTTGCCCGACTCGAGGGCCTTTCATATCAGTTCATATCACGGAAGTATGTAGCTATGCTTCGTGCGTACTTTTTGAGTGGAAAAATCGCGAATGCAGCTGTGTACCCATGGACATCGTATTGTGAGTGTACAAAAGTGACCGGGTCAGTGTCAAACCATTAAAACAGTGCATATTGGATGCTTTTGACAACGGTGGTGGACATTTCGAAGGACAATGGAAATACTTGTAAGTTTAGTAAATAATACGTACTTAAGTAAATAATAATTTGTTGCGGGCGGGCGGCTCAAAATCGGTCTGTGTTCTCCACACACCTTGAGGAAGGTCTATGTCCAACAGTGGACGTCTCTAGGCTGACATGATAATGATAAAATAATTTGTAAATAGCAGATGATCCTAACTTCATAAATACGCCAAAATTACACTTTTCTTTTAGTCCAGAACACCTTCTTTTATTTTGATATTTGTTTGCTTTCTAATTACATACCTCCGTATTTAATTACTTGTTAAACGATACATTTTACTGGTCCTAAGCCCGAATGAAGTATAAAGGAGAGGGTAGAATTAACAAAATTAAAAAAATGACTACCCACATTTATTATTTTCCTTCATTTTATTTTCTATGGCTACCTACATCATAAGTACGACAGAGAGAATGCGATTGAGCAGGATAGAATATTATCAATGAATTAGTGAATGGATTGTAAAATATGACTATGATTTAAGTGAGATTTTCTACAATAAACAAATGATAATTGGCTCGGCTTTACACCGAAACCGTAGGGTTCTAAGCGACTTGGGAAGGATTAATGGATGGACTGTATTAGGGCGAGTTCTGGGTCGCCTAGAAAGGAATAAGGGAAGAGGAGATGGATACGGGAGGAGGTGATTGATTGGGTATAGGCTAATTCAAGGATGGAAGGCACTTACCTTATACAGCCTTCTTCGTTTCTTTTCCTCCTGGTGGTTTCGTGATGCAGCTGCTTGTTTTCACTTCACTCACGAGCGGGTTTTCCTTGGTGGAAGCGGTAAATCACATACAGCGGTGCGGCGCGGAGCGGTATCGAGACGGCGTTCTTAGCGGGAGGAATGTTCTCGACTCTCACTCGCGTCGACGAATCGCGTCGACGAATCAGGCGAAGGCAGTGCCCTTCCAGGGAGTGGGATAGAGCGGGACGGAAATATGGTATCGCTCGCACTAGACGTGGAACGATTGATCTTGATGCGATTAGTTATATATAGGAAGGTAGATGGCGCTACCATATCCCCCCGGCCCTAAAGGGTTGCCTTTAAAAAAAATAGAATTGAACTTAGCTATGTTGGGTGTACTACCGCATAACCCATCAATAGGCTAAGACAGCGATATGACAATAAAATTAATCTAAACTAACTTTAGCGAAAACTACAAACGCAATAATAGCGAAAACTACTAACTAAATACTTAAACTAAGAGGTAGGTCCAACTTCAGGCTAGATCTCACTGAGTTGGAAGCGGACGTGAGTTGATCAGTGCCTCGACTTGTGCAAGGACAGTTAAAGGCTCTTCGTAAGAGAGGATCTGTTGACCTATAACTTTGAAGAGATGCGTTTTAATTACTTTGACCATGCTTGCCCAACATCCACTGAAATGTGGTGATGCCGGTGGAATAAACTTCCAGTCAATATGATCTATGGAGAGTTCTTCCTGAAGACGAGTACGATAACCCGCGACGTGATGGAAACAAGTTCAATCAATTTACTAACGCGGTTGGCGACAAAAGTCTGCCAGCGGTGATGAGAAGAATAAATCCAAGCGAGCACTACTTTGGAGTCGGAAAATGCGTATATTTATTAATAGAGTAGTGGGGCAAAACTGTGTCTTGAACCTTGTGGAGCAACTGAGACAGCAGAAGGGCCGCGCACAACTCCAGTCTCGCAACCGAAATGGTTTTAACAGGCGAGACCTTAGACTTGGCACAAACTAACTGCACCGAGTAGTTAGAACCAATGCGGACTTGCAGATATACGACTCCGCCGTAAGCACGCTCGCTGGCGTCAGCGAAACCTATTAAGTTGACGGTACATCCATCTACCAACCCAAGATGACGCGGAATAAACTTGATTGAGCGCGGTTAGCTCAATACAAAACTGGCCCCAAGCGGCGACAATATGGTCAGGGGGTGTTTCATCCCACTCACACTTTGATAGCCAAAGCTCTTTGATCAAGAGCTTGGCGTACAAAATTGTGGGAGCCACAAACCCATTATGTCCCATAGTCGAGCCATTGTGGACAGCATAGTGCGTTTGGCGCACTTATCATCTGGCGGTGAGACGTCAAACCGAAAACTATCGCAGGATTTGTCTCAGCGTAAACCGAGAATCTTATGCGGTACAGACTTCTCAAACTTAATGTCTGGAGAAGCTTTATGAGAATCTGGTATGCGTGCGAGAACCTCCTTAGAGTTGCTTGTTCATTTGACAAGATCAGTTTGACCTCGCTAGAAAAGCTGAATAAGCTCTTCACAAAGCGAAATTTCTAGCGGAGCGGGTATGACATTACAGGCAATGTCATCTATATACAAAGCGGATGTGTAGTATAGTATAGTGTAGCGTAGCGTAGCTTAGCATAGCATAGCGTAGCATAGCATAGCATAGCGTAGCATAACGTAGCATAGCGTAGCATAGCATAGCATAGCATAGCTAATTAGTGCTTTATCTTACACACGGTTTTAGCACCCACCTTGATCTCTTGAAGAGCAGAACAACAACAAGACGTAATACAATGAGAAGTATGTAACGTAGGTACGGTACCCATAATCACATACCCAAGTACCGTCTCAATAGCGGGCGGTAAATCATATCGCTCACTACGTACTATGTTAGTTAGTAGCAAGTGCGGAAATATCGAAGCTCCGATCAAAAGATCAATGCCTGCCGGATTCGCAAACTCCGCGTCGGCTAACGGCAATGACTCGAGATAAGTGAGTGATGCTACGTCTACATTAGCGTTCGGCAATGCGTCCGTGATACGCTCCACGATAAGCGAAGAAATGTTAAAATTAATATTCCTATCAAAACGCGAATGTATTTTAATATCTACGGAACCCCTGCAATGCTTTTCTGATCCGCCTATCCCTTTGACGGTTGAGTTAGTATTTTTAAAGTTATTCCATAATCCGAGGCGTTTGAAGCATTCCGATGTTATTAGATTGGTCTGAGATGCGCTATCTAGCAGACAACGTACCATGTGCGGCGACCCATTAACATCATATACGATAACTTGCGCTGTCGCCAACAGTACCGTGTTAGACAACGTACACTGCGTTTTGGCCCTGCGCGGATCATTATAGATGCGCGAGTGCCGTCCTCGCGTGCGCGTCGCCCGCGCAATGGATGTCATACACAACGATACTTCGCCCTCAGACGCGGAAGGCGCAGCTACCGTGGTCTGCTGCACCTGCGGCGCGAGTGTGTCAAGGTTAGCGGCTTGGCTTGACAACCGGTTATTTTTATCCAAATGTAACAGTGTATGATGTTTTTGTTTACACGTGCGACATCTCGTTCTACTGGAACAATTACTCGTTTTATGTTTTATGCTTAAGCAATTAATGCAAGCTTTGTTATCTTTTACGCTTTTAAAACGAGCAATTGGATTTAAATCATTAAAGGTGGGACACTTATAGTAATGGTCGTGCACTATATTACTGCACAGACACTTCTGTGAATTATTACTATTAGATTCCGAACATGTTACGTAAGATTGTGGATTAGGGACTGAGTTATTATTACTATTTTGCGATTTATTCAACCTTTGTTTGTTGTTGTTAGTGTTAGACGGGCCAGGTGAACCAGACTGCGTATTATGAAATATTCGACACTGATCTTTGATGAACGAAATAAAACTATCTAGTGTAGGTATTTTATTATTGCGTTCCGTCATCTCGAATGCGCGAATTGTATCAGTGTCAAACTTTTTTAAAGCGAGTTGAAGCAACATAAAGTCGGAAAGATCTTCTAATTTTAAATTCCTAAGAGAATTAACCGCGGTTACGAAGTTATCAATAAACAGCTGGAAATTCGAGACAGACGCGTTGCTGGACAGTTTGAGATTTAAAGCTTGGCCAAAGTACGTAGACGCTAGAACGCGCGTGTCTTGATATCTGTCAAGTAGTGACTGAAATATGACCTGATAATTCTCAGCACTGGGTGTGACACCTGCAAATACGGACTGGGCCTTCGGTGACAGTTTACCTATTAAATAGTACAACCTGTCAGCATCTGTCAGAGAACCATTATCGTGCACTGTAGACTTAAAACTTGCATAGAATAACGGCCAATTTCGTATATCTCCGTCAAACGACATAATCTCGATTGGCGGTAATCTCGGTTTGCGGGCAACGGGCTCTGCCGAACATTTACCCTCCAATTGCGATTGTATACGCTTAATAATACAATAAAGATCTTCGAATGAGGTATACGCCTGATAGTTCGGTTTTTCATCAGGATTGATAGAAAGTAATCTTGCGTTATAATCGTCTAACAACTTATGAAAATCTGTTCGAATACTATCTACTGTTATACAATAACTGAGAAATGCTTCGCTATTAGTGTCAGACATCGATGCGGTTTTTGATCTTTCATAGATATTTTGAATGCGCTCAAATAAAATATTGCGTTTTGCTTCTAAGATTGTCATCTCTTTGTCTTCCGACACGCGTGACTTCTTTTGTTGTGACATGCTTACGTAAGTATAAGCTAATGAGAACGAAACAAAATAAGAATATCTAATGTATCTATTATTTTACCTAAGTAGGCAACACTTTAGAGCTGAGGAAATAAAAGTTGATTGAAATATGAGATTTATAAGACAACTATGATAGTTGCAGAAATAATAATTTAATAAGTAGGTAGCTACATAAAAGTTTACCTACTAATGCGGGCGGAAATAACCATGTGACGGTTATGTGAATATATTAGGAGTATAGCTAGGTTCTATAACTGCCTAGGTATAGCGGTATAACGTATAAAACGTAAATGAATCCGGCTCGAAGGACCAAAAAAAAATGGCTCGGCTTTACACCGAAACCGTAGGGTTCTAAGCAACTTGGGAAGGATTAATGGATGGACTGTATTAGGGCGAGTTCTGGGTCGCCTAGAAAGGAATAAGGGAAGAGGAGATGGATACGGGAGGAGGTGATTGAGTGGGTATAGGCTAATTCAAGGATGGAAGGCACTTACCTTATACAGCCTTCTTCGTTTCTTTTCCTCCTGGTGGTTTCGTGATGCAGCTGCTTGTTTTCACTTCACTCACGAGCGGGTTTTCCTTGGTGGAAGCGGTAAATCACATACAGCGGTGCGGCGCGGAGCGGTATCGAGACGGCGTTCTTAGCGGGAGGAATGTTCTCGACTCTCACTCGCGTCGACGAATCGCGTCGACGAATCAGGCGAAGGCAGTGCCCTTCCAGGGAGTGGGATAGAGCGGGACGGAAATATGGTATCGCTCGCACTAGACGTGGAATGATTGATCTTGATGCGATTAGTTATATATAGGAAGGTAGATGGCGCTACCAATAATAACTTTGCTCTTTATTGATATTATGAAATTCTTACGTCACATATATGATAATAATATCTTCGCTAATCTGTCCTTAAAGTTTTTGTACTAATTAAAAAATAGTGGTGTATATTATTATTATTTTATTAGAATATTATTTTCACTCCATATTTCAAGTGGGTTTTGTTTAACAAAGGATTATTCGATTAATATAAAATATATCTAAAATTACACTGGACAGTTACATTTGTGTAAATCACAATGTGATGTTTTAAATCACGTAATAAAATCATAGTTTGAAAAAAGAAATTTTGTATTGCTAGAGATCGGCCAGCCACACACGCTACAAAATAACTGTCAAGTGTTCCTTGTGCTGTCGAACTGTTCAGATAATCTAGTGCTAGAATTTAGGTCTCACAAATTATAATCAAGCTACTGTCCTGGTTGCGGTCAAGAAATTTATCCCAGTATCCGAAGTCTGTTTCCAAGTAAATCAGTTAATATTCTGGAAAATCTAGTTGATTACTAAGCATATAATAGAAAGTATTTTATAAAGAGCAACTGTTGTCGGGATATTCGATAGTTTAGAAAATGTCACGATATTTAACATCACTGATTGTACGAACCGACTGTCAAAAGTTATGACGGCCAAAATCGACACGGTTCCGTCCCAACATTAGCAAATATATGCATGTATTTGGAAGAAACAAATAATTATATATATGTACAGTACAAAATATGCTAATAATATGTTAACACGTTATTCTTCCCCATTACTCGGTTAACGTACCGAACAGTTAGATAAATAATGCCATTTAATCCTTTACGAAACGGGAACAAAATTTTTAAATTACGCCAAAAGAGATTTCAGTTTACGACTTGGAGACCATAAAAAGGAAGAGGAAATTATGTAATTGAATATGTTTTTGGTATCTATGTTCCTCAAAATGCGGACGTTCCCTTATAATTCTTGTTTTTCCTTTTAATTAATTGTATAATACAATGCTAGGGTATAACGGTTATCTGAGGGCTGGCCTAGATGATGTTGTTAGGTACATAAAGATGTCCTCCCAATAGCAAATTACTAGTTCAAGTCTATCCTGAGGCTACTTATGATCTTGAATGTTTAACCCTTTCCTTTAAAAACGGTGTAACCAGATTTTGTTTTAAAGCGTCTTCATGTTCTTATTGATAAGATTGCCTGTATATTTTTCGTCTAATTAACATTCTTTCCATCTTAATAATTGGCATATTACGTATATCAATTACATCCCAAAAATGGTGGGCAATGGTGGATTGTATGTATTATTACTGTCCGCCAACTAGAATTTTATTTCATAAATTAATATTACTGTGTTTCACCGATAGACTCACGATTAACACTGCATGAATGTTGGTGGCTCGGTCGCTTTAAGGAAGACAATATTGGACCCTTAATCTATACACCACAGTTAGTAGCCGCTACTTCATACTATATATGTAACTTAGCAACTGAATCTGTTAGGTGTAATTTCAATATACGTGGCGTCTGTAACAATAAAGACAGTTATAACACAGTAAAGATACGCCCCTCGTATGCTTACTATGTAATAACTGTCGGGCTCTTGGATTTCTCTAAACATAGTAATTGAAAGGCCTCATTTTTATCATTTTTTTAAATTATGCTTCAGTTTTAAGGTAAAGTAAAGCTTAAAATTATTTCCTTGTATCGGCGCAATGCTGAAGTATAGGAATCGTGCGGGTATAACCTGAATAATCCAATATAACTAGGGTGTTAAAGTCTGTAAGTTCATTATCATCCTAGCGTTATCCCAGTTGCATCCAAGACTTCTCGTCTTAGAGCCCGGGGTCCGCTTACTAGTCTAACCAGAATTGACAGAATATCTGCTTTTCTACAGAGCGACTGCCGTCTGACCTCTGCAACTGCAAGGAAAAGCCATACTCCATCGTTTAGATTAGTATCAGTTTATTTGAGGGTACTGACTCTCCATAACGACTGTCAAATAGCTTTATGACAGCCGGGACCGACGGTTTTACCTACTCTCCGAGGCAAGGGGAAATACGCACGCACCTAAATCCTAAAACTCAGTTGTGAGCACCGTGGCTTTGAGCCCGATACCCTCTGCATGGCAGTCCTTTGCCATATTCACTAGGCTATGGCTACCTTTTTCATGGTTTGTTAAAGTCTATAACTTATACATACATATTATATCTAAGTTTATCGATAGCCTATTTTACAAACAAGATATGAAACTCTACTCGATTTATATTAACAAAATCTGTTAAGCCAGCAAAAACATGGCCTGTTTTCTTTTAATATTATTATATGTATAAGGAATTCCGTTGCAAGAATATTTCTACATAACCAAAGTGATATAATATTAAGCCTTTGACACGATTCTTACATTGGCGCCCGTTAAACGAGCATCACTTTCGTAAGCGTTTCGTTTTCTTATAAAAACTTTTGATGTGAAACCTTATAAGAAAATTACCAAAGAAAACCTATGGCGGCGGTATAGAGTAGGAAAAATGTGAGGAATACTGAAAGTTAGATCAAACATATTATTTTGTATGTTTGTGTTATACATACATAATGACTTTTGGACTGGTCTCCAGCAAACTCAACATATGAAACACAATGAAATATATGCAATTACCTTCTAAATTCTGCGAAAATTTATGCAATACTTTATTTGCAAGCCCTCGTATTAGTTGAAAGTATCCAAAGTTACACTCCCGAGCTCATATTTGGTGCTCATGTATTGCTCTCAGATTATTACTAAAGGTTGTTAGCTGGCGATACTTAAAAGTTGTTAAGTAGAGTAACTTTGAAGTTCATAGTTATGGAATCTAACAAGTTGTTAGCTTGTGGAATTTAGTTGTAGCAACTGAAAGTTGTTAAAAAGAGAAGGTTTAATTTATGCTAGGTACATTCAGATAAGATAAACAAAGCTTTTTAAATAAACAAACCACTTTGAGTAAAAAAGTGACGATTAGTTTTATTGCATTAGGCACATTCTACTTAATTGAAATGTAGAATTATATAGTAATTCATTCATATACACGTTTTTAAGCGTCACACTTTGACCTAAGCGAATAAATGTTTTTGACTTTAACTTCAATAACTTGTAAATCTTAATATATAAAATCCTTGCGTTACTGACTGACTGACAGACACGCTACAGCCGAAACTATTGGGCGCAGGAAGCTGAAATTTGGCATGTATGTTCCTTGGGGACCGTAGAGGTGCACTAAGAAGGGATTTCCCGAAATTCCCACGGGATCGGCCAAAACGGGTAAATTAAAAAAAAATTGCAGGCGTAGCTGCTGGCATGATCTAGTTTTAAATAAGAATAAGACCGAAATGCTTAACAATCTAAATTTTATTAATAAAATTTTAAAATAAAATAATGAATCAGTTCTTAAACGGTTCATCTGCTCCATGATTTATGGTCTTAGGTTTTATCTGTGCCTCAGTTACCACATTTGCAGATCTCAAATTTTAATACACCCCTTAAAAATGGCCAAAAATCTTTCATATTAAAAGTAACGAATCTATAAATTGCTACTTTTAAATAACAACGCGAGTAAATATTCTTTTCATACGGTTGAAAGCACACTGAAGCGTGTAACTTCGGGAGTAATAAAGATGTTGCCACAAGCCATATTGACTGAACATACAATCAAAGTGGGGCTCGTTTCGTGACGTAGTCTCCCTTTCAAACAGTTACAGATCGGTTCACGAAAGTTGACCACAAATGGCGGCCGTCGCGCATATGCACATTCGTGCACCAATGGCGTGGCTCCGTTCTTGACACATTCCCTAAGCATTCCACCCGCGCCTCACCCCGCACCTCTACGGGGACCTAAAAAATGATTTCTGCGCAGTGGTCATCTTTCATGAAGCGACCTATACATAATATAGACTGCACAAAATATTTGACCAAGAGAAACGCTTAATTAAAATACTTAGCAATTCTCAACGACCGTCCGCCGAGGTTGGTTATTAATAAAATAATTAGATTACTAATAATACTTGTAGAAAACACGATATCCTTACAGTTTAGTAAGAATATCGTGTTTTCTTATTCTGGCTAGTTACTCATACATAATTGTTTAGTTACAACATACAAAGCATAAATATCTTTTACTAGGTTCGCCACCAGGTCAAGCAAAATATTGATGGGACGGCTATCTCGGTATATACATACTTAGTTGCTTCACAAGATAGCTTGAGCAGTGTTGATCTATTATTAGTGTCTATATCAAGCTACCAAAACGCATGAATGTTTTCATGCGATGACGTTTTTGCACTCTTAACTCTTAAAGCATTGTTGGGTAAAGAAATAATCTATTAAAGCCAACAGACAAATTGTCATTCTGATTTGCTTAGCGGGTTGTTAATTAAATAACGTAATTCATCGTTTAACTGAATAAAATTATTTCACTACGTTTTAAAAGCAAACCCATAATTTATCTAAAGTTTTGATATAAATTTCCTTAAAAATAACTATCCCCATTTTCATCACAAACAATGATCTCTTAATGAGGAGCGTTACATCTTTTCAGAAAATTTTATCCCGAAAAAGCTCTTATTATACCGGACGGTACTCCCGCCAGTAACAAAGATTTCCAGCAAACTACGTTCAATACATTGCAGATCGTTTTTATTCGAAGCACGAGTGCTCTTTCTGTGAACAAGTCATTACTCTTGTAGAACATTAATCAAGGACATTTTAAGAGCTGCCATGTACCTGCTAAGGAAATTTATGGTCCATGATAACTTATTTTTTATTGATATAAATTATGTTGGAATATAACCTTATCTTAGGATGCTATGGACGGTGATTCGAGCCAACGATTTATTTATTACACATTAAAAGGCAATGAACATGAGTCTGTATAAATTTTAGTAACACAAGGCGCCGAATCACCAGAAACCAGTTGGGCCCTTAATCAAATTATTCAGGGTATTAAATGAAAGACGGGAGTTTTGTCCAAATGACCACAGTCGTTCAGTTTAACGTTTTCTGTACGAATAATGGAAAATCAACAAAATTCTTCGGAGCTTTGCAGACTTAATAAATTGTAAGCGATTCCTTTGATTTGGCTTTTCGTAATTTTAAAGCTTATAGTTCATAGCGCTATGTTACTTACCGTTAGGCTCTATCTGAGCTTAAATGATTTGTCAATGTTGAAAATACATACACAAATTAATTTTATTTTTCTTTCTTTTATCTAAAATAATAAACACTCAAACAGTTTTCTGTGCACTGAAAAATCTTTAGGTAAACGTCTAAAGTGTTCTAGGGACTATTAATCAATCAAAGAAGTGTCCGGCTGTGTCGTTTTGATGTAGGTGGAAAGTAAACGATAAACTACGATATATATGCGATTTGCATGTTTCTTTTTAAATGAAATGTATGCACCGGAAATACTTCCTAAATTTTCATAGATTGCTTTGAGACTCTTGAGGTTAGTTTTAGCAGCTTACCATCAACGGACCATAGCTAAATTCCTACCCTAATTTTACGTGGAAAATATATCCCTTATATGTTTATAAAATTATCTACTTACTTGTCTTAACTGACATATATCAGTGTAGAGTCCAAATAACCAAGATAGAAACATATAATTTAGACAGGAGGTTCATTTACCCATTAAGGATTTTTGAATATAAGGGTGTAAAATAAACGTTGAAAATTTGGGTCAGGCGAATCCATAGGCGACTGCTAGTAAGAAATAAAAGTGCGTCGAGGGAACCGTGCGCCCATTGAATTTCAACCAACGGGGTTAATATACACAAATTATATTATACAAGACAGTTTAGGCTACAATATTGAAATGTTCCTCTGTTAGAGACTACGATATTGGGAAAGTTAGGGAGCAGCGCAGTTTTCACTCTGACCTGTATCGACGTTATTGCGGTATTAGGTAGCTGTAGCCGGTTATAGGTTTGGTGAGGCATGCAAATGTTTGATCTAAATATTACTGTGTTACTTGTGAATTGACTTATACTAGCGAAATGACTGTGCTAAAATTATTATAGTTGTTAATAATTACATTAATAATTATGACATATTACAAATATATAATGATACACTTTATAAAATAAACTAGCTAATATTATTAAATGATACACTATAGTAGACTCCTGGAGAAGGTTTAGGTGTAAAATTCACATTGGTGTAGTTGCGGCTTACAAACAAAATACAAATAAAATTTAGAAGAGATTATGCCATGGCCATGAGTTTTATTGCCTGTTCTTACTCGTGTTTCTAGCTATTGCATTGCGAACGAAATAAATAATGATAATTATATAATAATCATGCCAGTGGCTTCCTCCTTTCTTCTTCTCTATTTTTCCGTCCCCGTCAGGGTCCATATTTAGTCTCTTATATACCTATGTTACATCATGTAAAACATATGCAGAGCAATAAACCATTGAATTGAATTGAACGCAACAGTAAATGTACGAGTAGAATCATTTAGTAATTAACTGAAATTTTGACGTTTCTAAGCGTCACTTTGTGGCCTAAATGAATACTTACATGATTTTGACTTTAACTACTTAATTATAGTCCAAAATAACCATTTTAAAGCATATTAAAAAAGCATATTAAAAAATTAACTTTCAGAGCAAACTTATATTTAAAAAATCCACGTTAAAGGTTCAGTTTAGTGCGTTCCGTTTAAAAACGTTAATTAAGAGTAAAGCAAACCGACTTGGTTGCCGAGTGAGCCTGTTAGAATCAGTGGTTTTTTTATAATTTTAAATAATGATCTCTTTTCTGAATCAAGGGTTTCAATTTACGCAAAAGAGCCTCGGATTAAACTGATGTTTTCAATTATCGTTCCCATTAAAGGAGAGGTAAGAGGGTGTTTGTGGAGATTCGTCAATTTTTATGTCCCAGAGACTGGAGATAAGCCACCTCATTGCCGATGGTTTTTAATGTGATTGACTTTTTCGTCAATTTATTTGAAATAGAGTCTGTATAACAGGTTTTTAGGCTTCCTTAAGAGTATTTAACAAGGATTGTTCTGGCTTTCCGTAAGTGATCCGTCTTTGAATGATAGCAGTCGTTTAACTGTCAGCTCTTTAACAATGTACGAGCATACATATATACATACGAGTAGTTACATTGTAGCCTCCCACTTCTACCTACTTTGAACGGCAACAATAAAAATAGCTGGTATTGTTCTTAGATAGAGATTCTAGGAATATTTATCGAAAGATAATTGAACAAAAGGCTAAAAAAGTGCCCGTTTATATACTGTTCTGAGTTTATAATGTCACTGTTCTAAATACAATCGTTAATGCAAATTTTATCCATAGTTTGAGCTACTACATCTTTACTACTGACTTCTAAAATAATTGTATATCTCACTAAGACAACAATGCCGCAGTAATGATGTATAAAATAATAACAGAAAGAAAATACAAATAAAATATACGTTAGTTGCGCTTTGAACACGAGTTTTAGATGCATCAATTGCAACATAACGTACAAACATCATCGGCATCTTCTCAAAATGACAGCTCTTGCGTTAAAAAATAAATGTTGTGGCACGGGAGACAGTTCAACCATAGATACCCATACCTAGACGTGAACAACCATTTATGTTTCACGGTGTCTAGCGGCGAGGTGACCGCTTAAAGCCACTACGGCCAACCGTCCAGTCATTTCCTGATTCATATACCAAGAGATTTAAAACTGTACGTTGTAGTAGTCAACATCTCAATTGATATGATAGATATGTTTCTTCAAAGAAAATCCCAAAACTGACATAAATTTCAATAACGGAAACATTAATTTGCCAAATAGTTAATAACTGGATACTTAATATTCCTTAGGGCAAATAGGCGCCTGTTGACATCACTACAGCTACAAACTATGTTCGCAAGATTGTTAATATAAATAACTGTGGGCTCTTAGAAGTCCAATTGGGGCCTAATCCAAGATGAAATTTATTTACAAGACCTTGATAAGGGTCCAAGATTAAAACGCTTCCAGAATTACAAGTGTCGATTAAATGATGTCATCTGGTAACTTGTTTCTATTAGAATCGGATTTATAATTGATTAGTGCCATTAATTACGATATTTAAGTAGATTTGATTTTCTGTATATAATCCAAATGAACTTGAAGCTGACTTAAATTTAGGAGACGTCGAAATTACCAACATCTTCAAGTTATGTCAACTGATATTATTTATTTCTATTAGCAAATAAATTAACTCGATTAATACGTTCAAATAATTTGTTCATAACCTTCTTCTTAAAAGTGTCACAAATTAACCCATCATTTTATATTTAAAATTTCTTTTAACATTTTCAGATTTATAGGAACACTAGACGTCGCCAGCGGCTTCGCCCGGGTCAATTATACATATAAACCTTCCTCATGAATCATTCTATCTATAAAAAAACCGCATTAAAATCCGTTACGTAGTTCTTAAGATTTAAGCACACATAGGGACAGACAGGCAGAAGACAGACTTTGTTTTATACTATATAGTGATTAAGTGATTCTAAACAAAATCTACCCCTATTGTGCCGTAGATTTCTATTAATATGTGTCAAAATGCAATTTATTTCGTAAGGAATAAATTACACTGTAATTCACTCTATCCTTTGTAATAATAAAACTGGTGCAATAATATTGCATTCTAGTGTTATATTATAACACTTGCATTTGAATGTTACACGGAACGAAATGCATTCAAAATTATACAGTTACGCTATAAGAGCACTTCCGGGGCTTTACGTAATAAACAAAAATGTAAGATCTACAAATAAATAAAATTACGTAAAGCATTTTTAATTCAGTCTCAATGGAGGTATTAGTCCGCTTCGTAAACGACAAAAAGATCAAATGTTTTGTGACAAAGCAAATTGTTCCATGTACGCTGCCATTATTTATGATGTTAGCCCTTTTGTAATTCGTTTCATCCAGAGCAAAATGTTTGTTTTTTATTACAAAAGAAATAAATATTAGCTATGCCTTTCCTGATATTTTCCTTGTCATGATTTCAGCTTCAGAAGGTTTACACGGGTGTGCTATGTGCATGTACTTTTCCTTGTCATAATTTTAGCTGCAAAAATCCTGAACGTGTACATGTGCATGTGTTTACGCGTCTTGATACGCAGCACATTCAACTTTAAAACAGTGAGGGCGGGTTGACTACTGTATGATAAGTTATGGTTAACTTGGCAGATGATATGTTACAAATTTCGTTCTAATTTTGAATTTATGTGTAATAGTAGCTAAACAGAGGTGGTGAATTTAGAAATTTGTATGCTAATAAACACTAGTAAATAATTAAGTATTCGAATTTCATTTATAATTCTTAAATACACAAATTATACAAACAGCATTACGCAAATCGTATATTTTGCTGAGATTATTTCAGCGAATTACGCTTGGATATTAGCTGAAACAATAGTGACAATTATATACTGAACAGATAACAAAATAGTTCGGTTTGATTCAAACAAAAAGTATTGTATCATGTGCCTTGTATTTGGTAAACGACAAGAAACTGCCGTCCTTCCAAATGAAACCTGGAGCGACAGGCTGTATAGGATTTGCTTCTTATGTACTTAAGTGCAGAATCTCAGCGTCTGCACAAGATTAATTTCACTTGGTACCGGTCTAGGCTCCGGTTAGGTAAGATACCTTTATATTAGAATAGTTGTAATCGATCATACACGAAGGAGCAGTTAACCACAACGAGCTCACGATCTTCACAGATGGGTCTAAAACAGATACAGGTACGGGTTCAGGAGTATTCTCCGAAGACTTAAACATCAACATCGCAGCACCGCTGGGAGCCTACAACACGGTCTACCAGGACGAATGTTTTGGCATAATCCTAGCTGCCACAGCAATCATGGCACGTGAGGTAAGGGAACGATCCATTAGGATCCTCTCAGATAGTAAGGCTGTCCTCTCAGCTCTCAAAAGCCATACTATCACCTCGGCACTCACGCTTGAATGCCACCAGAAACTAACAGAGGTAGGTAAACTAAACAAATTAACACTGCAATGGATTAAGGGCCACAGTGGCTCAAGAGGGAATGACGCAGCCGACGTACTTGCCAGAAGAGGGGCCACTTTAGAGGTGGTGGGACCCGAGCCCATTATTCTCCTCCCTTCTGGTTTTTATCGCAACCTGGTAAGAAATAGGACCAGGACCAAACACAACCAGTCCTGGATTGGTATTGAAACATGTAGACAGGCCAAGGAGGCTCTTCCCGCAGTAGACGGTAAGATAGCTAAACAAATCCTCCGGCTGTCCAAACAACAACTACGGACAGTCACGGCCGCCTACACAGGACACGGATTCTTTAATAAACACCTATTTACTATAGGTATCAACGACAGCCCGCTGTGCAGGGCCTGTATGGCAGCAGACGAGACGGCAGCCCACCTGCTCCTCGACTGCCCTGAGGTCGCACAGTACAGGCAGCAGTACCTGAGCAGATACAGCACCCTGAGGGAGGCCGTGGGCCACATCAAGAGTCTGCTGGCCTTCCTCGAAGAGCTGGGGTGGCTCGAATGACGACACCATTCCCACCCGCACGCAAAATACACGCCAAGACGTGGAGTTGCGGAAACAGCCCGTGCCATCATGAAATGAAATGAAATGAAATGAAAAATTGTTTATTGCTTTCACAACCAAACAAACATAGTTATAGGCATACAGCAACACAAAAATACAAAAAAAAAAAGAATAGAACATCGATGTCATATTCACGATAAACATATCAGGGTTAGGTCGTGATGGCAATAGGATCCCGTTCAGCATGATACCAGACATGCTGGCACTGATTTTCTACGGGACCCTAATAGTGAACTCACGAAGGCGCAAAGCAGTGGCCAAATACGATGAAGATGATACATAATTATAGATACATTATCAAAAACTTAACATGCCTAAGTCTTAAAATAATAACATCACGCATTAACGGTGCGGGCGCGGGGGCCATGAGGCAGGGTCGACGTCGCGCGTCGCTTCAACTGGGGGAAGAAAGAGACAACCGACCCTTGCGACCGACAGACCGCTCACCGCACGCGTCGCGCATACGCGCGCTGCGCTGCAAATTTACAGGATCGTAGTACAATAACGAAAACATTAAATTATAAAATTAAATAGCTTTATCAGCCGTACTATTAATAGTGTAGCACATTTACTTTTTAAAATAAAAATCATCAAAGTCATTACATCTCGTTGTTTAACATTAATAACACTTTGGATCGTCGAGGAACTAATTGTTTACCAACAGTTGACAGCGGAGCCCGATGGCCACACTCCATAGGTAAGTGTACATAAATAATTAACAATAGCTAAGTACCAAACTATAACATAAGAACAGTGAGAAATAAAGTGTCGTGTCAGTTACAAAGCCCTCATAAGAAAAAATACAATTGAATAAATTCATTTTAAAATAAGAATAGGTATTTAATAATTTCAGGTCACCCGCCCGCTTTGCAGTCGGGAAGTCAACCAGCCTTCTAAGTGAAGTGAAAAGCCACAGCCAGAAACGCCACTCCCGCCCAAGAAACAACCACCTACATCAGCTAAATTTGTAATAGTTATTTTGTTTTTCTATTCATATATACTACATAACAGTGATATAGACATATTTGACATTCCCACATTCGCCACATACACACACACACACACATACACGCACACACACACACATACACACACACACATAAACAGACCCAGCCAGTACCTGCATCCACGCGCAGCTCCACTTCTAGCATAGCATTCCTCAGTATCATATAAATGACGTGTTCAAATTAACCATATTTAGCTTCCGTTGCGCGTCAGTAAGATACCTACGCAAATGAATTTTAAAAGTACCAATTGTTCTTAGAGATCTTATAGGCGGGGGTAGGTTATTCCAAATTTTGGAGGCCGCATAACGGAAGCTACCTCTAAATGCAGCTGTTTTGTGAGGCAATATAGACAGTTGTTGCGAACACTGTCTGCTAGCACAGTCGCGTCTGTTAGTTACCCAACTGAGTTTGCTATATAAGTATACAGGCTGCTGACAATGAATGACGCCAAACATGAGGGATGCCAAGTGAAGCTTACGCCGTGATTTCATTTTAAGAATTAATCTATCATTAAAAAAAGGTGTAACATAGCTTCTACGTCCTATAGTGAAACAAAAACGGGCAGTGGCGTTCTGGACTCTCTGGATCAACCGATCCGTGCGTGCTAGCAGGCGTGGTCCATATACAGTGTCCGCGTAGTTTAACTTGGACAGAACTAGCGATTCAACCAAACGTACTCGCAAATCTTCTGATAAATACGGTCTCATTTTGTATAGAATTCGTAACCTGTAAAAGCAGTTACGCACTACTTCCGCGACATGTTTCTCGTATCTTAGATTCGAGTCAATATTCAGACCACCATCAAGTATCAAGTATCAAGTTGTAGTCGATCTAATTTCCGACTAGTGCCATTCTATGAGTGAAACTTTAGAAGATGACAGGACTAGTGTCTTTGGACCACCGTTTCATACCTGTAGTACCTACAGTTAAATAGACTTGTGCTCTAATAAGTTGGCTTTATTTATGTATAGGTAGGCGGTGAAATCAGGAATATGTAATAAGTAAGAGTTTTCAGCTATAAATAACCAGTAATACGATCTAGTGAATGATTGAAATATCTGTTCTGTCTGCGCCATGGTCAGAAGTTATTCGAATATAGATGTTATGTCGAACAGACGAATTAATATGAATATGTGCAATTGTGGTATAGTCTACTTAGAATATTGACTGTATTAAGTTATTGGTGACATCTTGTGAAAGGTTGTGGGACAATCCGTACACGAGAGAAATAAATACATACATAATACATGCTATAGTACTTGGCAGGTACACAACTACATATACACTGGACAGTATCAATATCTTACGGTCATTTGTCGTCTAATGCCACTTAGAAGTAACACTTAACTGACTGTATACTAAGACACTGAATAAGTACAATAAACATCTTGATATGATAATTAATTTCATGGAATATCATTTCCTCATATTAACTTGACGCAAAAAGCTAAAGTTAGAATGGGCGAATGTAATAAGTAAAGTGGAAAAACTAAAGTGATTGATTTAGCAGTTTGTGAGGGATAGGCGTAGCCATCTGTCGAACAATGATACAAGATAACTTTATTGGATCGCTAGCTGGCCAGAATCTTAAGTAACTTTATGACAGAGTCACGTATCTAAATGGGGAAACGTAGGAAATGGTGTGGGCGATTTTCTAAGAAAAATGTTTGGGAAGAAACATTGTGTAGAATATAGAACGGAGGATTGGCTGATACGGATTATGTTTAAGACAAATAACGGACTACGACTAAAATAAAATTTTAAATTTTAGGAAGAATAATACTTTGTGAGACGGAATCGGCTTTTTGTCAATTACAAACTTTCTAATTTTTACTTTTAACGCCTTGAGTGTCCTACGGTCACGGTGTGCCCATAAGAGAAATAGGCCGGTAGTGTCCTACGGGCACTGTGTGCCCATAAGGATTTGTGTGAACTTCACTCCGGTGTTGTGTGATTGGTTACAATAATAAACACGTACATCGACTAGTTACAGATTAACCAACATAATAACATAAATTTTTACCATATTTCCAAGCTTGCAACCGAGAAATATAATAAAATTGCTGATTTCAGCGCTGTGGCTATCAACTAAATTGAATTTGTGATTTTTCAAAAATGTATTCTCCACGCAAACGCTAAGTGATTGTATTAGTATTATATATCAAATTATTGACAATTTAGTGAAGTATATGTTTACATTTTTTTTTTGCCAATTATAATAACATTTACAAAAAAAGTGTTAGTAATTTTTGTGATGAAATTTTCGGGCGTTGGCCGCTAGCCGTCCTCCATATTTTAAATGTTTATATGTAAGTATTTGTTTATTACTTTACTAAATGTTTGTCACAAAGTTGTCTTAGAATCCATTGTTAAATAGACATTTCGTATTGTTTTTGCTATAAATTGGTATTAATATGTTTTGTTAGTGAGAAATGCTTTCCGTCGGATCGTCAAAATGGCGCAAATTTTTCGCGGCTATAAATAAATGGTTTTTGTGAAGTGATATCGGTGACCTGTGCTAAATTTATGTACATAACCGTCGCGTCATCTACCCGAGTCAATATTAGTGCAATGAGAAAGTGAATTTCGTGATTAATTTATGTGTATTGTGGAAAAATGTTTCACATGGTGTAAGAAAAACAAAGTGACCTGTATTTATCAATTTTTTTCGACATGAAAATGTTAAACGTAAGCTATTTTATTATAACTTTCATATAGAGTAATTTCTGAACTGTATACGGTTTAAATTAACGTCATATAATTACACCAAACACGAGAAAATTAAAGTTTTATAACCTGGGACCGGAGAAAATGCATTTTGGAGCGGGGCATGCGAGGGGTTAAAATGGTAGGTAATCATACATTTCGGAAAGAGTGGAAATTAAACGTGTTAACATTTACATTTGATATGGGTTGCCTAATATACGAGATAGGGTACATTGTTGACGTCGGAAGTATCAGTCAACGTTGAACCAGATTAAAGCAAAACCATAATGGAAAAATTATCAAATTTAGATTTTAAAGTATTAGCAAATGTATATCATATATAACAATAGCTAACAAAAAACAGTATTGCTGTTATTGTAATCATTATTTTGAGTATATTGGGGTCCTGATTATTTGTGGCTGAAAGATTTGTTTTGATTTTTATAGGCAATTCTCTGAGACCTTAATAAAGTAAATAACATAGAAAGTAAAATTTTTGTACATTTGTTGTACTAGGCTATGACTCTTGAAACCGCTTAATTAAATTATGTATGATATACATTACGTAACTTAGTATTGTGGATTCCATACTAAAGCCAAGTCGTATACTTTCCACATATAATTAAACGCTTTTAGTGCACAAATACCTAAGTTATGTATCATTCAGGTGAGTGTTTCGTGCGAATATTTTATTATTTAAATGTTATAGAAGTATTTCATAACTAAGAACCGTTTAAAGTTTATTAAGTGACGTAATAATTTCAAAAAATGATCGCATGCTTTAAAACCAATGGAAAAAATATCGTCCAGTCACTAAAAGGTTCATGAGTATATTTTAAAAATAAATGCTTCCAATAATTTATTTTGCCGTTGATCCTATGAGCTATGTGACGGTTGAACTATTTTCAGCAATAGAGAATAGCTAATAGTATTTGATTCAGCATGCAGCGTACAGCGTATAATTTAGTACGATGGGCCATAAAGTCCCGCCTTTTCGGCGTGCACATATAGTAGTAAGGCTACAGAATACATATACGCGTGAGCTGTGCGTAGCTGAGCGGAAAGGGATGAGCTAAGCTGGCAATGAGGAAACAAGGGTACAAACTGAAGATATTGGTGCAGTTTTCCTCCCACACTGCTCATCTTCCCAGCTTATATCTGGTAGTTGCACAGCGTAATAGCTGCGTAAACTGGCATGGCACAGTACACCTTTGTTTATCTTTACGCTCCTTTCTCGGCTCAGTTTTAGTATCGATAAAGGGAATTACTTACAAAATTGAGTTGTTTTTACTACATTCTTGTCTTCTAGGTCAGACTGACATAGCACTGCGTGTATACTCACCCATGTAAAGTAGTTTGCATACATTTGCAAAATGACAGGTTTGTTTCTACGGGTATACGTAAATTGTGGAGAATCTTCAGCACCGGATCACTTAGGAAATTGAATACTCTTTACGATTTTTAAGGTGAAATCAAATATTATGAGCTGAGTTTCAAATACTATATTTTTGTTGCCAATGATTCTAGTAAGATAATTATTGGACAATGACACATCTATTTGATAAGTCATAGAAGAAAATATGTTTGAGAAATTCCAATAGAAATAATATTGGTCTATTTTCACTTATATTTGGTAATTACATGGTGTGACTGGGCGACTCAGCCTATTCAAGTCAAAGTGAGAACAGTATCATTAATTTCAGCAATTTGAAATCTGCCTAAAGCTTTACAATCAGACGAAAAATTTAAAGAATTCTTAAAGCAAAAACGGCTGTTCTGTTGCCAAACATGTCTTACTCAGAGATAAGCTTCGAGTTCGCTGATCCAATAACATTAGTTCACTTTTGTAAGCCTGGAAAAAAAGCATGTTAGTGTCGAACGAAATTTCTCCTTTGAATAGTCACTACTTACCTGTTTATGGGTCATCTATATACATCAGTCTACACATTACGGAAATATTTTCGTAGCGTTTGAAAAGAGATACAGTCACAACAAATCTGTGTTCGCTTTTTGTGTATAAACAGGGTTGGGTTGCGTTCCCTCGGGAATGTTCTTGCTTTCACAGCATTATTTTAGGCTTACTGTGAGAACTTTTCTGTGCCTCTTGTGCCGCCTTTATTCCGAGTCATGGCTTTGCAGTTGCGGAAATGTTCTTTGTTACTTAGTAGAATTCTCATTTATATATCCGCTGTTCTTTGCGATGGCTGAGTCAGTTGCTTATAACGTTACGGAGTAACGCTTGGAAAAACAAGTTCAAAGTAGTTTGTAAAATCTATATGGAAATGCACGTCAGCTGGATCTAGGTTTGGCACTTTATTTATACCTAGTATATAAACATGGAAGGCAAGTGCTATGAAAACCATTATGTTATTTGAAAATTGCCGATAACTTGGAATGGTTATGTCATTTCATCTCAAATTGTCTAAGTTCTTTCTCTTTTGAAATACCTACATAAATTGCATATTTTACTTCTAGTGGGACGATGCAATAATTAATTGTAGTGGTGGATATTAGAAACGGTAAAAATATAAGTAATAATAGTCTTTTTTTCTGTGAATAGAGGTCGGTGTCAATAGTACAATTAGATTAAATTAGGTAGGTATTTAAAGAAGAATAAACGATCAATAAATTCATCAATAAATTAAAAGTAGCTTTGTAGTGTTTTAATGGCATAATGGTTTTATTGCTGTAATGTGTGTTTGCAATAAAATGCACGAGTAGACAGCAACAAAAAAAAATCCTGCCTATATTTTTGTTGAAATAAACTTTTTATAAGATCTATCTGTTTCATAAATTGCTGTACTACCGATGAGTAATTACTAAATAAATGTGAAGACCTTGGGTATATAGTTCGATAATACTAACTAATAAGTCCGTCGAAACTAATTAATCAAACTCACGATCGCTCTGAATTAGTCTGACTAATTGACAGCGCGTTAAAGCACTGTAATTCAATCGCAAGTTCCAAAATACAAGTCTATTCATAGACAAATTTAAATATGATGGATATTAATCATCTGAAAATACGTTTAGAAGAGTTTAGTTAATGCTTGGCAACACAGAACAAAGACTTATATAAGTGTAAGACCGAGCTAGAAATCCTTACGTTCTCAATTTTCAATACAAAATCAGGTTTTGTGATAAAAAAGACAAAAATGAATTTCAAGATGGTGTCAAAAATGGTGTAGTTTATGCTTACGATCAAAAACTAGCTTACTCTCTAAAATAAACATTTAAATAAGTACACGAAATAAAAGTTTGTCTTTTTATATTTTATTATTAAAATATGAACTAAAAGTTTACACACAGACTAGCATAACATCAATGTTCCCATCGGGCAGCTAAAAAAAGAAAAACACCGAATTCCAACCGCGGCGCAGCATTTTAACAATTTTAGCAAGGTAACTAAGTTACTGAAATGTTTCAGACTTATTATTGTTCAAATACGAACAGAAAATGCAATAGCAAAACACAATGGAAGTCAGTATTTCAGAAACGTCTATTCGTTACTTTTTAAACCTTTCATTTATATTTAGAATCATTCGTTTAACACGGCTGTAACGTATTTCGTTATCTATGCAGTTTCGTTGCTCTGTGGCACAAATGGTTATCCATTTTAGCATTCATCACTGTGCCGGTTTGTGTTGCAAGCGTCTGTGATCATTTTTCAACAGCGTTGTGACCATTCCCCTGTTTTGATACTTGTGGAAAATTTACTTGATAATATTATATTTTATATCATTGTCATCGCTGAAATGCTGCGGTCACTCATCCAAAAGCGCTGTGTCTTGCTGCATAAATTCAGAGCTTGCTTGCTTGCTTTTATATGTGCCATGGTATTCCATGGAACATTTATGTCTCATATAGGCACTAGTTTAAGGTACCAGACTGAGGTAGCTTTGCAATTTATTTGCTTTTTATATTTTTGTAACAACTTGTGTGTACAAAATATATCTCATATATTATAGTTGAACGTAGTGAACAAATCGTCAAATTTTACGACAACAGTCCATTGTTATTCACGGTACAACGATATATCGCGGATGCGTGTCATGACGTATGCATAAAAAATCTTCAACCCTACTACGGTTGACTGAATTTTGGGTACCGATACTACTTGTAAACCTACTAACGATTGATTGACATGATAACAGACTTGAGTTTTTACCTACTTCCAGCAACCATTTTTACAAAAATTTATTCACACGGCGCGGCGGCATTAATAATAATCGCACATGATTAAAGTTGAACGTTCCTTCTCAGTCAGAATTTCAACATCATGCCTAGAATAGTGTTTTTTGTACTGTAGAATATTTAACTACTTTTAAACTACCACGATTTGTACACATATTAAAAATTATGTAACGGGTCTGAATCGCGTTAATAAACGAAAAGAAAAAGATGAAATACCTTTCTATTTGTCCTGACGTTTCGGCATGGGTTACACCAGCCGTGGCCACGGGATGACTGATGTTCGTCAGCGCTGCCTCCGAGAAGTGCGGGTTTTGGAACCTACCCTCACTTGGTCTTCACAATTATTAACATTATTATGTTCGGAACTGTCGGTACTTCGACACACAACACTAATGGTATCTTTACACTGGCGCGTAATATCACCTCGTCGGTGTCTACAATTGCTGATGACAGGATTCCAAGATGTAGATAAACGGTAACCATCCTCCCGGTTGAAATTTGCGTGCTTTTCGATTTCAACCGCTTCCCGTGCTATTCTTGAAAAATAGTGACGGTCTGTGGAGAGAACCTGCGGCCGATGTAGCTCAATCCAGTGATTGGATCCTGACTCAAACAAATGCTCAGCTATGGCCGACTTGGTCGTTTGTCGGTTTTTGACGGTCGTGATGTGTTCCTTAACTCGTTCGGCGATGGTCTTTTCCTTTTTATTTTGAATATGTAGAATATTGTACGACCAGAAGCAACATTCGTAAAAATCAAACCGATAAAAATCTATCAACCAATGATACAGTTTTTTGTCCTCCTGCGGAGGACGAATCCAGACAATCCCCAGAGGAATAGTTTGGTGATTAAACCCTTTACACTTTCACTCCAGCCTATGCCTCTATTACAAGCATCGTTAACGAAAAAAGTGGCTGCCAGTTGTTGTGGAAACTTGCAATCCAACAAACCCTTTTGCTTAACTACAATACGGGACCCTACGATCGTTCTAACAGAGTAAAGGTTTGGTCGGGACGCGAGTAGCGCCTATACACATTTTTATTTACTTTCGTGTACATGAGGATTGTAGCAATTGCCTTAATTATATTATACTCGGCGTCTCATTTGGTCTTCGTCGCTTTATTCCGTCAATTGAATATTTGCTCCGATGAGTGAATGTATTGAGTGTCATATATTATAATATATAATTTACAAAGGAACACGTTTTCTTGGATGTTTTTGTGTTTCATGCTTATTCTTAATAATGAAAAGGAATAAGGATGAACATTTTGTGAGATTGCTAACGCGTCAATGATACAATATGATTGCTACTGTTCTTTCATCTATGGCTCAATCCTAGAACCTTGATATACAGTAAAACGAAATTTACAATTTAAGTTATTGAAAATATAACAATGCAAGTTCTAAGTGTAGTTTTTGTACCGAGAAAATCATAAGGATATGCATTCAAGTTCATTTTGTTTTCTTATTACCAGACCAACCCGACTTCTCACAAAATGTATGTTTATGTAGTGTAACAATATTACGTTCTTTCAGCAAAACATTATATCCTTCTCATCCTCTAAATTCTGTAATTTTCGGGTAAGCTCTGATATTCGTAGCAGATAGCCCGTTTGGATTAATTACTGCCGTAGCAACACAGAACGTACAATAAAGTCGCATCGTGCCATACGTAACTAATCCACATAAGCCTTGTAAAGGTAACATTGGATGCATAGCACACATACTGCCGCATACTGTGCGCTCAACGCAACGCATATCATCGTCCATTGTTTCAAATCATATGCATTATCACACAACTGTTCACAATGCACCTATGTATGTATATACCATGAAATGTCAACGTCATCAAAATTTGTAACAGTGTACAGTGGCTCTTTCATAACATTTCTATTTAGTTATTGTTACCTCATACCTTTCCTCTTAGAAATGTTTTCAACAATAAATTAGATTTGATTACACGGTGATTAAATTGTCAACACTCAGAAAATACTTCAATGCCATTTTTGGCACTAGCAGCATTGATTAAGGGTTTTGTGATATGTATGAGTATTATTTTTTGCTACACATATCGTCGTTTAACATGAAATCTTTAAAAATTCATGGGCCTCTGGTTGTTAAAGTTCTGAATGACTTGATTATTTTTAAATAATGAATTTTACTGTAGCAGTCGATTTTAAAAATATTCCTTCGTAATATTAGGTGGAAGATTACGTTCCTACAATTAATAATCTAAAAGCAGGTTGGATGCGGGCCTGATTCAGGCCACTTTGTCATAACCAAGTTCGGAGGCAATATTCAAATTGTGAATTTTTGCTTAATTCGTTCATCAGTGACACGTTATATTTATTTGTTTGAGTATTACTTGTAACTATATGAAATCCCCTGTAATAAATAAAGGCTTAAAGCTACTTATTACTAAATATAATTCCACGAACAATATTAATTTACACACCACAACACACTAATAAAAATCACGAAATCTTTATCATATTTTTACCTTTTTCATTGTACAAAATACAACTCCCGCAATAGGACTAAATCCAAATATATAATAGGACCAAATGTGTCGCTGGGCACTTACAAACAAATAACTAACGGACACAATAAACACACTGATTCGAAACAACAATTTATGAATCACTCAGTGTTGTCTCGTGTGAGGATCGAACCAACAACACTCGGCGCAGTGTCAAGCGGCGAGGCGGCCGCTTAAACAACTGCGCCAACTGAGCAGTCTATTCAGTTGAAGGAACATGTTAAATATAGTTATAAGTAGGTCGTCGTGGTGGGCCCGGGTTCACCTAATTGCCGTCAGACGGGACACATCATGTCATTAATAGCTCGCCCGAACATGGAAAGACACCCTTCCTCTATGAAATTTCCATGTAATTGGAAACCGCTTCAAATTTTGGATAACCTGAAGGAATACGATTCCTGTACACACTATAATAAGCTGTTGATATTGTTCATGAGATTAGGGTCGCAAAGGCGATTCACTGATTCTTAGTTTCAATTATCAAATATAGGTACCTTATTAAAGGAATCGTTTTTATAATTTTAAGTTACAATGTAGTTACAAGAAATGTATGCTGTATTATTCATACACATTTATACAATTCAGTCAGTATACGAATGGGCTAATCTTTTCTTTAGCAAATTGAACAATTAAATCTACGTCAAATGAAAATCAACCAGTTTGGTTGTCCATAAATAATCATGATCAACTACATTACTTCCTATTACGTCTCATATTCATTAAAGCATTACACTTAACACACACCGCTTAAATATTGCTCTTATGTTCTTTGATAACTCACTTTCGATCGCTCCTTCGAAATGTGAAAATATCTTGCTAGTTTTAAATTTGCTTACCAAACATTACTTTTCTACTCAATTTATATTTATAAATGTAAAATATTATTGTGTTTGTTTGTTTACCATATTGACACAAATCAAATAAAAATGTTCGATGATAAAAGAACACAGCTGTGTTTAAAGAATGTCTGACTCTCTTTGCAAAAACATCGTAGCAAAATAAGTATATTTTGAGAAACAATATAATTTTTACTCTCTCTTAAAGAAAACTTTTAAAGAACATATTGTATATCATGGATGACTTTACAAACATTCTAATAAGGGACACAAGAAACACCCAGAACGGCAACATCCGAAGCAGTACTTCGTGAATTACACAAAGTATTGAGGCGAAGGAATATCAATCGACACTCAGTGCAATGACTGTATATTATGTTGCTAACAGTTCATCGGAATGTAATATAGCTTTAGTAAACAGGTGCTACTGTTTATAAAAGTAATATTTATTTACATTTGATGATTTTCATTCCTAAATCCAAACCACATCTACCTCAAAGAGAAATATAATATCTCGAAATAGATTTACCTACATGATGAATCTGCTAAAAACAATTCATGTTACGAACCAAATATTTGATTCATATTATTTTGCACTCTTTGTTGAAATATATTTTTCGAATCAAATATCGAAACGTAAATAGGCCATGTTTATCTGTCAAAACTAAAAAAAACTCTATATTTTTGTATTCTAACTTCGATTTTTTAAAAGTTTATATTTAGTTTAACATCTATATTTCTTTGGGTATAAGGATTATATTCTAAGCTAAGTGATACGGTTTTGAGCAACTCCTGTTTTGTAAATTGTTCTTTTAGATTGTAAATTGAATAATTCACTTAAATAGGTGTATAGTTTACGACTTATAAATTAAGAGGGCGTAACAGACTGCAATATCGATTTCAAAAGGTGTTCCATTGTTTATGTGATGAGTGAATCAGCCTAATGTATTCAAAAATACATGTATTTGTTAATAATGTTGGTAAAAGGAAATAGTTATATACTACTAAGAAATAACCATAAAATCTAGTTTATCTGGCTGCCATATCATCCAGCATAATAAACGATATCTCATTTACCTTTCATAAAATTGAATGTGCTTACAATATATACGTAGGTTACCCTTTCATAAAAAGGGTGAAACCGAAACCGGCAGTATTTCAAATAATTTCTCCCCAATTACTTCTGGAATAAAGTTAGCGTCGGAATAACTTTCATGTGCGTACCATGTGCATCGACACATCTATTCGTAGGGAGTCGACCGATTATAGGAAAATTCAATGTACGGTTACGTAATTTCGGTTTTCCGCGTTCTCGCGTTGGGTAATAGCCCTTATATCTACGCCAACGTATCGTAGATGTGCGCTATAGATATATTGTGGTGACAATGAAGCGAGAATGTCGCGGCGCCCGACGGTTTTGTGCTAAACTTATTAGGTGCGCCGATCTGCTCGGAAATTGGCAGTAACGTACGGTAACTTGATAATGATTGAAATTTGTAAAATATAATCAGTAGACTTTTTTTAAATAGGATTTAAAATATGTTTGATAGTAGTCATATTAAACACACTTGAGAATAAATTTGTAGTTCAATCGAAACAGTTTAATAAACCTAACTGGGGAATAGATTCTTATTGAAATGTAACAATAACAATCTCGTCCCCAGTTAAGTTTATAAAAAATAAACAGTTTTTATACATTTCTCACAAAGATGGTGTCGGGTTCGATTTCCGTGTACCCAGGCATACCTCTGACTTTTCGAAGTTATGTGTGTATTAAAAATATTAATTATCGCTCGCTTAATAATGTGAAGACTGTGTAATGACTGCCTCGTTGGTCTCGCGGCATAAATGTGCGCGTGGGATTGGGAGGTCTCGGGTTCGATTCCCGGGTCGGGCAAAGTGTTATTGGGTTTTTCCGTTAGGAAATTCTCAGTAGCAGCACGGACGCTAGTAATGTGCCCGGTACGGCAATGGGCTCGCCCCCTATTACGTGGGACCTAAAAATTCCTCGCGAAATGTGGGTGTAATATAACACCTCTGCCTACACCCCTTCGGGGATACAGGCGTGAGTCTATAAAAAAAAATGTGCCCGGTAGAAAGCAATAGGCTCGGCCCCCTATTACATTGGGACCGAAACATAATTATAATAGATATAATAATATTCTACCACATTCACACAACACCATAGATATAGTAGTAGTAAAAAGCCGTACTACTATATCTATGCACAACACCATCTAGTCCCAAACTAAGCAGAGCTTGTAATATGGGTACTAGACAATGGATAAATATACATAATATGTATATACTTTTTTTTTGTAAATACAGAGGTGTATTACACCACACACCTTCGGGGATAAAAAGGCGTGCAGTTATGTTATGTTATGTTGTAAATACATACATATTATACATAGAAACACCCAGACCAAGACAAACATCCATGTTCATGCACACAAATGTTTGACTTGAGCGGGAATCGAATCCGCGACCTTCGACGTAGCAGTCCCCTACCCCAACTCGTACTCTCGCTACGCCAACCGGCCGTCAAATAATATACATAACTGGCGAAGTGTGGATGTGTAATACAGCCTACCCTTTCGGGGACAAAAGGATGAAGTTATGTTGAAACGTAAAAGTTGACCGTGGTATATTTACGGACACAAAGACCCTCAGACTCAGAACTACAAAGACATAAAGACATATTTATTTCTGCAGTTTGGTTGTTTACAACACTTATACATGTCAAAACCCTATTCTAGATGAGGCCGGCTTTTCCTAGCTAAATGACTTCTTGAGAAGAAAGGCCGAAACAAACTCAGAGTCATTGTCTTTTTTTGTCACTTCAATTTCTTTAGTCTTTTCTTCATCTTTAAAAGTCCAGACAAAAAAAGGGTTTAGTATGCAAGTACAATGCAGGAAATTATCTGACGCTTTTGACTGACTCGGCCCACTGATGGCCCGCATTCAACAGCAATCGTACGGCTCAACCTTAATTGAGGGAGCCAGCACGATCTGTATCACTATGCCTACACGCCATCAGAAGGTGTATGCATAAGCTGTAATGTTTGGATGTTAATAATAAACACTGATTAAATTAATATGATGAGTTTATTGTTATAATCCTCTTATAACCTAATGCCACCCCACCGGAAGTGACCTTTACATTTTTTATTGGCGTCTTGACCGGAACTAGTGTTGCCCTAGTCTTATCTCTATTACATCTCCCTCTTTTTAAACAAAAAAAATAGAAATTATTACATAGGTATAGTCTCTTAATTCTATCTATCCCTTTTTATACCACGAATAAAGAAAACAATAGGAAGAAAAAGAAAAATAAAATAAAAAGAATATAACTGTCTTTGTTATTAGCATTAAACAAACTGAATTACTTACATACGTACTAATGTGCTTATACGTTTTACAAAGCAATACTTATAGTAGGTTGTTGACCAACCTACTTATAAATAGGTACTGAAAACCTTGACAATACTTATATTAAAATTAAACTAAAATTTGTTACATACCAAAGTACAACAATATTAAACTTCTCACAATGCATATATAGGTACTTAAATCTTACAAAATAATGTTGACTTACAGCTGACCTATTTGTTAACAATATACTGACCTACTAATATCAAATAATATTTCTCAGATTGAGGAATCTCTGAAACCCCACACCATACCTGGAGAACCACCGAATTAACCACGGATGTGGTACGATGTTCTACAATAACTGACACCATCCTTATCCACTACATTATATGATCTAAAGTTATTTTTTCTTATTATAGTACCTGGTAACCACTTCCTATCATTAACATCTTTCTTAAACCAAACATTTTGTCCTAATACAAATTCGGATTTATTTCTAGTTTTTACATTATAATTTCTTGTGTTCCTATTTATCGACTTTTGCATTTCAGTCTTTATATTTTCATTCAGTCTTGGTTTTAAATATTGACATGTTACTGGTAGTTTTGTTTTTAAATTCCTGTTCATTAATAATTGTGCTGGGGAAAATTTTGTGCCAGCAACAGGTGTATTTCTATACTGTAATAAAGCAATTCTATAATCTATATTATCATCCTTACATTTAAACAAAATTTTCTTAGCTATCTGCACCGCCCGCTCTGCCATTCCATTTGACTGGGGGTATTTGGGACTAGAGAAAGTAAATTTGAAATTCCATTTATGTGAAAAATGCCTACACTCTTTAGAATCAAATGGTACATGGTCAGAGACAATTTCAGAGGGCACCCCAAAATTGCAAAATAGATCTAATAATACATTTATTACACTATTAGCAGTCTTGTTATGTATTAATTTAATTTCCAACCATTTAGAATAATAGTCATAAATTACCAAATAGCTGTGTTTTCTGAAATCCATGATATCAATTCCCAACTTTGAAAAAGGTAATTCAGGCACATTATGTGGTAACAAAGGTTCTTTTACATTATTGTTCTGATATGTTTGACATATAACACATTCTCTAACATACTTATCGAGATGTGAATCCATCTTTGGCCAATAATACAATTCTCTCGCTAGTTGTTTCATTTTTGTCATTCCTATATGACCTTCATGCAAAATCTTCATGTACAACAATCTAAGACTCTTAGGTATTATTATCCTATGATTCATAAATACTAAACTTTCCTCAACTGTGATATTTGTTCTAAATTTATAATAATAGCAAAGTGAATCTGGAACATTTTTAATATTTTCTGGCCACCCTTCTTTTGTGTATTTTATAACTAGTAACAATTCTTCATCTTTACTAGTTTCAGTAATTAATTGTATTTTTTGTTCTTCTGAACACTGCAAGTACTGAGATAACCCTACGCAATGAATGACCTCATACATGTATGACTCATCAATCTGCGAATTTGATAAGTATGATCTCGAAAGTAAATCAGATATAAACATAAATTTTCCTTTTAAATACTTGTATTCTAGGTCATACTTCAATAGTTTTAGTTTTAGTCTTTGGAGTCTTGGTGATGGAATCTCATGAATACTTTTCCTTAATAATGTCTCCAATGGCTTGTGATCATTTAAAACTATACATTTAGTACCATAGATAAAATAATGAAACTTTTTAGTTGCCCAGACTACACTTAACAACTCTTTTTCAATTTGTGAAAATCTTTGTTCCGCAGGTGTTAGATTTCTAGAAATAAAACTTACTGGCTTTCCATTCTGTAGCAAACAACCACCCAGACCACCCTTAGATGCATCACACTGTATCACTACTGGTAAATTACTATTAAAGTTTTGAAGAACAGGGGCTTTGGTAATAAATTCTTTAATTTCCTTAAATATTTTTTCATGAACTTCCGTCCACAACCAACCTACATTCTTTTTTAACAATTCTGTTAGTAGTGACATCATCTTAGCTAAATTAGGAATAAACTTACGCAGATAATTAACCATGCCTAAAAAAATTTGCAATTCCTTTTTATTTGTTGGACTTTTCATGTTAACAATTGAGTCTGTCCTATCAGGGTCAATTTTAATACCTTCCTTGGAGAATATATGACCAAAATACTTGACTTCCCTTAACTTAAACTGAAACTTATTTTTATTAAATTTTACATTACACTTTCTAGCACGCTCAAAAACTTTATTAGGTATTGCATCATGTTGCTCTTCAGATGATGCAGCTATGAGCAAGTCATCGCAATAAATTATTACACCTGGAATATCTCCAAAAGTTCTTTCACTATACCTTTGGAAAATCTCCGGAGCAACTGATATTCCAAAAGGTAATCTTAAAATTTTATAATTTCCAAAAGGTGTACTGAAAGTGCACAGATCAGAAGACTCTTCGGTAAGCTTAATATTATAAAATCCATCAGATAAGTCTAATACTGAAAATACAGTCTTATTAGTTAGTTTTGACACAATTTCTTCATATGTAGGTATCAAGTAGTGATTTTTTATCAGAGCTTTATTAAGGTCCTTAGGATCTAAACATATGCGGAGTGATTTATCTTTTTTTTCTATTATTACTAAATTACTAACAAAACTTTTTGGGTGTGGTACCTTACTTATAATTTGGTGAGTCTCCAGGCTCCTCAGTTTTTCTTCTAACCGAGTTTTTAAGGCGTGTGGAACTCTGCGAGGAGGTTTTACCACTGGTGTAGTCCCAGGCTGGATACAAAGTTCCAAAGGTTCCTCAAACTGTCCTATTCCCTGAAACAGTTCACAATGCTTATTAATAATTATATCTTTATTCTGAATGCTACTTATATTTTGTAATATTCCTAATTCTCTTAAGGTGCTTAGTCCCAGAATCGGCTTTACATTATTTTTAATTATATAGAAATCAGTGATACATACTTGGTTATCTTTTATTATTTTTAAAGATGTCTTACCTACCGGATAAATTTGTGCCCCCCCAAATGCTTCTAAGATTACTTTAGTCTCAGACCATTTAGGTGTTTCATCATCGACTATTTTCATTAAGTCTTTTATTGACAATACATTAACCTGAGCACCTGTATCACACTTGAAATCAACCCTTTTATTTTGTACTCTTAGTGTCAAAATCCACTCATTACATTTTATTTGAGTATTTCCAATACCATGACATACTTTTAAAAGTTATAAGTCATGCACATTATTGTCTTCAGAAACTGTGTTCACAGATTCCATGTTATTACTTGTACTTATTTCATTAATGAGTTTACATCCCTTTTTATAATGATTTGGCTTGTTACAGTTATGACATATTTTGCCAAACGCTGGGCAATTTCTGGCCTTGTGCCGTGTCCCACATTTTTTACAATTATACAAAACATCCCCTTTACTACTAGCGTTATACTTAACTTTTGATTTGTCTCCTGTGTCCTTGAATTGTGAAGCCTGTACTGCATCCACCGCTACTGGAGGCTGCTGCTGATACATCATCTTGATATGGTTTTGAGATAACTCCGAGGCTCTGCACATGTCAACGGTTTTCTGTAGATTTAGGTCATTGACTTCCAGCAATTTTCATTGTAATTTTTTATTGTGAACACCCAAAACAATCCGATCCCTCAGCATTCTTTCTTCTTGATCTTTATAATTACATGTTTTAACGAGTTTTCTTAGATCTGTGTAGAACAAGTCAAAATTCTCCCCCTCTTCCTGACATCTTTTCTGAAATGTGAATGTTGAAATAAGTTCATTTTGTTTCGGTTCAAAGTACTCGTCCAAACTCTTTAATAGTTGGTCGTACTTGACGGTTTCCTCTGTTTTAAGCACATTAAAGTACAATTCTTGTACTTCATGCCCGGCACAATTGAACAAGATGGCTGCTTTTCTTGTTTCACTCAGCCTTTCCAATCCGGCCGCTGAGACAAAAAATTTTAATTGTTGTTTGAATAATCTCCATTTAGGGAGAAGATCTTCCGTTGTATCAAGTTTTAAAGGTTGTGGCATCCTGTACTCCACTCCTGTCATTATGTTTTCTTCTTTTACAATGTCTGTTTCGGTCGCGGTGTCCAAGTTTGTTTTAGTCGTGCTCATAGCCACTTTTTAGAATTAAGTTGAAATATGTTCTTAGTACAAGTATTTTTCACTATTTGATGTCAGGCCTTTACCGACTGCGCCATGTAATGTTTGGATGTTAATAATAAACACTGATTAAATTAATATGATGAGTTTATTGTTATAATCCTCTTATAACCTAATGCCACCCCACCGGAAGTGACCTTTACATTTTTTATTGGCGTCTTGACCGGAACTAGTGTTGCCCTAGTCTTATCTCTATTACATAAGCATGTCAGCCTAAGCCATCAGACAGGTTGCCACAACTATTTGTTTATATGTTTAATAATGCCCACATCGTACTCACAACTTTACATGCTAATACACAGTAAAATACATGTTGCAAACAATAAGTAAAAATAATAAAAATTTATAAAATAATAAATAAAATGTCATATATTTAAAATGTCAGAAAATATTATTGAATGTCAATTTATGAATAATAATATATTACTTAAGTAATTTTAAATGTCAAAAGAAAATAAATAAAAGAACAGTGTCAAATCAAACAATGTCAAAACAAAATAAATAAAATAACAAATGTCAAATTAAAAATGTCAAAATGTAAAAATATAAGTATTACAAATGTAAATTAAAATATCATGTCACTAATTTCAAAATGTCAAAATTCATAATTTTTAAACTCAATTCCAGGCATTTTTGTCTGCTAAATAATCTTTAACTGTGTAATAAGCTTTTGAACACAAGCTCTGTTTAATAAATACTTTGAATTTATTAATACTTAGTTCCTGAATATTGCCTGGAATTTTGTTGTTAAAACGTATGCTTTGACACTTGTATGAGTTACTTATTTTTTGTAGTCTAGTTGAAGGTAGAACAAGTTTGTTTTTATTTCGTGTATTTAAATTATGAATGTCGTTGAATTTAGAAAACATATTTATATTTTTCCTGACATATAACAAGTTCTCATAAATCTATTGAGATGCGACAGTCATTATCTTAATTTCTTTAATTTTTTCCCTCAGTGAATGCCTTGAACCAAGACTGTAGATTGCACGAATAGCCCGCTTCTGCAGTACAAACACAGTTTGAATGTCAGCTGCGTTGCCCCATAATAAAATGCCATATGACATTATGCTGTGGAAATAACTAAAATATACTAATCTGGCCGTATCTATATCAGTTAACTGACGAATTTTGTAAACCGCGTATGCTGCAGAGCTAAGTCTATTCGACAACTGACCTATATGTGGGCCCCACTGTAGCTTAGAATCTTAGGTTATGCCTAAGAATACGGTGTTATCTATAAGATCCAACTCTTCTCCATTCAAACATATGTTAGGTTTAACTTGTTTTACATTCGGTCTTGAAAATCGAATACATTTTGTTTTTATTTCATTTAACAGTAAATTGTTAGCTGTAAACCTTTGAACTACTTGAGAGAGAGCATTATTTACATCGTCATTATTTGATTGTTGTCGTCTTAGTTTAAAAATAAGTGATGTATCATCAGCAAATAACACTATCTCTTCATTATTTTGCATAATGTATGGCAAATCATTAATATATACAAGAAAAAGGAATGGACCAAGAATTGAACCTTGCGGCACTCCCATTGTGACCACTGAACCCATAGAAACTTTTCCATTTACCTCAACTCTCTGTATCCTATTACTCAAATATGATGTTAGGAGATCCAAAGCAGTGTTCTTAACTCCATAGTAATGTAATTTCCTGATCAATGTTTCATGAAACACGCAATCAAAAGCCTTAGATAAGTCACAAAAGACTCCCAGAGCATCATGCGACTCCTCCCAGGCATCAAAAATACTATCTAAAAGCTCAACTCCAGCATCGGTAGTTGAGCGACCCCTAGTCAAACCAAATAGTTTTTCATGTAACAGCTTATTGTTATTAAAATGAATTTGAAGCTGACCTAGAATTAATTTTTCAAAAATTTTACTAACTACTACATGTGCATGGATCAAATCCATAATCCTCGACCAATCAGTACATTTACATACAAATATACAATAATATTGCAGCAAAACAGGCAACCACAAGCATCAATCAATAAAACCACACATACATTCGACCATTGTCGAGAATATACGTACGAATATCCAATTCCTTATAGCTCGGTGAAACTCATGAAGTATATTTGTAAACAAACCGTCCAATGTCCATACATTTTTATGTTACTATCCGGGTACGAACGGTCGAGGGATTAAAGATTTATCTTTGTAAAAGTACGTAATATTTATATAGAGAACTAGAGGAGGCCAGCAGCCACGCCTGCATTGTTTTTTAATTTACAATTAAAATCATTGAACAAGTTAAACAAGAACGTCTTTCCTGTTCCAGCGCCCCACGCTTTTACAATCAAATATTATAATTATAAGTACATAGTTTACATTTTAGCCCAGAAATAGAGACAACTTGAACGATCAATAATTTATTTTTTTGTTTTACGTGCATTTATAAAAGCGTGTTTTTCTAGTGTTTTTTAAGCTATTAATTTATTAAAATGAACGTCAAATCCCTATAGGATTTGACGTGTCATTTTTAACAGATCGACAAAGTAAGGTATTTAGGGATAACCACTAGAATGGACCGCTTGTGTGTATGAGAACAAGAATTGTTAGGTCATGACGGGGACTTTCAGGCTGTCGATAAACTCCGACATAACAGTTGGACCATTCTCCCACACACACAAACATATAGAAAAAATACTTCTTTATAGCGATGCCTGATACGTATCGATAGTTTGGTGTATCGATACAACGGAATGTGATATAACGATATTTTGTATCGATACACATCAATACGATATTTGGCTGTATCGTATCGCTTCGCCCGAATATCGTATCAAAAATATCGTATCATACCCGGATTGAATCTATGAAATATTTAGACCGTACATTCAAACCGGCGGCGCCCGATTTCTATGAAGCTATCATACTAAGACTAACAATAACAAAGATTAAAAATGTAAACAAACTTATTTTTTTTTGTAAGGCCGCTTGCTGCCACACTTGTAGCACGGTAATATAATCTAACAGTATTGTAACTCGGCCGTTCTCGTGAGTTATATACCTACGGACGCGCCGTATGCAAACCAGCGGTAGGGCTGCCCGCCTCAAGTATTTTAATTAGGTACATCTACCTACTTGACGTTTTTTTCTGGTTTTGTGATTTTTCATATTACTTATATTTTTATTCAAACAAATGAAAATCGAATGAATCAAATAGTAAACTGCAGTCGCCGAAGGTTACAAAACTTAAATTTTTACTTCAACACCTACCTTCTGAGCTAAAATGCAAGTACCTTCGTCCTTAATAACTGACGAGTATAATAATAACTTTTTCATTTCGTAAATTAACGTCCCTATTACTATCAGCACAGAGCAACTTGAAATAACAGTTATTTGGTCACCCATCCGATGTCCAACCGCTTTGAACGTTACTTAACGTCAACTATCTAATTTTGTATACTTTGCTACTTACAGTAATATCTATTCTTTGCCAACATGTTCGATAACACTACATACCATCTACTTTATCATTATAATTTCATAACGATATTACGTTTAATTCAATATGTATTTCCAAAAACCTATACATAACTCGGGGTGCCTTAAAATTAAGCGAAAAATTATGTACTTAGTTAAGCAATTACCCTAAAAAATTACCTATTGGTTATGTAATAAGCAGATTCCCATTGGCTTCCATTTTTAAAATTACGCTGTAGGTAGTACTAATCATAGACAACAATGAAATAATACAATGTCCATAACGCAGGTAAAAGTGTCCTGCTAGTAAACATTATATTATAACCGCAATATCTTTTAAAAATAATAAACATAATAATAGATTAAGCTTATCAAATTACGACTTAATCACGCTAAAGTTAATTACCGTACCAGAAGGTAGGTGTGAAAAGCGTAGTTATCATTTAAAATAAGGTAGGTAATAGTATAATAATAGAACTAGTAGGAACCTTCGTAATTTGTAACAAAAAACATTGTATAAATAGTTTTATCTTACGGAGTTTACAGGTAATTAAAAAAATATATAGTTGGTGAGTTATCGAAAAATTTAAACAACCAAAAACTGCACAATATAATCTATACATCTTCGCCATAATAATTATTTGAATAACAAAACACTGGTACAAAAATCGTCACAGTCTGTTCGTCACTGCGAGCTGCGGCACGATCGCGGCTGTGCGTACTTTAGGAACAGTCTATTAGACTGGGTACCCATTGGGTACCGGCGAGGAGGCGCGTAGGTATAACTCGAATTTCGTGCGTTTGTATGGAGTTACAATACTGTTAGATATTATTACCGTGCTTGTAGGTGCGGCCGGCTCGATTTTTGTGTAATATGATGCGGGTAGATCGAAATATGACTTTGATGATTTTTATTAATGTAATGTGTAGGTACTATGGTATAGGTATCAGATGCCTTGACATTGAAATTAAACTACAGTTTACGGATTTTATCGCGTTATATTGGTTTCACTGGTTATTTGTTATTACATTTAAACCGAAAGATCTAGAAACTACATTTTTATTACTAGCCGACGTTTCGAATTCTTTACAGGATTCGTATTCACGGCAGACTGAGGTGATATTTGTCTTTGTCTTGAATTTATAAGTTATCTCAAAGTACCTGAACATTTTTCAACTATTGGTGTTACTATCTACGCAGAATGTGCTCACTGTGTCTTGATGTCTTCTGGTGACTTTGTCCTTCTTGGGTTTCATTAGCCTGATAACAGGGTCCCAAGCTGGAGGAACATTCCAACCATCTTCCCTATTGAAATTAGGATGTTTTTTAATTTCAATAGCTTCACGTATCATTCTTGGAATAAAGCGGTGTTCTTTTGCGAGTATCTGTGGTTTATCAAATCGCAGGTAATGGTTGGTTCCTTGTTCTACATGTTCACACACAGCAGACTTCGTCGAGCGTTTGTGTTTAATGTCAGCTATATGTTCCTTTAGTCGAATGCCTATGCTTCTCTTGGTTTGTCCAATGTATGAGAGCCCACACTCACAGTCTATCTTGTAAACCCCGGCCTCTTGTAAGGGTAACTGACTCTTGACAGATGGTAATAATTGGCTTATCTTCGTTGGCGGCTTGTAGAATGTTTTGATTGAAGCTCGCTTCAAGATGTAGCCAATCTTGTCGGTCACGCCCTTGATGTATGGGAGGACAGCAGGTTGTCTCTCTACTGTGGCTGGCTTGTTCTTCGGGGATCTGTGACGTTGGCGCGGCGGTCGGAGCTTGTTGTCTTGCAGAACTTGCTTGACATGTTGAAGCTCGGCGTCCAGGTGTTTCTTGTCACAGATCCCCCGGGCTCTCTGAAACAAAGACATTCCCACGGTAGCTAACTGTTTAGGATGGTGGTGAGATTCACCGTTTAAGTACCTATTTGTATGTGTCTTTCCTATACACAGTGTGGCTCAAAGAGTTGTTTTTGTTCCTGATAACAAGTACATCTAGGAAAGCTAAAGAATTGTTGGCCTCTAATTCCATTGTAAATTTGATGTGGTTATGAATAGAATTAAGATGGTCTAGGAATACATTAACAATATCTGTTGGTAAAATTGTAAAAGTGTCATCTACATACCGCTTGTAGAACCTCGGTGTGATGGTGGCAGTCTGCAGGGCTCGCGCCTCGAAGTCCTCCATGAAGATGTCAGCAACAACAGGCGATACTGGAGAGCCCATTGCCACACCATCTACTTGTATGTAGTATTTCTCATCCCATAACAGATAGCCAGTTGTTAAGCAGTGTTTCAATATTTCTGCATATTCCTCAGGCATGTTGTTCTCTATTAGCTTCCTTCTAGTTATTTCAATACAGTCATGTGCTGGTAAGCATGTAAATAATGACTGTACATCAAAACTAACCATAGTTTCCTTATCAGAGAGATGTAGGTGTTTTATTTCACTGACAAAATGGTAGGAATCCTTTACATGCGCTCTCGTCTTGCCTCTGAGTGGCGAGAGAATCTTCGCAATGTGTTGAGCCAATCTGTAGGTTGGTGCCCCTATTTGACTGACTATAGGGCGCAGTGGAGCATTTTCTTTGTGTATTTTCGGTAGACCATACAATTGAGGAGGTTTTGCACACGATGGTATTAAGTATTTCACGTCCAGATTCAGTTGTTCGGAGTATTTCTTAACAATGTCACTCGTTTGCTTGAGTATTTTGTTGGTCGGGTCTGTCTTAACCAATTTATATGTACTTTCATCCGACAAAAGATTTTCCATTTTTTGTTTATAATCGGACGTGTCCATCACTACCGTTGCATTTCCTTTATCTGCTCGAAGTACTGTTAGTTCAGGTCTAGCTTGTAGGTTCTTCAGTGCGAGATACTCTGTTTTTGGTAGATTCCTTCTCGGCACTTTCGACTGACGCAATACAGCCGAAACATCCTGACGTATGGCCTCGAAATCTTCCTTACACACATTGTTCTTCACTAGACAATCTTCAACGTTGCAAATAATGGTCTCATACGGTATTCTAGATGGCGTTATCGCATAATTTAAACCTCTGCATAATACTTTTTTGGTGTTTTGATCTAACGTGTGTTTTGACAGATTGACAACTGTTTGTCTATGATCGGCGGACGGTACCGTGTGATTGGTCCGTGCAAAAACGTTCTGTTTCATTTTGTACTGGTCATTTGATTTTTGTTGTAATTTTTCAAATTTTTCTATTTTGTTACGTTTACACGCGTAATATTTTGATGTTTCTCTGTTATTTATTGCATTGATGCATTTTTCAAAATCAAATGGAGTTATCAATCTGTATATTTCGTTAGACAAATTCTCAACATTTCTATTTATTCTGCGTAAGTCAGCGCGGTGTTCGTGTATCTTTTGAATGAGTAACTTTTCACTTGCTTGTTTTAAGATCTTAGCGCTCCCACGTATGTCCTTCTTGGCTGATATTTTGCAGCATGTAGGGATGAGATCGTGATCACGACATCTCTTCAAGATATTTAAAGATGTTATGTATCTTGCGCGCTTGGTTTGTAGATCTTCTAACCGGCGTATTTTTGTTGCTGTTTCCACTCCGTACTGGTTAACATAATATTTTCTTGGGTTTACGCGAATGTTACACATTGAAACTAAACTACAGTTTACGGATTTTATCGCGTTATATTGGTTTCACTGGTTATTTGTTATTACATTTAAACCGAAAGATCTAGAAACTACATTTTTATTACTAGCCGACGTTTCGAATTCTTTACAGGATTCGTGTTCACGGCAGACTGAGGTGATATTTGTCTTTGTCTTGAATTTATAAGTTATCTCAAAGTACCTGAACATTTTTCAACTATTGGTGTTACTATCTACGCAGAATGTGCTCACTGTGTCTTGATGTCTTCTGGTGACTTTGTCCTTGTGCTTCAATCAAAACATTCTACAAGCCGCCAACGAAGATAAGCCAATTATTACCATCTGTCAAGAGTCAGTTACCCTTACAAGAGGCCGGGGTTTACAAGATAGACTGTGAGTGTGGGCTCTCATACATTGGACAAACCAAGAGAAGCATAGGCATTCGACTAAAGGAACATATAGCTGACATTAAACACAAACGCTCGACGAAGTCTGCTGTGTGTGAACATGTAGAACAAGGAACCAACCATTACCTGCGATTTGATAAACCACAGATACTCGCAAAAGAACACCGCTTTATTCCAAGAATGATACGTGAAGCTATTGAAATTAAAAAACATCCTAATTTCAATCGGGAAGATGGTTGGAATGTTCCTCCAGCTTGGGACCCTGTTATCAGGCTAATGAAACCCAAGAAGGACAAAGTCACCAGAAGACATCAAGACACAGTGAGCACATTCTGCGTAGATAGTAACACCAATAGTTGAAAAATGTTCAGGTACTTTGAGATAACTTATAAATTCAAGACAAAGACAAATATCACCTCAGTCTGCCGTGAACACGAATCCTGTAAAGAATTCGAAACGTCGGCTAGTAATAAAAATGTAGTTTCTAGATCTTTCGGTTTAAATGTAATAGCAAATAACCAGTGAAACCAATATAACGCGATAAAATCCGTAAACTGTAGTTTAATTTCAATGCCTTGACATATTGGACAGCAAGGACTACTGCTTGGCCAAATCTTAGTACTTCAGCTCTTAAATATTTATCTGTGGTTGCGACATCTGTACCGTCGGAGCGTTTATTCTCTTCAGCTAATAACACGCTAACTGAAAATCGAAACAGACTAGACCCACAACGGTTGTCGAAATTGCTGTTTCTTAAAAGCTTAGATTTTAAACATTGGCAGCTGTAAAATAAAAATAGCATCGTAACGGTCATGTTATGTTCACACATTCGAATGTGCTATCACTTCTAGCTAATCGATCAAATTTAGGTACTGATTACTTATGAGTTTTATTTAAAAATTCCAATGCGATATTTTCGATACGATATTTACCATATCGATACAAAGGCATACGATATATATCGTGTATCGATACCATCAGTTGCGATACATTACGATACGAAATATCGATACAAAGCGACGTATCGGGCATCGCTACTTCTTTATCCCCGAAGAATCACGCCTTTATCCCCGAAGGGGTAGGCAAAGGTGTAATATTACACCCACATTGTGCCATGAATTTTTAGGTCCCACGTAATAGGGGCGAACGTATTGCCATTACCGGGCACATCACCAGACTCCGTGCTACGACTGAGAATTCCGTAAAACCCAGTAACACAAAAAATACTTCTCTTTTTAAATATTAACAAGTAAGTACACGATAATCCTTTACACAAATACATGGTTGAAATTTTAATTTATCGCACATTAACGCGCCCTTCAGCGTTACACAAGGCCAAAGCTCCTGCCACTTTACGTGAGAACTTCCCATTTTTAAGGCTCATTCATACCCGCATTTATTGATGCCCGACGACGACCTTAAATGCTAGTGGTAACACATATATCATGAATCGTGAAAGGTTGTGAGTTATGACACGTCTTAAAGCACGTTGCATTATCATCTTCATCAGCCGGCCGTAGACCACTGTTGGATTTATAGTCCCAACAGACTTTTTATCTCAAGACGTACCACGTCAGGTGTGCCAAGGCGCATATCTTCTTTAAAAAATCGCGTCCGTCAAAAACCACGGATTGTGATATTTTCATAGAAATTAATTTAGCGGGTCTTAATCGCGTTAACTTAACTTATTTAAGGTATAAATACCTATTTGTTACCGACGTTTCGCTCGTCTTACACCGAGCGTGGTCGCGGAGAGACTGATGAGAGCTCAGCGACGTCTTGTGGAAGTGCGGGTTTCAGCACCTACCCTCACTTGGTCTTTATTTAAGTTCGCAATGTCGGTGCTCCGACACACTACACTAATGACGTCTACACACTGTTGAGATTTATCACTGCGGCGGTGTTTACACTTGCTGATAACTGGATTCCAAGTAGCCGATAATCTATATCCATCCTCCCGGTTGAAATTGTTATATTTCTTGATTTCTACCGCTTCACGTACTATCCTGGAGTAATAGTGACGATCGGTGGATAAGACTTGTGGTTGATGCAGTTCTATCCAGTGGTTTGGTCCAGACTCCAACAAATGCTCAGCTATCGCCGACTTGTTAACATGTCGGTTTTTTACAGCTGCGATATGTTCCTTTACCCTTTCAGCGATTGTACGCTTAGTCTGCCCGATATATGAACTACCACAGCTGCAATCGACTTTGTAGACGCCAGGTGTTTGGAGAGGAATTACATCCTTTGGTGTACGCAGATTGTGTGCTATCTTAGAGAGCGGACTGTATACAGTCTTGATGGAGTATTTCTTGAGTACTGTTCTAACTTTGTCCGTCACTCCCTTTAGATACGGCATGTAAGCGGGCACTCTGCTTACTTCAGGTTTACGCTCGTTCCTCTTCCGACAGAGTAAGTTTTTCTTGTATCCGTTGCACCTAAGTACCTCCCGAACATGTGACAGCTCACTATTTAATTGTTCGGGGTCACATAAGTCATACGCTCTGTTCACTAACGAGGACACAACGGAATCCAAGTGCCGCGGATGGTGGTGCGAGTTCGCGTTGAGATACCTGTCGGTGTGTGTCGGTTTCCTATATACAGTGTGTCCAAGGGTACCATTATCTCTCACTGTCACTTTAACGTCGAGAAAGGGTAACGATCCGTCTACCTCCATTTCGAATGTGAATCGGATGTTCGGATGTATGGAGTTCAATTTGTGTGCGAATTGTTCTACGTCCTGCTTGTTGCCCTTCATGATGCAGAAGATATCGTCGACATATCTTTTCCATAGTTTCACATTTGACGCCTGCATGTCTATGGATTCCTCAAAGTGCTCCATCCAGATGTTGGCCATTACCGGTGCTATAGGGCTACCCATAGCCACTCCATCGATCTGGAGGTAATGTTGTCCACGATATAGGAAGTAGTTTCCATCCAAGCAATTCCTGAGTAGAACGATGTATTCGTTAGACAGACCGTTTTTCCTTAATTTCCTCTCTACGACGTCAAGGCAATCTTGAATAGGAACATTGGTGAATAGTGACTCAACATCAAAACTCACCATCACCTCGTCCGGTTCCCTTTTCATGCTCTTGATGATTTCAATAAAGTGGCGAGAGTCCTTTACGAAAGAGTGCGTCTTGCCTACTAACGGTTGTAGTACCTTGCTTATGTGTTTCGCCAAACCATATGTGGGTGAATTTATTTGACTCACAATCGGTCGCAAAGGTACGTTAGTCTTATGTACTTTAGGTAATCCGTACATCTTAGGCGGCTGCACAATGTGAGGTTTATGTAACCGTTCAAATTCCTCTTCCGTAAATAAGCTTTTATAGTCCCTAATTAAGGCTCGAATGTAAACGAATCGAAACGAAGGCTCAAATAATTAGGGACCATAAAAAAGAGTGCGTCTTGCCTACTAACGGAGTAGGCAAGACGCACTCTTTCGTAAAGGACTCTCGCCACTTTATTGAAATCATCAAGAGCATGAAAAGGGAACCGGACGAGGTGATGGTGAGTTTTGATGTTGAGTCACTATTCACCAATGTTCCTATTCAAGATTGCCTTGACGTCGTAGAGAGGAAATTAAGGGAAAACAGTCTGTCTAACGAATACATCGTTCTACTCAGGAATTGTTTGGATGGAAACTACTTCCTATATCGTGGACAACATTACCTCCAGATCGATGGAGTGGCTATGGGTAGCCCTATAGCACCGGTAATGGCCAACATCTGGATGGAGCACTTTGAGGAATCCATAGACATGCAGGCGTCAAATGTGAAACTATGGAAAAGGTATGTCGACGATATCTTCTGCATCATGAAGAGCAACAAGCAGGACGTAGAACAATTCGCACACAAATTGAACTCTATACATCCGAACATCCGATTCACATTCGAAATGGAGGTAGACGGATCGTTACCCTTTCTCGACGTTAAAGTGACAGTGAGAGATAATGGTACCCTTGGACACACTGTATATAGGAAACCGACACACACCGACAGGTATTTCAACGCGAACTCGCACCACCATCCGCGGCACTTGGATTCCGTTGTGTCCTCGTTAGTGAACAGAGCGTATGACTTATGTGACCCCGAACAATTAAATAGTGAGCTGTCACATGTTCGGGAGGTACTTAGGTGCAACGGATACAAGAAAAACTTACTCTGTCGGAAGAGGAACGAGCGTAAACCTGAAGTAAGCAGAGTGCCCTCTTACATGCCGTATCTAAAGGGAGTGACGGACAAAGTTGGAACAGTACTCAAGAAATACTCCATCAAGACTGTATACAGTCCGCTCTCTAAGATAGCACACAATCTGCGTACACCAAAGGATGTAATTCCTCTCCAAACACCTGGCGTCTACAAAGTCGATTGCAGCTGTGGTAGTTCATATATCGGGCAGACTAAGCGTACAATCGCTGAAAGGGTAAAGGAACATATCGCAGCTGTAAAAAACCGACATATTAACAAGTCGGCGATAGCTGAGCATTTGTTGGAGTCTGGACCAAACCACTGGATAGAACTGCATCAACCACAAGTCTTATCCACCGATCGTCACTATTACTTCAGGATAGTACGTGAAGCGGTAGAAATCAAGAAATATAACAATTTCAACCGGGAGGATGGATATAGATTATCGGCTACTTGGAATCCAGTTATCAGCAAGTGTAAACACCGCCGCAGTGATAAATCTCAACAGTGTGTAGACGTCATTAGTGTAGTGTGTCGGAGCACCGACATTGCGAACTTAAATAAAGACCAAGTGAGGGTAGGTGCTGAAACCCGCACTTCCACAAGACGTCGCTGAGCTCTCATCAGTCTCTCCGCGACCACGCTCGGTGTAAGACGAGTGAAACGTCGGTAACAAATAGGTATTTATACCTTAAATAAGTTAAGTTAACGCGATTAAGACCCGCTAAATTAATTTTTATGATGTATACAAATCGCGAAAGTTTAAAATCGATTGTGATATTTTGATAAGGTATCGTGCATACTGAACTATTAAACACGATACGACGAATATACTGTCTTTGATGAATGAATAATAGTATGTGCGAAACGTCACGTGTATTTTGACAAATCGTCAAGGACGTCTCCGGTGTGAATGAGTTCTTATTTCGTACAGTGTGTGTTGAAACACGCGGCGATACATCACACGACTTACGATTGACGTACTCCCGATGTTCATGCATGTTCAGTACATTTAATAGACGTACGTGTAAGCTCTTATTTCATCCTTTTTATTTACATGTAGGAGTTATAAATAAAATCGACAAAAATATTGTTAAGTGTAGCGTAAAAACTGCGTATGTATAAATTAAATAAGATATAGATTACCAATTATGAAAGTCTAACTTACTACGTTTGTATAGATTTTCAATAGGGAATATGCATGATTTTTTTTATGACTTAATTTAATCATTTTCATCACTATAACACAGAAAAACATATAAATAGGTTTAAAAGTATTCAAATTACTTTGCAAATTGAAATTGAAATCATTGAATAAAATCGAGCCGCTCAAACGCCGCCATTTAACGCGCGCTTTCGATTACGTCACATGGCAGGTCACGTGGTGTGAAATCTAAGCGTTTCAGTTACTTCAGACGTATTTTAAGTTCTTATTGCTTTACAAATCATGGAAAAAGGTAAAAAATCTTCTTACTAGTATTGTATGGTACCGAAGTGCTAAAACACTAGTAAAAGTACACCCGATAAAGTGTTTTTTCGTATTCCAAGTGATGTGAATATACGAAACCTTTAGGTAGTGTTGAGAAGGGAAATGTATCTCAAGTATAGTGTTTATATATTTATGTGAAGGTCAATTTAGCATTCTTATTATGCTATGTTTATATACAACGAAGCGTGAATTAGAAGTAGTTAGGTAAGTTTTAATTCAGCACAAAATTCAGTTTAAAACCAACCAAGCCTAGTTCCAAAAAGCTGAACTAAACTTTCTATAAAAACCTTCCTAAACTTATTCCTAATATAGTATCACACATCATATCTTTTCTGTGCAGCTGACTAATCTCATAAAAAGATAAACCGCCGTGGTCGGAATCGTTCCGAAGACAATATTATTATTACACTAGGTGGTGCTCGCAGTTACACCCGCGTTATTTAAGGCTACTGCTCCGCTCCCGTGGCTCATAGCGTAATGTTAATAAGGCCTTCCTGGATAAATGACCTATCTAACACTGAAATAAATTTTCAAATCGGACTGGTACTCGTAGTTCCTGAGATTAGCACGTTCAACCAAACACACAAACTCTTGAGCTTATATATATTAGTATAAGATAAAGTCATTAAGTATTTATCTACTTAATATGTGCTAAAAGTAAGAAAACTTATCGTACTTGAGTGTGAACTTTAATAATATTACGTACCAATTATTATGATATATCCGTTAAATAGGAGTTCTGTAGTGATTTTAATGACAAATGTTGTGTATTGGTTATGTTTTAATGTTTTCTAATGCGCTGTGTTCATTTTATGTATAAAAATCAATGTTACGGACTAAAATATATAAAAAATAACATAATAATAGGTACCTTGCATGTTAAATTAAGATTTGATACAAAATATGCTGTCATCATAAATGTATCCATTTTGGGTAGATTTTCGGATTGAGCTTTGACTTAATCAGATTCAGTCAAAGTCCTAGATTTACTACAAACTCAGATTCAGTAAAAATCACCACAGGAACACAGGTTTAAAGTATTTTTCTCGCAAACACCACTAAAACTGTATGAATATCGACGCCGACAAACAGCATGCTCTGCCAGCTGACGTCACTTTTCGTTTCGACCAATGGTGACGCGTTTTGTAAGTTTGAAATGCCCGCACTTATTTTCCACTTTTAAAACAATATTTTATGGGTTTGAATAATAATTAAATGAAAAAAATATGTTTTGATTATAATCTGACGGTAATAAAGATTCGCAAAAGAAATATAGGAGACGAATTAAAATTTTATGCATATTCCCTATTGTGAAATCTGAAAGCAAAAATGTATACCTCTTTATCTAATAGGTAGTACTCGTACTAGTATCATCTCATCCGCTTAGCGTTATCCCAGTTTCAATCTGGGGTCTGCTTACATACTAGTCTAACCGGATTTGGCTGAATATTAGCTTTTCCACAGAGCGACTGCCTGTCTGACCTCCGCAACCCGAAGGGATAGCGATATTCCATGGTTTTGACTAGTGTCAGTTTATTTAGAAGGTACTGACGCCCTGTAACGACTGTCAAAGATCCTCATGACAACCGGGACGGACGGCTTAACGTGCTCTCCGAGGCACGGGATAAGCGATAAATAACAATTCAATACGCACATAACTCCGAAAAGTCATTGGTGCGCGCCATGGATTCGAACCCGATACCCTCTGCATGGCAGTCTGTTGGTATCTCCACTCGGCTATCGCTGCCTGCCTCGTACCAATATACTTAAACAGTTAGCCATCGCTTGCTCTATGCCTCGGGCAGCATAATTATTTGGCCATGCGCACCGGCTGTCATGAAGATCTTTGACTTTTGGTATATAGACTCAGTACCTTTAAGTATATTACTGTCACTGGTCACCGGTCTAAGTTATGAAATATCGCTTTCCCTTTGGGTGCCTGTTGTCAGATGGTAGTTGCTCTGTGGAAAAGCAAATATTCTGAAAAATCTGGTTAGACCATTAAGCAGAACCTGGACTTTAAGGCAAGAGACTTAGATGCAACGGGGATAACGTTAAGAAGAAGATGGTATCACTATAAGACTTAACGATATATTACAAAATTATAAGAACCCAATTAAATTCATCTATGCGATGATCGAACTTCCAACTATGCGTATAGGAAAAAGAATTACAGAAAACTCCGAGCAGCAATTTTGTACTATCTAATAGAAAATACTAGAAAAGTTTATTCTACGTCAACGCATTTTAAAACAACTTCGATTAGACGGGCATCTAGGCTTAATATCGTATTACTCAGTATAATATGATTGCGATACCTTAAGTCTTACAATATATAATTTTTCGCAACATCAAAGGATATATCCAACATTTTGTGTCATTATATTACAGATATTTGCTACAACAAAACACAGCTCAGTATTAACTCAGAGTTTCAGAAGTTATTTAAAAAACCATTTTGCGGCGGTATTCGGTACCTAAATTATTATTGATTAAAGTCGGCCCAAACTAAATTTCTAGACTCTAATGAATATAGCACCGCTTGTATTGAAATGCGAACTTCGTGTCACTGGCCAGATTTTGGGAAATAGTTTGCAGATTAATATATCCTGATCGTAGATAGAAACATCTTTATATATCTTATGTTTAACGTTTTTAAGACTGAATGGTTGTGTTGTTTTAGAGATAGTGATATTAAGTCTACAAGACTACACGGCTGTCATGAAGATCTTTGGCAATCTTTATGGGGAGTCATAAACCTTGAATATATTTGCACTGGTTTAAGCCTGGGATATCGCTATTTCTATGGGGTGCGGACGTCAGATGGCATTCGCTTTGTGGAACAGCTAATACTCTGGTATATCTGTTTAGACTAGATGCTGCCGGGATAAAGCTAGGACGATGATGATAAGTCAGACGCGCATACGAACGCGCAAGCATATACGCATACGCACATACGCACGCACTATTGACATCTAGGCCAGTTTGTATATCAGCAGATGCATATTTCCCAAGGGGTTCAACAATTAGGGTAAAATAAATGCACTTAGGTGGAGACAGGGACACACGCATTACTCATAAGCCCTAATAAAGTACTTATGTAATAGACTAAGACATTCTATGGCGGTTACAAATAGACCATTACATTATTTCCCATGGGCGTTACGACGTCTATACCGGAATGTTATAGGGTTGGATAACAGGTTTCTAAATTGTCCATAATAATTACCATCAATCAATGAATACGGTAATTTAGTGTCGAATATAAACCTTTTGAAAACGTGCACTATTAGATATTGGGCATCCGATGAAGCTATAATAATAATCATTAAGTGAAGGGTAGATCCGTCCATGGTTGGCAACCTTGGTTTTATGAAGGTTCTATAGGTCGCTCTCTTTACTTTTCTGTATCGTGTGAAACCTATGCCTAGACATTATTTTACATCTATACATAATATATACAATTCATATATTATTATGGTAATGTAACTTTTGACCGGTGTCCAATATTGATTCATCATTTTTTTAATATTTTTCAGCATACGATTATCATTAAGCGTTAATATATGGCGCTGATACACTTGAACATTCACCTGTAATGAGCATTCTCGCAAATGTTACAAAACAAATGAGTGTGTTTTAGCGAGCATTCTCACGAACATTCGGGCGAGCCTTAGAATAAAGATAATACATAGAATTTGCTCTATAATGGCGGTTAAACCCAATATATTTACTTCCCTTTGACTTATGATTTTAATCTAGGGAAGAATCTTCGTAGTTTGTCACTAATTTTAACTTGACTAGTGATGCGCTTATTCAGAATAAATATCGATAATGTTTACAATAGATCCTTAGGGCGCTTTCAGATTAGCGTATTTTTTGCGCGTATACGGTCGTTTCAGCATACGCGCTTACACGCGCGCTATATTACGAGCTTCAAAAAACCGAACGGGCATATTTCGGCGTGTTCGCCCGAAACTGTAGTGACATCTTGTCAGTGTCAACATGGATTCTGACGGCTCGTGCATATACGAGCTTAGAAGCGCGTCAACGCTCGTACGAGTTGCGCGTGTGCCAAAAGGCGCGCCTGTACGCGCCTACATGCGCTTCCAAAAACGAGCTTATACGCGCGTATAAAACGCTAATCTGAAACCGCTCTTAGATTTGGTTTACTTAGAATTCATTTCAATAGAATGTTGATAAACTCTCGATATCGATAAATAAATTTGAACGTAGGAACAGACACTTGTGTGATTTATTAAACCTGTTCAAATTAAAATCTGCATTTTATTATTTAGAAACATCATTTGTTTATGTATTTTACTCTTACTCTAGAAATATTTCATAAGTAAAACTGAAGTAAAAATGTTGGGTAAGACTGCTGTTGTAGTGCAATTTCTATATTTTTTCTATATTCTACGGACTATTTGAATTTAGAATGTTCGCTAGAATTAACGTGGCAGTAAATATAAATGTAGAAGCTTTAAGTTATAATGTTTTAAATTGGACGTTCATAAGTGTCACTTGTGATCTAAATGAATAAAAGATTTTGACTTGACCTTGACTTTATCATTATTTTACATAAACGACTCCTGTAGAAACAATTACGAATGCGAGATACACACTGCCTCCGTGGTCGAGTGGATAGCGTATGCGACTGCTGATCGGAGCTCCCTGGTTCGATTCGGGTCGGACAATAGTGTTGCTGGGTTTTTCCGAATTCTCAGTAGCAGCACGGAGTCTGGTGATGTGCCCGGTAACGGCAATAGGCTCGCCCCCTATTACGTGGGATCTAAAAATTCATGGCGAAATGTGGGTATAATATTACACCTCTGCCTACCCCTTCGGGGATATAGGCGTGAGTCTATACATACATACAGATAAACACTCCAAATACACTAGTGTGCATTGGGGAAGAGCCTTAACAAGGCCCTATCCCCTATTCCTTCTCCCTCATCCCACTCCTCATCCTATCCCTTTTCCCAACCCTAAGGGGCGGCAACGCACTTGTGACTTCTGTGGTGTTGCTTGTCTCCATGGGCAGCGGTAATTGCTTACCATCAGGCAATCCGTCTGCTCGTTTGCCGCCTATTAACATAAAAAAACTATAAAATTGCATACAATGACTACATTATAGTCATTAATTCATTATAGTTTATTTACTCATTGTATACAATTTTGTATTTGCCTTTTTAATGCAATTTCCCACTTTAGTAAAATTTTCCTACTAAAAGCGGAGATAGCCTAGCGGCGTATCGGGTTCAATCCCCAGTTACCCCGGGCACACACCTCTGACTTTTCGAAGTTATGTATCATATGTGCCCGGCAATAGACGGCAATAGGCTCGCCCCCTATTACATTGGGACCGAAACATAACTGGTCTGGGGGCTTATTCACTATGACCACTGAAATACCATGTTCAAGACGTGTGTCGTCGTGACGTGCACTAGACGTAAACGTGTTTCAGTAACGTGACGTACCACGACAATCAAAATTTTGTATTCAGTATGCCATACGACAGCTTGTCTATGCCTAGTTATCAATTTCACAACATTCGTTCATAAATTTTAATGCCGGTTTGCCGGCTCAATTTCTATTTTATAAATATTATTTTACTAACTTGTAATTTTCACTAAAAGCTACAGTACAAATAGAAAAGGCTAATAAAACTTAAATTATATTATTTTAATTCAATGTCGCCAGGAACAATCTCAAAATAAAAAAATGATCTTCAAAGTTTAGTTCATCTTTTGTACTTAAGTAAATTTTTGAACGAAAACATAATGATGACATTGATGACAGACATGACCACAGAAATAAATAGTAATAGAATGGTGAATGTCACGTCATCGCGTACATTTCGCGCGTGCCACATTTCAGCAAGCCCCGCCCACAGTGACGTATAGATAATGAGGGGACACTAAGGAATTATTATCGATGTGTGTGTGTGATGTAGCTGTGGAAAATGAAATTATGTTATTGTTTATATAAAAACTGACCATTGCTGATTGTCAGGCAGAATAATGTTGTACAACATGTGTAAACACATGCGCTATAGTGCAATAGTTTGACACGCGCACCACGCCCATGTCACCGTTCTATTACTATTTATTTCTGTGGACATGACAGTTGCAGTCGCGCTACAATATTAAAAAATATAAGTGCGGTTAGTGCAGCAAATAGCCCAATTCTAACAGAATCTAATAAATCATAATGGATTTATTATTTATCCGAAAACGAGTAAGACGCTGGCGCCAGCGACAGGCGTCAATTTTCATAAAACATAATATTTAATTAAATAACTTTGACACGGAAACTGTTAAATAAAAAAGCAAAGAAACTTAGCATTTAACCACTAACGAACACTGAATATAATACACACATACATACATATCGTCACGCCTTTTATCCCCGAAGGGGTAGGCAGAGGTGTATTTCTACACCCACTTTTCGCCAGATATACTTTAGTCCCTCGTAATAAGGGGCGAGCCTATTGCCGTACCGGGCACATTTCCAGACTCCGCGCTGCTACTGAGAATTTCGTGACAGAAAAACCCAATAACACTGCCCGGCCCAGGAATCGAACCCGGGACCTCCCGATCCCACGCGCACATTTATGTCGCGAGACCAACGAGGCAGTCGTATAGGGTTTGATGTCGAGTTTTCCGTCTCTACGCAAAGATGGTATTTGCATCGTGTTATCCCTTAGTCGCCTCTTACGACACCCCCGGAAGATAGGGGGTGGTGACACTTGTATTCTATGCCGTCAACCACACGGCTAAGTACTAAGTTTATTTGATTAATATAATATTAAACAAATAAACTTAGTACTTATTTATCCTCTATCGTTTTACAATAAACGCGTTACGTGCATGTTACGTGACCTCTTAGCTCACGGAATTTTGACAACTAAAACCGTGTCCGAAACGTGCGCTACCGTGCTTGTCAAACTTGAAGTTGGCATAGTAAATACCGTTTAAGCCAATAACGTGCCGACGTAGGTAACTAGCACGTTAAAACACGTTAAGACTTCAAAATGGTCATAGTGAATAAGCGCCCTGATTTGAAAATTATTTCAGTGTTAGATAGCCCATTTATCGAGGAAGGCTAAAAGCTATATAACATCACCCTAAGAGCCACGGGAGCGGAGCAGTCGCCTTAAATAAAGCAGGTGTAACAGCAGGATCATATAGTTTTACATAAACTACTCCTTAGATAATCTTTGATAGTACTCGAAACAATTACAAATGCGAGATAAGCACCCCCAATTCTCACTACATCTCTCTACTTTAGTATATTTTTAGTTCTAATGCATATTAATTGACCAACAAAATTTGCATGTTTATTATATCGATTGCTTATACGCCGTTACATGCATATATTATTTATTTAAATTCAATTATTTTACAACTAATTAAATTTTTACTAACTATTACTTAATTACTATTTACAGCTAAAACTATACTTATAAACCTATAACTAAATTAAAAAGAAAATAAAATAATATATTCTTACAAAACGCAAGGCACGAGGCTTATTATTATTTGATAATATTATTTGAACATACTTTATTACTTAAAAGTACCCGATACCTATCGGCCTTTCCGCATCGAAATAGTTCGTCATTTGCCAAATAAATACGGCACGAGCCATAAATAATAGAAATAACTGTGAAAAACTCGGCGTGTTTATGGATGAGTCGTTCGATTCCTTACAAAGGATAGACGAGTGTCTTGTTAGGCGTTCCAATAAAATTCTGCGTAGATTCATAAAATATGTAATTTGATCACGATCGTCAGTGGCGTCCGAATCCCGAAGGTGAAACGATCGCCCATCGAGTTACACTGGAATACTCGTCTCGTGTAACAATGTCTTGATCTATACCGCCGAAACATGAGAACCGAGTTTTATTGAACCATTTATACGATATATTGAAACGCACCATTATTTATTCTACTCGGATCGAATAACGCACTGAAGTACTCACAATCGTATTATTGGATATATTTTGTAAGAAACGACGGTGATATAGATTGAGATATTTATTTGATACTATTTGTTTTATATTACTTTGTTATCTATACAATAACAAGCACGTGTAGATATCGTTACGTTTTAAGAGCTAAGCTTTTACAAAATCCGTTAAACTTCACATTGACACAACAGTGCCAAATAAAAAGTTTATGCCAAAATTTAAACATTTACATACAATTAGTGGCCATACCCTAACAAGAATAGTAATCAAAACTACGTTCGAGCTAGACTGAGGGCCAAAAGTTGACCAAGTTGCCCTATAAAGCGCGGAGAAGGCGCCTCGTCAAACACAATCACAATAGAAGTAGTTTTACTTAATTAAATGGAGACACAGACTCAGAGTCTGCAAAATCGTCTATTCAAAGCGTTTTCTTGTAACAAAAAGTAAGTATTAATACTTAATATAACACTTTTCTGTCGTCACAGTGGAAAACCAATTTACGGGCTCATCTATCGCCTCTTTGGGTAGGTAAAGGAGACTCGAACGTTAGGCTTGCCGTAAGCGTTCGGTGCCTTCTTACTACAACTATCTTGGTGTCCGTCGATGTTCTATAGTGGTGTCATCAACAAAAGGCAGATAGCATAGTTGGTCGCGAACCAGTTGGCTGTAACTTAAGTTATATTTTCAATTCAACCCAAATGAATTACGTTAGGTACTTAAACTTGTTTTATTACTACATATATCAAAATATATTTCATTAACACTTTATCTGCAAACCTCTCTTACTTACGTAGAGATACTCAGATACACACAGTGTTTCAGTTTCATGTAAAATAAATAGTGATTCTTTGTTATAATTTCGTTCTCAGTGTTCCTAGCAGACTTTATGCAAATTGAATAAAAAATATACAAAAACTTGTGTGCTGAAACCATTTTAAGTGCCATAACGTGTGCAGGATACAAATGTACTGGCCGTACTTCGCAAGCATAATATTTTCAGTTAAAAAGTTTTGTCTGCGAGACCAGGCTACTTTTACATTATTTTGCTTCAAGTACGTTAACAATTTATAGTTTAGGCTGTAGAGAGCTTTATATCCGAAGTAAACTTCAGCTTTGTGAAAATATTTAGTCGGTGATTTTCTACGGTATGACTACATGAATTTTATTTCAATAAAGAAATCGGAGCCGAAGTGATACGATAGCACGTTCTGTATCAAACCATTCGTGACAAAACAATACGGGTTTTCCCGGAAGGGAATTTTCGGAGTCTTGCAAAATATGATGTTGCGTAACGTATCACGTATATATTGGCTGCATCCATGATTTGTTTATGCTGTTGTAAAATAGACCATGCAATGATAGCCTTTTTTTTATCCTGTGGAAAATGAGTTACCTCATGCCCATCCGACCGGGGAGCGGTCGAAGGGGTATGTCTGACTCCCACCCGTGGGCTGGGTTACCGACTAAAAACCACACGGAGGCTCCGTAGCTCGACGCCTTGCAGGTACAACAGGAACTGTGGTTGTATTGCTCCGCTGTACCTGTCGCGCCCGTCCCCTTGCTTGGGACGCGTGCCCGGGGAAAGGCGGGGTGTGCAATGCCTTTCACAGTAGACTGCGCCACACAGTCCGCTGCCTTCTCGGGTCCGCTTGTGGTGGGGCATTAGAAGCTCCCCCTCTAACGCCCGCAGACCTGAGGAAGAGTCGAGTTCAACGGCCGCTGCCGCCGCCTCGACGCCGCCTTCGCCTGCGAGCGGGGTTGCGTCGTTCACGCTCCCGCTCGGCGGCCTCCTTCTGAAGCATTACAGTTTCACAGAAGGAGACCATTGCACGCCAATTTTGGGTGTCCTCTACCGTTGTCGATACTACGGCTGGTAGGGACAAATCCCTCCCGATTGTAGCGACCAGAGTACTCCGCTCGTCCGCCCACGCGGGGCACACCTCTAGTGTGTGTTGAACGGAGTCCAGATCGTCATCGCAGTGGTGGCACTGTGTCGTCTCCTCACGTCCAATCCGACTCAGATACTCACCGAAGCAACCATGCCCGGTAAGTATCTGAGTCAGCCGGAAAGTAGTGCACTTTCGTCTCGAGCCAGGCGTCAAATATTGGCAAAATCGCACCGACGACGCGTTGGCGCGTGCAACGCGGTAGATGCAGCCGCACGCGCCACTCCTCACGCACGCTTCGGTGGGCATTTCGCCGGCACTCTTCGAGCGTTTCACTCGACGCCTCTCCGCCTACCCGACGAAGGCGAACCTCGTCATAAAGACGGACCCACGCCAGGAGATCCCACGGCGGGAGGCGCGCAATGAGCGTCGCCGCCTCATGGGATATCGTTCTGTAGCGTCGTGCCACCCGAATGGCCACCAACCGCTGCAGACTGGCTAGGATAGCCCTGCAGCGGGAGGCGCGCGTGAGACGATGATACCACACGGGTGCCCCATAGAGAACCATGGACCGCACGATGCCACAGTAGAGGCGGCGAACTTCCTCGCGTGGCCCACCAAGGCAGGCGTCTAAGCGGGCCCGCCGCACCACGAACTCCGGGGACCAAGCGCTCGAAGTGGTCTTCTAACGCCCAGCGAGAGTCCAAAGTGAGGCCAAGGCGCGAATCGAAGTTACGACCTCCAGCTTAGTAGTTAAGGTCACTAACCAGTAATCCAACAGCCCAATATAATGTATATGTTACTGTAAAAGCCCGAAAGTACGGTAAATCTTAAGATTTACCAGTAAATCCTGAGATTTAAATTATGATAAAACCAGTGACATTATTAGTAGAATAATTATTCTATTACTTAAACTATAATTTGTTACACTCTGAGGCATGCTATTATAGTATTTTTATTTTACCATAAATTTCTACATAATGTCATTACATTGTAACAATGTTAGAATCGTTCACAAACGTATTTTGTCGATCTAGTTTATGTATTGAATTATTTCTAAATGTATCTATGAATAGAATTTAGGAAAAATGACGAGAAGAGTCTGGAAAATATCGGAAATGTTATTACGACCACGCAACCTTAAATGATGTATTAGTTATTAGAGGATAAACGAAATACTCTTTGTCTGTTAGGTAAACTGAATGTTTTTTAACTATATATACTCTGCTTATTGTATATTTCAGTAATATTATTCATTATATGAGTAATACTCAAATCAATACCTACTTTCTAGATGAATAGTGTCATACATCGGATTTAATGATCGAATTTCGGTAATATTACTGTCATACTACCTTTTTAAAAGGACGAGTCCTGCACTAAATACTAGTCTTATATCGCGGGCGACTTAAAATAATTTAAGCAATGGACACAACGAACAGCCACACTTGGAACAACTATTTATGGATCACACAACGTGTTGTCTCGTGTGAGGATCGAACACAACTTTCCAAGTTTTTCTATACGCCGTCGCCGAGCGACCGCTTAAATCATTACTCCATATGTGCAGTCTTCAGTCTTGAAAGGTTTATAAATATGGTAATAATTTGTTATAATTCTAAATATCTGAAGCAGTCATGAATTATTATTTAATTATACTTACGACCGAAGCTAAAATAATAAAAAATACCCCGGCAGTTATCTTAATGGCGCTGCTTAGCCGCTATTTTATTATTAAAAGCAATTACTGTTAAGTATCAGTGAAAGTAACAGACAACGAAAAAACGCGAGCAACTTTTACGAAAATTGAAACAACGGAGCCAGAATAAGAAGTTAGAAATTCGCCAAAATAAAACACGGAATAACAAACAGGTATTTAGCGTCGACATTCAGAACTTGCCTCACTCGATCCCTTTTTTATTACTTAACCTGTAAGTCTGTAATACTTAACCGTATCGCGTTCGAATACATAAGGATCGTAAAACACCTCCCAAACGTGTTGAAATTGAAATTTTCTTCGAAACAATAGCTTTTAAATTCACATCCGATCCTTTATATTTTTCACCATAATACGTAATTTATATACCATAGTCGGATCTGCATTTTAATTAATCATTATACCGCATCATATTATCGTTTGGCAACGTTGCATGATTCGTAAAAGGCAAAGCTTTGGTTCTGTGGTTCCATAACTTGATGGCGTTCAACTGTGCTATACTTTCGCTGCTTAAGGAAAAACGACCGCAGTTTTCCTGTTCACTGCATATTAAATATTTTGTGGAATATTATATTATTCTGAATTATTATGTCTTAGCGGATTGTATTTTAAGAATATGAAATATATCTTCCTTGGAATAGGATGATTGCGTAGTTGGGATTAAGTTTCTTCCCTGATCAATACACTTTTTGTTATGTTTGTTTTTCAATAGTTATATATATAATTTGTCTGAAGCAAAGTTGGTTTCAAAACAAATACCACGTATATTAAGAAGCAAAAGAGCTTCAGTCATTTCACTCGAAGCATTAATTAGCTAAGTAAACTCGCTCTGTTCCCGTTTCCACTCACGTACGCAGTTTAAGTTCACTCAAGTGTGTTTGTTTATACACTTTATCCACAAATCTTCATTACGATATTAAATATCTTCGTCTTCAATCTGCCTGTATCCAAGGAGATGAAATGAAATGTCTTTGTAAAGCGCCATTGACATTATTTTCGCCGTGAAAGTCTTGGAATTGAGATTCTGAATACGTTTATTGTTATTCTTGGTATTTTTTATAGAAAATTAACTATTGCAAGATTTTTTTTAGGTGTCTTTGTATTTGATTGAATATTTTGATCTCAAAGAGGTCGAAGATTTGTTTTAATACGAAACATGTTGGTATATTATGGATTAACAGGCAGATAAATTAGATATTTTACTTTCTGCTGTGACAGCTTTTCAAGGCCTCGGATTCATCTCGCGAGGCAATTACTCTTATCTCTGGTTAAATACGTCGTATTTCAGACTAATTTAATTAAAGTATAACATTTTTCTCCTGGCACATTCTAAGGCAACCTTCAAAATGAAAATAATTGGCAAATTCCAGCATGTGTCTACCCGTAAATGTTTTTTCTCTCGTCAGAAATTCTTTGGCGTTTAAGAAAAAATTGTAGGACGGTCCTCAAAGCTGTTTTAAAATTTAATATATTTTTATCTGAGAAAAAGACGCATTTTTTTTATATAACCATAAGTGTTCAAATAACCATAAGTGATCGCAACTTATTCGCCGAATTAATATACCTAGCATATTATTATCTGTTCGGTAGTTCACGTGAGAATATCATTTATTTAGCACTGTATACCTAACTGTATATAAATGAGATATCATAAAATAAAAAAGTACGAACAATTTATTTCAAATTATTGGATTTTAAATATACCTGCTCGTGATGACCTAATTTATGAAATAAAATAAAGACTGTAAATATATAATATTATAAATCATGACGAGGAAAAAGGATGATTCTCTTTATATCATCACATTTATTTTATTTAAATTATTGAAACTATTGAATTACATATTTATTATATTTTTGCACATGAAATGTAAAGAAGATTATAAAATTGTGAAATATTTTACACAGTAGTTATTATATTAAATCTATTTTAAATGAACTCACTTAAAGCTCAGTTATTAATAATTTATTTGAATTGAAGTAAATATGAATACATAATAAATACACCTAGATTTAATACAGTTTGAATAATATTTTATTTGTTTGTGTAAATACATACGATGCAATCTGTTTTCTCAGATCCGAGATCTGAAAGGATTATTTCATGACTAGAGAATGAACTTGCTAAACGGCTTATCGTATGCTTAAGCTCTTAAAATTGTATATCATGTGTAATCTAGAGACTTTACTACATAAATAATGTAGTCATTATTTTAATGAAGACAATGATCATGTAAAAAAGATAAAACATTACAAACAATTCAAAATCTAAACTGCAAGACTCTCGAACGTCCAGTGGTAGCAACTGCCAAGTACCATTAATCCCCGAAGCTCAACTAATGAAAAAAGTTCAGAACCCGACACTGCCCGTTTAACTCGAACTACCAGAGGTATATACCGCGAATACCAACATCTGAAATAACCAATAACCGCATGAAAAGGTTTATAACCAGAATAGTGAAACACAAACAGTAATGGAAATATAAAGTTATTTTGAAGAGGTAAAATTAACTGTGAGCCATTTATATCAGAATACATTTCGACGTTTTCTATTTCAACTTTGGAAATGAAAGGAGAATGCCGAAACCTGTACCAATTGTTTTAAAACATAAGATATACCGTAAATACTTTGACACATTTTGACTGCCATTACTAAATTATGAATAATTATTAAATCCGCGTTTACGAAATATTATAAAAAAGTAGAACTTAGATCAACAACTTCCGAATGGATACATTGCCAGCACAAAAAAAAGTCGATTCCGAGCGACAAAAAATCGAGTGTAATATTCTCAACATTATCGATTGCTTACACGATTAAATGATTTTGGATTCAATAGAAGGCACTATAATATTACATACATACATAGATACATAGACTTACGCCTGTTTCCCCGAAGGATCGGCAGAGGCATATTAAACGCCCACTTTTCGCCAGTGTTTTGATCCCACGTAATAGGTGGCGAGCCTATTGCCGCTTATTGGGACATTTTGTTTGCCAGAGCCTCGTCCGGTGATCGGCAGGTGCACCACTTGCAGGTGAGGTTGGCTTGGGACCCTAAGTTCTTGGTGGGAACCCTATGCACTATAATAGTGAATTCAAAAAACTGTGTTCTGTGTGATTTTATTAAATAGATATACATATTTGGCTACTTAACTTGATTTCAGTCTTTAGTTGAGCAATTTATTCATTAATCGATTGTTTTTTAGGTGGTATCGATTTTAGATATAATTGAATCGAGATAGCAACACTTGCAGGTTGACATTTGATAACTTGAGCAATTGTCAAAAGTGTCAAATGTCAACCCCATATTTTCACGTTCGTGTTTGTTTGTGTTATTATTTTGTTTTTATCCGTTGAATTGAGGTTTGTTCCTCTGGGTCGAAACTACGTTTCTTTTATTTGTAACATTATTCATTTATTGAAATTGTTATAAACAATTAAAAATTAAGGACGAATTCCTTCCTTTGCAATATTTATGGCGGATTTTTTAAAAATATGTTTATGAGTAAAACTCAGACATGCGGATTCGAAAACAGAAACGCTTCATGCCTACGGTAATATTAATCAATAAGCTGGCTAAAAATGTTCATTTCATGAAAAAGCAAACGGTACAAACTTCCAAACAAAAACCGGCATTCTCCTTTATTGGTTGTATAAACTTTAATAAACGAAAATTTTATAATAAGAGGAAAATATTTTTGCTTCCATGTTTTGTTTGTAATAACATGCACGGAAGCCAAAACAATGAACTAGAAGTATGGAAGACGAAGCACGTATTGGACGAAGTAACTATTTAGTAATCTGGAGTATTGGCCTGTGTCTTAGCCAAGCCACAATCCATGCATTATCAATAATAGTACCTACTTATTACATTTTAATTCATTATAAATCGCTAAATTACACATCTAAAATTTAATTACAGCTTAAACATATTAAGTATCTGAATAGGATAATAAAATAAAAACGTAACGAATATTTCTACGAGGAAAACTTGGGGTCTATCTAACGTACCTTCAAGTTTCAATTATGAAAACCAATAATAAACAATTTAAATCCATTAACAAGAAGACAAACAATTTTGATTATCTTAGCAGATAATTATAATGTTTAACAACATTAGTCTTTAATCTTATTACAGCATGAAACAAAACCGTCAGCAGATATTAAACATAAAATAAATAATAAAAAGATGTGCCACTATCTTATAAAGCTTACAGTATATTATTTACCTACAAATGTTTTACCTGACGTCAATATCTTTCTATGAACATAAAAGCGCCTTAATCAGGTAATCCCAAGTAATAATAGAGTCTCCCAAAGAGGCTTATATCATCCTAAACACACACTTTTGCTTATTATTTGGCTCGGTATACTCTATTCAGCCGCATAATAAATGTGGGCTTGTTACCTAAAAATATATTCTTGTGGAATACCTTCTTATGACGTTATTAATATAAAGTCGTTGAGTTCACTGAGTACTCACATTTTGTATGTTTCATTTTAAGGTAATGTGACTGTCTTTTTTAAGTTTTTAGGCGTTACTTTATCTTGTGAACATTCTGTGTCTTATATTGAAACAGCATAATTATTTTATATGATATGGGACAATTAACCGGGTCTCTGTCGCGTAATTATTTTAAAGGTTACAGTTTGTATAATTCACGACAAAACGTCGAAGCAAGTAGAATATATTTCTTTATTATATTTTAAATGACTGTGCGATTGAAACCCGTTTAATCAATATTTGTATGTGTATCTACAAATCCCAAAATTTTGAAAGTACTTACGGTACAAAACTGTGTGATTGCCAAATGCTGCGTGATAATCAAACCTGTGTCGTAACTACACGTTGGAGGTACTCCTAAGTATGGCACTGAGATTATTACGATTTAAATTAGAAGCAGTTTATAGTTTAATACACATATCTAAATAAGTTACTCCTAAACATAGATAGACATGAATACCATTAGGTAAACTCCCAAAGTACCTCTTCTTTTACCTGATGATTAATATTTATCACGTGTAACATAAAGTAAAAAGTTGATAATAAAGGCTTCAAGTTAAATGGTGCGTGTAGTTGTGGCTTGATAACGCTATGTGTCCACGGAGATGGGCGGAGCTGAGCGATAGAAGAGCAAAATCTGTAGCATTAGTAACATACAATTTGCGAGACGTTGCTCAGTATAATGTCATAGATGCGTCTACTCTTCCTGCTGAACTGAACCTATTTAACGAATACTAGAATCATACACGCATGTAGATTAGACATTGGAAAGGAAAATCTCAAAAAATATTTTACTAGTAACGGCTAAAATATGGCTTATACATAATATAATCTTAATATATAAAATCCTTGCGTTACTGACTGACTGACAGACACGCTACAGCCGAAACTATTGGACGCAGGAAGCTGAAATTTGGCATGTATATTCCTTGAGGACCGTAGGAGTGCACTAAGAAGGGATTTCCCAAAATTCCCACGGGATCGTCCAAAACGGGTAAATTTAAAAAAAATGCACGCGTAGCTGCTGGCGTCCTCTAGTATATTAAAAAATACATATGCTTATATGTCAATCACTTATCTGCTTACTTATAAGCTACTGAAGTTTGAGATCAAAATAATGTGCGTGAGGGTGTCAGTAACAGTTTCTTCCCAAAGGCTCACTCAGCTCACGGTGAACATTTTATAGTGACGGTTCATCTGCCGAGTTCATCTTTAGCAGATACTCAGCCTTAAGATAAGAGGGTACCGGCTCGTGTCCCTTTAATAAGCTGAGGACCGTAAAACATGTTATCAGACGAGTGCAGTCTTTCTTAGCGATTATTACAAATCTCTTTGATCCCGTAAATTATGGATAAACGAGTTAATTTGGAAAATAATAAAACGGTGTCTTTTTTAAGTTTATATCTAACTAACTAACCTTGTTTCTGATTTTAGGCCAACGTAGAGATATCAACAGACAACGTCGTAGAGGGCATCGGATTCAAAGCCACGCCACGCACCACTGACATTTCAGATTGATTAAATTGGTAAAAATATCGTTTGCACTTTATCAGTCAAGGAAATCACGACAAGCCTTTAGTTGCGGGTGTCATGAAGCTCCTTGACAGTAGTATTGTTGGAGTTAGTGCCCTTGAAGAAGCAGACACTGGTCTAAGATGTGAATATAGACTATCGTTTTGCGTTGGGGAGGCTAGATGTTAGTCGCCCTGTGGAAATGCTCTGTTGACTAGTAAGCGGACCTCGAGCTTCAAGTAAAATGATTCGATGGAACAAGGATAACCTTAGGACGATCATGATTTAATTTGCTTTGTTAGTAAGTATATGTTCGCCAAATCATGCTAAGAAAACGAGTACTGTATCCTCTCATCTTACAGAGTTAATACTTAGTAAAGTGACTCAAATCTGAAGACGATATAATTTATAGAAGGTATAGCTTAATATGTCGTCCAGAATTCACTTCAGCATCGTCCACAATTCTCCGTTCATCTTCATGACCATTTCAGCTGAATGACTTCCACAGCTAGGAATAGGCCACCTCATGACCCTCCACACCAACCCATCGTGAGCCACCCGATTCTACCGCTTTCCGCAATGTGAACAAGAATTCTTCATTGGTTAATACGAGTTATTTGTATTTCGTGGTGATAGCTACACTATCACTCCAAAGAAACATCATTTTATAATCTATATGAAACTTAATCGAATCTTACTGTCTAAGTAGTATATGTACAAAAAACCGTAAAAAGAAATTAAAAATTGAAAATATTTACAAGCTTTAGGTGTCGTAAAATGCCTCCGCATCCATATCATCGGGTAACGTGCCCAGAAGGCTGGCAGCATTGCCACGCTGGATGGCAATGCTGATTCTCTGTGCAAAGAATAAACTAGCCTTCTGGTCACGTGAGACGTCGATTAACCGTTTAGAAATTTCCCGGAATTGTGAACGAGCGCTCGGACCCCATGAGCCTAGCGTTTCTACCCCAAATGGCTCAAACATGTAATTACTCACTAAATTACTGTATTTGCGCCGTTTGAGGGTTTCCGCAGTTGCAGCAGCAGCGCTAGCATGGCCTCCCGTGCTTGGAACATGTGGTGGCGTGAGGGTGTCTACGCAGGTTGCGTCCCACACCAAAGGCCTACCCATTTTCCAAGGCAACAATGACATACCATCAGGTCTCTTACCGTCGTCGCGTACCAAACCATTTGGTTCAAGTACAGCTGGTACGCCAGGCGCGACAACAGCACGACGAATTATGTCATTCAGATGGGCGTGACGTTGAATTCTACCAGCGCTTCTGCTATAGGATAGCCCATGGTGTCTGAGGCTATCGACGTCTTCTCCCCAATGACATCGATGCGGAGAAACACACGGAGCACCTTAACGAAGACAAGTGGTGATACAGAACGTCTCATCGTCCAACATGGTTCCAGTGCTGGACGATGGTAGTGCCTGAAGCCACAGACCCGATTCCCACTCCTCCCACAGCCAGCAAGCGAGCACGCTCTGCAACATTTAAAGATGTATCTAAAAGATTTTTCCTTACAATGTCACAAAGCGGCGCGTCCCACTGTCTTTGGGAGAATAGGTTGGTAGGCAAATCAATGCTTGGACAAGCCATTTTCCAAGCATTTATAGCTTCGGTTTTGCACTGCACTTCTGAGTTAACTAGTGTAGGTGATAAAATTTTCCTAGTTAACTCTTCCGTGCTGTGAACCGAAGACAGAAACGCCGGTAAACTGACACTAGAAATTTTGCGTATCACTCCAATATATGCTATATTATTGTATCACTCCAATATAGCATATTATATTGGAGAGATACAATAAAATAACATTGCGTAACATTAAAGTAGCCTATTATTTTTCCAGTTGTCTTTATATCTTTAAAATGAAATTTTTATTGTGAACAAAATTTACGCTTAAACTTATTTCAAAGTATTACAGAGCAGCCAAAAATCAGTTTACGAAAAATGTCATTACTCTTAAAGCTCGAATAAAGCCTAGGAGCGCACGTAACATCTTTTGTCAAGGAGTTTTTGATTACATTCCTATTAAATGCAGTAAACAAGCATTTTTTATAATAGAATGACGTAAAATTTGCTCAACTGTATTGTAACATTTAATAACTTTGAGCAATGCTTGTATAATTATAGGTACCTATATGTATACCTAATTTGAATCTCGGAATCGGCTCCAACGATTTTCATGAAATTCATGTTAGTATGCAGCGGGTTTTGGGGCGATAAATCTATCTAGATAGGATTCATTTTTAGAAAACACGATGACCAAAAAGATACCAAACAAAGCTCGGTCATCCAGGTAGTTATCAGTTACGCAGCAGAGTTACGTGTGTTGCCAGCTTATATTGTGCGTTACAGAAATGGCAATTCAATATTACAAACTACTGTATATAAATGTAATTTTCAAAATAAGCGATCTCCTATTTAAATAATTAGAAAAAAGCTCTGGAGAATTCCAAATCGCATCTAGAGTATTATATTGATATCGAGTATTTGTTTTTGCGTCCAACGGTCATTTATCTTCGCTATCTGCATTTAAACAGGTATATACCAAAATGTCAGCTATTGAGGACAAATTGAAATAGATTATTTTGTTTCTGCAAATGATACTTGAGTAATGAGACGATAGATTTTATATTTTCATTGTTGTTTCGTTTCCACGTGTAGATCTAAAAAGAAAAAACACGTGGGTATTATTTTATTATTGACATATTAAAGTATCATCGTTATGTAAAATTGTGTTCCAAATGTGTAAACAAAATTGTAATCCCGAGTTCTTTCCGAGAGTGTGTAAGCGACGCTGTCGGAGTTTATAGGCCGCCCAAAGGCTTCCTACGTAAGCCTACAGGTAATGCCAGAGAAAACGAACCGAACCGGTTGGCTTTACGTGCCTTATGTAGTACAATGGCGCTGTAAATGCAACAAGAAGCGGTTACCAATTCAAGTGGTGACCTGTGTGAATGTTGCCTTTGCCGTTCTTTTACGAGCAAAGCAAGCAAGCCAAATCATGCTACGAAGACTACATAAAAGTGCATATAATACATATCTTAATTAATTTTAAAAAGCTTAAAAGTTTCTTTCTCTGGTTGAATGCGGAATACCTAACATAACATAATTTCACGCCTTTTATCCCCGAAGAGGTACGCAGAGGTGTTTTACACACCCACTTGGCTATCGCCGCTATATGCTTTAAAATAACGCAGTTTATCTCGTTATCACTATTAACTCTTTGAATTTTTGCTTCCTTTTTTATTTTACATATAATTTGGCGGGTCTTAATCGCGTAAACTTAGCTTATTTAAGGTACAAATACCTATTTGTTACTTTTTTATTGTTGCCTATTAAAATAATTCCAATGCCGTCTGACCTTAAGCAGAAAAATATCACCGTCACCATCAGACCCGGGATCATAATGAAATGTGAAATTATATGTAAAATGAATACATCATTAAATACTCAGACTTAAGTTTACCTAACTTCGAAATATTCGTCAGAAAATTATATCAAATGTATTACAGGACAATTCATATACAGTCATCTGACCTTTAGTTTTCCGAATTTTGCTTTTCATACCATGTCTATGTAAATTTCATATAGCTTGCCTCAGATCCTAATTGAGAAAAATTTCGATCTTAGTATATATAATAGAAGTTTTCTGCAGCGATTCTAGCCGCAATCCCAATATTGCTTCATATAGTTTTATTCTTACCCTGTTAAATACTATTATTTATTTTAGTATACTTATTTATATTCATCATTCAGTAATATAAACCACTTCGCAAATCAGGAAAAATAAAACTGCAAAATTATATTACTGTCATGTAGCAGAGATGGATGGAATAACGAGTAATCCTATTGGAAATAACTGAAAGGACGTCTCATGGGTGTATTTAGGTATCGTCTGATCACAACTGAGTGATTGATGAACGCGATGAGACACCAGACAGTATAATTGGGTACGGATATGTCAATGTAAGGGTGTGAGAGTTATTGAAGCGAAGGTGCGACAAATTGGTTACTAAAATATATTTTTGTTTCTCGCCTCGCATTAGGACTAAGTAAATCCTGTGTCGCGGGGGATTTTACAAATATACAACAAACGGACACAATTAGCACCCATACACAAATATATTTTCTGATTTGAATTTTCTTTTTTTATGTTTCTCATTTGTTGTTGAATAAACTTTGTTTGAGGGATTCGTTTGCGAATTCTAGATTGTATATGAGTACGCTTATGTCGTAGTGGTTTAAGTGGTAGCCTTGCTGTTCAGAACTCCGCCGAGTAATTTGAGTCTGATCTCCACAGAGGACAACACTTTGGGACATCTAAAAAATTTCGAGGATGGGTGAACTTTTTTTTTTGTTTTACGAGGTGGAAAATCCCTTCGGATCTCCGACTCTTGGGGGAAATAAGAGCCGGGGTATGTGGTGTTTCCACTAAAAACCACCTCGACTTTCTCTATGTACCCGTGTGTCGGAGGGTAGAGCATCGCCGAAGCACTCGTCGCTGCCCTCCGACGGGAGGCTGGGTGAACTGCGTATCCGCTGATTAAATATCTGTAAAGTCCTGCGCGTAATAGAATTTATTACTAGTTGCGGAGTCTTATTTTTTTTCTTTTTTTCTATGGTATAACGCGGCAAACGAGCAGACGAATTGCCTGATGGTAAGCAATTACCGCCGCCCATGGACACAAGCGACACCACAGGAGTCACAAGTGCGTTGCCGCCCCTCGGGGTTGGGAAAAGGGATAGGATGAGGAGTGGGGATGAGGGAGTAGGAAGAGGAAATTGGGCCTCCGGCACTCTCACTCACCGAACGAAACGCAACAGTTTAGGTACTGTTACTTTACGTCGATTTTCTGTGAGAGGGTAGTACTTCCCCGGTTGAGCCGGCCCATTCATGCTGAAATCAGCAAGGCTCTTCTACCGTTAAAAAGTTGTCTTTTAGAAGACATTATCTCTATCGGAAACAATTTTAATATTAATATAACGTCATCGTCATATTATACAGGAGAGCTTTTTTTTATTTAGCGCCAAGCCGCCAGCTCAACACCGCACTGACCGAGGGACAACAACAATTATGACAAAATTGACTTTCACCTGCTACTCTGTTTTGGTTAATAACTGTGATTTATGTACTAGTTGCTAAATTAGTGCTAGAGATATACAGAACAGTCATCATTTAGCAGACCTCGGGTGCCAAGGTATGTAATCTTGGATGAAACAGGGAAAAACGCTAGGATGATTATGATGATCTACAGAACAGCCTTTAAAATAGTATTCAACACACATCATCAGCTCTGTTTATAATCGTTTATAACCTATCCCACTGCTGGGCACGGACTCTTCTCATTTAGTTCATCCATCTCAATTCAGCGTAAAACAGACACACAATTCAGAGGTAAATAATTATTAGACCATACTCCATCACGGCCAAGTGCGCATTGGCTGACTTCTCAGACAGGTCTTTCGAGACAATTATGAAGAACATTAAAAATATGAAGCTTTTATTAATAAATAATCGTACTACAGTGGTCAAAATACACCAACAGCGAGCATTCGCCGGTTTTTTGTTTTGGCGAACCGAACAACGAACAGAGCCGAACTAATAGCCAAACATCGCTACGAACATTTTCACGAGCATTCTAGCGAATGCTAGCGATGATGCTCGCCAAAACATTGTCACAAGTCACAAAGATGTCAGATCTGACAGTGGCGTGTGCTACATCATAGACTAATATCAGAGAGGTTGGACTAGGATAAGGTTATATTTCTTTGAACAATATATTATAACTGGAAATGCTACATTTTTATTTATCGGTTATTTTAATAAAAAGAGAAGGAAAAGTAAAAGTCGGTGGCAAGCCAATCTGTTTCGACTTAGAAATGGAAGTGGAGATCTACAATTAGTAGCAGAATTAAAACAACAAGAAATAAGCGGACACTATAGAAATTTTCTGTTGTGTCATCAAGGGATTTCGAATATTTGTTAAACATGATTGGTCCTAAAATACAAGAACAAGGCAGCGATAGCCTAGTGGATATACCAACAGACTGCCATGCAGAGGGTATCGGGTTCGAATCCACGGCGCGCACCAATGACTTCTCGGAGTTATGTGCGTAGTGAATTGTTAATTATCGCTTGTCCGGTGCCTCGGAGAGCACGTTAAGCCGTCGGTCCCGGTTGTCATGAAGATCTTTGACAGTCGTTACAGTGCGTCAGTACCTTCTAAATAAACTGACACTAGTCTAAACCATGGAATATCGCTATCCCTTCGGGTTGCGGAGGTCAGACAGGCAGTCGCTCCGTGGAAAAGCTAATATTCAGCCAATTCCGGTTAGACTAGTAAGCGGACCCCAGATTGAAACTGGGATAACGCTAAGAGGATGATGATGACTACAGTGGTCGAAAACGACCACAGACCACAGAAAAATAATGTACGGACCCCACACTCTTTTTCATCTAAAAGTAAGAGTAAATAATTAAGTGCTTACATTTTATGAGGTACATAACAAGTCCGCAGGTAAAGTTAGACACTGTAGTGGCGTACCTTACAAAATCAAGCAGAGTAAACAAGCTCCTGACGTAGCTTTCAGCTTTACAAATTAATATTTCTCCAACACTTTGTTCAAAGAGTCAGCGTGCTTTATAATTAACCTACTGTCTACCTCACCCTATGTTAATAAGCTAAGAAGAATAGCATTCCTGCAGTAAAAATTAATTCTTGTCACTTATAAATCTGCTTATCCCATCGTAGACAATAAAGCAAAGTTGACAAGGTCCTTTTACACTGGCCAGTCGAGATCCGGCCGTCAACATAAAGAACATATAATTCACGAAACTACCATTGTAAAGTCTCTTTGTTAAAATATATACCTACATATACATACGTAGAATTATACACATAAGCTCTATTCATGTTTGGCTTAGAATTAACAACGGTAGAAACGGGTTATTCGCCATTTTAATCTTTGTAAAGGCCTTACATGTTTGTCAACAGCTCCTTGCTATTAGTACTGAAGCTCTATTCTGTTCGATAATGAAAGGCTGTGAACAATAATAGACTCTTTTATCTTTCAGCAAACAAGGCCGTATATGTCAATTAAAAATAAAACTGAGTTTAAAAACTAGTTCGATACCGAATTCAATTTAAAAAAAACTTCAAAGCAGGCGGGTAAATCCAGAGAGGTTGGACTAGTAAAGTAATAGAGACCGCATTAAAATAGCAACTTTACCCAATATATGCACTTCACTCTGACTTATGATTTTTTTCTCATGTAAGAGAAAGATAAATATACAAATGTCATTTCGAATCTTCGAAATTGTCGTAAATTTTAACTCGAGTTGTTAGTGATGTGCTTACTCAAAATGAATTTCGATAAAATATGGATAATGTTTGCAATAAATCCTTAGATTTGGTTTACTTACAATGAATATCTATTGAATGTTGATAAATCCTCAGATAAAGTAAAATATGTGAATAAATCCAGCTTATACTTAAACACTAGTAAATAAGTTAAGAAAAAAAAAAAATATTTTGGAATTAACTTTTTAAGGTGAATAAAGCAATTGATATTCATAATATCACTAATAATCACTACCTATATGCAATGATAGGATCAATGACGAGATCATTACAACGTAATGGTTTTCGAATACAAATCCACGTTACGACTTTTGGAAGTTATATGCTTATTATTTAGAAAATTATCACGATCGTCAAGTATTTGTCTAAAATCTTGCAAACTAAATTAGGCCTTCTCAAATTGAAGGGAGGCACGAGCCCAGTATGTTC